>CM068376.1:263680732-264880732 GCA_034769895.1 Magicicada septendecula
AAAACCTAACCCCCCTAAACTAAATGCATTACCAAAAATACATAAACCTAACATTCCAATCAGACCATTAATAAACAACACACAAGCCCCCTCCCACAAAATAGCAAAACAACTAGACAAAATAATCAGAGAAAACATAAAACTCAGCAACAGCACCTCTATCAAAAACAACATTGACCTAGTCAGGAAAACTGAACACATACACATCCCACATAACTCAACTCTGGCATCTTTTGATATAACCAATTTATACACTAATGTCCCCATCAAAGAAACCATACAAACACTAGAACAACTACTCAGACAAAACAACACACCTGAAACACACATACAAGAAATCATCACACTTACCAAAATAATAACTGAACAAAATTACTTTACATACAATAACAAAATATACACACAAACAGAAGGACTCCCGATGGGATCCCCCATATCAGGAATACTAGCAGAAATATATATACACAACATTGAACAGAACCACATAATAAACAACAACAAATACACTAACAAAATTATATACTGGCACAGGTATGTAGATGATATATTACTTTTATTCAAAGGCAACACAAGACAAGTTGAAAACTTCCACAAATACATAAACACTATACACCACAAATTAAAATTTACACTGGAAACTGAACAAAACAATAGTATAAATTTTCTAGACCTAACAATTAACAAAACTAACAATACACACACGTACAAAATATACAGGAAACCAACCACAACCGACATGGTTATACACAACACATCAAACCACCCAACACAACATAAATATGCGGCCTTCAACCATATGCTCCATAGACTAACTAAAATACCCTTAAATAAACAAGATTACACCGACGAACTCAACACAATAAAATACATAGCAATAAAAAACGGTTATAACCCCAATTTAATAAACATACTACACAAACGCATCAAAAACAAAAACAACAAAACACTAAATACCATCAACACACAACACAATAAGTACATCACACTCACATACCACAACTCATACACACACAAAATCGCCAATACATTCAGAAAACACAAATACAAAATAACATTCAGAACAACCAATACCATCAAAAAACACATCAGTAATACAAACACAGACATAGACAAATATAACAAAACAGGTGTTTACAAATTAAATTGTAATGACTGCAATAGTTTCTACATAGGCCAGACGGGAAGATCTTTTTCATCCCGTTATTCTGAACACTTAAAAGCTTTAACCAACAACAATATACACTCTGCATTTGCCACACACATACACACAGAAAACCACAGTTACACCAACATAGACACTAATCTTGAAATTCTACATTACATACCCAAAGGTCAAAAACTCAACACAACTGAACAATACGAAATATATAAACACCACACAACACAACCAAACAACATACTCAACGATCAATTACAATATAAATCACATACACTTTTTGACACAATTATACAGAAAACAAACAGTAAATTGAATCCCCGCACCAATCCCCTTCCGCCACACACCACCCCCACTTCACCTTCCACACAACCGTTACAAAATGCTGGCAGTCTGTTACCAAAGCTGAAGAAGGCGGATACTAAGCCGAAACGCGTCCGATAAAATAGTAAGTTTTTCACATGAAAAAAGTTCATTTTTAGTTAAGTGTTAGTGCTGTGAAAGAAGAGATGAATAATCAAGACAACTATAAATACTTTATTTTAGCATAGAACCAACCTGAAATTAATTTTAAAAGTCAGTTCCTGTTTTGCAAAATTTATGTATTAGATTTAAATAATTATACATAACTAGGAATAATAAGATATACTATTCATGTTGTATCAAGTGTTTTATTGAGAAAACCCCAATAACCTTTCCTTAAGCTCCGGTGGTACTCGAAATGAACACGGAAGACCAAAGTGGTATGCGGGTCCGGAAAGGTTGGGAACCACTGTTTCATACGGTTAAATGATACTAAAATTTAATTAATTTCCATTACTGTTAAATTTGTAATGTGTTAAATATTTTAATATTCAATAATTTTTACATGAAAAATAACTATTTTTACTAATAATAGACTCGTGTATAAACGTACTGATAACTAAACGTATTTGACAAGTATTTTAATATCAACTACCCTTAAAAATATTTGAATGCTTGAAAAAGTGGAAAACATTAAAAAGTTACTAGAAAGTCCAGTGAATTATAAAAACAACAACCAATTTTCAATATAATTCTGAAAATAATTTAAAAAAATAAACATCACAGTATTAAGAGCTCTTAACTGTTGCATTAAGATAGCCTATATTTATTTGCAAATATTAATTTACTAAATTGTTAGTAAGCCTACATGATGGAACTTCAGAAATTCAGAATAAAATATAATAACTCTCCACAAGACACCTTATACTCACGGTTAGAAGGTTGTAAACTAAATAAATAAATAAAATATTCACGAAAGATTAAATCTGTGAAATAAAACTGGTTAGACATGATAATGTGATTTTTTGTTCATAATATGGAAAACGTTAACAAAACCTAAAAGATGAAAAGGAAATTTGTTACTACCTGGTTTTGCTTATATGTTACAAATAAAAGTAAATAAAAAACATTTTTAATTCTTTTGTTTAAATTAAATAAAAGAATATATGTACCAAAAAAAAAGTTACTTCAGTCTAAAGCAAATGAACATGAAGTAAATCATTTTACATTCAACTATCATCTGAGATACAACTACACTGATAATAATACAACCTGGACACTCCTAATCAGGGCCGGATTTAGAGTTAATGGGCCCATAGGCTGAACATGTGGTGCGGGCCCCTCAACTACAGGGGGTAGGAATAACCCCAATAAAATGGGGGTCCAGTCCTGCAGAAAATTTTGAAAAATATATCTTCCACAACTGCAAAAAAATCATTGTCAAGTGTACAAGTTATATTAGGATACACTGGTTTTTGTAAATTATTATTACTATGTTAAACAATTCAACTGCTTCAAGGTATCTCAGTGTATGATAGCATTACGGAATCTATGAAAATAATAATAAAAGATTCCACTCGTTTTTGTATTACACTCAAAACGCCCTAAACAGAATAAAAATATAGGCAAAATAAAATTCTTGGATTTCGTTGTCCATGACGTGTCCGTTACTTAACTAAATATCACTATAATATTGACGACTCGGAACACTAAGTTTTTTATAAGTAAAAACGTAAAGTTTTACCTTACAGCCTAAACCGGCTTTCACCTATAGAAGGCTTCATCAGAGGCTGTCGTTAGTAGCGCTGTTCATCTTGTTGTTGGCGACGAGATAGTGTTTCGAAAGATCGAAGCTGTGTGTGTGTGGTGAGATGTGTTCGAATAATGCGTGCGATTTGAATTGTGTCTGTTCGTTTAGGATGTCGTTTTTATTTGTTTTTGTGTGTTTGTATATTTCTAATTGTTCTAGAGTGTCTAGTTTTCGGCCTTTTGTGTGTACGTGTAGTATGTTCATGTTATTGTCGATGTTTTTATATGTGTGGTTTGCTTCAATGAGGTGGTTTGCGAAGGTAGATTCTGTAGTGGTGTGGAGTGCTTTTGTGTGTTCAATGTATCTCTGTTTGAAGCTACGTCCTGTCTGGCCTATGTAGAATTTATTGCAATTTGAACAATTTAGTTTATATACACCGGGTAGATCGAATTTGTTTTGTGCTTTGGGCATGCGTTTTGATAGTGTGTGTTCTGTTTTATAACCTGTACAAAACTACTAACAAAAGTACATTTATACTTTTGGTGTGCATTACACAATACATATTGTACTCGTGAAGCAACTTGTAGACACATTTGATGCATGACATTTGTACGTCACAGATGGATGTTTGTGCACTTTCGACTTCTGAAACACTTTGAGAATCTTCTTCCTCTTGCTCCAGGTAACTTTCTTTTAACGTTGAAGAAATACTTGGCCATTGATCAACGAATGACTCTAATTCCTCTTTTAGCTTCTCTTTGACAATAGTCGGAATTAGAGTGCATATTTTTTTCAAGGTGTTTTCAGGTATGCCATTTTTCAATTCAGGGAATCTTCGTGAATCAAAGCACGAAAGGTCTTGATATAATCTTTTTTGGTCAGAAAACCTTGTAGCCATACTTTGGTTTACTTGATCAATGACAACATTGAAAACATGTACTCTAAAATTATCTTCAGCACTGAATACGGCTTTATCATCAGCTGTTACATTTGGAATTTTTTTTTTGCACTTTCTTTGCCTTTTGTTGGTAGCTTACTCTCTATGGAAAGATTGTATGTCTCTAGAGATGGACTTCCTTCAATTTTCTCATCAAGAACTTTTGTCATGGCCTTAGCGAAGTTTTGTGCTGCGCTGAGAGTTTGATGGAACCGGTTTCGGGCGTTTCTCAAATTCTCTTGTGCTGTGGAGACCAAATTCCATGTCTGTGCATAATCCAAGTTTCTAGTTTGTAAATAGTCTGAAAGTGGTGTTGTGATCTTGAAAATTAGTAGACACATCATTGCAGTCAGTATAGTTTTGAATGAAAGAAACTTCTGAAGCAGGCTATTTGCCTCATTCCTTGTCTTGGGGCTGAAATCTGTGGAGTTAACGATAATGGAAGATGACACAACCAACTCCATGTATACAGATTTTAGATAGATTATTTGTACCTTGATTAGCTTGAACGTCTTCACATTCGGCCAAAAAAAAAATTGTGGTAACCAAACATTTGATAGATGGCATCACTTTTAGATCTCCACCTGGTTCCCCCAATTTGACTCAATCATACATTTGGATGTTGTTCCAAATAAATATTCAGTCTTTTGTGGGATTCTTTGATAAATACTTGGGTCTGCTATAGTAGACCGAAAAAAGATATTGTAGCAGTTACGCATTGGGCCGTATCTGTCATTACAAGGTTCAGAGAGTGGGCATAGCACCACGTGTGAATGTGGTTTGGCAGTTCATCTTGAAGTCAAGTTGAAACACCTCTATACTGACCGCTCATGTTTGCAGCCCCATCAAATGAGTTGGCGATGCAGTTTTGACATCAAGTCCTGTGGTATTCAAAATTTCAAGGAAAGAGTTAAACAAGTTTTCCCTTGTTGAAGACTGTACACTAGCGTGGAACAAAAATGGCCTTTTTTTAATTTTTTTTTTTTAGTTTTGTAATAGTGGGGAAAAGTTGCCTTTTAGGTTCAAAAAGAAGAAAAAAAATTTGGTTGCTATACTACAACATCTTGAGGTGCCGCAAAGAGCTTAAAGTTTGTAAAAAAATTAAAAAAATTGAAAAATTATAAACTTTGATAAATTATTTTTTATGGTTTTCTCGTACATATAATGTTACAAAAGATAGTTGTAAATACATATATAAGCATTAGAATTGGAAAAAAATTATTAATTACAAAATATAATAATAAAAAAATATTTTTTAATGTCAAAAAGTTTGTATTTTTGCTAATTTTGAAACTTTTGCGAACATTTTGGTTGTTACAAATAATAGTAAATAAGGTTGAAATAAAAGCTCGTCAAATCAATTATATATTTTTTTTATTAGAGTACACGTAAAAAAATATCATAATACACTTTTAAAGACATTGAAAGTTCATTTTTTATGATTTAAAAAACCCTTAATAATTACAAATGTTACAGCTGCAAAATGTTTGTTTCTACTTCATTGACACATTAAACTGTTTTTTTTTATCAAATTTTGGTATGTTCTCATGTGAGTCAATTTTTGCTCTTATATATCCTTCTCTTGCGATTGAACCACAGACATTTTGAGCCAATTCGGTCACCAGTTTCACAGCTCTTTCCACTGCTTGCGTGTGACAAGGAAGCCGGGGAAAGTCGATAAGCGGGTCCACTTTACTATTTGGTTGAGCTTCAGATGTCTTCCGTATAAAGTCTTTGAGAGAGTCAATGGAAACATGTTTTATCAAGGGGGGTTCAGTTACGTCATTTTCAGCCCATGAGATCATGTCGATGTAATCCTTTGCGTCAAAGTTTATCCTACTTTCTGTTCTTGCTTTTAAAACACGTCGTAAACCAAGTTCTCTTACATTTTTGCACTCATCACATAGCATGGACAAAAGGAGATTTTCTGTAGCAGCAAAGTACCCATTTCTTTGAATAACCGGGTCTAGAACGTTCTTGAAATCATCAGAGAGATAGCGTGAATATGAGATAAGCTTAAACAGATGTTTGGAACCATAAGTACATGAAGGTTTAACTTAATCTTAAACCACACAGGTGCATACACTTTCACAATGTACTCAGCCAGAGTCTTAAGGTTTTCAGTTGGATTTTCAGTTGCCACATACAATCTAAGTATACGGTTTGCTAATGTAAGCCACCTGGAGTGAGCAAGTTTTCCAGGGTTTCTTAAAGATAAATCTAGTGAGCAATTTCCACTTGATACAGTGATACACATATCCAATAAATACTTCTGATCTGTACTTAAATCATTTATGTTCTCCAAAAGAGGAAGGTTATTTTCAATTGGCAAGAAAGTAACCACAGGAAGCTTAGCAGTTTTCCAGCTGCTGACCTATTTCGCCTTTAAACTCATTGGGTCCCTTCGTTTTACCATCTAAATGACAAAAAAGATGTTGCAAAGGTAGCTCATTTCCTGTTTTTATCTTTCTATTCATATTAAAACGCCTATTTGAAACTTTTTATTGCATAATCGAGACACGTAAAATTCTTTGAAAAAGTTACAAAAAGAATGTTTTTATAAAACTTTACCACTCTTGCGGCACCTCAAGACATAATCCAAAAAGTTAAAAAAAATTGTATGTCTTTTTTGATATAAAAACTGGTTTTTTGACAGTATTTGAAATAAAAAAAATTTTTGACAACTTATTAAAAAAACTTAAAAATGTAGCGAAAATTGCAATTTTATGAAAATTTATCGTCCTTGCGGCACCTCAAGACGTGCTCCAATATTTTTCATATCTTTTTTTTTATCTTATCTACACCAAAAGGCAACTTTTCCGTGCTATTACAAATTAAAAATCCAAACTTGATTTTTTCGTTCCACCCTACTGTACACACTTCAAACCAATAATCCTTTCTTTTACTTCTGTTTCAAACACATACTTCAACACAATAACACACTGGTCGAACCCAGACACA
Organism: Magicicada septendecula; assembly: GCA_034769895.1. Classification (NCBI taxonomy): domain Eukaryota; kingdom Metazoa; phylum Arthropoda; class Insecta; order Hemiptera; family Cicadidae; genus Magicicada; species Magicicada septendecula. Next base: position 263,687,840 of record CM068376.1, read on the forward strand.
TCCGTTGTTGTGTCCATTAGCACTGAGAATAACTTGGCCTCGTTTACTTCATTAGCTATCTCTTTCTGGATCAACATTTTCATGATTAAATATCACTATTGTAATAACGACTTGGAAAACACTACAATAGTGATATTTAGTTAAGTAACGGACACATCATGGACAACGAAATCAAAGAATTTTCATGATGTTAATTATTTTATTAACAGTTGTTTTGCTGAGAAATGTTACTTGAGCACCCCTTCCTCTCCATCCTTTCTTGGAACTCATCTTTGAAGTTTCCAATGCTGATTTATTCGTGTTAATAACATTTTTCACATGGTTTTCCAGATTGATGTCATAGTTACATATCAAAAGAATTATTTCTAAAAAATTCCCATGTTTTACAGAAGTGTCGTCAGTGTATGCACTTTCTTCACTTGCCCTGTAAGCGAGGCCTTGTTTTCCTATCAATTTAATGATGTTGATGACAGCAGATACAACTTGTCTACGTTCAAGTACCTCTTTTTTCGTTTTTAGAGTTATTTGTCAAATAACAGGTTATCAATTAATTGTTGTCCCTTCTTTGTGAGAAATGTACGTCTTCACAGAGTCTAGATGAGCTTTAAACTTTTCGTGTTCTCCTATACGAGGTGTGTTCAAAAAAAGACCGAAATATTTGTGTAGCACGTCAACTAGCGCATAGAGCGAGCTGCAGAATTAAGTGCTGCTAGCGACAGGTTTTGACGCCTGAATGCCGTTTTCTCTGTCCCGTCACGATCTTCAGTCTTCGAGCTACACGCGCTGTAGTGGGCATGGGCACACACCATCCGGCGGATTTATAACGAAGTGAGAATGAAGATCTTAACACAACGTGTGTGTATAAAATTTTGCTGCTGACTTTGTAAAATCTTTACAGAGCTATTTCCATTGTCTTCCAAAGTTTTCATTACCATTTGCATTAGTACGCAGTTGTTGACTGATTTCAAAACGGGTCTCTTTCTGATCGTCGTCAACAAACACAGTAAGAATTTTTCAGTGATACGATACATTTAAATTTTTCTATCAAAATTTAATTTTACGATCTTAAATGGATTCTGTCAGAAAGTATCAGCATTTAAACGATGATTTACAATTACCACATCACGAGCTCTCTTCCCATGATCTTCGATATCGCTTTGATCTGCACCGACCATTGTTTTTCCCTCTTTAAAAATTCTTAAACTAATTGTTCGTCTCATGCAGGCTTCTGTGTATGCTTAATTGAAAACCAGAATGTCTCTGAAAAGTTTTAAACCTAGTTTTGCTGCAAAATTTCATACGCACACGTTGTTCTAGCGGTCTTTCTTAATCGCTTTGTCACTAATCCGCCGGCCAGCATGTGCACGTCCCCACTCAATGTGATATACCTCAAAGACTACTGCTAATAGCGGAACACAATAAGTGGCAGTTGTTGTCAAAAACTATCACTAGGTGCGCGCAAAATCGCGGCGCGTCCTTTGTGCGGGTTGATGTGTTACTCAAAAAGTTTGGTCTTTTTATGAACACACCTCGTACTTTGTGTCAAATGCCTATAGCAGTCAAACCCTTGACAAAAAACTGAGGATCCATCAGTAAAAGCCAAACAAACACTAAAAAATAGCTTTTTGCTACTTACGTGGTAAGTTAGCCAATTGCGCTTGAATGTTTGGCTGTCCCCAGAATGAAAATGAAACATCTTGTCATCAAAAGGGAGAGGTTCAATAGCTTTTCCTTGTTGAATGGGATGAAATTGAAAGAAGGAGTTAATGTCTTCAGGCTTTTTGAAATACTCGTCGTGATTCAGCAATGGATTTTCTTCTAACCGAACATCAGAGTCAACAACGCTCACATATTGAGTAACAGCTTGAGTTGGGAGACATAATTGAATGCGCTGATCACAATCGTCATCGTTGATAATTTTTGATGTCTGTACTAGTGTACATGATGATGCAACAGGAACTTCGCTGTCGTCCGATATACTGGTTACGATTTCTGAAGTAGATGGTGTAGCTATGATAAGTGCTTCGTCCTCATCCAATACAGTTTTATCTGAACTACAAGTTGTTTTTGGCATACAAAAACTTCTGATTTTCGGGCAAGACTGGGCAGCTTTTTCCTTCTCTCTAGCCTCTTTCTCTCTTTTTAACTCGTGTCCTGATTTTCGTTTTTTCTCCGGTCCATTGTGACCTAAAATAATAATTTGCTTGATTATATTGGAAAATATAAAATCTTATTCATCATTTACAGAAATGAAAAATTACAGTAAAAAAAATTTGCAGTTACGGATATTTAATAAAAACAGGGTATGGTATGGCACATTATTATTAAATACCACGTAAATGAAAAAACAGCACATGGATAAAATTCTGTGAACATTTTGGAATGAGCCTACATGGGCAGATGGCCTGTAGCATTGTAGCGCTCAAGGATAGAAAAAGTTTAGGTGTGAGTCATGCCATTAGTTATTGCATAACATTTGTACAGCTCATAATAACATAATCTGTGTGCCAAAATAAGAATAAACACAGTTTTGATGTTTCATAAATATACATAGTAAATAGTTACTATTTTCTTACCTTAATGGAAATAATCAGTCAAAAATATAAATAACGTGTCAAATAACTTCTGCAATCTGTCAACTCACAACCTGACATTTGCGTGACACAGAGACTAAACATGACACCACAAAACTTATTGGAAAAACACTACTGTACTTCCACTTGCACAGCACCTGAGCAGTGGTGGTAGGAAGGGAGTGGGGGTAAGGGTGCAGTGGTGCTGCCATGACCAGCGTCAAGGTCATTGACGAAACCAAGTCGCACAGTATGGACGGGCATGTACGGCGCACACCCTCACCGCGCAACACTCTCTGCCAGACTCGCACTTGCACACCTCATTTTGTGTTGCATATGTTTTCTCTACTGCTACTAATACAGTTAAGCAATTCGTTTTTTAAATATATTTTAAAAAAGGGTTTTTTTAATATCTTGGGAAATTTGGTCCGATTACCAAAAACATATTCTCGTGTAAAAGCGTGACAGCAATTTCGGAGCTGGCTGAGGGCGCAGCTCGGGTTTTATTAGAAAAGGTGCACCGGCCCGCGGGCCAGTCCGGGCCTGCACTCTTGAGACCCATGACAGAACTACAGGCAGCATTCTTCTTTCAGCAGTATCATTACTATATTTCACAAAAAAACGTTTTGATACTGGATGAATAATGTGTAGGCCTACTCTGTCTTGGCCAAAGCCCATATGAACTGATGGTATGTCCATTTCATACATATGTGCACAACTAAAATGTACCCATATTTCTATAATAAATCTACTTGCACCATTGACTAGTCCCTTAAGGCTATGACACACTATGCTACTTTACTAGCCACTACACGAGTAGTGTTGTGTAATATAGTGTAACTAAGTAGCCTAGTGTAACATAATTAGTAGCAGCTATTAGGTCACGTGACTCACTAGCCGCTACCAAGTCGCCCAGTGTGACAGTGCAGTAGCAGTGAAGTAGCGTTTCCATTGTCATCACATGCTTGTCTCAGCATTTGTTTTGGTTTTGTTGCTGTATTGTGCCTTTTGAATGTTCTATTTCTACATTTACAATGAATGATTTATTAAAGTGGTCAGGTGATGAAATAATTTACATTCCTTAACATACACAGAAAATATGATTGTCTGTGGGACAGTACATCCGAAGAGTATTTGAAACACGATGGAAAAAACTGCTTTCACTCGGTTGCTAGATGAGCTGGAACTTCCCTGATTACTAGCAAAGGAAGATGCTTTAAAAAAAAAAATTAAAACACTCCTTAGTGATTATCATAAAGAACTGAATAAAATTTAAAAATCTAAAAAGAGTATGGCCACGACGGAAGACGTGTCAAACCAAATTTAGTTTGGTGACACTAAATCTAGCAACTCCAGAAACTTTGGTAAGGCTAACCGTATGATGTTATATGATAGAATCAGGGGTCCTCAATTGCCAGCTCCCTTATTAGTGTTGTTGAAGTACCCAGTTTATCCCTTCTACCTATCCATTCCCGGACCCACATGCGTTTATTTTTGTTCCTTGTGTTACTCAGCAACTCATTACAAAGCTGTCTAACACCAATCAGCAACAGGTGTCTCAAAGGCTCACATTGCACACCTACAGATGACATTTTGCACAATACATTTCAACATCAAACCGATCTATGCAGCCCTGTACTAGCCACTAGTAAATAGCAGCTACCTATAAACAGTGTGATGTAGAAGTAAACCTGATGATGTCAGTGATGACGAAAAGCTTAGTCGAACAATACAAATTATAGCAATTAGCAAATTCATAAAAGAAATAGTGATGTAGAAATAGCCAGAAAATGCAATAGCAGCTACTCAGTAGTGGCTAGTGAAGTAGTATAGTATGACACAGGCTTTTAGCAACATCTGTGTCTGATTGCAACATAATTTTACCTCTTACAAATACCTCAAATTCTTATACTGTTGTTTTAGTATACAGAACTTGTATTCTGTCTAAGTTTTAGAGTGACATTACAGTCTTGGGCTCTAGAATAGGCCCTATATGTTATATAACATATGTGTAGTGTGTGTGTGTGTGTGTGTGTGTGTGTGTGTGTGTGTGTGTGTGTGTGTGTGTGTGTGTGTGTGTGTACAATTATATTATATATATATATATAAATACTACATGTTATTATAATAAAATAAACTAAACAATATGTAAAGTACAATGAATTCCCAATTAATCTTATATCTAGATAGAATACTGAAGTAGGCAGGAGTACTTGCAAAATTGGCTAACCTGTATTTAGTTATAAAAGTTATATTTTATTTATATAACTTATTTTATCATTACAACATAAAATAACTTATCGAGCACTTATCTGATTTTCCTTAATGTTCTTCATATAATCACCATTCTTCCTTACACATTTTTAAAATAAAAAATGTCTTGTTTTAAAATGTTCTTACTGATTTAATCTTTTCTTGATTGTTGTTCATTGTTAGAATGAATGCAGTGTGTCTTTAAAATAGTTCCTTCTTTCAAAGTTTCTTCATCATATTACTAAAATTATTTTATATACCCTACCTGTACACATATATTTGATTAATTTTAAATTAAAATTCATAAATTAAATAGCTTTTGATTTATAAATATATATTACTAAGTTTATATTTCATTACCAATACATACATATATAAATATAATATAATAAATATAAATATATTTAATAAATATAATCTAATTCTATATTATGATCTCCTGACCATATATTTTTGACATTTACCACTATGTCATAACTTTATTAGCCAGTTGAATCTTAGTAATCAACTGCACAAGGTCAAGGACATAAAATTTAGACAAATATGGAACAGGTATATTAAAATATGGTTATTAATATTTAGTTTTCCATACAGTAGTCGTCATTTTAGCTGATGTAGTGGACAGATGTGTGTTGGTTCGCCTTACTAATAGCAATAAGAAATTCTGTGTTTAATGTGTACTATTATTATTATTATTAGTTATTTATGAACTCAGCCTATCTGTCTACAGAATAAACTCTTTGTTTCTGAGTTACTGCAACGACTTTCACACATGCGTGCACTTGTGATGCGTAAAAGTGTGTCTATGTATGACATAAACAACCAGTTGCTAAGTAATCAATGGTTCCATTTGGAAACTGTCCTGGTCCAAGTACTACAATTTTTTGCTGACTGTTTGCATTAGTATTAGGCATTCTTCAGATCTACAATCACCAATTTCTGAAGCATCGAGGATAATCATCGAAGACTGTACTTTCTTATTGTAGCATATTCTCTGTAAGTATCACTAAAGTTATCAATCGCCATAAATGTGTTTCTGTTCCCAAGTGTCAAGGTAGATTACAGTATATAGCCTTGTCACAAGATATTTGTTACACATCATTATGATCAAATAGAATGCTATAAATTATGGTATTTGAGTCGCTACTGTCCTAAAATATCTTAAGAATATATTGTCATCTACAATGAGCGTGTATGTAAAATTTCAGCTAGTTAGCTTATTAGGAAGTGGGTAAAAATTTGATTTCAATATTTTGATCATAGCGAACAACAGACAAGTGAACTATAAAACAGGTTAATTACCTTCCATCACGCTTCTTGAAATCCGAATACAGGACTACTCGAGTTTCGACACATTAAGTGTCATCATCAGATCCTCAATGAATATGGGTAAAACTACATTTGTTGATGTATGCACATCTCGTCAAACGATAAAAACAACACATACATAGTAACAAAAATATTTAAATAATTTGACACACATTAAAAACAAGACAAACCAGAACGAAACACAATACACGCGGCCGCCGCGGACCTGCGCAGGAATACGGTATACAGTAAAATTAATCGATACCGATTTGACCTTTGATAAACTTTATTGATCTGACACATCTAATATCTCGTTCTATATCGTCGACTCTGTTGAATAAAATATTATTTTTATGGATTGATTTTTCATTTAAGATGCGATCGTAATTCTCTTTAGTGGCCTTATATATTTCAAACCTTTCGAGAGTGTCCAGTTTAAGAGATTTCCTGCATTTATGTAATATGTCCAAATTCTCACTAATACTTTTTATGTTATGATCTTGTGAACTTAAGTGTTCAGCAAATGTGGATCTTCCTATATTTGATTTAGAGCTTGGGATGTGTTCTTTATAACACAATTTGAACGAACGACCCATTTGTCCTATGTAGAAATTTGAACAATCCGAACAATTAAGCCTGTATACACCTGTACCATCGTATTCATTGAAAGACTTATTTTGATTTTTAAACTTAAGTTTGTTCTCGAGTTTATTATTTGCTTTTGAAGCCAATACTATATTTTGTTTTTTCAATTGGTTTTTTAAAGTGTGATGTAACATTTCGCCATACTCTATTGCGATATATTTTACTTTTTCTTTAGGCACGTAAATTAGTCTATTTTGTTTCTTATTTATTATTTTATCTATTATGTTACATTTATAACCATTGGCTATCGCTATGTGTTTAATAATTTCGACTTCGTTTTTATGGTCTTCTGTGGAGAGGGGCAATGATAGCAATCTATGTACCATGCTATTAAAAAATGCCATTTTGTGTGAATAAGGGTGGTAAGACGAGGCATGAATAGCATGATCAGTGGTTGTCAGTTTCCTGTAAATATTAAAGTTAACTTTATTATCAATTTTTGTTAAAGACAAATCTAAGAAATTTATTTTATTATTCTTTTCTGTTTCTAATGTAAATTGCTTAGACAAATAATTGCTTAGACAATTGCTAAGGGAAATAAAATGTTTAGACAAGTGAAGCTAAATAAAAGTGTATAAGCTAATAAAGAACCTAATAAAAAAGATTTGTGTTAGCTTGCTGGAAATACTAGTATGATCCAGTAATGTGCCAGATTTACTTTGTTCCTAACTGGTGTTAAGCTATAAATTTTCAGCTAAAACGTGCCTTTAAAAAAAAATGTATTAATTTCCTTGCATTTTGTTGTACATGATGTGTCCAAGTGTTAACACTAACTAAAATACACTATTATGACACAGAATACAATTACTTTAGATAACAATTTAGTAAAAAATTTCTATAAAAATTTCTATAACAATTTCAAAAAATTTCATTGCACATATGCTAGATTGGGGTGCCAGTTTCAATGACATAATATTGCTTGTCACTAACAGGATTTCTGATCAGAGAACAATTAGTTCTTTCTTTGAGAAATCACTCAAGATTTTTAGTAGTAATCTGTGACTAGTGGTAACACTAGTGGCAGCGGGATGTGAGTGATACAACGGGAACCATTCAGAAAGTGCTGACTGGTGATCGGAACCATTCAGAAAGGGCTGACTGGTGATACAGGACCCATTGGCATGACAGATTATATTCCCCAGATGAAATTAATCATTGGCTTGAAACCATATGTCATAGCATTCCACTGCTAAAATGCAGTCTACATAACGAGAAAGTAGAGGAAAATAGAATTGTTTTAAGGCGACTGATTGATGAAGTAACATTCCAAGGGAAGCAAGAATGTCCATTTAGGGGCCACAGTGAGTGTAGCGACTCAACAAATAAAGGGATGTACATAGAACTTTTGAAACTTTTATCAATATATGATCAAACAATAGCGAACCATTTTAAAATGGCAACAGTTTTTAGAGCAACTTCACCAGTAATACAAAATGATTTAATTGAAGCAGTAGGTAGTGTAATTACAGACAAAATTAAATCAGAAATATCTAATGCAACATTCGTTGTAATATTGCTTGACAAGACAACAGACATAACCAATAAAAGTCAGTTATCAACAGTTATGCGATTTGTTGATAAAGAGAGAAACTGCCAGGAAAGATTCTTGGACTTCATTGATGTCAGCTCAGACTGAGCTGCACAAGGATTGTTCCAACATGTCACAAAAGTTGTAGACAGTTTACAGTGTTCAAAAAACTTGTAGCCCAAACGTTCGATGGAGCAGCTGTTATGGCCGGTCATGTATCTGGACTTCAGACCTTGGTAAAAAGTAAATACCCATCAGCAACTTTTAATCATTTTTATAGTCACAGACTGAATTTGGTTTTGTCAAAGTCGATAAAGTGTATAGCAGAAATTAAATGGTTTTTCATCTCTATATCAGGACTACAGTTCGCACAACTGCTCTAAAAAACTTTATGGAGAAGAAACTAACAGGAGTGGCACCAACAAGGTGGAATTTCTTGTCAAGTCTTGTAAATACTGTCTAAGAATATGGACAGCCTCTTATTATGTTTTTTTTTTTCATTGATTGAAGATGAACCTGGTGACTGGACAGATGAAGAAGTGAATACTGCTTTAGATTTTCGATACTACTTACTGCTTTTTGTGTAAATTCGACACTAGATTTCTTCTTCTTAGTCTCAGCAAAATATTTGAAATTTCTGATATTTTATTTGATAAGTATATTGCTAAATAAATGTTTGGATATATCTTACTGCATCAACAAAGTCAATGAATTCTACAGTAATTTACAGAAAATTAGAGATGAGGATTTTGATTTTGTGTGGACAGAAGCTACAAGTAATGCTGAATATGAAGATCAAGATTATGAACCAAGACACAAAAGACAGAGAAGTGATGACTGTTCCAAATGGCAGCGTATTTTTAATGAAATTCTGGATACATTGATGTGTTAGATAAAATTCAGATTTGAATCCCAAAAAGATCTTAAATTTGTGTCTTTATTAGATTCAAACAATTTTGATACATTTCATAACAATTTTCCAGAAAATTTGATAGCAGAACTTAAAGAACCATATGCTACACACTTTGACCGTATACAACTCAAAAATGAACTAAATGTGCTTTACAGTCTAGATGAGTATAAGAAAAAATCTGTGAGTGAAATTAATAATTATATGAAAATCAATAATTTGGACATAGTGTTTAGCGAAGTGTACAAACTGGCAGAATTAATATTGACATTCCCGTCTACAACTGCAACTGCTGAAAGTAGTTTCTTCGCTCTGAAGAGGATTAAGACTTACCTCAGAGCCACACAAGGACAGGTCCGGTGAGCAACTTGGCTATTACTTCTATTGAGAAAAACATTCTACTGGATATGAAAAAGTGGTTGGAAGAAACATTTTATGAAAACATGATTCATAAATTCACACAAAAGGAGAGAAGGCTGGAGCTCATGTTCAAATAAACTATTCAAGGTAATAAGTTAATGAAAAATTATTTTTATTTTACACTTGTATGTAGGCCTACCTTAATATTGTCTTTGTAATGATAGTTTTATAAATAACATTGAAGTATAAGTCATTATATAAATACGAGGGACATTCACGTCAATCCGGGACTTTTTTTAGACTAGAGTATAAATGGAGATTCCTGCGCATTCTGTTGGTTGTACATATGAAGTACAAGTGTCAGCTATTACCGCATGGCGCGCTGTATTTTTTACATATTAAACAATAACAACAGTCAGTCGTAAAGAATATGGCATCCAATGCACATGTGGAATAGTGTGTTGTAATGAAATTTCTCGTGAATGAAGGTATAAAACCCGGTGAGATTTATTTTATTTGCAACTCCTTTCACAGTACGGTGATGAGACTCTTAGTCGCAGTAAAACATTTGAGTGGTGCAAATGTTTTAAAGAAGCCGATACATCAGTGAGTGACGATCCCAGTCGAGGTGGTTCGGAGCCTACTGTAGTCATTCCCATGAACATTCAGCGAGTGGAAGAACTGATCCTTGATAATCGATGGATAACTTGTCAGCAAATTGCAAAAGAAATAAATGTGTCTGTGGGAACTGTAAACAAAATCATTCACAAACATCTGAAGTTCAGTAAGGTTAGTGCACGTTGGGTACTAAGACAGGTTTCTGCTTTCGACCGGCAAAGAAGATTGCAAATCTGCAAGGAGTTAAAGCAATGTTTTGACAAAGAAGGCCAGCTTTTTCTTGATCAAATTGTTACCTGCAATGAAACATGGGTCTATCATTTCACTCTGGAATCAAAACGTGCATCAAAGCAGTGGAAGCATATGGACTCACCACCTCCCAAAAAATTTCAAACAATTGCTTCTGCAGGCAAAGTTATGGCCTTAATTTTGGGGGATAGAAATGGCACATCATTCAAGTCGATTTTCTACCCCGTGGAGTTAATATTAACAGTGAGTATTACTGCAAAGTTCTTCAAGATGTGCACAGTGCTCTCAAGAAAAAACGGCCTGGTGCGATCACTAAAGGCTTTCTGTTTCTGTAGGACAATGCACGCATACCACCCACCGCACAACTTGCACACTACAAGATCTTGGCTGGGAGTTGTTGCCACACCCTCCTTACAGTCCGGACCTCGCTTCCAGCGATTTTCACCTGTTCGGGCCCTTGAAGTTGTTCCTGGGAGGTCAGCATTCCAACAGCAACGATGAGGTGAAGCAGTCAGTCCTATCTTGGTTTCGACATAACGACAAATCTTTCTACACTGCGGGTATCCAGCCACTAGTGAAACGCTGGGATAAATGTGTAAATGTAGGAGGGGATTACATCAAGAAATAAAAGTATTTTTTACTATCATAAATGTGTTCTATATTTATTAAAAATTAATAGTCCCGGATTGACATGAACGTCCCTCGTAAGAATACATTGTCATGTTACAATAGAGCCTCATATCAAAAGGCCTGGAAATGTATGAGAGGGACCCCCTTCAGGGGGGAGAGCTAGCCAAAGTGTTGAACTCAGCATATGCCACTGGTCTAAATCTTGCTATAAAACAGGATCAGGATCATAATTGCATTTCTCTTCACATGGCAGAGCTAGTGTACCTTATTTTTGGAACCATCCTCTTATTTTGGTATGTGTCTAGAATATGGGAGCTGCAAAAACAATGCCATTCACAATAACGTTGTCTTTCAGCAACTATGAAGAGGACACTTTGAACTTTTAAGTACACTTTGCACTTTTACCAGAGAGACGTCATCTGGTATGCTCCCATGCTGAACCAACTCAGTGGTTTCCGCTTCACTGTACACAAACCTATCAACAGCTGCCTGCCTGCTAATTAGGTACTGTTGCCTATTTAATGGGAATGGTCAAGTTCTATGAGGGGGTGAGTAGTACTGTGGGGTAATAGTACTGTCCCCTACCCAGGGTACAGGTCTCTAGCATTCTATTCACAAGACAAAAAACAAGGTTTTCACAATGACTTCTCATTTGTTTGTAAATATGTAATTACGTGGACAGATGGGTAGGAATGCAGAGAACAGAGCATCAGTGCAGTTGACGATTTCTGCACCAGGCCATAAGCACAGTTGATGTTGTTAGAAGGCTAGAAGATTTTCCCAGGTGCACTCAATGAACTGCCCTTCCACTGTGACTTCTGGGTAATGAACTGCCCTTCCACTGTGACTTTTGGGTAACTTCACCACAAACCTAACTCGTCTTCCCATTACAGGCCTACTTCTACACAAACTTCTTCTTGCTCCCATTATTTTCAGAACCCACTCATTTGTTGCTTTGTCCATCCATTTCATTTTCACATTCCCCTATATTATTTATATCATTTTTTCATTTATACCACTATGTTTAAAATTCAACTCTCTCCAGGGTTTGGATTCCATATAGCACACTACTCCAAACATTAACTTACATAATTTTTACCTAATTACTAGTCTGGTAATAATAATAGCAAATTTTCTTCTGCAACCTTTTGGCTTGTTCTAGTCAGATTTCTGCTTCATCCATCCCTTGTTGTACTGCTACACAAGCAGGCAAATTCGTCCACTTCCTCTATGCTATCATTTCCCATTTTAATATTTAACAAATCACTAATATGATTCCAAGAGCTTTCCATGGTTTTTTTTTTTAATTTTTGAACTAAATTCCTCTTCTGAAAATTTTTCTACACCAATTAACATTTTGCTAAAATCATCCGTTTTCTGGATGGGAAACTATAACATCACCAGAACTTAAACTATTTATTTTCTCTCCTGAACTGTTATTTCAGTATTAATCATCTTTTATATTTTTTACTTACACACACGCGCTAGCGTGCACGCATGTTTGTGTGTGTGTGTGTGTTTGGGGGGGAGAGAGTAAAAATGGTGAAAACTGTTTTACTTATTTCTTATTTTTACTTCCCTTTCCTTACCTTGTGACTTGAAAAGCAAGTGTATGAACATGTAATGTAGGAAGGCCATTATTGAACATTTCTAAGAATGTCAAACAAGCCTACAACAGCTGGTATTAACAAAAGATCCTTTTAAAGAACTATTACTGTTATTTATATAAAATGTTTCAAAACAGTTAGTAAGTATATAGGGAATTGTCAGTTGAAATCATCCTTTTAAAAAATAATTGCATCATGACATATATACCACCCTTTGTCAACAGTAAACAAGAGCCCAATAGTTAGCCCCCCTTTTGTTAGAAATTCATTGCAAAACAGCCAACAGTAGTTTCATAAAAGTAAGGGATTGTGTCTGCATGTCCGTAACAAATGGGTACATGGGAAGATTCAGTTTTCTTACTGAGAGTCCATTCTCGTCTTATATAACTACAAGTTGAACGAGCATTTTTACATAGTTGTTGTTTTTTTTTTAATTCTTACTAACTAGTTTTTAAAAATCTTCTTTAGACTAAAATATGATGTTACCAGATAGAATTCTTTTCATAACTTTCTCTGCCTCATCCACCATGGCGCAAAGTATTTAAAAGACAGACTCTCTCAAATTAGTATTCTCCAATTACAAAGCTAGCGGGATGGTCCTTTCTTTTTCTCCTCAGGACCACCACTTTTGCCTTCTGTTCATTTACTTTTCTTTATTTAAATATAAGAAGGCATCCCTCACGGCTTTCAGTTACCTACCTGATATGACAATACCATTTGCATATCCCAGGATCCGGATGTTGTTAATGATTGTACCACTTAATTGTTTTTTGCTTTTTTTCATTCCCATATCAAGGATCAAGTTGAACAATGGAGTGGCTGGATTGCCCTGCCTAACTGCTCTTTGTGTGGTTATTCTCCTTCCCAACAGCCTATTTGCTCTTATTGGTATCTAGAATTTTCATCCTACAAAGTCTCATAAACAGCTTACATTATAAATAGCTTTCTGATCTGAATTACATTATCTACAAAACTTTAAAATCAATAAACATGTCTCGTATTAGGAATAACCTTTAGCTCCTAAGTTTTTTCCAGCGTCCAGCATTGACTTGTTGGCTTAGAAGCCATGTTGGTAATAATCTACAGTACTCCTTTCTTCAACTTCCACACTTCTGTTCGTTAAGAGATCTGTCAAATGTTCTTTCCATCTCAACACCATTTCATTCTAATTGGTTAATTTTCTCTTTTACCTATAAGGAATGGCACTTTGGGTAGATATCCTGTTTTCTGATAGTCCCAATAAAATTGTTTGTGTCCTATTACAGCTTTTTAGATTTTCAACCTGCTCAACTTCACTTTAAAATGCAATCCCTTTTTTATTTATCAATCTTTTGGCTTAACTTCTTATTGAACAGTACTCATGTTCTGTACTTCTGATCCATCTCTACAATTAATTCTTTCTTCCTTCATTCAATAGCTTCTCTACATGCAGCATCAAACCACTCATTCCTTTCTTCCTTCCCCATTGTCCCTGCTGTCTCCTCATTGCTTTATTCATAATTGCTTTTATCATTTCCCACCATTTCTTCATTACTAATTATATAGTTGTAATCTATTTCATATCATAAAATAATTTAAAAAAAAATTTTAAAATAAAAATCAAAGTAAATTATAAATTAATAAATTATTTACCTTAAATTATCCGCCGTGTGATTTCTTGTGCTTCGTCTATGACACTTTTCAGAGCATATGCTCCATCATCAGATATTAAAAAGGTAAAACTATCACTCTTGCGAGATCATTAAGAAGTTAAAATGTCAAAATTCGCATATGAACCGTACGCGGATTTGGGTGCGCACCCGTTCAAGTTCATTCTGCCACTGAGCGGTTGCTACCTTATCGTAGCCCCAGCAAGCAGACTCAAGGCGGTATCGTACAATCGGTTGGATACAAAGTTCAGGTGGTCATTTAACACGATATCGCGACTCCTTGGGTTTGCGTATGCACAGTAAATTTCAAATTCCTCCAAGGCATTCATGAAACGGCCCTTCTTACACACATGTAACGGTATTAAATTGGAACTAAAATCTGTGTAATTATGATTGTGTGAAGTCAGGTGTCGGGCATAATTTGATTTGATGTTGTCAATGTTTCTTATTTTCTTAGGTAAATGTTCTCGAAATCGATTAAGGAAACCTCTCCCAGTCTGTCCAATGTAGAAGCACTCGCAATCATTGCATGTTAACTTATATATGCCAGTTTTTTCTTCTGGAGGTGTGTTTTTTCGGTTTGTGGTTTTTCTATATTTCTTAACGATCTCGCAAGAGTGATAGTTTTACCTTTTTAATATCTGATGATGGAGCATATGCTCTGAAACGCGTCATAGACAAAGCACAAGAAATCACACGGCGTATAATTTAAGTTAAATAATTTATTAATTCGTACAAGTGATTTGGTTACCATATTAAACATGAATATTAAATTATAAAGTTTATATACAGTATTATTAAAATAACATTATTCTTTTTATTTCAAACCTAGATACAAATATAAATTATCCAAGTTATATTAAATGAGACTGATTACGCCTCCTTTATGTATTGTGTAGAATACTAAATTCCTTAACATTACAAACATCTGCCAAGGCAAACAATCAACATTGAAAATATAAATATATTTTTTTTTAGTTGCATTATCTTCAAATTATTCACCAGAGTCTTGACAGAAGTAGCCTTATTCTCTATCCAAAATTTCATTAATTAAAATTCGAATGAGGTTTTTTCTGCTTTTGAGAAATTAGCAGAATAGTACAACAGATTTATCAGAAATTAAAACTTTTCTCCAGCCAACAGGATTTCATTAAGGTTCAGATGTTTCTTGACTTCGGGCTGGTCAAGTCTTTCTTTAATGAAACTATAGTTTATTAATTTTCAATAACTACACTATCCTTATTCATCTTGTAATTTGAATTACCAATCTCTGTAATGCCAATTTTGTCATGTTTACTTGCTGAACTGCTACTTGTCATGTTCCGGATGAGGCCTTCCAGTGTCTCTGCCATTATCAAGTCCTAAACCACGACTGGGCTGTGGATGAAAGGCCTTGTCCAGTTAATTTGTAAACTTATAAAAGTAAATATTTATAGTAATAGGTTTCAATACATAATATAATGAACACTATTAAATCATGATATTTCAGCATCTGCATAATACAAATAATCGCTAAGTTAACCAGTGAAGCAAATTATGACAAATTATAAGCAATATATAAAACAAAATTATGTTCAGTGACAAATATTGTATTTAGGACAGGTTTGAAAAAATAAGTAGTTCAATCCTTGAGAAAAATTAAGATTGTAAACCAGCTGGACAAAATTTACAGTCCAATTTAAACAAAAAAATTAATATTTAATCAACAAACCTTGCGTCAGACCAGAGTAATTACAATTCATAAGACTGATGTAGTCACAATCCAGTTTCCAGAATTAATGTTTCATCACTGCCCTATGCAGAGAAGTTACACATGACGTGACCAGATAATGTGACTTTTGTACTCTTGGATTTCGATTTATAGCTAGAAGGATGAAAAGAATCTATGGCCACAAAATCTTAAAAGGAAGAATGAGAAAATATATGATTTTTTTAATTATTAATATTTTGCATTTGGATTAACTTTAAAAAGTTAAAAATGACTACTAGCCTCTGCTACTGAGATACTAAAATATCTCTTGAGAACATTGCGCACAGATACTCTCTACCCCTAAAACTGGTATATTTGAAAATACTGATAGAATATTTCACTTGACTGTGGAAATATTGCCACTTCTCATGTCATCCTCATTTTTTTTAATAAAATATCTGGCAATTTATCATATTAAAAAATTTCACAGTGAGAAAATCTTTGTTTGTACCAGCAAAGTCAACGTATATGGCTGACTTCCAGTCCAGATTTAATAGGTACAGATTTGCATGTGTCAAATAGGTAAATATATTTACGTATTAACTGAACAGCTTTTTTCTTGGTCCAAACATGTCCAGTGGTGTGGCCAAGGGGTTACAACTACAACCCCCTCACTGGCTAGGTCACCAATGAGGTGTATTGCATAAGAAGACTTGCAGGCAGGCAGTACCAGCTTGGTAATGGTTGGGATATACACAGTGGGCTTCACTGGGATCAGAGGTGCCCCCCCCCCCAAAGGTCACGGTGCAATTCCCCCCCCAAAACTTGATTTCGTGGGTAGGGGGGATCACAATGTACATGGGTATGGAATAACCCCCAGTTAACGGTGGATCTTGGAGCTTTATCCAAAATTTTTTGAAAAACTAAAGCCATTTAAGCAGTTGTTGGAATGAAAAAACTAATGTTATTCTTTTTATCAATACCAAAAGGTTTTCTAGTATGCCTAATCATTTACTAAATTATGAGAAATGTTAAAGGCTGGTCAAACCTAGCTTATCATAATTAGTAGTACATTAGGCCTTATCAAGATAATCTAATATGATTTTGTAAGTGCATTCTTTTTCTTGACTGATTTGATTTATGACGCTCGGAATGGGGTAATTAAGCCCCTGGTTATGCAACTGGCTTAAATTTATGTAACTTCTATTTCCAACCAGGGATTATGAAAGGAAAAATATGATTATTTAAATTACAAAAATCGCCTTGAAAAATCCCCCCAAAAATTCCAGTGGTGCGACTTGCACAATGCTGTGGGCATCCCTGACTGGGATATTCCCTACTACTGCTAACACCTCTCCACCCCTCCCCACCACCATTTTTATTACTAACCCATCTCACTAAAGTAAAATCCCCGTCATAACAATGTGACAGTACGAAAATCTTGATGTCAGAATTATGGTATGAGTGGTAACAAATTATCGTATTTTATTGTATTACACACACACATACATGGAGAGAACGATTTCCCTTTGTGAAGAGACAACGACGCATATTCTAATAGATCAAAACGACTCCAAGGTCAGGAGCAGACGTGCAGAGATGAGCATACAAAATGGCCATCCAAGTGGAAACAGATTGTAAATAGCCACTCTCATTGGTCCAGAAGACGGGACGTCATTAAAATCAGTGATGACCTAACAAACAATGACATGACAACGGGGCGTGAGCCAATTTGAACAAAAGACAATGACGTGGATGCGCTAACACATATGCAAAATATGTGCATTGCATCTGCCCCAGTCAGCATCAGACCATCAAGGCGTCAACACGCTGTAAAAATCGCCGGCAGTTTTTGCCAGCGAAAGTGTTTCTTAATCAAACTAACAATGTGGTAACATATAGTAATAACTCTTTATCAGAAATCTCAAAGTAACTAGTCACAATGTAAATTAGAATCAGTGCAACCAAGGAGACCTCTGGGACGATCGGCCGAACACCTGCTTGATCATGATTGCAATATAAGGACAGCGGAGACTTTACAACGCAGATACAGGAAAGTCCAACTATTTCTCTATTCCAATCTTTATTCTTAAAGCTGAGCTCAAAATTACTAAAATTCAAATGTATGTGTAAAATCAATCTTAGCGAAATGAGTGGGTGTGTGTGTGTGTGTGTGTGTATGGGCCATACTAGTACATATGAATAATGTTTCTATGAGACGTTGGTTTGTGTTCTGTTAAATATAAGAGTTGATCAATTACAAGGTAACATGGGCAGTTGCAGTAAAATATAAATTCATTATAAATTCCATAACAAGATTAATACCTGAATAATAGAAAATAACAGAACTGTAATATAGCGGAATATGTGTCCACCATTTTGTTAGTTGAGTATAAGGATTCCATTTTGTTTTATTGCTGTTGATGTCTATTTTGAATTTCTATGTTATTAAAAGACAACTATATATACATATATATCCGCTGTCTGATTTCATTATTCCGCACAATAGTCCTGTCTCTGACAATCGCTTAATCGAATCCTGGGACCCGAACATAAAAATTTTGAATCACGAAGTTGGCACTACAAGATGGCCGCCGAACCAGTATGAAATACACAATAATTATGGTAATGAAAGGTAAACACCAAAACATACAATCACAACACCAAAATATAATTGTTTTAAACGTAACAAATGGCGCCCGAACAGGGACTCGATATAAATAAAAGTTTATACAATAAGCCGGAGTCAGAGACGGAAGATTGTCGGAAGAAAGGAAGGAATACGTAAGATATACCTGGTACGTAGATAATAGGTTATACCATGATAATAGGTTATATTATTGTTTAAGTAAAATATAGAACAATTACTAATAAAATAATAAAATTCATTATTAATATGAGCAAAATGGCAGATAACGAAAACACTAATATAGATAATACAGCAACTGAATCACTATTATTGAATAAACCACAAGCGAACTCAACACCTATTATAAATAGTAAAGTATCACTGGAAGACCTTTTTCTATTAATGAAGACACAAAATAATGAATTAAGAGAACAGAGTATTAAGTTTGATGTAAAATTTGATGAAGTGAAAAAAGAAATACAAAAACAAAGTTGTAATTTCGACAAAAGATTAAATGAGGTACATGTAAGGTTGGAAAAAATAGAATTAGAAAATAAGAGAGGAATAGACAAATTAGAATTGAACAAAGATGACAAGGTAAGTAGGGGAGAGAATTGTAACAATATAAGTAAAAGTATGATATTAGAAAATGATTGTGTAAACAGGAGTAGTGATAATGAGGTTGTATGGGGAATAGAATATAATAATAATGGAATGATAGTGTGTTTTGAAGGTTTAAAGAGAGTATGTAAAGAAAGTATAATTGTAAGGGAATTGCAGGGGTTAGATTTTTCCCTTAATGATGAAGTAGGGGGTGATGTACATGTTTTTAGGAAGGACGAGAGTGCCTTCAATGTATATTTGGGAGACATAAGGTCTACAAATAAAGTTGTCCTTGGTTTTATTAGTGCACTTCACAGGTGGTGCAGTAATTGTGAATTAGTGTCCCCTGCAAATGTAGAAAGAGAGAATGTAGTTGGGTGTGGTAGAGAGAGAAAGAAAGAGGTAGAGATTTTTAAGATAAGTAGAGATTATGAAAAATTTATGGAAAGGTTAGGAGTAGAGATGATTGATAAATATAGTAAATACTTGCCTTGTAATAAAACTGAAGTAGTAGGAGATAATGAAAATAATGACTTTGCAAATTACCTAATTATGACTGATTATACTGAAGGTGACAGAACCATACCCGATCATGAATTATATGAGTTTGAGGATAATGATAAAAAGTTAAATGGTATATGTATTTATGATGTTAGTATAAGAGAGTCAATATTAAACAATGTATATAGTTTTAAGATTCGACTATTATTTGACGATGGAGGGTAAATATTTTATTGTGTTTATGAACATTTAATTATGTGGACAGTGTTTTTCAAGATGGACTGCTTATAAATTGATTTTTGGTAAATGATAAGATGATAATGTGGATTGTATATTTTGTGTATATTGATGTCAATGTATTTGTGTAATTTTTGCTGTTGTGTATTTTATGTATTTTGTGTAAACTATGTACTGTAGAATTTTAAATATTCAAGAATAATTAATTATGATGATGATTTTAAATGATATTATGGGATTTAGATTATAATGGATAGTAAATGATTACGCATATGATATATTTGGATATTGAGAGGTATTGTTGTTAGTAGATAAGTGATGAATTTTCTAGTGGTATATTAAGGTGAAATGTTGTACAGAGGTTTGGGTAATAATGATAAATAGAGGCATGGGAGTTAGTTAAATAAAGTTAATGGGAGTTAGTGAAAATAAGAATGTTGAGATGCTGATAATACATAAAGAGGGTGTTAGATATTTTAGGGACAAAGTGGTTAGTGATTATATGTAGAGAGGTGAGTAATGTGAATGGTATATATATATATTTGTTGATGATGATATTTTGTAGTAAGGATCCAGTGTAAGGAGTGATCAGCGTGCGACGTGGCAAGGGACCAGCGTGCAGCGTTGTGGCAGGCGGAGCAATTTTGGGTTAGAGTGTTTGCCGATATTTGGTGGAGGGCAAATGGTTAGGAATGGGTATGGCCAGGTAGGGAACACACATCCTTGTACAAAAAACGAGCGGTGCCAAAGGATTTAAATGGGATTAGTGAAGGGGGTTATTATAGAGATATTGGTGTCATAATATGTTAATGGTTAGAAGCGGTTGTTAGTAGAAAAGAGGTGAGTAAGGTTAGATTGACAAATGCCAAAATAAGATAGAGATAATAATGAATAATAGAGAGTCACCCAAACTAATAAGGATGAAGGGTTAGAAAGGGAAAATTCATAGTAGGAAGGTAATGTAACTGAAGGGTAATGGTAAATTTGAAAATTTTGTATAGAATCTGATATAAAAGAATGTTAAATAATGAAAGTTGAATAGAGAGTTGGTAATAGTAATGTGTTATAAAGTTTTATACAAGTTATGTAAATGTAAATTGTTTAATGTAAATGTAACAATGTTAATGTGTAATGTACCATGTTTTATTATGTTTTTATTATGTTGATGGTATCATAGAGTGTGTGGTTAGGAGGTCGTTACAGGGGTAGCGACGGTAAATTTATTAATGTGTTAAAAATATAAAGATAACAGTGGTTCTGAACAAAGAAAAATGAATTTGTTCTGTTGCAAGGAAAATAAGAATAAAGAAAATGAGTAAAGAAAATAAAGAGCTTTGAAGTTGTTTGCCATGATAGGTATATGTTTCAATGTTATATGAAGTAAAATAGTAGAATTAGTGGTTATTGCTTAGAGAAGTTAAAATTTGTTTTATGTTTAGTATAATGATCTATTTTCATGTGGTAAAGAGAGTAATTATGGTTGACTGGAGTCGGAGAGTTTTTTTTTTATAAATGTAGGAATGTTTGAAAAAATGGAGAGGGTTATCTGTCTTAAATCTTGTATTTTTTTTGTTATTTGAAAATTTATTAATGGAGAAAACCAACGCCTAAAAACACAAACCAATGCAACTGAGGGGAGAAAGATCAGTTGTGGATATGGGAATAGATAAGGCCACTATATTAATTTTTGTATTGCATGTTTCAGAGTTTGATGGTGTTGTGACCACGGTCCTGAGCTGGTTGGTGCGTTAGAACAGGAGCGTTAAGTGCCTCATGGCCTTATGGTGTTGGGATCTCTCCTGAGAAGTCCAGTAAGGTCAGACGGTACGATCATCATCATTGGACCAAGGGTAAGTGATTATATTTCTTTTTTATCAATGTTAAGGGGGTTATGGCAACATATCTGAACTGATCCTTTTAGAAAAGTGTGAATGAGTCAATGAAAGTTTTTATGTTTCGACATAAAATCTTTCATTAAGGGGGGTTTGTGACAGTACGAAAATCTTGATGTCAGAATTATGGTATGAGTGGTAACAAATTATCGTATTTTATTGTATTACACACACACATACATAGAGAGAACGATTTCCCTTTGTGAAGAGACAACGACGCATATTCTAATAGATCAAAATGACTCCAAGGGCAGGAGCAGACGTGCAGAGATGAGCATACAAAATGGCCATCCAAGTGGAAACAGATTGTAAATAGCCACTCTCATTGGTCCAGAAGACGGGACGTCATTAAAATCAGTGATGACCTAACAAACAATGACATGACAACGGGGCGTGAGCCAATTTGAACAAAAGACAATGACGTGGATGCGCTAACACATACGCAAAATATGTGCATTGCATCTGCCCCAGTCAGCATCAGACCATCAAGGCATCAACACGCTGTAAAAATCGCCGGCAGTTTTTGCCAGCGAAAGTGTTTCTTAATCAAACTAACAATGTGGTAACATATAGTAATAACTCTTTATCAGAAATCTCAAAGTAACTAGTCACAATGTAAAGTAGAATCAGTGCAACCAAGGAGACCTCTGGGACGATCGGCCGAACACCTGCTTGATCATGATTGCAATATAAGGACAGCGGAGACTTTACAACGCAGATACAGGAAAGTCCAACTATTTCTCTATTCCAATCTTTATTCTTAAAGCTGAGCTCAAAATTACTAAAATTCAAATGTATGTGTAAAATCAATCTTAGCGAAATGAGTGGGTGTGTGTGTGTGTGTGTGTGTGTGTGTATGGGCCATACTAGTACATATGAATAATGTTTCTATGAGACGTTGGTTTGTGTTCTGTTAAATATAAGAGTTGATCAATTACAAGGTAACATGGGCAGTTGCAGTAAAATATAAATTCATTATAAATTCCATAACAAGATTAATACCTGAATAATAGAAAATAACAGAACTGTAATATAGAATGTGTCCACCATTTTGTTAGTTGAGTATAAGGATTCCATTTTGTTTTATTGCTGTTGATGTCTATTTTGAATTTCTATGTTATTAAAAGACAACTATATATACATATATATGCGCTGACTGATTTCATTATTCCACACAATAGTCCTGTCTCTGACAATCGCTTAATCGAATCCTGGGACCCGAACATAAAAATTTTGAATCACGAAGTTGGCACTACAAGATGGCCGCCGAACCAGTATGAAATACACAATAATTATGGTAATGAAAGGTAAACACCAAAACATACAATCACAACACCAAAATATAATTGTTTTAAATGTAACAACAACAGTATTGAAAAATCTTGGTCAATAACCAAGATACTCCACAGAAAGTTCCTGGCTACACCATTGAGCATGCCAATGGAAGACAGCATTGTTTGTGGAGGACCAATACAAATGGGATCTACTCCACCAAATGTAAATTGTCAACCACTTGTTTTAATGGTGTTAGTCACTTCCCACTTATTACATCTGAATGATTCTGTCAAAACTTGTTGGAAAACTAAAAATGTACTTTATGGAAAATTGTAAAACAAGAATTTATGAAAACATAGAACTTCTAGAATGCAGAGGTGAGGTGTGCAAATCATAAGACTCAAACTTGGAATTTAAGACAAACCCACATTTTAAAAAATAAAACTCTTTACTTAAAAAATAAAGCAGTTTGTCATGCTTTTCATGAGGATTTCACAGTTGCTCTTGATGTCTTTCCCCTTGTGCCATATTTGTATAGGATCAGTACAAGGTCAGCCTTGGTGGGTGTTTATTATCAAGGTTGGGTGTTTGTCTGTACAATACACTAACATTGAACCTCGTAATCCTTTGTGCAATGTATATATTTATCACTATATTAACCTATTGTAAAATTGAACACCTACCATAGCATAAAATTCAACAGAAAATATAACCTGAAAGGAACAAAACAAAAATATTTTCCTGCAGTAATGTATGCTAAATTTGTAGTGCAGCCACAGTTCTCTCATCTTTTCATTAAGGGAAAAAATGAAAAGCTTGGAGCAAACAGGGGTATAATTACATTACAAGGCTGTAAGGTAAAACTTTATGTTTTTACTTATAAAAAACTTTGTGTTCCGAGTCGTTAATGTAATACTGGTATTTAGTTAAGTAACGGACACGTCATGGACAATGAAATCCAAGAAATTATTTATGGTCTAATTACAAAATTGTGATACTTTACCTTGTTCCAATCATTTACAAAATTTCTCTTGAATTTCTTCAGCCCAATTCCAGCCCAAGTCACTGCAGGTGTAGTTTTGGCTTTTCATGCTGTCTGCTTTCTAGTGGTGCAAAGTCAACTCTTAACAATCAACTATGATACTTCTACCCACATGCTTTAATATTGTTATAAATGTCTTTGGTGGTTTCCCACATCTTCTGTTTCGTGTAGCCATTTGGACAAATGTTAATTCCATTTATGAGTTTATATTGAGTTTTAGTTAAACTTGCCTTTCGTTTTTAAAACTAAAGAGTAGCATGTTTGACTGAAATATTGATACCAGTGGTGAAGTTACATGGAGGCAATTGAGGTAATGGCTACCCTAAAAATTCTGTAGAATAAAAATTATAAATACGTATGAACTACGTAACGTAAAGATTATACATTGTTATTGTTACTGTGACTGTCGAATTTATTAAGCCGAAATGTGCTTTACCGAGCGACCGCTAGATGGTGACAGGCAGTGGTGAAGTTACATGGAGGCAATTGAGGCAATGCCTACCCTAAAAATTTTGTAGAATAAAAATTATAAATACGTATGAACTACGTAACATAAAGATTATACATTGTTACTGTGACTGTCGAATTTATTAAGCCGAAATGTGCTTTACCGAGCGACCGCTAGATGTTGACAGGTGAGATTCGGCATAAAGCGAATGAGGCAACGTGAACTTGCCTCAGCGTTTTTTGTAAACATCGTATGTAAGCAATGTTCGGACGTGTGGGAAGTGCAAGGGAGGGGGATTGTCCCGTGCTGTACACACAGAGCGTTGAGGTATGTCTCACTTCTATGGTGCAAACAGTTAAGTTAAAGCGCGCTGTGTTGTTTATAAGTGTGCTTATTTTATGCGGTTATTAAAAGTGTGCCGGTTATTCCGCTGAACTAACAGATGATCAAGATTGTTTTTTGAATTGTTTGTAACATTAAACATATAATATATTAAACTAATAAAGTTTAAAAATTTGAAGTTCAATCAGATGTATTATTGTGTATGACTTATACAAGGATTGTTCAATAGAAACACGTTTAGAGCTGTAAAGCATTTTTTATTCAACGATTTTAAAAGAAGTCTCCATTAACATTAAGAAATGAGTCCCACTCTTGCATTAATCTGTAGATTTCCTGCTAGTAAAATTCTTTACGGCTGTTTGCGGAACCATTCGCTAACAGCAAACTCTACTTCAGCGTCCAATTTGAACCACCGTCCTTTTAGTGATTCCTTAAAAAAATTTAAGGTAAGATTTTGCCTACCCATTCATTAACTACTAGCTTCGCCACTGATTAATACAACTGATTCATACTTGCAAAACATCAATTTTATTGCATTATTACAATGAGAATATATTTTGTCTTTTAATAATCACTCAGAAGTCTTTTTCCTTGGTAATAGATGTGTCAGCCTTTACATAATCGTACTTATCAAGAAAAAGCATTGGCCTCAATAATGTTCTAATAAACCAAAAAATATATTTTGGTCACAGAAAGAAGTTCACTAAAAACATTCAAATTTATCGTTGTTTACAAAAAATGGTCATAAAAACTGGACTGAAGTAATGAATTCTGTGCTAGTACAATAAATCAAACAGCTGATGTAAACATCTGTCAGCATTGCTGACATTTTCCAAGGAATTTTTACAAAATAAAAAAATTTTAGTTAATCATTTAAAAAAAGAATCCATGACAATAGTCAACACCTAAAAAAACCTCAGTGCATTGCAAAATAGGCCTACAGTCTTCTTTAGTAGCAAAAAATGTGTGGAGGAACAAAAATATATGAAAACTTGCATCTAAACTAAAAATTTGCAAGCCTCTGTGTGTAATGGTGACTCTTCCCTGTTAGAAGATTCTCACACTTCACTTTGAAATGCTTACACAGTTTAGAACAAAAACTTTAATGTCAGCATCAAATAAAACCTATTTATTCGAACTTTATGAAGAATAATTTTGGATCTGACCTCATGGAAATATGTAAAGATCTAATTTGCCATGCTGCTGAAAATAAAACAGCATACAGAATACAACTGAAAAGAATACAGTTTACTTAATTTAAAAGATATTGAAAACTTAAATGAAGAATTTTTTTAATAATGACAGCTAACAATGGGTATAAACATGTAAACATATGCAACAATTTGAAAAAGAAAACTTCGATAAGAGACCTGTTGTGGATGAAGTGACAGACTGGGTAAGTAATTAATATTGGACAAGAAAGTAGTTTACATCATTCAGATAATTTTACTGTAGTAGATGACAGCCTATTTAGAATCAAAAAATTGTATAATAATTACTGAATCCTGTTTTTAAGGGTATGTAGAAAGAATTTGCAGACAAAAATTTAAGAGTATTAGAATTTTCCACCTAAATCTGAGTAATTAAATCCAAGTAGTTTTGAATTATTTTCTAATTTATAATTTTTAACTAATTTTAAAGTTATATAAATTAAAATCATAATACAAATGGTAAAAATATCAAAATCTATAAATTAGTACATGTAATAAACATAACCAATAAAATGTAAACTGATTTTTGGCAAGAACAAAGAGATGATGTGTATTTGGCAATTATATGGTAGACAGAGATGATGTGTGTGGGTAAAACAGCAAAAACCTACTGCATACTCTTTCACTAGCCACAGTAAACAGTACTGATTTAGTGTGGGGGGGGGGAGACAAGTTAACAAATCTGAGTGTTGTTATCCAAATTTTTGTAATAAAAAATGTTATTGTAATACTGAGTTTACTTGATCTCAAAATATCCTTAGAGCCAAAGGGATATAAGCATCAGCGGCGGGGCAATACCTAAATTTGATGTGGGCAAGATAAATTTTGCAAGGCCCTCTGGTGGCGCAAGAGGATGGATTTTATATAGAGAAAAAAATTTTTTGAAACTGTCAAATTTTTATTCATAAAAATGCAAACATCTTCACTTTAACTAACATTATTAAGTAATAACTAACAGTAAAGAATTAAATAAACAGAAATTTCTTGCTTTTAGCCTTACTGAACTCCTTAATAACTGTATCGTAATCCAGCTTAGATGCTGTATCTGCTTCAATAGATAAAACTGCCAAAGCTGAAAGTCTTTGCTGACCCATTGTACTTCTTAAATAATTTTTTATTAGTTTTAATTTTGAAAAGCTCCTTTCATCGGAGGCTGTACTTACTGGTACTGTTAACAAAATTCGAATGACAATATAAATATTTGGGTAAATTTCTTTTAAGTTATTTTCTGTTACGTATTGGAGCAGCTGTTTCACATCTTTAATGAAGTCGGGTAAATTTGGGATCATTGTTTGTAATTCTTCATATAATTCGTAAGGTTGGAAGTCACTGCTCTCACCCACTCGCAGAACTGTGTGTAAATCTTGACAGTTTTTTAATATATGCTCTTTTGGAATATTTTTTAACTTGCTTAGATTATAGAGAAAACCAAAATTTTCAAAATGTTGATTTAAAGATATAAATCTTGAATCCATATTGCTCACTATGGAAACAATCATGGTGTTAAAAAAATCTGTTTCGTACCGGCTTTTGGGAGACTGTATAGGTTCATCGCTGCTTTCATAATCGAACATCGTTTTCTTTTTGGCTACCCTTTTATTTTTAAAGTCTTTTGGCAGATCATAACTGCTTTTCTCAATAAATTGACGAGTATCAGACAAGCATTGTTTGAACCCAGTTTGTCGATATTCTTTGATCCAGTCACAAAATGTACGCAAATGTTCAAGAGCAATGCTTAAATGGACTTCTACAGATTGCCATAATTTGCTTAATATTAACACGCGATAATATCTCATACCATAAATGTAATGATATGATAAATTCTAAGCTGAGCATTTCGTTCAAAACCAAATCACAATCACTGAGTGTGTCTGATTGTTCCGTGTGATTTTTTAAGCTTTCAATGCATTCAACAACATCATCAAATTGCAATAATATGGCCTTCACTGCCTCGATTCTGCTTTCCCACCTTGTGTCTGATAAAGGCTTTATAGTAAGCTTTAATTTGCCTTTGATTAATTCCTAGCATTTACTGGATCTTGAAAATAGCAAATAAATTTTCTGAATAAAAACCAAAAAATGTTTTTGCTGCCGCAGAAGAATTAGCTGCATCTACCAACAGCAGATTCCAACTATGACACCCGCAAGGTGTAAAAAATGCCCTGGGATTAATATTTAATATTTAAGTTTTAACTCCACTATTTATGCCTACCATATTTGCACCATTGTCGTATCCTTGGTCACAACAGTTTTGAATATCTAATCCATTTTTGTCTAGCTCTTCCAGTATTGCATTAGTTAGATATTCTCCAGAAGTCTCAGCGACAGCAAGAAATCCGATAAAGTTTTCTTCTATTGTGCCGGTTGATGTATTACAAAATCTTAAGATAAATGACATTTGTTCAACTCGACTATAGTCTATAGTGCAGTCGAGCAAAATAGAATAATATTTTGCCTCTTTTACCCTACGAATCACTTCATCGGTAATTGTTTTTTACATCAATGTGATCAATTCATTTTGAATATCGTGGCTTAGATAATGGTGTGCAAGTTGTTTGTCATTAATGCATTTCATGTGTTCCCGTAATGCAGGATCATATTTAGATATCAATTTAAACAAGTCTATGAAGTTACCAGAATTCCCACTGTCGTCACCTATCTTGAAAGATTCTCTGTGACCTCTAAATGCCAGATTATGAGAGGCTAAGAAATTAATGATATCAATTAATCTCTCAAACAAATTGTGCCAATGTTTTTGAGATTCACGAATTAGCCTTTCGTTTTCTTGGTCTATTGTTTTTCCATGCTTTATTCCTTTCTCTAAATGTCATCCGTTGGAACATAAATGCCATATGTTCTTTGGTACTCTCATGTCTTTGTAAAATACTACTTAAGTGTTTCCAGTCACAGCACCCTCCCTGTACCATCTGAGTTTGTGAATTGCCAAATAGTCTGCATGGAAAACAGAAAATTTTATTTTGAGAATTTGAATAAACCAACCAGTGACGATGTTGAGTTTTGCCATTAATTAGTTTTCTTGAGAAATGAAAATTAGAAAAGTGCCTATGATCATCGTCTTTGGGATAATCTTCATCACTGTTATTTAACTGCTGTGTAGGGCCGCTTTGAACTATATCATGACGCTGAGAATCCGTTATGGGAAACGTCCACATTCCCGGATCCGAACTAACAAATGCTTGTTTAACTACATCACTGGCATCGCTGCTAACTGGTGGAGAACCTATTTATTCTTCTTGAATTCTACTGCTCAACACAGGAGTTTCAGTTTCAGATTCTGATTGGCTAGAGTTTGATCCTATCTCTATTTCCGACTGTGGTTCGGTACTCAGTGCGTCTGGAGTACTTCCCAAATTCAACGGAGTCTCGGACATGGCTATATCTTTTTTGGAAGTCGAAGCAATCGATTCAGATGATTCTGTACTACCAGATGCAGTTTTTTTGAGAAACTTCATCATACCTGAACTTAAAACCTGATTTGATACAGCTCTTTCAGCTTTTCTTTTTCTTTTTGCTGAACCAGATTCCCATTTTCTCCCGATATCTCTATCTCTCCTGGGGCCTGGGCCTGACATGTTAAGATAAGAAGGTCGTATATTGTATCTGTAACCTGTAAACAATAATAACATTTTTACTTCTTTGCATAAATACACTCTAAACCTGAATGTAAGAAATCTGACGCGCCAATGTAGGAAACAAGAGATTCCTACATTCGTAAAGTAGGAAACCAGCATTTTATACATTGTAATGTAGGAAACTAGCATTTCCTACTTTCATAAAGTAGGAAATCAGAATTTCCTACATTTATACAGATAAATTAAAAGATTAATCATCTTTTAACCATAGAGATAGAATAATTATATAGGTTGAAGGAAACTAGCATTTCCTACTTTCATAAAGTAGGAAATCAGAATTTCCTACATTTATACAGATAAATTAAAAGATTAATCATCTTTTAACCATAGAGATAGAATAATTATATAGGTTCTATATAATTATTAATATACAACAGTCAAACAGAAAATTAAATATATTAATGAAATTATAGATAGAATGTTTAAAGCGGTAGATGTCATTGTCTCAAGCGCCACGTGCTACTGTATGGAACGCTCATGAGGTTATGATCTTCATTATGAGCTTATTATTCAGACAGCTAATGATATGAAAAATTTGTTTAATGTATTTATTGTCAAATCATTTAGTAAATAAAATAAACTGTACTGAATTCCATTATTCTTATACATGTACAGTGAAGACTCATTGCATAATTAATATAATTATAAATCTTTATTTCCTCACTTTAGATACCCACTTTTAAAAATTTTGGAGTGACCATATCCTACCAGCAATTTTTACTATCTTACTTATTTTTTTTATTTGCAGTAATCATACAGTAGCACGTAGCACTTGAGACAATGACATCTACTGCTTTAAACATTCTATCTATAATTTCATTAATATATTTAATTTTCTTTTTGACTGTTGTATATTAATAATTATATAGAACCATATAATTATTCTATCTCTAAGGTGAAAAGATGATTAATCTTTTAATTTATCTGTATAAATGTAGGAAATTCTGATTTCCTACTTTATGAAAGTAGGAAATGCTAGTTTCCCACATTACAATGTATAAAATGCTGGTTTCCTACTTTACGAATGCAGGAATCTCTCATTTCCTACATTGGTGCGTCAGATTTCCTACATTCAGGTTTAGAGTGTACTTTAAGTACCTACACATTATAAAACCTACTACACATGTCCACAACGAATAATTATTTATAATAATTATTTTATTTATAATTATAATATATTAATAATAACAAAATCTAAACGTCATTTCTTGTGTTTCATATTGTATTATATATTTTTAATATTGCCTACTGATATTTTGTGGATAGTAAAGCATGAAGCACTGACATTACAGTTTTCAACAAAAAATAAGAAAATGAAACACCAAGATGCAAGATAATAATAAAATTAGCATCACAAAATTAATGTATTATGCATCATAACTAATTCATAAATGAATAAATAAATTATCAAAGCGTATGTATAAGATTTATATGTATGTATACATATATAATTGTAAGTGAACAACTAAGTGCAATGTCACAATAAATTATTGTCAAAAGCCAAGCTTTTAAACTCAAGAATACTAATATGTAATAAGGAGAGCCTAAGAAAAATGTGATGAAACAAATAAAGTTTATAAAATCATTGTTATATGCGATTAACATTTATTTTCCAAATGGTCACGATTTTTAAAGTTATAAACTTTTTATATAAAAAAATATTTGCTTTCAAGTACTTTTCCCACTATAGTTATAATCAGGTTCGCTGAGAGAAATTCGAAGTCCCGGAATAAATTTTGATTAAATGAAAAGTAGATACATTTTAGTACACAATTTTATTACAAAACTTATTAAAATATATATATTTAATATGTATATTTTAACAAGTTTTGTAATAAAATTTATATTTTATCCAATGTAATAATACACTAGCATGAATTTAAACTAATATGACTGTATATAATTAATAGCAAAACACATACCTTTCAAAGTTTCCAAAATTAAGAAAAAACATGTTAGCTCACAAACTGTCAGTTCAGCCATTCCATGCTAAAATGAGACCCAAAGCTAAATTAAAAAAAAAAAAAAAACAATGTAATTATAAACTATATGATTGACTCAATTTTTAGTTAGCTTTATCCATATTATGACTTTTATGAATAAAATTATTATAATGTGTGTCTAACATGTGAAAGTATAATTACCTACGATGTAGTAATTCACGCATGTCGACTGGGGAGTCATGCACACGATGGTGTTTAAATTTATTTTTTTGATAATATTGTTATGAACTGGCTACGCATAGGCTGAGAATTGACCTATGTTTGTATTATTGACTAATAATAATAACCACGCAAAATATCAAACTTATCAACTTCTAAAAATTCTAAACATAAAACAGTTTTTTACTTATTTTAGTTCAATATACCGGACCGATCAACAATCACTACCTATTTATTTAATATTTATCGTTTTCAAACAATGAACCACACTCATTCTCACATCAAATTCTGTCAGAAAAACAAAATAAGATTACATACGGCGCACGATGGAATGACTGCGTGCGGCACTCTGATGGGCTCTCTAGCCGTTGAGAAGCGTGAACGTAGGCGAGAAGCAAACGGAATGGGAAATCCCCGGTGGGCGGGGATCATAGAGGTATATAGATAGAGGGGGCAAAGTATAGGCACTCGTGTAAAGGCCCCTTCACATGGCCGCGCCACCACGTCAACACATAGGTTCAAATGAGATGCTGGTTGCGCCACCACTGGTGTCGTGATGTTTTTTCCCTGCCACTGCTCATTTGAACCTATGTGTTGACATGGTGGCACGGCCATGTTGGTGTCGTGTGAAGGGGCCCTTAATGGAAATGACCACGCAGAAACATCACACGCTCGTTTCTATCCTCGTCTACTGACGCATGCGCGAGAGTGGAACTCGCATGATTCCATCTCTCTTTTCCAGCCGGACGGTTTCTCAGCCAGTTCACCACCTCTATCTATATACCTCTATAGCGGGGATTCCCCGCGACAGTCACCGCAACGCCAGCAAATGTTGCTAGCAGTGTTACCAATGATAGAAAATACCCACTACCTTACCCGCATAAGGTAAATTTACCCGCAGTTCGGGTTATTACCCGTAATTTGGCAACACTGGTTGCTAGACTAGATTTTAAAAAAACGAATGTGGTAGGTTAGTATTGCCAGATGCTTGCTAGCCGGTGGGATTTATCGTTTTATGATGAGTAAAATCTTTACTCGCGGTCACAGCTTTTAATGGTCCTAGCTAAATATTTTTCATGAGTTAAAGAAAGCTGCATAAACCTTCGAGGCACGAGGCCCCTCGGACCGCGAGGCCGTAGGCGGTGGCCCACATCACCCACGCCTTACGCCGCTTCTGATAAGCATACACATATTAGTGGAAAATGGGTGTATATAACTGCAAGGGTTGAGGTACTAAATAAATAGAGAGTAAAAAAATAGTTTAATTATAATTAAAATTACACAAAATAGTATACTAAAAATTGTACTTTCTATTGGTGCAACGAAAAGAGTTGTATGCATTTCACAGAATTTACATTATTTAACCAACTTTGAAGCTGTTTTTCTCAAACAGTAAAAGATCTCACTTGTATGTTGTATCCCTTTGCGTCTCAGCCTCTGGATTCTAATTACCAAAATTCGACTGTCTAATTTTATTTGTTTTATATCCAGTCACAACAATTGAATGCTATAATTTATTTGATGTTTTTCAAGATTTTATCTATATTTGAATACCTTTGGCTACAGCCAAAACCTAAACTAATTCTGAATTTAATGTTGAATCCAGAGGTGGAGGATTTACATTTATTTTTTAGATTAAAATTCAAAACTTATTTTTATTGAATAATATTATTCTTAACATTTTTAATTATGAGAATCAATTTTTTAGTTTCTCATATTCAGATAACTACTTATTTGGTTTTCCCTCTGAAGAAGCTTATAATAAGCAAAAACTGGTTCAGGCTATAAGGTAAAATTTTACATTGTTACCAATAAAAAACTTTGTGTTCTGAGTTAGTAGTGTTATACTTATAATTAGTTAATCAACAGACACGTCATGGACAACAAAATCCAATAATTTGTTAAACTTATAAATATAAAATTATTTATTAAAGACATAAAACCTAGAATAAAGATATATATTGCGACAAAACAATTATTAGGCATAGTACATATTAACACAATAATAATAGTCTGTTATCTGGAGTAAGGTTGTATATTTAAACAAATTTAAATATGGTCTGTGGTTTAACAAAATATTTATTTTAAATTAATAATGTCTATTATTGATTTGAAACTCTTTTAGTTTTAAATGTCTATGTTTACTTGTTCATTGAAATCCTCTTTTGTTATGGTTGATTCATCACGCTGCTCCTGTTCATCCTGCTCCTGTCCTGTGGTCCGTTGAAATCTGCAACCTCGCTGCCAGCTGTTCTCAGCAACACTGACGATCTGTGGATACTCCACTCACACGCACGCACGCCGACGCACCGATAGCGATTATCTCTTAAACTCAGGGCTCGAAACTGGGTTGTAATTTACATTTATACGAATGCGGTGTATTGAACGTACACCATCCCGCATCTTGAGGTGTCCTCACCTTTACACGGGTGTATCTCGGTAGATATACCTTCCCTAAGCAGATATCTTGACTTTCGCGAGACTAGCACTAGTTGAAATAATTATTTTAATTTTATTGAACTGAGTTCTTATACCAATAGGATATTAGCAAACGGGCAACTCATCGCTAAGATTCCCTACTCATAACCCTTATATAAGAACGTATTCTGCTATGAAAAACTCGCACAGGGTCTGTCTGTTTGTTTGTCGGTCTGTTTAGGTCGAGCTGGTAGATGGAACTAACTCAAACTTCCCTGATGGTCACCCAATCTTAATGAAAATTGGGGCCGCTGATTGGTCGAAACCCTTAACATGTGATTGATGGGCTAAACTGATAGATAGAAGTCCTGAACAAATTGGCAAAAAGCTGCAGAAGCAGGTGTAGATTTTATCTATAAATTTTATTACTTTTAGAAGATAAGGAATCTATAGAAAGATGAATTTTGCTAAAAAAATACATATTAAAATAATCTATTTCCAGTCTTTGACAAAAGAAAAATATAGCGCTAATTTAGATGTATGCGCTGTCCAAGTCTCAATTCAATACGTTAATTTTAACCAGAGTTATTCACATAAATGCGAATAACACGCGCACCCGTGCACTCGCACACAAAACTCGCACTTGACATGATAGAAAATAAATGTATGAGCATTTTGACATATCTTAATGATATGAGCGTTTTTATGAGCGTCTTATGTTTGAGCGTTTTTTACCCATTTCTTAATTCAAAACTTATAGCTACTTTACAACATTTAACCAAAATCAATTTTCAACATGTCTACAACGTCATAAATTGATATAAAAGCATGTAGTCCTGGCTACAGATACCCTTTCTGTGATGTTCCATTCCAATATATATATATATATATATATATATATATATTCAAACACTTTTTGCTACAGTCTATTTTTTGATGCATATATAATATATTTAAAATTTATAATTACTTTACCTCAAGATGTGTTTTCCCTTACTTGGGACATGCTTTTGGAAATATATTGTTCCCATCCTCAGCCTTCTTAATTATATATATTGCAATTACTTTTCCCTTACAGATTGATACAATTTTTTACAGATTAATTATATGGTTACATATACACACAGAAAATGTCATTCAGATGGAATACATTTGAAAGTACTAGTAACTAATGTGTTAGCTGGCATACAATCGGATTTAACAAATAAACACTTGGTTAGTTCTACAAATGATTTTTATTTTCCTGACAATTGTTTCACCAGTTACAGCAGCTTCAGAGTTTGGATTTGAACCTAGTGAAGTATAATCATTAGGACACCCGGGCACAGTATTAGGACAACTATGTTGAGCACAGTTGTGAATTTCAGTCACTTGGGAAAATAGTTATTTTTCAGTGCATACCAAAGCAAAGCAAAAAACACACACACACATATATACATATAGGTAGGAGAGTGATGTGAAAATTAAATATTCTTCTCTTTTCTTTATATTTGGAAGGGCAGCAATTAATTTTTTCCCCAGAGGTATAAGAATACCTAAATATGGGCCTGAAGGTATCCAACTATATAGGTTCTAATATGTGAATGTTAAGGTTACAATAATAAATAATACAAATCCAAAAATATCTTAAACTAATAAATAAGAATGAAATGGAATTGTGTAATTCTTTAAATTAATTCCTAACAGACTCTCTGATTTTAGTACATGAAGAGAAAATACAAAAAAATGTAAAGCTAAAATAATAAATGGGATATTAAAAGAGAATTACAATAGAAATAAAATGAAGAATTATTATAGAAATGTTATTATAATTTCGCAGAATTGTAGTGGATAATGTTGCACTTCTTAAACTTAAATAATTAATTTCATAAATAAGGAAACTGGAGATAAAATAAGGAGAAACTGGCAATAAAATAATAATATCTGTGGTATCCTAAAAACGATATTTGCTTCCATGGGTGACACATAGACTAGAAGTGATCAGATATAAATATGTTTATATGGTCCATAATGTAAACCACAGTGCATGTATATAAATGCAAATAAAAAATAATTAAGCCCCATTAGGATGAATAATTTGTCAATTCATAATTTATGTCTTTGAAAATATGACAAAACCTACCAAATGCATTTATAATAATACCATTACCAAATTACCAATGTATTATTATTATGCTAGGAGAGATAGTTGGTGTGTTCCTATCATGCTTAACTGTCTCAGTGGTCTCCAACTGTCCCAGCAGTCCCAGTTGTCACTCATGGCAATCTGGATCTCCATGCCAGACATCTTCAGCAGTTATCCAAATTGCCATATGTCAACACATAGACTATACACTTTCCAGGTGATACATTTTAAATCAGCCTTTCCAGCAGAAACTCTCCACAATATCTGGTTATTGAACTGCAGTAGGTTGCGTGGAGCCCAATACCCTGCCACTAAGCAGCACTTACGGCCTTAGTCTCTTTACACCCAGCAACAGCTGTGCAAAGTAAACTCTGATCAGTGGGACTCATACCTTGAATTTCAAAGCCACCTATGCCTCCATTTGGAGAGTAATGAGTAGACTGAGTAGTAAGAGGACTTGTAACTCCCTGGAAACCCTGAAAGGAATTGTGTTAGGGGAAGACAAGGCCAAAGGTTTTGCCAACTGCATAGAAATAGACTGTTCATAGAGGCATCTCAGACCTTGGCCACTTGGCAGCCATCCAGGATTTCCTTTCTGAATATTTTTCCTGCCCTCCACAAGATTCCCATGCCACATTCAACAGGGACGAACTATCATCATCCATCTACTGACTGAACGACCAACATGCTGCCAGTCCAGAAGAGACTGAGGTTGTGGCTTTACAATATCTGCCAGCCACAGATGTTGAATATGTCCTCAAATTGTTCAACTCTTATCTCCTGCTACAGTATTTTTCCTGCCTGTGTAAAACAGCCAAAACTGTATAGAATCATGATTCCAAAACTATGAATGCCACAAATGCTTCCATAAAACTATTACCCCACCTATTTCTTGCCAGTCAACTCAAAGGTGTTTAAATGTCTCCTGCTGGTTTGTTTCTCACTGCTGCTACGTTCTGCAGAGAGCACTTGACCACCCCGAAAGCAGTCAGCATTATTATGCAATTGTCTGACAGTACCAACAAGAAACAGATATTATTTACAGGTGCTGACTTCCAAGGCCTTTGGGAGATTCTGGCAGAACGGCCTTACCATTAAGCTGGCCGTCTCCTGCCCCTCTGTCCACTGTGAATTTTCTGTGGTCATACCTCAGTCAACAAGACTCCACACTGAGCATCAGTGGGAACTGTTCTACCATCTGCCCTGTCACTGCTGGTGTCTCACAGGGTTCTGTCTTTGGCCCCATTCTGTACCTTGTGCATATGAGCAACTTGTCAGTAATAAATAGAATTACACACTCTCTCTCTCTCTCTCCCTCTCTCTACCAATGATGCTATCATAGGAGTTCCATGTCCCCATGATTTGTGAGTGCATATCAATGACATTAGTTAGGCATTTTCTGGACTGGCTAAGGAACTGGGCTGGAGGGTGATTCATATGGAGAATTCAAAGCGTTTGCTACATGTGTAAGTCCACTTCCTTATACCAGCCCCTCTCTCTAGAAGGATGACCTATCACCTGGAAAGGGACAGCGAGGTTTCTAGGCAATCAGCTCAACAGTGTCCATGCTTTAACGCTCATCATGATTGAAACCCTCAATAAGGCCCAATTTTTCCAAACACCTGGGTCTGTGGGTCTGCCCATAAAGGTAACACCTATCTCTTGTTCCTTGGTTTGGTACTGATCTGCAATCCCCCCCCCCACCAAATTTTATTTTTGTCTTATTACCGTGAAAATGTGTACTGCATTAGCCATCACCACCATTCATGGTTTGCTCCACAATCAACAAGTAACATCTGTTATGTAAGTTAATGTCTCTCTCTCTGCAAACTACCAGGACACATCACTGTTAACACTAATAGATGAACTGTCTCCGTTCTGTAGTCTTCTGATTGGTAGCTGAAGAATAGAGGACTGTGCTCTCTGTGGTCTATACAACAACTGCAGTGCATCTAATGAATTTTAACAAATATTTTGTGTTGTTTCAAGGAGCATTTTTATTTATATTATTTCAATCACTTTCTGCTACAGTCCATTTCTTGATGTATATAATACTATAATACTTATAACTAATTTACCTCAAGATATACTTTTTTCTTTAAGAACATGTTAGCCCACACAACAAAGATAATACAACAACCAACGGTATATACAAAATTGAATGCCAAGATTGCAATAAATGTTATATAGGACAAACAAAAAAACAGCTGAAAAAACGTTATTTTGAACACCTAAATGCATACAAAAAACCAAATATATATAAATCCAATTTAGCCACACATGCAATAAACACAGGACATGAATTCCCAGACATAACCAATATAACACTAATAAAACATATACCACACAAAGGCACCATAATGAACATTTGGGAAAATTTACAGATTTACAAACATAAAACACAAAACAAATTAATACCAGAACAAATACAAATCAATACAAAACATGACACAATATTCAAAGCACTCAACATCGAAAATACACAAAATACAAAAACAGATACCACAACCACACACAATAATGCAACTTTGAAGGACCAAAGACCAACAAACTACCTTAATAACATCCAGAAGCCAACACACAAATACTTCACCAGAAACAAGATGGCGAAGGCTGAAGATGGGAGAACAAGATCTCCCGAAACATGTTCCTAAAGAAAAAAGTATATCTTGAGGTAAATTAGTTATAAGTATTATAGTATTTTATTTATATATATATATATATTTAGTTAATCAAAGGACATGTCATGGACAATGAAATCCAAGCATTTTTATTTCTTGCTTCAGAGTATATTGCAAGGTGAGTAAATATTTTTTGTTTTATGTTCACACAAGAAAGAACAAATAACTCAGTGTAATAGTTGAAATCTATTAATGATTGCTTTTGACCCTTTAAAAAAAGAAAACAAATTCATCACTAAAGTAATTGAGGGTCCACCTCGATTGTCGAATACATTCCAGACCTGTGACAATCTGTCAGAAACACAGGTCTAGTTAGAAACAGCAACCAGTTTTTGAATTCTGAAATTTTCAAAACATATAAGCAGATATGCGATTCTGAAGTAAGTTTTTTCCTTGTCTTTTACATGGAATTAAATATGACGCAACAAACATTCCTGAAAATGGTGTTAAAGTTTTAAAAAGACTTAGTGTCTGAAAACAAGAAATGTGAGAATGACACATCAACAACATGCTTAATTTTTCTGTGTTTGATTCAGTAAATCTTCCAACACGTATCTGTCAAATATGTAAAGACTCAGTTGATCATACAATATCCAGGACCAAAAAACATAAGTATAAAAATATGAATGCAGCCCTTTCCAGATATAAGTAGCATAAGCTGCCACTGGCAGCATTATCTAACAGAACTGAATCTCATCAAACCTTTCTACATATGACAAAGGGTCATGGGGTCATAAAATTCGTAAAATTAATTTCAATTACAGTGCTTAAAACAATGTACAGTATTTATTATAGTTTTAAGCTCCATACCTTGTAATCAAGTTTTTGGACCAAGATAAAATGTCAGTTTTCAGGAGAAACCAGGTAAACTGGATAAATTCAAATATTTTCTCCTATCATACAATTTTAGAAGCCTCTGTCTTGTATGGACAAGCTGTGAAGTGTGAAACCATGGCATTAATTCTCCTTAAAGGAAGAAATGTGCTCTTTAAAGTCTGGAGTTTCTGTTTTTTTATATTACAGGAATCAATGCTACACAGACATGCATCGAAATACATCCATTCTGTTTGTGAATATTCATGCCAAGGTTTATTATTGGTTTGTTATGTTGCATCACATAGAGGGATGCTTATACACCCATGTCTAGGTTACATCATCAGTTTTGATCCCATTGACTACCAGATGATATTAGTGATGGTAGAACTAGTTTTATAAAATGTTTATAACAAGATTGTTTGATGTTAACTCTGTCTAACTTAAATCAATTGACAAACTTGTTTCCAACAGTTTAGATACAGTAATCATTACAAAATAAGCATTAGCTGTAATCTTACAAACTTCACACAAAAATTATGTACAGGGATAGTTGTACAAAAAGCAATTATTTATTGTATTGTAACTCAAGAGACAAATTGAATTATGTTTTTATTATCAAGAACAACTAAAAGAAAAACCTAAGCGTGAAAATGAAACACCAGAGGGACGAAAAAAGAAGAATTTAGTCATCAAGCAGACGACATTAAGGCGTTCGTACAAGATGATAACACTGCAAAATTCGTCCTTTCACGAGGTGAGCTAAACAAACAAGTTGACAGAATATCTGAAATAGAAAAATCTGTGTCAACTATAAAAACAAGTATGTCAAGTTTAGAAGTTCTATTACAAATTCAATAAAACAAATTAAAAAGGAAGTCGAACATTTAGTCAAAGAAATAATTGATAAAGAAAGACCATCAATAAATGCTGATGAAGATTCAAAATATCAGAGAAATCAAACTGTAGTAGGGCCAGTGTTCGTTGGGGCGGCAGGCCCCAACATTTGATGGAAGCATTCACTGGGCAACTTATATTCGCCAATTTGAAGCTGCCACTCGCTTAAATAAATGGACAGAAGAAGAGAAAGGACTTTCACTAATTCTTGCTTTAAAAGGGCCTGCCGCAGAACTAATACAGAAGGTG
Organism: Magicicada septendecula; assembly: GCA_034769895.1. NCBI lineage: Eukaryota > Metazoa > Arthropoda > Insecta > Hemiptera > Cicadidae > Magicicada > Magicicada septendecula. Next base: position 263,729,038 of record CM068376.1, read on the forward strand.
CCATCTGACAGTCAGAACGTCTATGCCAAATTAACTAAAGCTCTGGAATTACGGTACAGTGACCAGCATTTGTGCGAAGTGCATCGTAAACAACTTAAAGCGAGGCGACAGCGTTCAGGGGAGAGCCTTCAAGAGTTTGAAGCGAATGTCGACCGACTGACAAGATTGGCTTATCCTGAAGAATCGGAGGACTTCCGGAAGTGGATTTATCTCATTATGTTTATTGACGGTCTCAGAGATAGTCAATTACAAGTGTTAAGAATGGCATGGCACGATAATAAATCAGATGCTCTTGTTCATGCTCTCCGTTTTGAAGCTGCCAAGTGGCGACCTACATTAATCAAAGTATGCCATCACGTTGTAGCCAAATGGATGCAATACCACAGTATCATCATAGCAGACGGCATAAAGAGACGATTCAAAAACAACAGTTAAAGAAGTCAGCAGCGCCACAACGATCTTTCGAACTAAAGGATAAAGACAGAAGACCGAAGTATTACATCTGTGGGAAACGTGGTCATCTACAGGTAGACTGCTGGACGAATAAAATACAGAGAGAAGGGAGTGATCGCACAAATTGGAGAAGTAAAGCCCCAGAACAGCATACAGTTTTGACGCTACATAAGACTAGTGGAAACCTGATTGTTACTGGATTTGCGGAAGGTAAACAAACATCATTTACAGTTGACACAGGCGCTACAGTGTCTATTGTGCGCCCTGACTTAATCAGCAACCAACGCCCTCAAATCAGGGGCGGCTATTCAGGGGTAGTAGGTGAAGTGGCACTTCACCAATTATTTATAATAATATAATATTATTTATTTATAATATAACAATTATTTATAAGGAAAAATTTATTTTCCATATCACGTATGTTGGTTTTAATAGAAACTTATTTCTGTATTTTTGTACGGCGCAGGACTCTTTAATGTTCTGGCACCGAGCACGGTGCGATTCTGATCACGGCGACCGACCAAGTGAGGTAGGCTTTATTTCAAGTTTCTCAACCTCAGGGGTGGAGCTTAGCTCGATAACCGGGGCGATGGTTGCTATGACAACCGTGACATCACCTGCTGTAGAGAATCGTACGGGTGAAGTTCCAAGAGAGAAATATGTTTCTTCTTCCAGTGTGAAATTCTTTCGGAGCGTGCTTGTTTCGTAGTGCTGTGCTGTTTTAAATATGAACCCTGTTTATGATATAGTGTGTTTTATTAGAAAAAAATCATTTTCACGTTGGAAAGACGAAGATAAGAAGGAAGTTTTAAATTGTGGGCGCCCTACTGAATCTCTACAAATATGTGGTACAAAAGAAGTGAAATATTCAGGTAAATGCTATACTAATCTTAGTTTCAAATGGTCGTGGTTTAGGGAATTTCCGTGGTTGTGCTCCTCTCCAACTCTACAGAAATTGTTTTGTTGGCCATACTTGCTTTTTAGCAATAAAAGCAACGTTTGGAATAGAGAAGGATTTGCTTCTTTGTTGAATATAACACGATCATTACACAAACACTCAGATTCGGCAGAGCATATAAAGTGCCAGGTAAATTTGAAAACTTTCGAAAGAAATCGAAACACAATTTCAGATGCCCTGAAGGAAAATGCTAGACTGTATACTATGCAATTCAATGAAAATGTACGTTTGAACAGACTTTTCCTACAGTTAGTGATTGATGCAGTACTCTATTTAAGTAAGCAAGAATTAGCATTTCGCGGCATTTTGCTAACAATAATTAGCAATATTGTTTCTATTGTTGTTGAAACAATAGACTCAATAAATCGTGGGAATTTTAAGAAACTGTTGACGTTGCTGATATCAAGGAGTCCTGTAGAAATACAAAACCAGTATTCTAAGATAAAGTGTGTTCAGTGGCAAATCAAAAAGTACAAAATGAACTAATCGAGTGCATTTCAGACTACATCAATGATTTTGTAAAAACTGAATTGGAAACTGCTGGGTTTTTTTCTGTTCAGGTAGATGATACGACAGATATTACACAGGTGTCTCAGTGTTCTGTAATAGTGAGGTTCGTTAATGCTGATGGAGCTTTAGTGGAGCGTTTCTTAGGTTTCTATGATGTAAGTGCCGACAGATCATCAGAAACTTTGTTTGCTTTATTGGACAAACTCTTGAGACCATTTGGCTACGAATACAAATTAGTAGGACAGTGTTATGATGGTGCAAGCGTGATGTCTGGCCATTTAAATGGACTCCAGAAAAAAATTAAGGAGAAAGCTCCTCTTGCAGTATTTGTGCACTGTTTGGCAAACCGCCTAAATCTAGTCTTACAACAGAGTTGCAAAAAAATACGAAAGTGTCGTATATTTTTTTCTTCTATTACTGGAATTCCTACCTTTTTCCATCACTCAGCGAAGAGAACCTACGCAATTACTTCTGCATCGGGACCACGCATTCCAACTGTAACACCTGTCCACTGGAACTCCAACTCGAAATTATTGAGTGTAATTGTGGATGACTGGGAAAAGTTGAAAGAGGTTTTCGAAACCATAGTTTGCTGTGAACAGTCCAACAATAATTCTACTCAACTTCCCAGAGGTTTTCTTCATGACATGAACAGTTTTGAATTCTTATTTCTGGCAGTAGTATTTCATGACATATTTTTTTTGACAGATGTCTTGTTTGATGTTTTGCAAAAGAGGTCATTGGATGTTAACTACTGTATATCAAAAATAAGGAATACTTGTGACAAGCTAAGATACAAGCGGGACGAACAGTATTTTTCAGTTATCTTTGAAAAGACCAGGAAAATGACGGATATGCGCCTCACACGAGAGTACAGCTCCCTGCCTCAGGATGAATGTGTTCAGATTTATCGAGCCTTATATTATGAAATTTTGGACCACATTTTGATGAAAATGGATGAAAGATTTCGTGATTGTGAAAAAATTAAATTTGTTTGCCTTGCTGATACCACAAAATTTGAAGAATACCATACATGCTTTCCTTCTAGTGCACTTGAAAACCTGCAAAATTTCTTTGGATCTGTGTTCCCCAAGACACATCGCTTAAGAAACGAACTGTCTATTTTATATGCCGATGAGAAGTACAGACAGATTTCCACCGAAAAGATGTTCGAAATCCTTCATGAGGATAAGGACATTTTTACGGACGCTTATAAATTGTTCTCCCTTATTCTGTCCATCTCCTCTACTACAGCATCTGTGGAAAGAAGCTTTTCTTGTCTTAAATGTATAAAAACATACCTCTGGAATGCAATTTCAGAAGAGAGACTTTCTTCATTGGGGAATATTCCAATTCAGAAAGAACTTCTACTGCAGTTAATGAAGAAACAGCCATTCTTTGAAGACATTACTGACAAGTTTGCCGCCTTAAAGGACCGAAGGATCGATTTGGTATACAAGAAATAGGTGAGTTTAATTATTAAGATAATCATGTGTAAATATAATTATTTTCCTATTAGCTCTTCACCTAACTTCACAGCCACGAGCCACCACTGCCTCAAATTAGCTCTTGTACAATACAGACTGTGACTGGAAGCCCCGTCAATGTGTTAGGAATGATAGACGTCCGTGTACGTCTGGGTCTTCTCGAGTTTAGCCACCAAATGCTTGTTGCAGACATTGTTGATGAAGTGATTCTTGGCACGGACATTACGAATGCCTACGGATTCGTTGTGGACTTACGAGAGAATGTCCTGAAGGTTGGCCAAGAGAAGATAAAGCTTTGCATGGCTAAAATGACAGGGTCTACCAACCATTCGATTAAGCGAGTGGCACTAGTCGAAGAAAAAGTCAACAGGTCTGGGCAAGAGGAACCCTCCCTATTGCAAGTGGAAATGGAGGAAGAACTAGCAGAGGAAATACAAAAAAATTAACGACAACAGAAGTGATTGGAAAGCCAACTATGGGTGTCGATACAAAACTCTTGCTTGTTCCTGAGCTGATAGAAGCGCCCGAGGGCAAAGTGGCTGAAGATGAGGTTATGCAAGAGGTTGTTGACGAGAACCAAACAAACTTGGATCAGCCAGTGGTGTTTAGGTCATCAGTACATGACGCAACGGAAGTGATTCCAGCAAAACTAGTGGTTGAGCGGAAGACTTGCATTCCTGGGAACGTGATGTTCGGATCACACGAGACTGAATTCGAAGAACGGGAGAATTATCTTTCGCAAGGACGTCCACCTAGATCGCCTGGTCGAGTATTACTTCAGAGACGGTTTGCCAGTTCGGGAAGAACAGGCTTAAGGAGGGGGCAGTGTTACGACATCACAGAACAATCTACGTATTTGTCGAATGTGCCAGAAGAATCTCCATGTAATGGGTGTGGCGTACGTGCTTGTCGACGCATTTTCGAGAGGTTTCTCGAAGGCGCCAGCCGCGCTGACTGTGTCAAGGCCACAGTTAATTACGTAGTTCACACGAGCGCTAAGACGCAATTAGGAACATTCTGGTATGTGATCGCAGGTATAAATACATGACGGCAGCGGCCTTAAGAGTCAGTACAGCTGCGATATATTTACAGTTCGGTTCGAGAGTTATTCTCGGGCGATATTACTGCGCGCGTTCAAGTGGTTATTAGTTTTATAATCGGACGGTAATTGTAATACAATTGTGTTTAATTTTAGAGGACATTTTATTGCATGTGAACAATTTTTATTTGATTTGTTGTAGAGACTGTGTTGTTAATTATAAACTGTTAACTGTGGAAATTAAAGCTGGTAATTAGTGACTTAATTGGTGTCTTGTACTTATTTTGTTTCCACTGTGCCTATGACGATCGAGTAGACCCATGCCCATAATTCTTTAAATATTCCTGATTCAAAATTTCTCCCTTGATCTGTATGGATTTCCATAGGGGGTCCATAACGGCAACAGAAGTTGTGAACTAACTGCTTTGCGACAGTGGTAACCTCCTGATTTGGAATTGCGTAGGCTTCCACCCACTTAGTAAAGTAGTCACCTACAACCATGATGTACCGGTTTCCATTGTCAGTAACTGGGAATGGTCCAGCAATGTCTATGGCAATTCTCTCGAAAGGTAGTCTAACATTATACTGTCTCATTTTTCCCCTGCTTCTGGTTTGTGGGCTCTTGCTTGCAGCACATATTTCACACGTCCAAATCCATTCCTGTACGTTGTGGCAGAGATGAAGCCAATAGAATCGCTTCCCTATTTTGTCAAGGGTTTTGTTAACGGCAAGATGGCCTCCAGATGTTCCATCATGCATCTCCTTCAAAACAGACTGCACTTTACTTCGGGGAACTATCAACTGCATGACCACGTCTCGTCCATCTGCACTTTCCCAAGCCCTTTTCAGCAATCCGTTTTCTAAGGTGAGAGATTCCCATTGTGCCCAGTAGCCCTTCAGCACTTCAGAACCATGGCAGCTATCTTGCCAATCCGGGCGGCGACCTTCCTCTTTTGCTGTCAAGATCGGTCCAGTGTCTTCATCAGTCATCTGTTCTTGTCGACAGTCTTGTGTTGTCCACCCGTCAGCCAGAAAATCTACATTGATGGCTTGAACATGTTCGCTTGAGTTTTGTTCTTTCTTTCTGTGGCTATGTCGGCAGGCTTCCAGGCACGGTCTTCATGATAAGCCATCTGCATTACCATGCAGGCGCCCCCGCCGATGTTGTACCTTGAAGTTGTACTCTTGCAGACGTTCGAGCCACCTTGCCAACTGCCCTTCCGGATTTTTAAATCTCAAGAGCCATGCAAGCGCGGAATGGTCGGTACGTAGTGAAAACTCTCTCCCATAGAGGTATTTATGGAAGTTCTCCAAAGCTCTGACAATTGCCAACAACTCTCTCCTTATAACACAATAATTTCTCTCTGGTTTAGAAAGCGTCTTGCTGTAATACGCTATTACTCGTTCTTCACCGTTCTGCACTTGAGACAAAACTGTTCCTCCCGTCAGCCAGAAAATCTACATTGATGGCTTGAACATGTTCGCTTGAGTTTTGTTCTTTCTTTCTGTGGCTATGTCGGCAGGCTTCCAGGCACGGTCTTCATGATAAGCCATCTGCATTACCATGCAGGCGCCCCCGCCGATGTTGTACCTTGAAGTTGTACTCTTGCAGACGTTCGAGCCACCTTGCCAACTGCCCTTCCGGATTTTTAAATCTCAAGAGCCATGCAAGCGCGGAATGGTCGGTACGTAGTGAAAACTCTCTCCCATAGAGGTATTTATGGAAGTTCTCCAAAGCTCTGACAATTGCCAACAACTCTCTCCTTATAACACAATAATTTCTCTCTGGTTTAGAAAGCGTCTTGCTGTAATACGCTATTACTCGTTCTTCACCGTTCTGCACTTGAGACAAAACTGTTCCTAAACCAGCATTGCTTGTGTCTGTGTCTATGATGTACTTCCCTTTGGAAGCTGGAAAAATGAGAATTGCATGCGAACATAATATAATCTTCAAAGATCTCAAGCCAATCTGGTGCTCTTGCAGCTTGCGAACAGCTGCAAAAGTGGCAGCTGTAAAAGTGTATGGAAAAGTGGAGATACATCTACGCCTCGGTCGACTTGAGTTTAATCATTGTTGCAGACATTGTGGATGAAGCATTTCTTGGTGTGGATGTTATGAACACATACGGATTTATAGTCGACTTCAAAAACAATGTCTTGAGAATCGGAGGCGAAGAGGTAATGCTACCAACAATGACGACAGCAGAAAAATCGATGGACGTCATAAACCAAGTGGCCGTAACTGTTCCGCCAAACTCTGAAAAGATCATCATGGTTAGAACTGAGGTAGATACTAGGGGCAACCAGTGCTCTAATTGCCAGCACACCAGGTATACTAATTGCCAGAAGTTTAGTAAAACCTGACGAAACCGGAAATGTACGGGAAACGTCGTAACACATAAGTCATATTTAACACTGGCTCATAATGGCTACACATAGATACATTACTAGGCAAGGATACTGTTTACTGGTTTGCTACAATCTTTTAAAATGAGAATAAAATGCACACACACACACACACACACACACACACACACACACAATATACCAATACTGTAACTCACGTGTGCTGATCCGTATAGCTGTGATGACTGGTGCCCAACCTTTGTACAGCACAGCACTTGTGTATTTATTACTTTTTGCAATCCAGAACCACAAAGGCATCACCATTACATAGCCACATATTATTGTTACCAAATATACAACTGAAGTAACTGTGAAAAATACATTAATAATTAAAAGATTGTTATTTTAATCCCATCTTAATTATCTGGTGACTATCAGTAGTTAGTGCAATTATAGACACCATGAAGACTAATTCTAGCAGGCACTGGAACACATTTGCAAAGTAGCTTAAGTAATTACAAAAACTGTACAACCATTTTTGCATTGCAAATGTGTATCCACAATCTTTCTTTGTTAATTTTCACATTATCTTATGAAGAAAAGGATATAAATTTCTGATACCATCTGAGCTGCCTATTTATTACTAACTTGTTCATACTGTTGTCTGATGATAAGTGCCTATCCCACTTATTCCATTACTAGATGTAGAATCTATGTTCTCATGGGCTCCTCACTCTGATTTCCTATCCACTGTTACCTATATCCAGGTTACCAAACTTTTCCTTCTGCTGGTAGTGTTGTTTTTTTTTGTTTTTTTTTTTGCTTTGAGCATCAAACCACCATCATTGTCCAGTCTATCGTATAATGCATATTTTATCACATACTACAAAAAAAACTCTTTCCAGAATCCTTCTCAACTAATTTAGAAACCTATATTATTTGATTAAGGTGTATTTTCTTTTATCTTGCTGTTCTTTTTGCTTGCTTTAAACTGTACCTGTGACATTTTTGACTGACATATTTCCTAAGTACCTGATTTTTATACTTTTTTCAATATAATACTATTAACATGAATTTAATGCACCATATTTAACCAACGCATACTGGCTATATATGTTGCAGTGTACAGTTGGCATGCAACAATATTTTGTATCATTCGTGTATTGTACTGTACTTTTGTCTATACTCATTGACAACATAACTATTGTTTACTGAAATACTTAGGTATGCCCAATCATATCACTAATGTAACTATCACTACCATGATTATCATCATAATCAATTTTCAGTTTAAATTGTTCACTGCTGTACACAGACCTCCCTTAATTCTATCCATCTATTCCAGTCGTGTCTGATCTGGATCCAATTGTTTATACTTATATTAATATCAGTTCTTTTAGGTCTCCACTCATTTGCTCATTTTGTCCAGTAATTATCCATTAATTTTCTGTCATGGTGGCCCATTTACAGTACAACCTAATTTTCATAATAACTGTGTAACAGATTTGAGTTTTGTCTAATGGTGATGTTGAATTCCGATCCGAGTGGACCAAAATGTGTTGATGTCGGCACGTGTGTACTAAGAATTTTCTATCAGGAAGAATGATGTTTGGGGTGCTATTGCCAGGATGCAGAATGATAACGATAGTGGACTGTATTAATACATTTATTAGGTTTCTGTTTTACACTTAAATCATAGTGTTGAGATTGGCTAAGTCTGAAAGATTTTAATTTTGAAGAAACCGATTCGTAAATGAAGCTACATTTTAGATGAGGCGCAAATGTGTGCCACTCAGCTTACATTGAAAAAACGTTGAGGCCTAAGGCCTAAATAATTGTCGCGACAACAAGAAAGAGAAAAAGACAGAACAGGCAGCAAACCTAATGACGTCCGCTGCCAGCCAAGGCTCGTAGAACTGTATCGTTGTAAAAACATGATAAGCACAATTTGAAAGCGTACAGATTAGCCAACCTATGAATGCGAAAATTACCACATTACTATCCATAACTGCCCACAAAAAATCAAAAGATTTTTTAATACATTTTAATAACTTATTGTAGAAAAATACAGAGTTCTTAATAATAAAGGTCAATCTCAGTAAGTTGTATTGAACCTTGAGTGTGAAATCTTAGATAACAGTTATGACATTAACTGCTTAGCGATAAGCTTGAGTGATGATAAGAGTTGAGCAGGCCAAGGTCGGCGTGCAACTTGATTTGTGCATGAGTATAAATGCAAAAGTTAGCAATGTATTGCCAATATATATTGTATGTATACAATATTAAATGATATAAGACATGAAAATACATAATTTGACAATGTTTAATGATGAATAATCGGTGACTCATCACATGATGGGCCCGATCAATTGTAACATTTATGCAAGTCATAGTGGTTAGCTTGAACCAGTTAAAGCCAGTAGACCTATACAATAGTATTGAATGTAAAGTGAACAGACAAAGTATTATAAGATTATACATGTAAAGACATAAATTTAGCATGACACCATATAGTTTGAACGAGGCATGCTATACCTGAAGTTTCAGGAATTTACAATAAATTATTATGTGAAAACAAGCTATACATAGTTGAATGATTGCAAGCACAAAGTGTAATGACATGTATGTCATGATTAAAGCATGAATAATAATTGTGCAATGCGTGATCACAAAATACAAAATGCAATATAAAAACAATATAAAAATAAAAATATAGGCGTGGCGTGTGGTTATAGACAGTAGATGCGAAAAAACAACAATGTGTTTTACATAAATACAATTTATACATAATAGATACAATAGAAATCGGTTTAGATAATTACAAATATATGAATACAAGGCACAATAGCATAAGTGACAAGTACAACAATGTGGTTATACAAATGTAATACATGTGTTGAACAATTGCGACAAATACATTCATAGAGTAATAAATATCACACATATTGACAAATGTGCAAGAAAATGCATACATGGTTTGTATAACTGCAGACCATGCGAATATTATGTAACAAAATTTTTATATAAAAACAATACCACCAATGACATGACACATAACCCAATACCAATATCAAAATGTAAATGTGTAGGACATAGTATGCCTCACAAATTATTAACATATAAATACAAAAATAGCAAAGTATACCACCATGAAAATATGATAAGTATAGATATAATAGCACAGTGCATGGTTGTAAAATTACAAGTCACATGCAAATTTAGTATAAAAACACGCAATGATGCAAGTTAACATGAAAATGTTGTGATGATACATATCACAATTAAGTTGACCAAATTGTCAGACAATAAGGTAATGAAAGCCAGTGGCCAAGTGAAATAGCATTGTGCTAAATAATTATAGTAACCCTGTGTCTAAGCCTCGTCCCGCGCTGGCAACAAACATAGCTTATGGTCTCCGTAAAATACCAGTAGGCGTGCGAATGTCTACTACTCTAATTAAGTTGTCTGGGCCGGGAAATGTGGTGGTAATTACACCAAATTTCCACACTAATGGAGGTAAGTTATCCTCAATCAGTAAAACCAGGTCACCAATGGAAACGTTATCCTTGGCGAATTTCCATTTGTGACGTTGTTGTAATTGATGTAAGTAGTCGCGAGACCAAGCCTTCCAAATGACTTGGACAAACTTCTGGAGAAGTTGCCAACGTCCAAGATGAGAGATGGGAACGTGAGATAAGTCTGGATCAGGTATCGCCGTTAATGGTGCGCAAATCAAAAAATGGCCAGGTGTAAGTGGCACCGAATCATTTACATCCGATGAAATGGCAAATAATGGACGTGAGTTTAGACATGCCTATATCTGAGACAAAACTGTCGTAAACTCCTCGAAGGTGAGTATAGACTTGCCTACCACGCGGCGCAAATGATACTTTAAACTCTTTATACCGCTCTCCCAAAGACCACCAAAATGAGGTGATGAGGGCGGAATAAATGACCATGAAATACCCTGAGAGGTCGTAAAGGATTTGATTGATGAGGTGGCATCCTTATTATGCCAAAGATTGTAAAGGTCATGTAAAACATTGTGGGCCTTCCTAAAGTTCGTGCCATTATCAGAATATAACTGGCTGGGTATGCCCCTACGGGACATAAAACGACGTAAGGCAGCTATAAACGCGTTGGCTGTAAGGTCGGAAACCAATTCCAAATGAATGGCCCTGGTTGCTAAGCAGATGAACAAAGACACGTACGATTTTGACAGAGTCCTAGATTTCTGCCCACCATGACGAATCATGAAGGGACCACCATAATCAACTGCGCAGAATGGAAACGGCCGCAAAGGAGTGACTCTAGGAGATGGTAAAATACCAAGCCTCTGAACCTGTTGTTTGGCACTAAACCTGAGGCACTTGACGCTTCTACGAATGATGGAGCGAATGACTATCTTGGCGCCAATAATCCACCAACGTTGACGAAGTGAGTGATGCACGAGTTGAGCACCAGCGTGGAGTAGGCGAATGTGTTTGCGTTCAATAATAAGGCGAGTAATATGAGCCGATGGATGCAAGACAATAGGATGCTTATTGTCATAAGGTAGTTGCGACTGCTGTAAGCGCCCGCCGACGCGTATTACGCCAGACTCATCAAGAAACGGGTCCAGAGAAGACAACTGACTCCTAATAGAGACAGAAGACCCATTACGAAGACAATTAATCTCGGCAGCGAAGTGGATCGACTGAGATTGTTTTATGAAAAAACTAAGAGTGGAATGAATTTCAACGGGGGTAAGAGCGCCCGATATTTTCTCAGCACTGGAGAGTCTAATATTTTTGATGAATCGAAAGCAGTAAGCGTATACGCGAGTCAGACGGTGCAACGAAGAAAAGTCCTTTGAAAGATCAATAGCCAGGGTAGACATTAGAGAAAGTTTGGGGGTTTGTTTTTCCTCCGCAGTGAATTCAGAAGACGACAGATTAGAAGGTAAAAAGGGTGGAAAAAGATTGGACTCGGAAGATTGAGACAAACAGGCGGGACCGTGCCACCAAAGCGAACAATCGCGCAAAACGTCGGGGTGACATCCCCTAGAAATAATATCAGCAGGATTATGTCGAGAATTTATGTGATGCCACGTGTAGGCTTCCGTAAGACGCTGAATCTCGGCAACACGATTAGCGACGTAGGTTTTCCACCTCGAAGACTGGGCATGAATCCAGTAAAGGGACACCATAGAGTCAGAATACAGATGAACACTATTAATAAAGGAATGAAGAGCAGGGACGACCTTGAATACGAGTCGCGATAACAACAAGCAAGCGCAGAGTTCAATGCGAGGTAATGACACCTGTCGTAGGGGGGCCACGCGAGATTTAGAGCACAGAAGGTGACAAGAGGCCGATGAATCTTGATAAATGACTCTAATGTAAACACAACACCCATATCCCCTTTCAGAAGCATCCGAAAACCCATGAAATTCAACTATCTTTGCTTTAGACTTGCAGCGAATAGAACGTGGGACAATAATTTTACTCATCAGACATAATTTATCGCATAATGAATGCCAATGCAAGCGTAATTGCCCGGAGATTGGCTCATCCCAACCAAGATTGCACAGCCATAGTTACTGCATAAACTGTTTGTACAGGAAAACAATGGGACCGACGAGTCCGAGTGGATCGTATATGCCTGCGATAATCGATAGGATTTTCCTCTTGGAGATGCTTGATTCAACGGGGAATGATTTGATGTCAAACAAAAATGAATCGGTAGTGTTATTCCAGAGAATGCCCAAGGTACGCACATTACCCTGTTTGTTTAAAGGGAGTGATAAATTGTCATGATCTGCGACCACATTGGGTTCATTTGATGCCCACTTATGCAGCGTGAGACCGTACTGACTCAACAACGTACCTAAGTCAGATTTCAACTTGGTCAGGTCAGAAATGGTGTCTGCACCGGTTGGCAAATCGTCGACATAGAAATCATTGGTTATAGCTGACGCTGCGTCAGGAAAAGAAGCTTCATGATCCTTACCAATCTGATTAAGACAGCGAGTAGCCAAAAACGAAGCACTAGCAGTGCCGTATGTTACAGTTCGCAATACAAAGTGTTTAAACTGTTCGAGGGGAGAGTCACGCCACAGAATACGTTGATAATGACAATCCTTCTCAGCTACCAGAATTTGTCGATACATCTTCTCGATGTCGGTGATGAGAACATAGTTATGCATACGAAATCGCAAAAGAATAGAAAAAAGGTCTTGTTGGACGTTAGGGCCTACCAACAAAATGTCATTGAGAGAAAGGCCATTGGTAGTTTTGGACGAACCGTCAAAAACGACGCGAAGTTTTGTCGTAGAACTAGAATGTTTAAAGACGGCATGGTGTGGCAGATAGTAGGTATTTGAAACCCCGGAATTGATAGAGCAATCGTCGACAAGCGTCATGTGGCCAAGATCCTTATACTCCTGAATAAAGTTTCCGTATTCGCGTGCAAGCTTAGAATCACGCATGAACCGGCGTTCTAAACTCAAGAATCTTGCTTCAGCGCTAGCATAGGACTCACCCAACTGGGGATTGTCAGACTTAAACGGTAGCGAAACAACGAACCTACCCTCTTGATTGCGATGAGTAGACTTAACGAAATGCTCCTCACAAGCTGACTCGTTATTAATAGGTGCATTATCAGGGATAGTTTCGGTCTCCCAAAATTTCTCGAGAGACTCCAGAATTTGACTGTCGTTGTTCCTAGCCAGGAACGAAACAGCAGGACCCTTATAACGGCAGTGCCTGCTAGAATGTAGCCTAACTTTGTTTCCTGTATAATAGGAAAATAAGAACCGCGTACGTATTTGTTAGCTAAAATTAAATCTAGGTAAAATTGCGCTACTAAAAGTATGTCGATGTCAGCTGATATGTTGAAATGTGGATCCGCGAGAAAAACGTTATCTGGAATGTTAAATTGATTTATGTCAAAAGATTGTGCTGGCAGTTTATGGGTTAATGCAGATAAGACCGCACATTTTGCCTCGAAGCTAAATTTTTGATAGCGGGAAATAATGCGTATAGACGCTAGATTAGTGGCACAACACGCGGTATTATTTATACCTGTAATCGGTATGTTAGATTTAGTCAAGTTAAGCCGTAATTTCTTGGCAAATGATTCCGTACAAAAATTTATTTGTGAACCCGCATCCAATAGAACTCTCGCGAGTTGTCTATTGCCAGCCCGGTCGATGACAAACACTATTGCTGTTGATAAAAGAACATTATTTGTAGATTGTAATTTAAGTGAACAATAGTTACTGCTGCTGGCAGAAACTGGTTTTGACACATTGTTTATGTGCAACAATGTATGGTGTCGTTTTGAGCAGATCTTACATGATTGTTTAATCTTACAATTAGATGAGAAATGATCTGGTCTTAAACAATTGGTACAGCATTTATGATTTAATATAAATTGTCCTCGTTCTGATGAGCTTAGTGCACGAAATTTATCACACATGTACATTGGATGATTAGATTTACAGCATAAGCATGAATAATTATTTGACGCTGAGTGATAACTTTTAAATGCAGTGCTGCCAGCAGCGTTTCGTGATTTATGTTTGTCAGATTTATTATTGAATCTTAAACTTAGCTTGTTGAGCTGCTGTCCGGCATCGATAGGCAGTGTATTTTCTAACAACTGTCTACGTGCGTTTAAAAACTGAATAAAACCTTGAAAGTTAGGAAGATTATCGGGGTCTATAGACTCCTTCCATAACTTAAACGTGGTATGGTCCAGTTTTGCTGACAATAATTGTACAGTGATAAGCTCGAATGAATCCACTGACAGTTGCGTGGCCGCCAGTGAATTAACGGAAGACGTTATCGTATTTATGAATTCTACCAAACTTTGGACAGAGTCCTTAATTGTTGACTTTAGTTCAAGTAAATTTTGAATATAATACTTAGCTAGTATGAATTTGTTGTCATATCTAGCGGACAGCAAACTCAACGCTATCGAATAGTTTTCGTTACAAATAGGTAATGCCTTAATTAAATTTAGCGGCTCATTTTTCAGAGACGAATACAAATAGTGTAATTTCTGCACTGACGTTAGATCAGATCTGGCGTGCACCAAGTCCAGAAATATTGAGTAGAAATGCTGCCATTCTAAGATATTGCCTGTGAAGCAGGGCAAACTTATCGGTTTTAGTTGCATATTGCTTGTTAATACGGGAGATACAGTCCGAACGCAAAAGGTTTCTATCAATTGTAAGATATTGGCTTCTGTTGAATATAACAGCTCTTCGACCTCAACTCGGTCTTCTTGAGCAGCGTTTATGTCTTTAGAAATGAGTTCAATTTCGGACTGTACCTCATCGTATTTTGTTGCCAAGCTTTTTAGACTTTCAGGTCTAACTGTTAAAAAATGTTTGGTGTTAGTGTTTTTGTCAAAGTTAATGATAGCCGAATTAATACGCACTATGGCAGACTTTAAGCCGCCTCTCTTTCTGACCAACACTTTGAGGCCTTCTTCAGCCATTGTACGCACCTGTTAATGATGTTAGTGATGTGGTACCTGGTATGCGATGTCCTGAAGCGTCGAGGCCGTGGAGAAGATGGCAAACACACAGACCGGAGAGACGACTGCTTAAACTGGAGTATTGACGCTAGCACATGGATGGTCTTGCAGTGATGTCGTCACGAGGCTCAATGGCGACGAAAGAAATGCTGGTTAAGTCCCGACACGGTCGGATCAGCGAATATGCTGTCGCCCGTGATGGCCAGAAATTGGGGCAGAAAAATAATGAAAAGGTGAATGACGAATCCAGGCACGGAGCGACCAAAAAAATGTTGAATTCCGATCCGAGTGGACCAAAATGTGTTGATGTCGGCACGTGTGTACTAAGAATTTTCTATCAGGAAGAATGATGTTTGCGGTGCTATTGCCAGGATGCAGAATGATAACGATAGTGGACTGTATTAATACATTTATTAGGTTTCTGTTTTACACTTAAATCATAGTGTTGAGATTGGCTAAGTCTGAAAGATTTTAATTTTGAAGAAACCGATTCGTAAATGAAGCTACATTTTAGATGAGGCGCAAATGTGTGCCACTCAGCTTACATTGAAAAAACGTTAAGGCCTAAGGCCTAAATAATTGTCGTGACAACAAGAAAGAGAAAAAGACAGAACAGGCAGCAAACGTAATGACGTCCGCTGCCAGCCAAGGCTTGTAGAACTGTATCGTTGTAAAAACATGATAAGCACAATTTGAAAGCGTACAGATTAGCCAACCTATGAATGCGAAAATTACCACATTACTGTCCAGGTGATATGCATTTTGTCTCTTAATGTTGTCCAAAATGATGGTTTTCTATTGCATTGTGCTTTACACATATATCCTATATTAACTTTTAAGTATCTGATTTAGTACTATACATAAGGATGATTAGTATACACAATTGTATACTAGGTACTCTTCTTTTATAGCAGATGAGAACAAATTCGTTTCACTTTTTGTGGATTTAATTGTGCCTACTAAGTTTTAAGTCATAGCCTTGTTATTTTACTTCCATGTTCCTTAAGGAAATGGAAGTATGGTGATGGCAAAAAAAATCGTGTTCGAGATTATTGCAGATTCTAATTGTACTACACTCAAAACATGAAAAAAAGTCGTTTTTCGAAAAGTGTCTGTTTGTGTGTCTGTCTGTCTTCTAGATTTTTTTCTATGGCAAACGATGACAGCCGCAAATTCAAACAGAATCAAATAATTTTTTGCATACAGCCCTGATTTGTAGAGTACTCGCGACCTATTGTTTTTGGTGAAGATCGGTTGAGGGAAAGGGGTAGTTTACCTGCAACGGTTTTTTTTATCAAGGGTAATTTTTTTTGTTTGGCAAACGATAACAGCCGCAAATTCAAACAGAATCAAATAATGTTTCGCATACAGCCCTGAATTGTAGAGTTCTCAAGATCTGTTGATTTTGGTACAGATCGGTTAAGGGAAAGGGGTAGTTTACCTGCAACGTTTTATGTTTTAACAAGGGTATTTTCTATGGCAAACGATAACAGCCGCAAATTCAAACATAATCAAATAATGTTTTGCATACTGCCCTGAATTGTAGAGTTCTCAAGATCTTTTGGTTTTGGTGAAGATCGGTTAAGGGAAAGGGGTAGTTTACCAGCAACGTTTTATGTTTTAAAAGGGTATTTTCTATGGCAAACGATAAGAGCCGCAAATTCAAACAGAATCAAATAAGTTTTTGCATATAGCCCTGATTTCTTGAGTACTAAAGACCAATTGTTTTTGGTGAAGATCGTTTAAGGGAAAGGGGTAGTTTACCTGCCACGTTTTTTGTTTTATCAAGGGTATTTTGTATGGCAAACGATAACAGCCGCAAATTCAAACAAAATCATATAACATTTTACATACAGCCCTGAATTGTAGAGTTCTCAAGACCTCTCGTTTTTGGTGAAGATCGGTTAAGGAAAAGGGGTAGTTTACCTGCAACGGTTTTTTATCAAGGGTAATTTTTTTCTATGGTAAACGATAACAGCCGCAAATTCAAACAGAATCAAATGATGTTTTGCATACAGCCCTGTATTGTAGAGTTCTCAAGACCTTTTGGTTTTGGTGAAGATCGGTTAAGGGAAAGGGGTAGTTTACCAGCAACGTTTTATGTTTTAAAAGGGTATTTTCTATGGCAAACGATAAGAGCCGCAAATTCAAACAGAATCAAATAAGTTTTTGCATATAGCCCTGATTTCTTGAGTACTAAAGACCTATTGTTTTTGGTGAAGATCGTTTAAGGGAAAGGGGTAGTTTACCTGCCACGTTTTTTGTTTTATCAAGGGTATTTTGTATGGCAAACGATAACAGCCGCAAATTCAAACAAAATCATATAATATTTTACATACAGCCCTGAATTGTAGAGTTCTCAAGACCTGTCGTTTTTGGTGAAGATCGGTTAAGGGAAAGGGGTAGTTTACCTGCAACGGTTTTTTATCAAAGGTAATTTTTTTCTATGGTAAACGATAACAGCCGCAAATTCAAACAGAATCAAATGATGTTTTGCATACAGCCCTGTATTGTAGAGTTCTCAATACCTACTGGTGTTGGTGAAGATCGGTTAAGGGAAAGGGGTAGTTTACCTGCAACGTTTTATGTTTTAAAAGGGTATTTTCTATGGCAAACGATAAGAGCCGCAAATTCAAACAGAATCAAATACGTTTTTGCATACAGCCCTGTTTTGTTGAGTACTAAAGACCTGTTGTTTTTGGTGAAGATCGGTTAAGGGAAAGGGGTAGTTTACCGGACATGGTTTTTGTTTTATCAAGGGTATTTTATATGGCAAACGATAACAGCCGTAAATTCAAACAGAATCATATAATATTTTCCATATAGCCCTGAAATGTAGAGTTCTCGAGACCTGTTGGTTTTGGTGAAGATCAGTTAAGGGAATAGGGTTGTTTACCAGCAACATTTTATGTTTTATCAAGGGTAATTTTTTTTTACGAATGATAACTGCCGTACATTAAAACAGAATCAACTACTCTTCTGCATACCTTTTTGAATTATACAGAACTCAAGGTCTGTTGATTTTGTTGAAGATCGGTTAAGGGAAAGGGGTAGTTTACCTGCAACGTTTTATGTTTTAACAAGGGTATTTTTTCTATGACGAACGATAACTGCCGTAAATTCAAAGAGAATCAACTAATGTTTTGCATACATCCCTGAATTGTAGCGTTCTCAAGACCTATTGTTTTTGGTGAAGATCGGTTAATGGAATAGGGTAGTTTACCAGCAACGTTTTATGTTTTATCAAGGGTGTTTTCTATGGCAAACGATAACAGCCGCAAATTCAAACAGAATCAAATAATTGTTTGCATGCAGGCCTGAATTGTAGAGTACCTAAGACCTGTCGTTTTTGGTGAAGATCGGTTAAGGGAAAGGTAACAAGAGAAATGTTTCCATGACGAACGATAACTGAGGCACATTCAAACAGAATCAAATATTTGTTTGCACGCTTCCCTGAATTGTAGAGGACGGAAGGTCTGTTGATTTTGGAGAAGATCGGTTAAGAGAAAGGAGTAGTTTACCTGAAACATTTTATGATTTAACAAGAGTAAAGTACTTAATTTTTATAAATAAAGTATCCTGATAAGAAGATCATAGTAATCCACTGTAGAAACGTAGATGAAATATCAATAAATGAAGAAGTTAGGTGAACGGGGTGGGGGTAATTTTCTATTATTAAAAATTATAGTTGAAGGTGGAGGGGAGAATTTTTTATATGTGTACTACGTTATCAGCAACAAAGAAGTAGTTTTTTGTTAAAATTGCTTCCCGGGCTCTTTAGCCGTAGTCCAATGTTTTCTGCAAAACCAGACTTTTCGGCAGTGCCATCGACTGCCATCATCGGTGAAAATCGAGTGCGAAAACGTGAGTTGGTATACGTTAGTGACCACAGTACTGCGGTTAATGCTGAAGCAATAAGTAGAAAGACGTAGTTCCTATGGAAATATTTCTTTTCGAATATGATTTTAAATATAAATCTTAGAACATGGAAGTCATGTATGGTTCTCCATACCGATATTTTACAATCACATTTGCTTAATTTCTATGCCATAATAATTTTATTGTTGAGTCAAACATCAATCAATCCCACAGATATACAAACTGCAAACATCTACAGTTATAAAATTTGTAAATGCACTGACTGAACACTACAAGCCTAATTGAAATCAAGTTGTGGTAAACAGTAATAAATAATAAGACACCCCTTTTATACTATTGTCATGCTGTAGGAGAAGGACAGGCTGCCTATATAAACTGTACAGGTTAAGAGAAAGCCAGCATTATGCTTCAGGTATATATTATTACCCCTAGGATCTATTCTAGGTACCCATTTTCATAGTGTGAAAAATCTCTATGAAAGCTGAAAAATTTCATATCTGGGAGCTGAAAAATCCTCCCACCATGGTGATGTGACAAACTATGGTACTAAATAATCTTATTTAAATATAGTTCAGTTGCCACAAACTATATTTAAATCTCTGGTATACTTTCATACGTATATTTTACACCTACCCCCTAAAGAAATATTTGACAAATTAACAGACAATCTGTAATTAAGACATCACAATTTATTAAAATTTGGTACTTTATTCTCATGTAGTGCACATAAAATGTAATAGTAAAAAGCATGAAAAATATTATATATAAATATCAAAAATATATATAAATATCTACTGAATCAAAATTCGAGGGATTGTTTTGATAGATACAAAATAACCAAAATCACAAAACATTATTATGCAGTTAGCTTATAAAATAAGAGCTACTAACAACTGGTGCTTTCTAAACTTCTCCAAACAGTTCTGAGCGGTGTTTAGTAATAAGCAGATAAACATTTTATAAGCTCTAAACAAAAAAAACAGAAATACTACGATGATATATGAAACACGTAAAGGCCAGGTAATGTAAGAAAACTTTTGTTTAATCTATGCTGCTTATGTGATTTTTAAATATATATATATATATATATATATATATATTACTTTAATATTTATAACTAAATTTACTTCAAGATATAATTTTTTCCCTATTAGGAACATGTTTCGAGAGTTCCTGTTCTCTCATCTTCAGCCTTCGCCATCTTGTTTCTGGTTAAGTATTTGTGTGTTGGCTGCTGGATTTTATTAAGGTTGTTTGTTGGTCTTTGGTCTTTTAAAGTTGTATTATTGTGTGTGGTTGTGGTATATGTTTTTGTATTTTGTGTATTTTCGATGTTGAGTGCTTTGAATATTGTGTCATGTTTTGTATTGATTTGTATTTGTTCTGGTATTAGTTTGTTTTGTGTTTTATGTTTGTATATCTGTAAATTTTCCCAAATGTTCATTATGGTGCCTTTGTGTGGTATATGTTTTATTAGTGATACATTGGTTATGTTTGGGAATTCATGTCCTGTGTTTATTGCATGTGTGGCTAAATTGGATTTATATATTTCTGGTTTTTTGTATGCGTTTAGGTGTTCAAAATAACGTTTTTTCAGCTGTTTTTTTGTTTGTCCTATGTAACATTTATTGTAATCTTGGCATTCAATTTTGTATATACCATTAGTTGTTGTATTATCTTTGTTGTGTGAGCTATTTAGAATTTGTAATTTATTTTTATTAGTTTTGTATGCTATTTTTATATCTGTGTTTTTAAATAGTTTTGTTAGTTTTGTCATTTTATTATTTATGTATGTGAATGTGGCCCATTTTTTGTTGTTGTTATTATTTATGTGTTGTTCATTTTGATTAATTCTTAATTGTTCAGTTTTTATTTTGTATTTGATTTTATTTTCTATTTTGATCTTAATATTTTTATTGTATCCATTTTCATAACCAATTTGGTATATTATATTTCTTTCTTTGTCAGTTTCTTGTTTGTTTAGGGGTATTTTGTACATTCTGTTAAATAACGAATAAAATGCTGCCATTTTATGTTGTGGTGGGTGGTCAGAATGGTTAGGTATAATGATGTTAGTGGAAGTTGGTTTTCTATATATTGCATATTGTATGTGTTTGTTGTATCTTGTGATGGTTATGTCTAAATAGTTGATTTTGTTATGTTTTTCTTTTTCTTCTGTGAATTGTATTTTGGGATGTATGTTATTGATTTGTTTCAATATGTTCTCTGCATTTGTGTTTTTGTTACATACATACCATAACATACATCCCAAAATACAATTCACAGAAGAAAAAGAAAAACATAACAAAATCAACTATTTAGACATAACCATCACAAGATACAACAAACACATACAATATGCAATATATAGAAAACCAACTTCCACTAACATCATTATACCTAACCATTCTGACCACCCGCCACAACATAAAATGGCAGCATTTTATTCGTTATTTAACAGAATGTACAAAATACCCCTAAACAAACAAGAAACTGACAAAGAAAGAAATATAATATACCAAATTGGTTATGAAAATGGATACAATAAAAATATTAAGATCAAAATAGAAAATAAAATCAAATACAAAATAAAAACTGAACAATTAAGAATTAATCAAAATGAACAACACATAAATAATAACAACAACAAAAAATGGGCCACATTCACATACATAAATAATAAAATGACAAAACTAACAAAACTATTTAAAAACACAGATATAAAAATAGCATACAAAACTAATAAAAATAAATTACAAATTCTAAATAGCTCACACAACAAAGATAATACAACAACTAATGGTATATACAAAATTGAATGCCAAGATTACAATAAATGTTACATAGGACAAACAAAAAAACAGCTGAAAAAACGTTATTTTGAACACCTAAACGCATACAAAAAACCAGAAATATATAAATCCAATTTAGCCACACATGCAATAAACACAGGACATGAATTCCCAAACATAACCAATGTATCACTAATAAAACATATACCACACAAAGGCACCATAATGAACATTTGGGAAAATTTACAGATATACAAACATAAAACACAAAACAAACTAATACCAGAACAAATACAAATCAATACAAAACATGACACAATAATCAAAGCACTCAACATCGAAAATACACAAAATACAAAAACATATACCACAACCACACACAATAATACAACTTTAAAAGACCAAAGACCAATAAACAACCTTAATAAAATCCAGCAGCCAACACACAAATACTTAACCAGAAACAAGATGGCGAAGGCTGAAGATGAGAGAACAGGAACTCTCGAAACATGTTCCTAATAGGGAAAAAAGTATATCTTGAGGTAAATTTAGTTATAAATATTAAAGTGTTATATACATCAAGAAACGGACTGTAGCAGAAAGTGATTGAAATATATATATATATATATATATATATATATATATCGGGTAATACTATAAAACAATGAACTACAGGTCAGAGCAAGAAACATAAGGCCTAAAAAATACTGTAAAATATTAACTTCATCTCTTTCACATCATGGTGGATATGGAATTAGCACTCCCACTGTATCCTAGCTGTATTCTCACTTTACTTCAACCTGTCTTGGATAGAATCCCTTTTTTAATCTTTCTTATCTGGTCTTTTTGACCCCAACTAGTTTTGAGGGCTAGGGAGTCATTCATTTTTCATACCTCAGTTATACTCTGTAACTCTTATTCTCTTGTATTTCTTTCATTTTACTCTGTAAGGATCAGTGACAGTAGAGGAACATTTCCCAACAGCAGTAGGAACAGAAGGACCTAGAAGGTGGAGCTCTGAACAAAACCCAGAGCAGGATCAGAGGCTCATAGGTAGCACTCCTACCACTGGTCTTACTCAACAGGATGCTGGTAACATCCTCAGACGACATTTATCTTACTCAAAAGTTGCAAAGGAACAAGTCAGACAGAGATAATGGCTATAAACAGGGAACAATTGTATGTGAAGTAATTGGTATTATAGGCATATTAATTTTGGCAAAGGCCAGGAGAGTTGTATCCAAGCGGCTGAAATAAGATTTATTGGGCATGTGGCAGGGCGTACTCTCCATGATCATAGAAGGCAGGAACTGAATATTATGAGTAAACTCGACAGGATTGCCCAGTATTGGCTGAATTGGTGGAAACACCTTTGCCAATTGCCAAATGGATGACTGCCGCATCCTCAAACAACTATGGAACTCTAAGTCGAATGGACGGAGAGGTGCGAGACGTCCAAGGAAGCACTGGGGTGACCAGCTCTAGACTCTTTGAGACCGGAACAAACCATCCTTGATTTAATCCTTGCAGATGATGATGATTAATTTTAGTAACTTGGACTGTGAGAGGCCTAGCTCATAAAGCCATAGAACTCTGAAAGAGGAAAAGAAATATTGCAGTTACGACAGAAACTACGAAAACGTTCAAAGGCACAGGGTACATAGAAGATTACATGTTGATGTGTAGTTGGGTCTCCCAGAATACAAGAGCTTGTTTTGAAGTGGGTATATTGGTAAACCAGAAATGCAGAAATCGCATTAGATTATATACTCTTTTAATGTTAATAGTTACAGAGGTCACATTCAAATTTAATAGGGGAATGTGTACTGTTGGTGTATATGATCCAGAGAAAGATGAGGAGGAAGAATCAGAGTTTACGAAGAATTGCAGAAGAAATAGATATGTACAATAACACAGCTCTTGTAGTTACAGCTGTTGATCTTAATGATAATGTTGGTAACCAAGCTATTGAAAACATTAGTGGTCTTTTTGGAGAGTTGCCTATTAACGGAAATAGGGCGAGATTGTAAGAATTTGTTAACACAAATAAACTTGAAGTAATAAATACTTTTTTTTTTAGAAAAAATGACTAACAAATATACTTGATCAGCCAGATGACTTGGATAATTAATTGATTATACAGGGTTATTCAAAAAGACTGAACCAATTTCATGACGCATTATTTTATTAAGGAAAAATAATTCAAAATTCCAACCAAATCACAAGTACTCATAATCAAGTTTTATTTCCTCTTTTACAAGTGTTCAATGTGGCCACCACTTGCACCACGAAGAACATCAAGGCAAATATTAGAATTCTTTCCAGACATGTAGCAACATATCACAATCCACTGATTGATCGCTGTTGTTATTTGATGTTTAAGATCATCGAGGTGGGTAGTGGTGGAAGAAAAACTCTATCTTTTACATGTCCCTACAAGAAAAAATTACATACAGTGAGATCTGGAGATCTCGCAGGCCAAGCACAAAGAGTCTTGGGCCCCCTTGCGATCAATCCATCATTAGGGCACTTTTTCATTCAAAAAAGCTCCAACCATCCGGTGCCAATGGGGCGGTGATCCATCGTGTTGTAAAATAAAGTCATCTGAATCTGCTTGCAGTATCAAGAAGAACCACTGTTGAAGCATATTGAGATAGGTTTGACCTGTAACGATGTTCCCTCAAAGAAAAAGGGACCTTGTCGTTAGACACAGCACAGATGTTCATCCTAGAGGAATCTCTTTTGTGTTCAACTTTTTCATGTGGGTGATTTGTTCCCCAGATGTGCACACTGTGATGACTGACTATGCCATTCAAGTGAAAAGTCGAAATGAAGATTTTGTCTTCCATCATCTCCAGCATCGAATTGCAAAATTCCATTCGCTTTCTCTTGTCATTAGTGGTAAGTGAACGAACTGCATGAACAAGCTCCAGTCTGTATGGTTTCAAATGTAGCACATGCCAGATAGTGGGTTGTGGGAGCACAAGCTCATGGCTAGCTTGATTTGTAGACTTCCGTGAGCTCCACTCAAACGCAATATGAATTCTCTTCCCTTGTTCCTCTCAAACTCATGGTCATCCTGGACTTTTTCCTTTGCACAAACACCCACTCTCTTCAAACTGTCAAAACCACCATCGAATGTTCTTTGGAGAGGGAGGATTAATGTCGAATCACCTTCAAAAACCATACTGCACTGACAACCAATTCTGTTTTCACGAACTCGAGAATGTATTTTGCTTCTGACTCACCACTTTGAGTGTAAACAAATAAACAAGCATTGCCTAGGAAATGACCTGATTACAGTGCTCGTGTGGCAGCCATTCGAAACTTAGAAACCTCCTCTTTCAAATGGTCAATGACTCATTCCATGACAGTGCTTGAGAACTGAAAAACTGTGTCGTGAAATTGGTTCATGCTTTTTGAACACTTGTAAGACAGGAAATAAAACTTGATTACGTATAGAATACTTGTGATTTGGTTGGAATTTTGTACTACTTTTCCTTAATAAAATATTGCGTTATGAAATTGGTTCATTCTTTTTTAATAACCCCATATAATTCTTAACCAAAAAAAGCCTTCACAAGTCAGGAATATGCATAGTTTTAGAAGTCCAGAGATTAACACTGATCATTATATAGTGATCTCTATAATTCAGATTTGGACAAGATGGAGGAAAATTATTAATATTTCTGGGGCACATAGAAAGGAAGCTTAAAAGGTATGTTTGCTCCATGAAAATAGTACTTGTATTCTTTACATGACGAGATTACCACAATTGGTCCTACTAGTACTGTAATAATATAGAAGACAAATACAGGAACCTTTTGGAGAAAGTGAAGAGTATTTTACTTGTCATTTGTCATCCAGGATGTGTCAGTCAGAAAGCAGCTGGTTTGGAAATGCATTTTTTTGACTCACATCTGGATTAATTCAAAGAAACTTTTGGTACAGTTAGTGAAGAGCAGGGTAAAGATTTCACAAAGACGTCAAGGAAATAGAAAGATATAGAGAGAAATGGAATATTCATATGATAGCAGACTACTGGTTGATGCTGAACATTACAAGAGAAAAACACCAAATGAAGCTTCACAGAAAAAAAGAAAAATTTACTATAATAATTTATAAGTTTTAATGGACCTTAAATGGTTTTTCTAGCAATATTTTTATGCATTCATTATACAATAGATCTAAACATCTCCAAAATTACATTTTTATTTAATAAAAATGTTTTTATTATTAAAATCCTGTTTGACCTTACCACTAAGCCCCTGTAGGCTAATAACTTGCAGAGGTCTAAAATTAAATTATTATAGAAACTGAAAGAAGCAACTGGCCTTGAAATTAAGGCAAACATTTGGCACGAAGGAAGCAGAAAAGGAGGTAAAGTCCTTTGGAGAGCTCAGAGTCCTCGCCCAAAATAGAGTCCATTGACGTAGCTTCGTCAAGGCCCTATCCTCTGCATAGAGAGACAGGAATTAGAATTAGTAGTAGTAGTAGTAGTAGTAGTAGTAGTAGTTTGACCTTATACAACAGAGAAAAACAGAAGTCATGTTTGAAATCAGCAACAAAAACAATTTAAAAAATTAACTGATGTATGCTAGTGAGACATGGACTCTTGGTAAAAGGGACGTGCAGAGGATTCAGGCAGCCGAAATTAAATTTCTAAGATGAGTGCAAGGTTGTCCTCTCTTGGATCGGAGAAGGAACGAGGATATTAGACGCGATTGAAATATTGTATCATTACACCAGAAGATTGAAGACCACAAAAGGGGATAGTGTGAACACTTGAATCGCATGTCTGATATTCGTCCCTTCTGGGAAGAGAGATGTCGTTAGACCGAGGAGGAGATGGGTTCCGGAACAGGTCTAAGGCCTAGTCCTTGGAGTGATGATGATGGCCTACAAATCACACAAATTTTGTACATTACATACCTGGAGACAGCAGCTATGCTTAACACTTACTTTGCATTTATGAAAGATATTTTGTTACCACATATTGTGTATAATAACCTACCACCGTGAAAAGAATCGAGATTAGGAACATACAAAAAATACGAATACAATAAATTTCAAATGTTTACTTGATCTCATTGTCGATTAAAAAAAATCAATTTATTATAATGTGATGTATTTATAATATACACACACTTATTGCTAACTAAAGGTACCTATAATCTCAGTCTTCTATCGTGGTGTGTTCATTGTTTATAACCTAAAGGCATCATACACATGATTTATGGTTTTAATTAACTTCGATGATGGATTTCGGTCACAGACCATCGTCATACATATGATTTATAATAAAGTTTTAACTATTCACATTTGATCGATTTTGAACATAGACCATCATCAGGTCTGTGAAATACTGCAGACAGTTTCATATACCTCAATTTTTGCACATCCACTTAATTACCCAATCACTTGAAACATGATGGATAATGTGAACATAGTAACAGTGGAAACTCACACTTCAACAAACATTTTGATATGCATCTTAATAGTTATTATTTTCAACACTGTTTACAATGAAATTGTATGTAGTGTCAATTCGTGCTCCTCCTATGGTGCTACAGCCCAAGTCGGGCCCTGGCCTCCACCAAACTCCGCCTCCAATCTACTCTATCCATTGCAGCCCTCCTCCAGTTTCTTATCCCCATGTCCCTCGCGTCCTCTACAACGCCATCTTCCCACCTCTTCCTCGGTCTGCCTCTAGGTCTTGTTCCCTCCCATGTACGCAGCAGAGCCCTTTTGGGGTTCCTGCCATCCTCCATTCTCATAACATGTCCGGTCCAACGCAATCTTTGCATTCTTATAAATTTTGAAACTGGTATCTCTTTATATATTTGATACAGTTCATTGTTGCATCTCAGTCTCCATGAGCCATTTTCTTGTATTGGGCCTATAATGCTTCTGAGGATTTTCCTTTCAAAGGTGTCTACTATGTCGGCTGTTTTCTGTGATTGTCCATGCCTCACACCCGTAGCATAACACCGGTCTGATGACAGTCCTACGTATTTTCATTTTTGTTTTCCTGTGCACATCCCCAGACCTAAATGATGGCAGCAATGCGAAGTATGCCTTGTTAGCCATGGTGGTCCGTCTTTGGATCTCCGGCTCCTCTGATCCAGTCTTTGCTAGTTTCACTCCGAGATACATGAAATTGTCCACCACTTCAATTGTATCCTGTTCTATCTCAATGCTGTTATGAACCTGGTCCCTTCTTGTTTGGATAAGCATTTTTGTTTTATCTATATTTATGGCTAGCCCAACTTCCTTGGCTTTGTTTTTAAGCTCCATAAATATTTCTTTAGCTGCCGCAATCCGTCTTGACATGATGTTAATGTCATCTGCATACGCGGCTATCTGTACAGTTTTATTTGTTAACAGATTGGAGCTATTTATTGATAAGCCTCTAATTACATATTCCAATGCAATATTAAATAGTGTTGGGGCTAACCCGTCTCCTTGCTTTAGTCCTCGTGTGATATTTATGGGTTCAGTTAGTTGGCTATCCACTTTTACTTGGGCTTCAGTCTGCTGCAGCATGGTCACTGGCGTTAATCTTACCACTTGCCTGGTATTCCAAACTCATGCATTATGGTGTAAGTTTGTCTCTATTAATAGAATCATACGCTTGCCTAAAGTCCACAAAAATTTGGTACACATCAATATCACGTTCCCATCCGCATCTTAGTACAGTGGAACCTTGGATTGCGAGCATAATTCGTTCCGGGAACGTGCTTGTAATCCAAAGCGCTCGTATATCAAAGCAAATTTTCCCATAAGAAACAATTGAAACGCGGATGATTCGTTCCACAACACAAAAATATTTATTCGTATAACATTTCTAATACAAAATACAGTATAACGTAAAACAAATTAAACTGCACTTTACCTTACAATAGAGTCATTGTTGGTGTGAGGGAGACGAGAGAGATGACATGAGAAGGGTTATTGTGTAGCACGAATTTCACTAACGGAATCACTGCTATCTGTTGGCTCACTAGAATTGTTTTCTTTTCGTGCAACTTTAACAAGGAACCTGTCCAATGACTGTTGCTTTTGCCTCTTTTTGAGGATTTCACGAAAATGTGACATTGCACTGTCATTGAACAGATTCATCGCTCGCATTGCTACAGCCTTATTCGGGTGGTGTTTTTCTATAAAATTTTGCACCGTTTCCCACATTTTGCACTTCTCCCGAATCTCATTTGAAGTGAGAGATTCCTCTGACTTTTCCTCCTCCTCTTCACCGGACGAGATCTCCTCCATAACCTCCTCCTGTTGTTCGCGATGCAGGTCCATCAGTTCATTGATGGTCAGTTCCTGGCTATGTTCTTCCACCAGCTCTTGAATGTCGGCGTCATTCACCTCCAGCCCCATGGTCTTCCCTAAGGACACAATTTCATCGACAATCGGCGGCTCATTTTCACCAGCAATCCCCTCAAAGTCACGTCCAAGAACGCAGTCAGGCCACAGTTTTCCCCAAGCAGAAGTGAGAGTTCTCTTGGTGACCCCATCCCATGCTTTATTGATGATCTTCAGGCAGTTCACGATGTGGAAATGATTTCTCCAAAACTCTCGGAGGGTAAGGTCTGTTCCTTCGGTCACTTCGAAGCATCGCTGAAATAGTGCTTTGGTGTATAGCTTCTTGAAGTTCGAAATGACTTGCTGATCCATAGGCTGGAGTAGTGCTAGAAGGAAGGAACTTAACCTTAATGAACTTGAATTCCTCCAGTAAGTCGTCCTCAAGGCCTGGAGGATGAGCAGGAGCATTGTCCATAACCAACAAGACTTTGAGCGGCAGATTATTATCTAAAACGTATTTCTTCACTACAGGACCAAAGACCTCATTCATCCATTCAACAAAGAACATACGAGTGACCCAAGCCTTAGTGTTGGACCTCCACATAACATTTAACTGGCTCTTCTGCACCTTGCATTTCTTGAAGGCTCGTGGATTCTCGGAATGATACACAAGCAGGGGCTTTACTTTTAAATCCCCGCTGGCATTAGCACACAATAACAGGGTTAAACGGTCTTTCATGGGCTTGTGACCGGGTATTGCATTCTCTTCTGCTATAATGTAGGTCCTCTTCGGCATCTTTTTCCAAAAAAGTCCTGTTTCATCACAGTTAAAAACTTGCTGCGGCAGGTAACACTCGGTAACAATGAGCTTCTGGAACTCAGCAGTGAATGCCTCAGCTGCCTTAGCATCCGAACTTGCAGCCTCCCCGTGCCTCACAACACTATGTATGCCACTTCTCCTCTTAAAGTTATCAAACCATCCCCTGCTGGCCTTGAAGCTTTCTTCGATTTCTGTTGACGTACGTGTACTACCTGGCAGTTTACTTACGAGGTTGGCGTACAACGTTTTGCCTTCTCGCAGATTAAATTCTCGGTCACAGTATCACCTGCTAGTTGCTTATCATTTATCCAAACGAGAAGCAACTTTTCTACATCTTCCAGAACACGTGGCCGTTGCTTTGATACTCTTGTGACTCCTTTTGCTGCATCTAGCCCTTTTATTTCTTCTTTCATATTGTGCAAATCGTTGACATAGACTTGTTATAAAATCTCGCGATATCAGCCACTCGCATAACTCGTTCATGCTTTTCGATCCTTTCCTTTTTAACTTCCATCGTAATCATCTCCTTCTTCCGACCGAATTCCTTTTCAGCCTTCTTTTCCTTCATTGGGCCCATTGTTGCAGTACAGTTATAACACTAATGAAAGAAACAAAACATGTATACGCTCGCTCATACGGTGTTGACTATGCGAGCGAGGCACGCCAACTGAAGTCCAGCGCGGGAGAATATTACACACAATCGCCCAGGAAAGAGAGGCAGAGGGGAGGGGAAAACGTAGGCTCATGGGAGGGGAAAACGTAGGCACACGTGACGCTCGTATTGCGGAACCTCGCTCGCTTATCAAGTTACAATTTATTTAAAATTTTTGCTCATCTTGCAAAACACTCGTAGACCACGTTACTCACATTCCGAGGTTTCACTGTATCTGTTTTACAAAGATGAGTTGGTCGATTGTAGACCTTCCAGGTCGGAATCCGTAGTGTCCATTCACATGATAGAAATTTTAATCTACATCTCCCTTAAAGAACATGGCAATTGGTTTAAAGGTACTTCTGAAGAATGTGTGCTGGTTGGAGTATTTGGATGTTTGACAATCATAACACATACATAGACTTGCCCATACCTTCTTCATCATGGAGTTCCAAATGAAGTCCTCTCATAAGCCAAAGTAAAACCTGCAGACACTTGTAAATGCCAAGCTTATGGCATGCCCATATTAAGTATCCAACTAAATGTTGAGGTTACAATAATCTTCCATGAGTTTGTACAGAACATTCTCCTCCACTTTATAACGCAGATAATCTCACTGTCGTAAATTATCCTTCCTCTTCAAAATGTTAGGATCTTGGTCCTGTTCAGTTTCCCAAGTTATGGAGTCTTTTGTTTTAACTCCTACGAGAGCTCATTTGTAATAGATATAATTTTAACGTCAGTGTTTTCGTGTATACGTTTAGTTAATTATTATTGTCATAGTCTGGATTTTTTAATGTTTACATTAGGCCTTCTTATCAAAATAACCTTGTTTTTACCTATAGTAATACTCGTTCATGGTTTCATTTAATTTAATTTTATACAATCCATTATTTTCTTAAACAAACTAATTTTAGCCTGGGCACAATGTTATTGGTTAGTTCCAATGATATCATAAATTAAATTATCCACAACACAAGGAATTTCCCATCTCTGCTTGTCTTTATTTACATTATGCTCTGTATGACGATGGTTGGGGTTGGCGTGTGGACCCTTCGCCTACCTGCTGCCTCTCCCCATTGTAATACTTCCGCCCAGGCTTGACAGCAGCTAATTGCCGCATGAGTCACCTCACTGTGCGTCCAGTATGAAACAATTTTTTTTGCCTTGCCCAATACTGGTAAAATTTTGTTATATTTGAAATTGGCGAAATAATACGATGAAAATGACACCAAACACAACTAAGGAATATTAAAAATTGAGCGTTATAAAGCACTATGCACTGAAGATGTGTATTAAAGTAGTTGTTGAGCTTTTACCTTGAAACACCTTAAAATTTAATATTTTTTAGTCATGTTTGGTGTCATTTTCATCGTATTATTTCGCTGATTTCAAATATAACAAAATTTTACCAGTATTGGGCGAGGAAAAAAAAATTGTTTCATACTGGACGCACAGTGAGGTGACTCACACGGCAATTAGCTGCTATCGAGCCCAGGCGGAAGTATTACAATGGGAGAGAGGCAGGAAGTAAGCCAAGGGTCCACACGCCAACCATCATCATACAGAGCATAATGTAAATTTGTTTATTTTTTCCTTTATTATTTACTGTGGTTTGTAATTTTGTATTATTAATAGATACTATTGTTGACCCATTAAAACTGTTGTTTGTGTTTAGATATAAACTTATGACTTATAACCGATAATTCTGCACCAGTGTCTCTTTGTATTTCAGTGTATATGCCATTCACTCTTAACGATTATTTTAGGACATTCAACTTTACAAATAGGCTTATTATTATTCTCATTATGATCAGCATCATTCCTTAACATTGGCTCTCTCATTTCAATACACACCATTCACACTATACATCTTATAAACATCGTTACTTCTACAACTAGGTTTCATTTGACTATCATTATTGCTTTGGATCATTGTTTGGTTTTTTTTTGTTCTCCCAACATGGTTTAAATTCAATATTTGTGTAGGCTTTTTGTGTGTAATAGTGGCTTCATATGTCCCACTGGGACCTGGACTTTGACCCTTGTTGACAAGGTCTTCCCACTGAGACAATACCAGATCTGTCAGTTGGCTTTTCCCTCTTGCCATCAACCCAACTTTGATGTTCTGGTCGAAGTGACAGGCCAATTGTGCAAGAATTCAGCTTCGTAAGTTGCAGACGCAGATGGTTCTTCTTTGCCACCTGTTGTATTACATACTGCTCTTTTGTTCGTTGCCCATATACGTACTTACCAAAATCTAGGCAATCACGTACCTTGCATTGGACATGTTGATTCCAGTATCGGGTTTCAAAAGCTTGCATAAAATCCTCATATGTTGCGCCTGGTCTTAGATAATCGTATACCACTGTGCCGCTACCCCTTTTTTTAATCTTGTAATGAAATTTATTTTGCCCTGGTCAGTCAGCTGATTGCCAATAGCGTCCATCATCCTCTCACATTGCCTCAGGAACTCTATTGGGTTGTCATTTTCATCCCCGTAGAATTTTGGATGCTGAGTCAAGTCTTCCATGTTATGGTGTGTGTATATTATACAAATTTGACTCAATTATCCTGCCCAGTACCACTCAATTCTTAACTGTCATTCGTTTCTGTAAATGTGTTTTTGTTCGTGTTCCTTTAGCTTTTGTTCATGTGCTGGCTGTATAATTTTCATAATTATAGCATTCATCGTTTGTGTTTGAAATGTGCCTAAGAGTGTTTTATTTTGTTTTTCTCAAACCCCTTCATTTAAAAAAAAATGAATTCCCCTTGTTTTCTGTCTCGTTCATCTAGTTTCCAGTCGCACTCGTCTAATTTCTGCCCGATGTTTGGCCATCATTGCTTCTATAGCAGCTAACATTTCTTTTTGGGACATTTAGTAAACTATTTATCCTGTGTATTTAATTGCCAAGATCTGAGGTCAGTGAGTCCGCTGTTTGTTTATATGTATCATATGTGTGCGTGTTTTATTAATCCAACCTTTTATCACTAGCTATTAGTTGGTCAACAATATCAAACAATTGTTTATAAAGATAACAATCCATTAATAATTTTCCATTCCAATATTGAGATTTCAAAACAGCTGATTTATCCAACTCGACTTGTACGAGGTGTGGCTAGAAAAAAACCGGACTGTTTTTTTTTTACGGTGGAACAGCAAGCGCATCACAGACGACTGTTGCGTGGCAGTGTCACATGTTACCCCTCCACCGTCTACTCGAGTTTAAACGCAGTGCATCGCTTAGTTCAGCCGTAGCCTTCATTAGAAGTGGTTCGTGCAGTTACGCTTTGCCAAAAAAAATGCTGTGTTCACAAGGAGCAGCGTGTTAATGTGAAATTCCTTTTCAAACTTGGGAAATCTGCAACGGAAACTTATTTAATGTTGCAACAAGTGTACGGTGATGAGTGTTTGTCGCGTACACAAGTTTTCGTGGCAAACTTGAAAGCACGGATGAGCAAATCGAAATTTACAGCAATGATGATTGTTTTTTTCGACATCAGAGGGATTGTGCACGTTGATTGGGTACCCGAAGGTCAGACAGTCAACCAACAATACTACAAAAGTGTCCTGACTACTCTACGTGAGCGCGTACGGAAGAAACAACCTGATTTGTGGAAAAACCAGACATGGCTTCTTCACCAGGACAATGCCCCAGCCCATAACGCAGTGTCTGTCAAGATGATTTTGGCCAAGCACGGAATCACCGTCTTGGAACCTGATCTCGCCCCGTCTGACTTCTTTTTATTTCCTAAAGTCAAGTCAGCTCTAAAAGCAAAGGCAGCGGAGGTCATGAAAGGGCTTTCAGAAGATGACCTGAAGCACTGCTTTGAACAGTGGAAAATTCGTACGGAGCGGTGTAGGGATCAAAAAGGGGAGTAGGCCTACATTGAAGGTGATAAAATCAAAATTGTAATATGATAAATAAAGTTTTAAAATACCAATCTGGTTTTTTTCTAGCCACACCTCGTATATACCACTACTTACTTGCTTATTCAGCACACAATTTATTTAATTTTTACAATTTTTAATTTAATTCACTTACAATTATTTTACTAATCCAGCCCAAACATGTTCCGATGGCAAATTCTATGCGATACATAGGTGTCACACAGAGTTAGTCGAGATATAAGTTATTACAACGAAGTGGATTTATTGATGATGTATTATTTTCTGACAGATTAAAAAAATAATTTATCTGTCTCTCTTGCCCTTCCTAACAAACTAAAATTAAATTTTTGTACAATAAAATAAATTAATATTTATCAAGTTCTTTTCTTCTTATTTAAACTATAGTCTTTATTGACATAACTTGTCTTCGTACAAAAAGCTGCTGAATAAGGACACTCAATGCAATGTCTTGTACTGATGTAAAACAGGGCACTGCACATCCTGCTGTCAGCAAGGTTGCTGGCCACCATATAACAACAAGATTGTAATTTATTAAGTTTTTAAGTAATACAAGGATAATCATATTAAAACAAACCTAAAGACAATTAAGAAACATATGTGTCTAATTTCACCGACTTTTTTTAATATACTACTGTATTTACCTAACAGACTGTCATTACAATCGGCACTGTCATCCCGCAATTAGTCGCGTTATAGTGAGCAATGACTGTACTGTTTAATTATTTTGACTTCACTTACATGTTTCAGGTAACAAATGTATTTTTATCCATGCACAAGCACACATAAATCTTATATCTCCAGCGATCTGCACCAATAATAATTGTATACAAAAGGACTGTGGTAAGTGTAAAGGAAAAATATATTGTAACAATGTATACTATAAATGAACAGAATAAACAATTTATTAAAAATTGGAATATAATATAAATTGGAAAAGTAACAATAAATTTTATGAAAGCGAACTTTGAATTATAAACGTATAAACATAATTATTAAATACATGTGTATGATTTGTTATTTATACACACGTGCAATGCTATTTTTGCATATAGCTATTTTTTCAGTTATGAATAAACTTCACAATATCGTTTAATCTTTTGAATTTTAAGTTTTCACTTAATTAATTAACATTTTGTATTAACAATTTACTGTTATCTTCTACTTCATAATTAAGTCATATAATAAACTTAACGCACATCTTTTTACATGGTATGTGTAATAACAATGCAACATCTTTTAATTAAAGTTCATGTTCATGTTATTTTGAATGCAGCTGAGTTGAACCAAACCATGTTAGCATCAGGCACTATTACAGCTATTTATATTATTTTGTATGTCCTTGTTATTCTAGCCCAAATTAAAAAATGATTATTAGGTTCAATAAACAGAAACTCAAACAAGTGTTACCAAAATCACATTGATACAAATACAACATATGTTAGCAAAGCTGTGATATACGCTGTGTATATTTGTAAATGGCACAAACTCTACTACTGTACGAGAGTCAGCTGAAACGTTCGCAGAGCGAGATCTGTAGTTAGCAGTAGAACTGAAATTTTGTGTGTGTTGTAAGATTCATATTTCGTGTAAACAGCTGTTAATTCCTAAATCTGTCCTGTCAATGTCTTCATTGTTTACTAGGTGTTCAAAATTTATGTGTCATGCATGTTTTGAAAAATGAACAAAATCAAACATCGTGCTGTGTTCGAAATGTTTGTTGAAAATGGTCTGGTGCCAATTGAAATTCACAATGAAATGGTAAATGTGTCATGTTATGGCTTCAAAAACAATAATTTTTTAGCGGGCACCGGGCACCCGAGTTTAAACATGGTTGTGCTGTGCAAACATTGAAGATGATACCATCAACAGAAAAAGTGCAACAACTCCAGATATAAATAAAAAATTTCATACACGGTGTTAGAAGACTAGTGAGTGGATTGCATTTCTGAGATCAAGGCATCTCGTATTTTAACTCAAGAATTTTGTGTGAAAAATCTGTGCAAGGTGGGTGTGTTGCACTTTCGAGTTGTTGCACTTTTGGGTGTCCCCTGCGAGGATTTTCTTGAATACTCGTATGATCACGTTTAAAATTGAATGCCCATTAACAACCCATTGTTTCTGAAGGCGTAGCATTCTCATAACATATTTACCATTTCATTCTGATTTTCCATTGACTCTGTGTAACGGTACAGACCGATGGGGTCTTGTAAGTGAAATCTTTTCAATATTATTTGCAACTAAGAAATTACGGTGAATAAACTGTAGCGTCGAGATGGGTGTGAGTTGGCATTGGTATGTGGAGGGCGCGCCCGCGCTTTTAACCGCGCACTCGGACGGCCAACTTTCCCAGAGTTTGGTCACGTATTAATATGCATTCTTTCGCTGAGTGTGCGCAGAAAACTCGGCCAGTCGACTAAAAACCACTCCCCGGGCCAGGTGAATACATAGGCTGACGAGCCTAAATTTTATTAGAATGTATACAAAAGTGAATTAGATAAAACAGTGAGACAATATATATATATATATCAACAGTGCGGATGTGAGCATTTCAGCTCGCCGTCGGCTGCGCCCGCAACTAAAATGTGAACACAAGTATAAAATAAACCACTCATAACTTTATCAGAATGCATTGGCAGTTATAAAATACATAAATCAGTGAACATTAAAAAACCTACAGCTGTAGTGCGCGTGTAAATATGCGACATCTTCTGGACAGATTTGCAGCTAAGTAGCAAATTTATAAAACAAAATTTTAATATTCTATTTAAAATAAAATAAATGAGCTCAGTTAGGGAAGTCAATAAAATTGTACTGCGTGAATGAGTGTGTGATTGCGTGAATAATATAAAATTAAGCAGTGCTGGGTTGTGAAATATATATATATATAATTCTATAAGTTAAGACATGATTGATTATGTTTATATTTTGGTGGGATTATGTTTATAAAATTATCAATGGGAAAGAAATTTTAATTTGATTCAATAACTACGCCTCATGGCGAATAGCAATGTGCTTTGTTTCCGAAATAGAATCGCATGTAACTATGTGTGGTTTGTTAATAAAGGTTAATGTTTATGTAGTAACATAGAAACGTAGTAAATCAAATCAAATATAAATGCAGAATATTTAAAATGACTTTGTGTCGAGCCACTTACAGAATTTAAAATGAAAGTTAATAAATAATTAATTAACGGAAGTGTACAGCCGCTGTCTTGTTGTAGGTACACGATTCCATTGTAGTGGTGTATGTAAGTGTGAATAATGATAATTTTAGAAAAATTAAAACAAAAGTTTTCTTTTCACCATACATGTCGTTAGAGTCTTTATTTCGTACCACCACACTGTTTCTGGCCTCGCTTACGAACGAACTCTGGGACCCTAGTGAGAAATTAATAGGGGTAAGTACAAAATATGAAACATTATTATTAATAAATAATAAATGTAATAATTTGTTTTTATACATCTGTCATTTTTTAACAAAGAATTCTTTATTTTGTTCATTTTTTTAACTTATGTGCCATGTAAATTTCGAACAGCTGGGAAGTAATTAATACATTGACAGAGTTGGAAATTGATAGGTGTTTATACGAAATATGAATCTCACAGCACATGAAAAAGTTGAATACTTCAGCTAATCTATAGATGTCACTCCACGAACTTTTTAACTGACCCTCGTACTAATAAGTGAAACAAATATGTTTCTCCAAATAGTATACATGAAGTCATGTTTGTAAGCTTATGGATATAAGACTTATATATACTTAAAGTATATAGATGGATGTATATAGCTTATGGATATATATATATACTTATATCCATAACTTATACTATGGATATAAGTATATCAGCAGTATATATTCTCAATGTCAGTTTTACATTCTTTTTTGTCTGCTCATATCAACTTTAATGAAATCCAGTGAAATGTCTTATACTAGAAAACAGTTTCTAAACTGATTCACACAACGCTTTGCTTAATTTTCACATGTCATAATGTGCTCTAATTGCAGACGGTTGTTCTCTTCTTCTTGCCCAAATGGTATTTCAATCTTATATCTTTCATTCTGTTTTCTCTAAAAACAAGAGGGGGGAGATTGGGCACAGAACAAGAGAAGACCAAATTCAATAATGCAAAACGTTTGTACTGTGTGACTACAATTTACATGATTAATGTGACAAGGCAACCAAGCAAAAACCTTAACAGTGCTGTTGTAAACCTATACTATATTCACTGGATTAGACACTGAGCAGCAGGAGAACAAGATTATAGTAAATATAAGAATGTTAATAAAAAGTTATTAACACTGACACAACACACACACAAAAACAGTACCCAGCAGCATAAATAATACTGATTATATCATATTTACTGAACATCAGAAGTGAGTTCAAAAATAATGTAATACTAACATTTAAGCGCTGCAGTATACTTGTTTTGATTTATTATCACTGAATAATAGTTATGATGTTACCTATAAGAAAAAGCACTACTGATCATCACTGTTTTGAACTTCATAATGACTCATCGACATTAACTCATAAGTATATTCTTTTATACAGACTTAAAAGGTAAAGTATTTCAAACAAATACCAATTGTACAACAAAAATCTGGAAATTTCTATATACGGCAATTACAAAGATTTCATTGCCCTTGTATCAATTAAATTTAATTCTCAAGACAATTTTAACTGAAAATCAACTTTGCATCACTGCCCACAAAAACATAATGTAAGACAAATACTACTTAGGATATTGGTTATATAAAGGAAAGCATATACAACTTTTGTGCAAATAATTTGACAAGAATTACGTTTATAAGTTAGCATACAGTTTAATGTGCATAACTAGACAAGTATTACCTTCAGTAAAAATTGTTCAAATGGTTCTTGTTTTATCTTGATAAAATAGAAATTAACATGTTAGAGCTATTAATTGTATCAGTTCCCAATTCACGAAGTACTTTAGTAAATTTAAATCATATACATCACAAAGCGAACCCAGCATATATTTTCTCATAAAACATATAAAACTACAGCTGCTTCCACTTAAAACATTTTGTAAATTAAGTAAGTTGCGTGAGAATGTCCTTTGTAATTATCAACATACATGAAAGATATATATATGTCTTCAAAGCGAAGAAGTAGTTTTTGTATTTACTGTATCTAGGTAACAGAAAAAACCAAACGGATGGCATCCAAGTACATTTTAAAATGTCTATAACAATTAATTTTGCATTTTGTCCATCTCTAGTTATTTATAAAAAACCTAAACGTGAATTAAGTTTCTAATAATAAATTGAAAAAATGTTAAGTTTAAATGCAGTGTAAGTTTAAAATCAATTTGAAACTTAAGAAGACACAAGAAAAATACCCACTTGAGACAACTCAGTAGCCTACAAAAATGTTTACAATGAAGTTTTATGCAGAATCAATATTTTACAAGTTATTTGCAAAATACAAAGCATATAATCTAAAATTTTATAAGGTATGTAAAAATAACCCATTTTCTAAACTCTTTACCTATTAATAATAATGTTTGGCTGCAAAGAATTTAGAACTGAGGGAATTGAACTAATGCTAAACTTAACAGAATTACTTAAAAGCAAATGAAGAGTTCACAGAACTACAATAATCTTTTTTTTGTCATATAGTTAAAACATAACCAAAATATTTTTATATGGTACCACAAATTGTATTAAATTTATTTAAATAATTTTTTTGACAAGTTATTTTCTAAAAATATCCATGCAATCAATTTTTGGCAGGGGTACAAAAACAACCTGTCTGTATAATACCATTATACCTCAGACAAAGAAAGGTAAAAATCACACTAATGGTAATCACTATCTTAAATGGTTGAGTACGAGCGATTAGCTTGAATTTTTTACATGAAATCTAAAACTACATCAGACCTTTCATCACTTCAAAATCATAATTCAGTGCCAAAATGGTAAATACAATTCTATAAACCATAGGAAAGCTTATAAGTAGTTTTTTGCTACCATTTTTTATATTAATAAAACAAGATCAGTAAATCAAGTTTTCAGTGATGATGAGTGAAAAAACATAACTTTTGAAATGTTATAAATCCTATACATTTTCACTCCAAAGAGATAACAAAACCAAAACAAACATAATTTTTAATTCCACAAAAGAACATTTACACTGAAGGTAATACTCTTTCAGTTATTAGCAAAGACCATGACTACAAACACATTTGTAACCTCTAAATAACCTCCAAGTTCACTTATATAAAAACCTGGTGTTGGTTCAACTCTTTTACAGACTAGCGTAAAAACATCAACAGCTGTTTAAATTTATAAACACGCTCATTTATAACAACTAACTACATCAACTACATCTACATTAATTCCACAGCCTAAAAAACCTGTAAAAACCGCATTCATCTTATTATTAACAGTTTGATATAAAGACTGATCAGGTCATTGGGTCCTACTTTGACAATATTAGCTAACAAACACTGTTATCCTCTTTTTAAGTTCTGACAGTTTGTGAGTTAAATTAACACAATTTTTTGGAGATAATCAATACAAGCACTTAAAAAAAACTGTGAAAATGGCTAATAAATGTATATATGAATTCATACTATAGCTCTAAGAGGATAATAGATATTAACAATAAAAAACTTGTACTTATTATATAAACAAACAAATCTACTCCAGGAACTATAGAACTTAGGATGTTAAAGATACAAAGCTTAATACTAAAAATATGTAGAACAGACTAACATTTTCAGTCTATTTAAACAAGATATCACAATTACATTAACATTATTTACTTAATATTCTCTATAAAAATAGTGTTAAGGTTCAACCCTTATTTAAAGTGGCCATATACAAAGTCATACAGCAAACACTATCAACTAACAAACACTTGAAAGTTTTATTATAAAGAAACATGTTATGAGCCTCATTAAGAGTCTTTTAACAATTTTAGGCTCTGAAAAATTGAAAAAAACTGCACAATCGAACATACAAAATTGTAACAAATTAACATCTTTAATTAATTTGTAAATTTATATAAACCAGTTCAATGTAGCACATATCAACGAAAATTATCACAAAATTCTGAACAGTGAATGTAAAATCCTCAGTCTTAAAATGACGACAGTTTCTATGCTACCTTCTTTTAAACTGTATTATGTATTATTACTACGGGCTATCAAAAAGTCAGTATTATGTATCAGCACTATTCATGATTTCATGAGTTCACACAGGGGCCTATTTTCCTCCCGCTTATGTCTCAATATTATTTCTATTATTATGATTAGCACCGTAACTGATATTCATACTTTTTAATACAATATAAACAATAGAAAAATTTCAAAAATATTATAGAGCGTAAGAAATAATACTAAACTACTAAATATATAACCGCTCACAAAAAACAAAAACTTTATACTAAACATCTTTGCACATAAAAGAACAGAAATCTAACAATACATTCACAAACATGTCAATAAGTTTCACAAAGCGATAAAGATGATCAAACTAATCAACATTTCCTCTGTGATAACAAATAAATTTGGAAACTGTCTGCAACATGGGAAAATTCAAAATATTGGATTAAGTAAATAGAGAGAGGGAAGGCAGACAGAGAGATTATCACACAAAGAGGATGTACAGTACTGTGCGAATTAATGTGAACACATCATAATTATCACAATTTTATTTTTTTTTCACAGTTGGCAACACTTTTATGTCAAAATAGCAGCCATTTTGTTTTACTGTTCTGACAGTCAATGAGTAATGAGACATAGCAAGCTATAGACGCGTTGCATTTTGTTTTTTTTTTAGAATTATTGTGTTTTTGCTGAAGTAAGCTGAACTAAGGCTTTATTTGCTTTTTATTTTTGAAGATGGATATTACTCCCAAAAAGCGCACTAAAATTGTTACTTTGAGTGAACACAAATCAATGATTCAAAGAGATATTGCCAAGGAGTGTGGTGTGAGTTTAGGAGCTGTCAACAAGTTTTGAAGCAAAAAAGGGACACTGGGGCGATTGAAGTGAACAGAAAAGGGAAATGTGGAAGGAAAAGAAAGACAACAGCAAGGGATGAAGCTTTTTTAATAAGGGAAAGTAAATTAAACCCTAGGAAAACCAGCCAAGAACTTCAGCAAGACTTAGCACACGCTGGAGTTATTGTTCATAAAGAAGGAAGAAGGAGGAAGAAAAAGAGTCAGACCTCAAAAAAAAAAACAGTTATTGACTGCTGCCATGATGACAAAACGATATGATTGGGCAAAAAAATATGTGAGCTGGACTGTTGAAGATTGGAGAAAAGTGTTGTTCTCAGATGAGAGCCATTTTTTGGTACAAGGACAGCGATCTCGTTTCGTTAGAAAAAGTGACAACGAAAAACTTACGACAGCTCATATTGATCAAACAGTTAAACATCCATTAAAGAAGATGTTCTGGGGCTGCTTTTCTTATAAAGGTACCGGATGCCTTGTGCCGATCGAAGGCATGATGAACTCGCAAAAATACAGAGACTTGCTAGAACACAGATTGGAAGCTGAGCTAAGAAAAGTTTATGCCAATGGCCAAGCAGTTTTTCAACAAGATTCGGCTCCATGTCACGTGTCCAAGATCATGATGAAATATTTCAAGGACAAAAAGATATCATGCCTTGAATGGCCAGGAAACTCACCGCACCTTAATCCGATTGAAAATCTGTGGGCTATTGTAAAAGCTAGACTTCGTAAAATAGATTGCACAACAAAAACAAAACTGATTGATGCTGTAATCCACACATGGTTTCGAGACCAGCAAATATCAGAAAACTGTAAAAAACTTGTTGATTCTATGCCAAAACGTGTTGAAGAAGTTACAAAAGCCAAGGGAGGACATATTTCCTATTAAAACAATTTAAATTGTACTCTTTTCTCTTTTTTCTTCGTCTATAACTAGTAAATGTTGTTTTTTCAAATTATCACTTGTGTTCACATTAATTCGCACAGTACTGTATGTTGCAAGCTCAGATATATGTGTTGTTCCGGGATAAAAAAAAAACTTAACGTGTTACACAGATAAATGGATACAATAGATGAAATGGAACAGTTTTATCATTATCAAAAAAATAGTGAAAACAAATATTTTAGTCATGTACACAGAAAATAATACAAATATAAAGAATGCAATACAATAAATTGATATTAGTAAAAAAAAATATATGAACACAAATTCAATAGATATAATAATTTCAGTATTAACGACACAATGTATATCAAGAATATGAATCAAAATACAATCAAAAGCTTTCAGATCTAATCACAAGGTTTGTGGTGTTTAGATTTAAGGTAATAATACTATGGTGTTTATTTTTTTTTTCCAGGCAGCTTCTCTGCGCATCTAGGTGCATGAATATCATCTGCTGCTTGGATGAATTTTAAGCTCTGTGCTTTAAGTTGCTTAATGTAGCAATTTCTTTCCTGAAAATAATTTATAACTGTTTAAGTAAATACGAGTGTTAAACAATTATTTCTCAATACTGTTACACGTAGCAGGGGAAATCACACACACACACACACACACACACACACACACACACACACACACACACACACACACACACACACACACACACACACACACACACACACACACACACACACACACACACACACATTTCCAAATGATGTAGAATTAACTGAGGCATTAAAAGAAAACAAGGGAGATTATCCAATTTCAATTTGTACACACAGTTTAAAAGAGGAGATTGAAATTTCAAATGTAAAGCTTTCAAATGTTCAAATATGCATGGGTTCAAACATTTTACTTCCATGTTCCTTAAGGAAATGGAAGTATGGTGATGGCAAAAAAAATCGTGTTCGAGATTATTGCAGATTCTGATTGTACTATACTCAAAACATGAAAAAAAGTCATTTTTCGAAAAGTGTCTGTGTGTGTGTCTATAGATTTTTTTTTGCAAACGATAACAGCCGCAAATTAAAACAGAATCAAATAATTTTTTGCATACAACCCTGATTTGTAGAGTACTCAAGACCTATAGTTTTT
This sequence comes from Magicicada septendecula, assembly GCA_034769895.1. Taxonomy (NCBI): domain Eukaryota; kingdom Metazoa; phylum Arthropoda; class Insecta; order Hemiptera; family Cicadidae; genus Magicicada; species Magicicada septendecula. The sequence continues at coordinate 263,773,757 of CM068376.1, forward strand.
GGTGAAGATCGGTTAAGGGAAAGGGGTAGTTTACCAGCAACATTTTTTGTTTTAATCAAGGGTAATTATTTTCTATGGCAAACGATAACTGCCACACATTCAAACATAATCAAATAATGTTTTGCATACAACTCTGAATTGTAGAGTTCTCAAGATATATTGTTTTTGGTGACGATCGGTTAAGGAAAAGGGGTAGTTTACCTGCAACATTTTTTGTTTTACCAAGGGTATTTTCTACGGCAAACGATAATAGCCGCAAATTCAAACAGAATCAAATAATATTTTGCATACAGCCCTGAATTGTAGAGTTCTCAAGACCTTTTGTTTTTGGTGAAGATCAGTTAAGGGAAAGGGGTAGTTTACCTGCAACGTTTTAGGGTATTTTCTATGGCAAACGATAACAGCCGCAAATTCAAACAGAATCAAATAATGTTTTGCATACAGGCCTGAATTGTAGAGTTCTCAAGACCTTTTGTTTTTGGTGAAGATCAGTAAAGGGAAAGGGGTAGTTTACCTGCAACGTTTTATGTTTTAACAAGGATATTTTCTATGGCAAACGATAACTGCCGCAAATTCAAACATAATCAAATAAATTTTTGCATACAGCCCTGAATGCAGAAATACTCTACAGAAATCTTGTAGAGTTCTCAAGAACTATTGATTTTGGTGAAGATCGGTTACGGGGAAAGGGCAGTTTACCAGAAACATTTTATGTTGTAATAAGAGAAATATTTTCATGACGCACTATAACTGCCGTAAATTCAAACAGAATCAAATAATTTTTTACATATGTGCCTGAGTTGTAGAGGACTCAAGACTTTTTGATTTTGGTGAAGATCAGTTAAGAGAAAGGGGTAGTTTACCTGAAACGTTTTATGTGATAACAAGGTTAATTTTTTATATGATGAACGATAACTGCCACAAATTCAAACATAATCAAATAAGTTTTTGCATGCATCCCTAAATTGTAGACAACTCAAGCCCTTTTGATTTTGGTGAAGATCGGTTAAGGGAAAGGGGTAGTTTACCTGCAACGTTTTATATTTTAACAAAGGTAATTTTTTTCTATGACGAACGATAACTGCCGTAAATTCAAAGAGAATCAAAGAGTTGTAGAGGACTCAAGACTTATTGATTTTGGTGAAGATCAGTTAAGAGAAAGGGGTAGTTTACCTGCAACGTTTTATGTGATAACAAGGTTAATTTTTTATATGACGAACGATAACTGCTGCAAATTCAAACATAATCAAATAAGTTTTTGCATACATCCCTTTATTGCCTTTTGATTTTGGTGAAGATCAGTTAAGAGAAAGTGGTAGTTTACCTGCAACATTTTATGTTGTAACAAGAGAAATTTTTTCATGACGAACGATAACTGCCGTAAATTCAAACAGAATCAAATAATTTTTTACATATGTGCCTGAGTTGTAGAAGACTCAAGGCCTATTGATTTTGGTGAAGATCGGTTACGGGGAAAGGGCAGTTTACCTGTAACAGTTTTTGTTGTAACAAGAGTAAAGTACTTAATTTTGATAAATAAAGTATCATGATAAGAAGATCTTAATAATCCACTGTAGAAACGTAGATCAAATATCTATAAATGAAGAGGCTAGCTGAATGGGGTGGGGGTAATTTTCTATAAATGAAAATTATAGTTGGAAGGGGAGGGGATAATTTTTATGTGTTCTACGTTATCGGCAACAAAGAAGTAGTTTGTTGTTAAAATTCCTTCCCAGCCTGTCTGGCCGTAGTATACGTTAGAGACCACAGTACAGTGGTTAAGGCTGAAGCAATAAGTGGAAAGTAGTTTCTATAGAAAAATTTCATTTCGTAAATGATTTTAAATATAAATCTTAGAACATGGAAGTCATGTATTGTTCTCCATACCGATATTTTAGTCTACGTGACAGAGAAAGAAGTATGAATTCCACACTAAATCTTTGCAAAATTATTTTTACAAAATAACTTCGGCCTACTGTTGTGTCTCTACTGTTATAACAGAGTTAATATTTCATACTGGCAAAAATTCAAACAATAGTCAACACCACGATATTTTGGTAACATAAGTTATCACTTGTCAGTTACAATGGCGACTAAGGCGTATAGTCATATTTGTACTGTACAGTCCTGTCCGACTGATAATTGTAGTAAATGCCACAATTAAAAGTATGTACTGATTGATCTCTCCTGTATACATTGTTATCAATGTTTTTTTGAAAATATTTAGAAAGACTGTTCAATATAACTTAGGAAGACTGTTCAATATAAACTAACACAAATTGTCAACATACTGTCACACAAAATATCAGTTCAATCAATAAGTTGAAATATATTTTACATACATTAGCTACATACGCTCATAGTAGTAACAAAGTCGTATTGTTAATAAAGGCACTTCCGATTACACTAACCACTTGAGGTTACATTCAGAGAAGCTTTCATGTAAAAAAAAAATTTAACCCCACATATTACACAATGTGTGGATTGTACAACTGTTTTATATTCAGGTCAGGTTGACAGACAATATTCAGTGAAAAGATATTATTTATTCCACTACTTATTATAGTAGTATTTTAACATCAACACATTTTTTATATTTATTTTTAAAAGACTCTAATGGTTTTTAATAAAACCGATGATGCTAAACAATTCTGTCTGAATAGCTGAGTTCATTTAACAAACACCATGACTAGAATATAAATAATTACCACACCCTACTCGAACTTTACAAATCCAACAAACATTATTAGAATTTAATGTACATTGTACATCTACATAAACACTAAGGAAACAGGAGTGGGAAGTACATACATGATTGAAGTTAATAACACGTCGAAACCAAAACATAACTATGGAGATTGTTTCCACATTCTGCTGCAACAACTACAACAGAGTTTATATAACAAAGGATGCTCTGCTATATAACATCACCCATTTCAAATCACCCATCAGTATTCCTGTACTTATTTAAATATTCTATTTTTTTTTATCAAGTGTTCGTATTATTTTCAGAGTTGAAAACTCAAAAGTTTAAAACTTCTACTGTCAATCATTTTTTGCACCCATTTTGCACAGCATACATCTTCAAAGGGGCGACAAGAAATACTGTGTAATTTTCACAGAACAAACATGTTTTTTGACAAAACAGCAGATAAATTTTGTCACTGAGACTCAACTTGTCTAGAGGGAAGTAACTGGAGCCAGCTAAAGTAATCCAACATAGATCTCTCTCTCTCTCTCTCGTGCGCGCGCGCACACACACACACACACACACACACAGTTATTGTTAAAAGAAAACGACATGTATTATGTAAGTTGTTTGTAGAAAGATATGAGAAAATGCAAAACTTCAAAAAGACTTGTGTGTTGCATACAAATTTCAGGTGCATCAATTATTTACCACTCTGAGAAAATAAAACTATATAGGAACTAAATGTTTGAAAAGATCCTGATGTCAAGTATACCACGATTGCAAGATTTAATTGACATTTATAAGTAAGTACATTTCCATTTCACAAAGGCAATAGCCTAGCATTGATTTGCTCTCGTGTATTTATGAGAGAAAATTCTTGCTTGAAAAAATTATTTTAACCATAGTTCTTTTCAACATCACAAGGAACAGAAAAAAAATTTTGTTAACTACTTTTCTTGAGGAGGGGTGATTTGAAATGGTGATTCACATTTGTAGAAAATCTTATGTTCATTTTAATCATTATGAACAATATTAAATGGTAACTATATACCTTTATCTCTAATTACAACTAATTATTAAAGCCAAGTTTTCACTAGTATAAATACAAATTGCTCATTGTGATGATAGAGTAAACATCAGTTATATACTTTGAACATGTTATCAAAACTTTTCACTTAGCGTAAATCTACTAATGAATAATAACAAAACTCATTTTAAATGCACATTATTTATGCTTAACATTTACCCGTTGTTTGGCTTCAAGCACAGCAATTTTCTGAGTCTTCGACTTGATTTCTTCTTTTAACTTTTCTTTCACCTTGTTTGGAGCTAATATTTTACATATTTCAGCAGCACTTGGGCGATTCATGACTACTGGGTCAACCATTCTCTATTAAAAAAAAAAATGTATTCAACCTAAACATTTGTCTGCGTATGTCACACACAAACATATTCACATTTTTTTCTATTTCACATTTACACTAATTTTCTGGCTTTGCATTGTAATGTTTAGGCATGTTTGTGACAAAAATACATAACAGCAAATAGAAATGCTAAAGAATAAGTTAATATAAGCTTAAGTACAAAAGTGAATGCAGAATGTGTAATGTTCTCTATGATTAACAGTACAATGATAACCTTTCTAGGATAACATCACAATATTCTGCCCCAATTAATAGACACTCATCATAAATATATTCTGATCCAGTGATATTCTCTACAACAGAAATACTATCACCAGAAAGTTACTTTTAGTTTCTATATACAAATGACTTCATTTGCCTCTACGACAAAATGCAATAATTTGGCTATTATCAAAGTTTACTACCCTTGAGTTGAAGAACCTGTCTATTGTGAGTGACAACCATGTAAAACTTGGCTAATTCAAACAAGGATTACTTGAATCCATCGATAATAATTCAATTTTTGGTCATAGTCCTTTGATATAAAACCATACGAAATATCGTCTATAATTCAAATTTTTCTTGGTTAATTCAAAGTAAAAATTTTTGTTTAAACTATAAAAAAATTGCTGCAGTATGGACTACACAATGTAGCATTTAAGAGACACAAATTGGAAACATATGTTGGCACTGGCCTTTATCTTTGTGGACAGATGCTAGTGTCAAATTTGTGGAACTGATTAGTGTCCGTGTAACAGCACCACCATCCATCATTATCCCTTACATCCTTCTTCCCTCCCACGTCAGTTGCTTTCAGTTCAATCCACCTGTGTTTATGGAAGATGTCATTTTGAGTTTCTACTGTGCAAGCCTGTCCAGTAGAGTTCCATCGTTTACATATTATTGTATCGGTATATATAGACTAGTTTGTGTTCATCACATCCATTCATACCAACAAACACATACCCAATATAAATTATTGATGTGTATCAAAAAGGAATCACTATGGAATTCAAAACTCCACCAAATACATTGTTAACATAACTAAGAAATAATGAGATTTTGAATAATATGTATAAAGCCAGTGATAAAGATATGAAGAGTGTAAGGACCAGAAAATTCTTTAAACAGATTAATGTAAAGTGGTTTAAGTGACAAAAAATGCCAGTGAGTGGATCCCTTGACAGAGCCAATGCTGAAGAATCTATCTTATGAAAATCTGATTTTAAGGCTAGCACTGTCTGGTTCAATGGTTTTGAAGAAATGTGCGGAATTTCCTTCAAAACAGATATACTAGATCTGTTGATGTTAAAGCTGCAATCTCCATGGAAATATGATTTGTTGCAAACAGGGGGGAGGGGTTCTGATACAGAAAGGAAAAAGTTGTAATAGTACCAAACACATCAAAGAGCACATATCACTCATATCAAACATGAATGGCTCAGGAAAACTACCTTTTTTTGACAGAAAAGTTAGCTAATCCACAATTTCAAAAATTTAAAACAAAACCCACTGAATATGAATCAAATAATAAATCTTGGATGAGAGGTGAAAGATGGTTTTTCAAAACCAACAAATAAGTCAGAATGAAAACAGAAGAATCTAGCAGAGGAAAATGTGAAGGCTTTTTTCCCCAAACATGATGCTAGTATTTCATCCTATAGATAAAGGTGTAATAAAACATTTTGAAGTTATCACAAAGCCAACATAATATTTAGTAAAAAAGTGGCTCATGGTGGCCACCAGTGAAGTAGAAAATTACTTATACAGTGAGAGAGGAAAACCTGTGATACAGTATAAACTACAAGAGAATTTGAATCAATTCCCAATCAGCCTTATCTCGACTTGTTGGGCAACAGAGCCAATGCAAGACATCCGAAGTGGTTCCACGTTTTTCATTTCAGCTGATCTGTAAATCTCAATCAAAAAATTTTTTTGTAACTTTGAGACAATCTTCAATGGAAGACTGCTCCTCTATGAGCCTTACTTACCTTCATCAAATCTATAACTACAGTCATAAGCTTGATTGTAGATATTAAAAAAAAAAGTAATGTAAATACAAAAACAAAATTACTTAAAAATTCAATTCAACTATTCACACAGGATGTTTAGTTTATTCACCTTCAATAATAAATTCATTTCGTCAGATAAACTCGGTAACTTCTTTAATTGGCCGTCTCTAAGAGCATGCCAGTCATCTCCATTTTTAGGTAACTCTGCACCATCGCCTCCACCAGCTGCTTCATAAACTGACAAACCTGCACACAAAAGAAATATGATAACAGTATAATATTTTTCTTAAATATAAAGACACAAACATGTACTATGTTCTATTCAGGTGATTTTGTATCAACACCCAAGCATACACAGATAATTTTTTTAACATGATTAAGCCCATGACACATCATGACTGCCAGGAGCCCTAACCAGAAAGAGGACGTATTGCATAATTTACCATATGGTCTGTACTTTTTCTGTGTATTTTATAGTTGAGCAAGGTGTCAATATATCAGTACCATTAATACCCGTTATATTACATAAATCTATTTTGTTTAAATAAAAGATAAGAATTAAAAGAATTTGAACTTCCTACATACATAATTATTTCTATCAAAAAAATAGTACAATGAAGCCGGTATTACCATATATAACAACTACTATAAAATGTAAGGACTGACAAGTGTTACACAGTTGTAACTGCATGCAGTAGTTATCTAAAAGTAATAGGTCCCACACAAATATACATAATTATGCGATCAAATTTTAAAAAAGAAAAGGAAAACAAATCCAAACACTTGTGTTGCTATGATATCTGGGATTCTGGGGGAGACCACAAGTGTTAGTACACAAAGAAAGTTAGCCGCTAACGCAAGTGTACGAGTTCCAGGTACAATGGAGCATGCCATGGTGGAGAAAATGAAGTGGCAATTTGAGACCATTCCATCTACACCAGAATCAGTATTTTGCCAGCTGTTGTAGCAAATAGACACACGTTGTCTGCAATACATTACAGAGCGAGGCAACATAAGGACACCTGTCATTATGACTTCATCACACCAGGTTAGTTAATTCTGTATGTGATTCTATATTGTATTAAACAAAGAAAATAAGTTTAGGATTGTAAAAATATAAGGTACAACTTAACAGATTGCAGTGGTATAAACATCAGAAAAAAGGGTTTCAGGCTATGCTCACAGATAAGTAATGTTTACAGGTAAGTGCACTACATATTCTTTATTTTAAACCCACTTCAGTGTGGTTATTTTAAAATTAGGAGTGACCACATATGCATATTATGTAAAAGCACTCACTGATTTAGCTGATTTTTTTAAAAATCGTTCTTCATCGTTCATTGATATTATGGATGTCACTGGTTTACGGGTGTATATATGTTTCACTGCTTTTAAATAATTAAATTTGAGTTAAATAATTTTCTGATTTAACACCATTCAGTGGCTAACTAAATGATTAGTTGCTTTTTTCCTAATCGATGCATTCATTTACTGTTTCTTTTTTAGTAAATTTTAGTGACTATTGCTTTTTTATTGATTCACTGATTTGTACATTTACACATAACTGGTTTATATCTACTTTAATTGGTTCTTACTAAACTAACAAGAATTTTATATATTAAATCAAAACTTGAACTTATTTGTATATGACTGGTTTGTACAAATACACATGAGCTAAATAGTTTTTGTGTGTCACGTACATTGTAATCCATTCTGTGATCAGTGGGGTTCATCTGAAGAGGTGCCAACCCCCGGTATGCATGCCAAATAAGGGTACACTAAGTGGCATGTGTTAACACAGAACACTTTTTCTTTTGTTACTTGTAAAATTTTTACTGAGTTTATAAATAAATACTGAACCCTCATATTTATGTTATATTTTAAATATAGGCCTATAGTAACAGCAGGAAAACATTTGAAGCAAGATGGTAGGAATAGAATCTTACAACAGGTGCTGTTGACAGATGTCAATCTGTTTTTCTATTTATAAATTTACGAAGCTAAAAAAATTTGTCTTCTTTTTTCTTAGTTACAGTTACCTGAAATTAAAATAAAATAAAATATTTGCTTTTCTACTATCAGTTTCTAACGTATTTACAGTTTAATATTTGCATATTGACCTGTATTGTATGCCTTGTGTGTGTGTGTGTGTGTGTGTGGGGGGGGGAGTTAGATTACAGTACTACATCCTGTCTTTACAAACATAGCTGGTGACCATGTTTGAGTTATTTGGGCACTAAATAACAGGGGTAAATGTAACAGATAAAAGATACTGACAAAAGATTAATCAAACCAAGCAAGTAAGTTTTACTTACAGTAAAAGTATCACATGGCTTGGAAAATGTCTCCTCAACAAGTATGTACAGGGGATACAAAGATGGAAAAGAAATGAGGATACTGGGAGGAAACAAAACAGGTACAGGAATGAAATCTAAAACACAACAGTGGTTAAGTCACTGAGAAAGACAGGATAAGAAATGGGAAATTAAAATGAGGAAGATCAAGTAAAAGGTGGCAGGACAAATTCAAAAGAAAAGCATGTTAATGTCTAGAAAAGAAAAAAACAGGAAGATATGGGAAAGAATACAAAGCTCTGTATGGAAATGCTTTAGGAATCCATGTAAGTATGAATTTCATACAGCTTTCCTATGTATAAACCACAATATTCTGGATTGTAGATATACAAATACATGCCAGTGTAATATGACCAAAACAGACAAAGCACAAAGCATAACAGAAGTCACTGAGTTTTACAGAAGACTGTGTATGATTTTACACAAACATTTCTACAAGAACAGAGTACTGTTTGTGTTACGGATGAGGTTTCATCAAGAAACCAGACAGTAAACGACTGCATGGTATCAGTGTTACAGTCTCCTGCCACTATGGTTTATTGCTCCAGCCAGTATTACATCGGTTTGACACACATGCTGTAATATTTGCTATGGGTAAGCATGTGTGTCTGTGATTTCAAAACGGACTTGAAAATACAAAATAGACATGAATATCTGTAAATCTCACATGGATAAACTTGGAATTCTTTCACAAGTTATACCAATGATTTCATGAACCGAACTAATGTTTTGGCCCACTTAAAAAATTGTCAAATGTCACTAGAATGAAGTCTGGACACGTCTGGAATCAGCACAATTTTCAACAATGTAAACATAATTCGGCAATTTGTTCCATCTGACCATCAAAATTATTCTTCAAGATGTGGCTGATGCAATTAGTATTTCATTTGGTGCAGCTCAGCAATTATAACAGGTGGTATGCATATGCTTGCAATGCTGCCAAGTTTATCTCCTACTGAACAGAAGGCCCTTCCCAGCACGATTCACAAACAGGTTAATAATGACTGTACTTTTACGTTAGGGATCACCACAGAAGATTAGGGCTGGATATACAACAGTGAACCAGAGACCAAGTAACAGTATCCCACAGTCCCCAAAGGTAAGACAAGTTAGAAGTGCAATGAAGACATTCATTTATAATTTTCTTCTGTGTCAAGGCTGTTGTGCACTAGGAGTTTGTTCCTTTGGGCCAGACAATTAATGTGGACTTTTTTATTGCGCTGTTTTGACCCATTCAGTACCAGATTTTTTCCCAAGGTACTATACATAAAGTGCCAGGCAGATTTTTGGTGTTTTGGAAGTTTTTTTTTCAAAATAACCATAACTTTCAATCGTTTAACTAATTTTCATGATTCTTTCTGCCAATGTGTATAATACTGTTCTAAAGGAAGCAAAAAAAAAATTAATTTTACTAGACATAATAAAGAATATAAAAGTATAAAAAAATTGTGCTTTCCAAAATTTTCTTCCCAATTTTCAACTTTGACACAAAATAAGGAGCAGAAAAAAATATTTAGAACCACAAATGAGCCACCATTTAAAGAGGCACACATCACTATACACGAATACCAATTTCAAGTGCTTCTATAAGCAAATGATCGAAAATGTTTCATTTTCTAAATTAGTAATTCTGGCATTTTTACACCGTTTCTAAAGACCAGTTACTTCAAGTCAAATAAGATTTAGAAAGTTTTATCATAGTCATATTACTATAAAATATTCAAAAGCATTTATAACAAAAGCAAAAGTTGAACAACAAACATAGGTTAGGGGTGCAGTACGAACAGCTGATACACGCTAAACAGAACCTATTAACTTGTGTTGCTATAAACGGCTATGGATGTATTGATGCATATAAGATATATGACATTCAACAAAAAGAATAACTCTTCATCACACTATTTGATACAAAAAAACGTATCTATAGTTTAAATATTATACCTTTTAATAAAATTTTTCTAGACATCCGAAAAATCGGGCACTGGCACTTTTACACAATACCTATGCCATGTGATTTTTTGTATGTTGGCACTTTAAGCAGATACTCTCAATCAGACGCTGGCACTGAAAAAGTTACGTGCCATGAGGGGAAAAAATACAATTGAGACAGAACAGATGCTTGTTTTTTATAGCAAACATGCGCCCCTCATGACATTTTCTGTTCCCAACACCACCAAGAAGATTCAGATGAAATCGCAACAGGTACTTCACACAGTTGAAAAGAAGACTTCCAGGAAATGTATTTGAAGCATGACAGGTGGAGTGACATCACTGTATTAACACGGGAGGGGATTCTAAATGTAAATACTGCCCGAGGCCAGACGTAAACTGATTTACCAATAAGCAGTTTATAAGCTTGTCCATAAAATGGGCTTGTGAATTTGCACTTCCTCCCAAACACCATATTTCTTGTGAAAAGAATATTATACAAAGTATATTATACTCCTTTTACCTTTAATGTGACATAACAGCATATGTTACTACGTTTGTAAAGGGAATGACAAACACCATACGCATGGATCACAGTTAACGCATCTGCTCTATTACATCACTGACCTCAGAAAAATATGGCAAAATTGTTACCTATTAAAACTACAAATATTCTTTATTGAATTACAGGAAATAAAAAATTACCTAGTGAAAATATGTCCGCTTTAGTCACATCAGGCTTTTTTACATCATTCAGCAGCTCACGTGCCATATATCGACAGTCTCCTTCCTCTACATTGGTGAGATTGTCAAGGTGTTTAATATGTCCAAAGTCACCTACAGAAAATGAAGACCATTTATTATTTTCTATATAACACACACACACTTATAAAAATGTGTTTATGATTAAGGTTATGAGTTCACTTATTACAAGAAATAAATCATCATTCATATAATCATAAAAAATTGTAGTCACTAAAAACTGCAAAAAACATACTGTAGCACAAATTTTACATTTGCCACATGCACTGCTGTCATAATAACAGGACATAATTAAGGCCACCAGAAGACAGACTCGGTAAACTATCTCAGAAGCATAACACAGCGTATTCAACACAAAGATGAAAACCAACACAGAAAACATCTACCAAAACCTAAAAAATCTGCAAACATTGTAACAGGATGTGCATCAGACCAGTCTATCAAAAGAATCAAGGAGGGCATCAAGAAAAATACCAGATCAGTGAAGAGAAGACAAAACTTTAACACTCTCACAAACACTACAAAACCACTTATCTAAAAATGAAACTTTTTCTTGTGAACTTACTGTTTATTCTCTTCTCGTCGAACACGTTTCGGCGTACGTATTCGCCTTCTTCAGCTTAGAGACAGACTGCCATCGTTTAGTAACGGTTATTGTGTGGAAGGTGTAGTGGGGGTGGTGCGTGGAGGAAGGGGATTGGCGCGGGGATTCAACATAATGTTTGTTTTTTGTATAACTGTGTCGAAAAGTGTATGTGATTTATATTGTAATTGATCATTAAGTATGTTGTTTGGTTGTGTTGTGTGGTGTTTATATATTTCGTATTGTTCAGTTGTGTTGAGTTTTCGACCTTTAGGTAAGTAATGTAAAATTTCAAGATTAGTATCTATGTTGGTGTAACTGGTTTTCTGTGTGTATGTGTGTGGCAAACGCGGAGTGTATATTGTTGTTGGTTAAAGCTTTTAAGTGTTCAGAATAACGGGATGAAAAAGGTCTTCCCGTCTGGCCTATGTAGAAACTATTGCAGTCATTACAATTTAATTTGTAAACACCTGTTTTGTTATATTTGTCTATGTCTGTGTTTGTATTATTGATGTGTTTTTTTGCAAGAGAATAAACAGTAAGTTCACAAAAGTTTCAAAGAGAATAAACAATAAGTTCACAAGAAAAAGTTTCAAAGAGAATAAACAGTAAGTTCACAAGAAAAAGTTTCATTTTTAGATAAGTGTTAGTGCTGTGAAAGAAGAGATGAATAATCAAGACAACTACAAAACCAATGGGACACATTAGATTCAAGCATTTCTTACAGTTGCTATCAACAATGCATGTGAAAGACCAAAGATAAGGAATTATAAAATGACTGGTCTGCCTCAACAATAACACATCAGGAATCTCAATGTAGTGTGAAAATGCTTCTGGAACACATACACTAAGGCTTCTATTAGACTAGACCACTGGTGCCAAACTTGATGGATCCACACTATTATGGGACAAAAATGAATCAGCCACCAGTTGTGCCACCGTTAAAGTAAGCCTGTTGTTTGCAACACAGAAATGTAGTTGAGAAAATGGCATCAAATGAAAGTTTGCTTCTCCTTAATTACTTTCACATGTTTAAAGCGTCATTTTTCTAACTTTTGGACTACATAAAGGAGACATAAGTGGTGTTAACATATAGATGAAAGGGGATTTTGTTTTTTTTAATTTCATCTGTTTTTTATTTTCTCAATCTTTTGCACCATTTTCATTAACACTTTCACTAAACATTATCACAAGGCAAAACCAATCAACTGACTTTCAGTAGCAAAATGGCAAGTAGAGGAAACTGTGATGTTACGACTTTTTAAAAATAAAAACCCCTCCTTTTTAGCCCCGTTACAAAACCTGGTTTTATCTAGCAGGTGTGATGTGCACGCAGTTGTGTTGGTGCCACTAGTGGCCTTGTGCAATAGGCTACATCTGAAACAATGCCCCGGCTGGCAGTGGCACCATCAAACGTTGCCTGAGCTGTTGCCGAGGCCGTATCAGCCGGTCACCAATTTTCGGTAGCGCCACCAGTTACCCTAGTCTAATAAGTCGCATTTGCTTCAATGCCCCATGACATGCTGAGCCACTGGTGGATTAACTTTGTTGCGCCACCAGTGGCCTAGGCTAATAGAGGGCTAACACCACACAATAAACCGATCCTCAGCAGTAGTGTCTGTGACATACCATCACAAGTCATTCAAACAACATATGTCAAAGACTCCACCACTCTGCACACGCTTCTGAGCAATGTGTCAGAGTGGATGTTGAAATAGTCAAGAAGAACACAGTTTCAGCTAGAAATACAATTCCAACAAATACATTAGGTGTGAGCGCATGCACGTAGAAATTCAATACATTTTTGTATGCGCCTTTTGATCAATTTATTACACACCAGATAAATGATTAAATCAACAAAATTAGCAAAAATTTTCTAGCTTAAAACATCGAGCCTATATTTCCATAGGTCATATAGTCATTAAGGGAATCAGTGAAGAAAAAAGAAAACAACAGAAACTGTAACACGCTTAGAAAGAAACCATATTAAAAGTCCTGATTTAATACTTTATTATAAAACAGCAAAAACATTATAAATAGAAATAGATGTACAGCCGTATGCGAACAAACGTTAAGCCAAAAAAACCATTGATAGTGGTTTTATTTTATCTTATAAAATAAAATGGAAAATCATTTTAAAATATAAATAATACGTTAAAAAATAATAAACTATTATTACGAACTTCGGCAAGAAATCTGAACCGCAAAATTATGTGAAAACTTGCTACCAAACATATGATTTCTAATTATCTTGTTGATTCATCCTCTTCGTTGTCACTTCCCCAAACGTTTCGAATTGATGTTCCTCTTCCTCAGTGGGAGTAATACTGAATGTCGATTACAGAATAACCGTTACGGACTATAGGTGTGTGTGGTGGGGGTTGATGGTGGGAAGGGATTGGCGCTGAGGTTCAAATTGTGTGTTTGGATCAGTGTATGGAATAGTGTATGTGATTTATAATGTAATTGTTCATTTAATATGTTGTTTGGTTGTAGTGTGTGATGTCTGTACATTTCAAATTGTTCAGCTGTGTTTAGTTTTCTACTTTTAGGTAAGTAGTGTAATATTTCCATGTTGTGTTCTATGTTTGTGTAACTGTGGTTTTCGTTATGTAAATGTGTGGCAAATGTGGAATGTATGTAGTTTGTGGTGAGGGCTTTTAAATGTTCTGAAAATCTGGAAGAAAAAGATCTTCCCGTCTGGCCAATGTAGAATTGGTGACAATTTTATATAACGAAAACCACAGTTACACAAACATAGAACACAACATGGAAATATTACACTACTTACCTAAAAGTAGAAAACTAAACACAGCTGAACAATTTGAAATATACAGACATCACACACTACAACCAAACAACATATTAAATGAACAATTACATTATAAATCACATACACTATTCCATACACTGATCCAAACACACAATTTGAACCTCAGCGCCAATCCCTTCCCACCATCAACCCCCACCACACACACCTATAGTCCGTAACGGTTATTCTGTAATCGACATTCAGTATTACTCCCACTGAGGAAGAGGAACATCACCTCGAAACATTTGGGGAAGTGACAACGAATAGTAAGTTCATACGTGAAAGTTTATATACAGTATTGTGCGAATTAATGTGAACACATCATAATTATCACAATTTTACTTTTTTTTTCACAGTTGGCAAAACTTTTATGTCAAAGTAGTGGCCATTTTGTTTTACTGTTCTGACAGTCAGTGAGTAATGAGACATAGCAAGCTACGGACGCGTTGCATTTTGTTTTTTTTTTAGAATTATTGTGTTTTTGCTGAAGTAAGCTGAACTAAGGCTTTATTTGCTTTTTATTTTTGAAGATGGATATTACTCCCAAAAAGCACACTAAAATTGTTACTTTGAGTAAACACACATCAATGACTCAAAGAGATATTGCCAAGGAGTGTGGTGTGAGTTTAGGAGCTGTCAACAAGATTTTGTAGCAAAAAAGGGACACTGGGACGATTGAAGTGAACAGAAAAGGGGAATGTGGAAGGAAAAGAAAGACAACAGCAAGGGATGAAGCTTTTTTATTAAGGGAAAGTAAATTAAACCCTAGGAAAACCAGCCAAGAACTTCAGCAAGACTTAGCACACGCTGGAGTTATTGTTCGTCTCTCCACCGTACGAAAACGACTTATAGAAGGAGGAAGAAAAACAGTCAGACCTAAAAAAAAACAGTTATTGACTGCTGCCATGATGACAAAACAATATGATCGGGCAAATAATATGTGAGCTGGACTGTTGAAGATTGGAGAAAAGTGTTGTTCTCAGATAAGACCCATTTTTTGGTACAAGGACAGCGATCTCGTTTCATTAGAAAAAGTGACAACGAAAAACTTACGACAGCTCATATTGATCAAACAGTTAAACATCCATTAAAGAAGATGTTCTGGGGCTGCTTTTCTTATAAAGGTACCGGATGCCTTGTGCCGATCGAAGGCATGATGAACTCGCAAAAATACAGAGACTTGCTAGAACACAGACTGGAAGCTGAACTAAGAAAAGTTGATGCCAATGGTCAAGCAGTTTTTCAACAAGATTCGGCTCCATGTCACGTGTCCAAGATCATGATGAAATATTTCAAGGACAAAAAGATATCATGCCTTGAATGGCCAGGAAACTCACCGCACCTTAATCCGATTGAAAATCTGTGGGCTATTGTAAAAGCTAGACTTCGTAAAATAGATTGCACAACAAAAACAAAACTGATTGAGGCTGTAATCCACACATGGTTTCGAGACCAGCAAATATCAGAAAACTGTAAAAAACTTGTTGATTCTATGCCAAAACGTGTTGAAGAAGTTATAAAAGCCAAGGGAGGACATATTTCCTATTAAAACAATTTAAATTGTATTCTTTTCTCTTTTTCTTCATCTATAACTAATAAATGTTGTTTTTTTCAAATTATCACTTGTGTTCACATTAATTCGCACAGTACTGTATATTAATAAATATGATTTGTATTTACACGTGTGCACACACTGCGCAAGTTATAAGGTCATATGAATCTGGCTACACACTGTGTTGAATAGTTCATACTGTGATACAGTGAGTATGCCTCATCACACAGTCTTAGCACAAAAGTGTACAATGAGTGAAATAAACTGACCTTCATCATGTGAGGTAAAAATATGCAGTGCAGGATACAAAACAATGACAGCCTACATTTGAATTCAGCAGACCATTTCTTTATGCTTAAAACAATGGTGAAGAGCCTCCCCAAGTGGAATCCACATTTTGTATTTCCCTACGCATTAATTCTTTATAACAAAATATTTTATACTTGTGTAACGTTTGATTTCATCTACTTTTCAAAAGCCAAACATTTATTTACTTTATTTGATCACAACACTAAAACTAAACAATACAGCTGTTTTAAACATTATGGTACACCATGTGAAGGATTGACCTTACAATAGCATAGCCATTTGATACTCCTGGTACTATTTCTGTGTCAGGCCCTTGAAATACCAATGTACTAAAAAGTGTAGCAAAAATAAATAATCCGAAGAGGTGAACAATACATATTCAAACTTTTCTGATCCCAGGAACTAAACCTAAAGAACCAAACATATATAGCAAAAAAGGTTGAACCTGGTGGATAACAAGGAGCTCATGAGGATACAACATGGTGGTGTAGAAAAACGGCAAACGTGAAGATAAGGATAAAACTGACAAGAAAGGAATTATGGAATACTTTTCGTAGCATGACAGACTACAGTACAGATGGTGTAAAAGCCCACAACCTAGTCGACATCCTAAAAAAATTCAATCATGGCACTCAACCGATAACAGTACATAATAAAGAAGTCGCAGATATTCAGATAATATCTCCTGAACACTTCAACAGACACTCTACCTGCAAAGTCTTGGATGGCAATCACTTAAAACTTTTATTATTTATTTATAATTGTGTTTGACCACCTAAACAAACTTCACAGCAGACTGAACAAGAACAATAATTATATCTATCCTTAAATCATGTAAACAAAAAGCTAATCTATTATCATACCAACCCATAACTCTCATATCCATCCTCATTGAAATACAGAAACATATGATTGTAAAACATTCAATTGGTACACTGAAGCAAAATACCTCATAAGACCTGACATGTTTCAGAGAAAGCACAAGCACTTTCTGCCAATATTAAATTTACATGGCATTCAAGGAAGCATTTAATGAAAATAAAGTGTATTTACTCTTTTTGTGAACTTCAATGATGGCTACAACACAGTGTGTAGTAACAAGCTTTTACAGACAATCGCAGAAATGAAAGTGAAAGGGAATATGAGGGAATATGTTGGCAGAATGAGAGATTTCTTTCCCGAAGACAAACAAAAGTAAAATATGAGAGTAAAAGCTCACAACATAAAACAAAAACAGACTACCTAACAAAGTCTATTTAACACTTTTGAGACTGGGCCCTCTCGGGTGTAGCTAAGAACCAGAAACTGCACATTTTTGGCTTGTTTCGAATTTTCAAAGTTAAAAAACTGTTTAACTTTCCTTTTACGTAAGCTAATCCTTGGTATGTTGCACAACTTATCCAACGGTTTTATAGTTTTCACGTTTTCAGTTTTGTGTCCATGTTTTGGAAAAAAAATCTCTTGGGACACACACTCACTGTTCACAACTGTACTGGTAAAATTATGTCCCAAAATCTATTTATTTACAAGTCCAAAACACAAACAAATACTGCACAGTTATTTATAAAAGTAAAAAAGATATTTATACATTACAATTTATTTTAGAATAAATACTTTGAAGCACTCGAACACGCACAGAGGACGTTACGAGCCTGACAGTAATATCGATGAAATGTACATATGATTCTTCTTGCAAATTTGACACACCCCACTAACATATAAATCAGAATCAACATCATCAATTCCGTGTACAAATTCATCATCTAAGTCACTATCGTCCATTTCAGAACCAGATTCATTTTCTATCTGTTCAAGTTCCTGAATGGACAGATATTGGTCCTGTGAAGACATGATAATAATAAAAACATAACACTAATATAACTAAAATATAACACGAAACACTCAAAAATTGTCTAAAAAGTTGAGAAAACAAACACCATGACACAGTACAAAGGTTAGCCAGAAGCATGGCATCATCATACGGTGCAAACAGCTGTCTCATCATGTGTACAGAAAATGTTCTGTTAATTCCCGTTTCATAATGCTGATGCCATCTATGAATTTTAACATGATAATGTTTTTACGCTGGGGGTCATTCCACAAAAACGTCATAGAAAAATGTAACGCTTCCACACTTTCGATTCCCCACAGTCTAGAAATTTGATATGTAAACGCATCAAGACAGAAAATAATTGCTGCTGACATTGAGGTTAGCAAACGTTTTAGTGAGAATAAATTTGGTTTTACATCCTCTGTTTGTGATCGTCTGTGGTTTGGAAATGATTGACGTAATCCACATTATACGTTTCAAAAGCCTAAAAACATTATCATGCTTCGATGTTTCGGTTTCGTCGAAATTCTTTGAATGCTTAGGTGCATAAATAGAGAGAGGGAGAGGGGAGAGAGATTTTTTGTGAACTAAGAGATTTGTACAGTCCTGTTACAGCTGTTCACGGCCGACTATATTTTGTCACTTAAGAAATACAGGCATTGAAACGTGAAGACATATTAACTCGTCCTTCGTCAAGTAAGGCATTTTTTTTTACGGACGTATTAACACGTCCGTAGTCCCGAAAGTGTTAAGATGTATCAACAACCTATCAGACCATATCAAGAGCCAAAACAGAACTACCACAAACATGTTTGCAAGTGATGTCCTTATTTGGGTAATAGCTAAAAACAACTCCAAACAACAAAAACTGTTAGAAAATAAAATGAAACTGGCTCCACAGGAGAAGAGGGACTGGGCACAAAATTATAACTTTGAAATAAACGCCACAAAAACTGTGTATCAGTTCTTTTCACTAAAACATCAACATTACCAATTCAACCTTACTATAATCATGAGCTATCAAAATGTGAAAACAATATGTACCTTGGGCAACCGATTGAGCTGGAAAGATGATGTACAACTGTGAAATTACGTATTTATCACCATTTAATTAACTTATAAAAACTATACCATAATAAAAAAAACTTACACTTACTGTTTTGCGTGTTCTTGGGTCCAGGATCTCATACGTACTTTGGGATACAAGCGTAATTTTCAAGGTTGTGTGAAGAACTTATACAATGCATCTTGGAAGAGAAATTAGTTTTCTTTTATTACTCAAAAGATTTTAAATTGATACTTTTTCTCCAAATATAGATTTACATACTTTCAAAATATTATGATTTTACAAGTTGTGTAATCATTACGTCTTATATACTATTCTTATTTTCTACTACTTACATACATCAAACAAGAGAGCCCAGCCTGCCATTCTCACTTAAATTAATTTTAATTTCTTTAATACCCCATACTCTTTTAAAACCCCCTACCCTTACTTTCAATAAACGAAATAACCCCCGGCCACGTGGTCTTCGCGCACATCCAGTGTTCTTTTCTAATTTCGTGTGAAAGTGTTCAAAAAGTGTCTGATGTTGTTTTACATTTTCCCGACCGCGGTCACATAAACTTTTTCGGCTATTTCCCTGTTACATCAGTTTTAGAAAAATTTTGTTTCTGAGTCCGGTTGACGGGCGACCAGCACAAGCGTGAGTCGACCCAAGACTGGCAGCGTCTCTCAGTTCCCCACTCCAGGAGCATTTTTTGTCAAAACGACGGACATCAATGCCTTGTATGTAGTCGTCACAGTTTCGCCTCATGCTAGTCATGTAGTTGTTGGAATGACGATAGCAGACGATTTCAACCAGGCACTGCCTGATGTCATAAAAGTGGGTGGGACTTACAACAGTGCTTCCGCAAAGTTTTGGAGAAGAATTTTATTATTCTATGAATATTATTCTCTCTAGCCATCTTGGTTTTTCAACATCACTTGGGTGTGCGCTCATGCGCGAGTAGTGACGTGTGTGCACTGCCACACCAGTACAGATTTCTGCGAATTTTGTGGAGATGCAAATTCCTCTGCCACATTACACCACTGAAATTGCGCAGCGCCTTTGTTCCAAACGCTGTTTCTCAACATCGTGCTGTTGCTTGGAAAATAAAGTTGCACAATAACACATTTATTTCGTAATATTTTATACAAACCCGCCCGAAAACGAAATAAATAAAATTATATAATTGCCCCAAACGATTTAAATAAAACACCCAAAAATTGACCCGCTACAATACCCCCTCGATGAGAATGCTGCTGTTCATAACAGAAGAAATCTCATCGATAACCCTGAAGAGGAACGGTGAGGAACTGGTGCCAACAACCCCCTGGTTCTTACTCTCATGGGTACACGACCCCCCTGGCTCAGCGACCATGGACTCATCTGAACGAGATCACTGGACTTCTCCGTAAGAGATCCCAACACCGAGAAATCGATCAGACTCGCACCACAACGCACCTCGCCTTTTAACATACTACCCCCGAAAATCCTCAATCCCTGGCTAAAATTATTCCAGCTCCTCCGCCGATAGGGTTCCCCTTTTGTGCAAGCTGGGCTGCCTTTAGCAAATACTGGGCTCACACACACTAACATTACATGTTACCATAACACATTAAAAGTAGAAAAATTGCTTTTAAAATTTATCAAAAATTTAGAAAAATCAAAATTCAAAAAATAATCGTTTATCAAAAAATTCTCTTCCTCTTTTTCTCTTTTTTTTTTCTTTAACATGACTTAACCTAGACATTTCTACGAATATAAACACATCCTTATTCTAATAGGAGAATCACTTATAGTCTATCAATATAATGCAATACAATAAAAGAAACATCGTTAATACATACACAATAAAAGAATCATTACTCAAAATATTCACTCGCTGGCAGGCGAAATTTTTTTTTTTTTCAAAAAAATTTAAAATTTTTCAAAATTTTAAAATTCAAAAAAAAAATTTAAATTTATTCATTAAAAAATTTTATTAAATTTATTTATTAAATAATATTTATTAAAATTATTCAAATATTGGTTTGAATTAATTAAACAAACGAATTAAAATTAGCTTCCTACTATACACAAGCTTAGTAGGTGTATGACCCCATCAGCTGATCGTAACTAGGTCAAGTCCAAAACTCTTGACCTACATATGTTATATATGATTTCTGAAAACACTTTGAACATCTGTAATATCCTACCTTGAACTACAAAACACAATAAAACAAAATATTTAAAACGAACAAATATTAATATAATTAATCATCAACTTGACATTTAAATTATTTAAAACAAACAATTCTTGACTTTACATTATTTTCAAATTTTATCAAAATTCTGTCACTGGTTGAAAAAAAATAAACAATTGTATATTCTTTATCATGAATCTCCCTTTTTGCTTAACAATCCTACTCTTCATTTAACAATCTCGCTATACTTTACCGTGGGTGATATAAATTATTTATTCTCGTTTTTCTGTATTAGATCTCTATACATATATAATCTTTCTCCCTCTGACTCTAATATTCATCAACTACACTTATCATGACACCCATCTCTACCAAAATCTCTACTAATCAGGACACTCTAAACCCCAACTTACCATTTAACACAAATCGCCACCTTCTCCCATTATAAAATACTCTCTAACCCTTTGTATATAGGATACGTGTTTCCCCGCCCCCAAAAAACTCAATTCCCTTATTTGGCGGCCCGGATTCTACCTAAGGCGGCCCCTTCCCCACAAAAATCTATCCCTATCCCGTCCCAACCCTTGTTGCGGACTCCTACATTACACTACCCTCTAATACAAAATTGCCATCCCCAAAATTCTCAATCTCATTACATTACTACAAATACACAAAATAACCTCATTAACTATAAAAACAACAATATGTCACTAAAAATCTACATAAAGTCTCCATTACAACTGTGTCAACATTAATACTTCACCAACTCTGTTACATCACATCAACTCAAAAACAACATTACATCTCTATCATTTCAAATTCAACTTTTAATTCAATTCGGACAGGTCTACATGTCCCATAAAACATTTATCACCCATAAATTATCTTTTATTAATTTGCATATATTGTTGTTATTTTATTTCTCATATTCTTTTTATCTTTACTTCAAAATATCTGTAGTACTTTAAACATTAATTACTTGTAACATTTACAAACCAATATACCAGTGACGTTATTGCTGATCAGCTGATCCTCCTAACACAATGAAAATATATCTTAAAATTGAACAAATTACATGGAATATACATATTTATTTTTATTTATTCTCCCTTCTCACCTCATTGTTTCCCATTTCTCTGATTCTGGTTATTTATATTAGCCTGCCAGACGATTTAATTATTGGCTTAGGAAAAAAAAACATACACACATCATGAAATTAACTATTTTTTACAATACCTATATCTAACATACAACAAGTAAACACTACATTTAAAAACGCATAATGAACACCTTATTTTTAAATATCTGAGCAGCTAATTACCTGAACAGAGCACAAGCAGTTTTATTTGAATTAAACTTTGAATAAGCAAAAACTTTTACGTCATAAACTTTAAATTCGTGACTCCTTTGCGTCACCTCCCAGCCACACACACTATTTCAGATTATGTTGGACTGTGGCGCCCATTCGCTTCCACAGAGACTGTATATTTTGGAGCAGGTTATGCCTCTCCGTGTCTCTGCTTCCGCTATTAAGTTTTAAAGTTAGTGAACATCATCATGTTCTTGTTATAAAATCATACACCCTTAAAAACGGATCTGCCACCGGTCTTGCTGTTCCTCCTCGAACAGAGTGGCAGCCGCTGTTCCCTAGTTCTGGAGATTTCCTCTAATGTCCCCCCATTGAATTTCAAATCTATACCAATTTCAAGTCAGCTATGGTCAAGGGACTTGATATGACCATAGCTGGCCGCTAGCCAAAACCACGGTTAGTGCTGGTAAGACAGTAACCGCCCGAAAAGTCGAGGAAATCTAACTTTAATTTAACTGCCTGTTCCACATCAATCTCATTATGTGCGACACGTTATTTAGTAATGTGTGTAAAATTTTTATTTTACACGGGTAAGGTGTGCCGCACATTTATCGCCAGTTTGGCCTCCGATGGAGGTAACACTCACTGCTACCCCCAACCCATTTCGCTACTTGTGAGAGCACAGGCCACCCCCACAATAGCCACATAATAACTAATTACAATTGACAACTAATTAAAATTTGTATATACATTATCATATAATATTTGCATCAACACTCATTTAACCCATTCATAACCTTTTACCGTTTAACTTTCTTGAAACTTTTCAAAATTTATTATTTAATAATCATTATTTATCATTTTTCATTTATTATTAAAATTTTTTAATTGTCTTTATTTCTCGAACCAACTTATTTCCAAATAACATCTTATTACTGAATTAGAATCTCAATTACACCTGTAAATATTTTTACTACACATGATTATAAAATTTTCATACTTACACTCCACTTAACATGATATGCCCACAAAACATAATCACCACCATCTCTGAAACATTTCACAAAATTTATTAATTTAAATTAAATAATTTATCATTCATTACCAAATTTCCATCTCGTAAAACAAACTGAATTTACAAAAAAAATTAATTATTCAACATTTACATAATCAATTAAAATATTTTAAATATATCAAATTGTTTTAATTAGATTAATTATTAACAATATAGAATTCATTACCATCCAAACAATTATGATTCTCTGATTACTTGTTTTCAAAATTAATTTGGTTTATTTATTTAAATTGCAAGTATTTCAATATTATTATCACAACAATCATCTTACATACACACATATAAATTCACTAGATTTTATTTACAACTCTTGTTAATTATTATTCCATTTTTTCCCCACTTCTGTCCAAATCTGCCATGTCAAACAACCATAAAACATAATGTTTAATTGTCTTTTATTGTGTTACAGTCTACCCTCCATCGTCAAAGATTAATCTTGGTTCTAAATAACACTTTTCAATTATATTGACACACATATTGTTGTCTTGTGTGTCATAACCAAACAATTTCAATTTATCCGTTATACCATAATAATCATTCACCAAGTCTACGTTAAGTATTTCTGTTACATCTCCGTCAGTAAATATTTCCAATGTCGGGTTAGTTACTTTTGTATTATCAATTAAATCATTCTTGTTCAAATACACTTCTAATATTTCTTTCAACTCACCATAATCTCTCTTTAATTCATATAACTCTATCACTCTCTCAACACACAATTCTCTATTTAAATCGCTCTCATCATAACACCATCTCATACTTATAAAATCCTTCCACACAGAGGGTATAATATCATACAAATAAAATAAACTCAAATCTTCTACTACCACGGGACTCTTGCCCTTTAAAAACTCTTGTAACCACATTAAATCATCATAAACAATAAAAGGAAAATTTCCCCTCTGTCCCCACTCTACTACAACATTATTTTTCCTCTCTCTCTCTAACTCACTGACACACATTAACATCTCATAATCACTACATTCTACACTTTCATTAATACTCTCATTATTCATTTTATCCGTATCACTTTCTGATACCAATTTCTCAAACACATTATTATTCTCAATATTACGTACATTATTTTCAACATTGTTATTATTTGTTAACTCTTTATCTGGTACTACATTTTTGTATTTGTCATTACAATTTTCATTTGTATTATCTTTCTCTGTCCTCATCACACGTACTCCCATTCGCTCAACACTTTGTTCTAATTTATTTAGATTGGTCATTATTGTCTCATGGGTATTTTCTATACATTCATTCATTTCGTTAATTTTGTTTTTTAGCTCATCAAAACTGTTCTTTTGAGCCTCGAATTTCTCATTTAACTCTCTACTTTGTCTATCCTTACTGTCAAAACGACTATTTAATTCGTTAAATTTGTTATTCTGTACATGAATGTCCATTGATATGGTTCTTAATATACTCATTATATCATCGTCTAATTTGTTACATTTTGTTGAGGTCGGGGTTGCTTGAATCCCTGAATCCTCTGTATTATCTTTTTCATTTGTGTTATGCACATTCATGTTTTTATCGTCTTGACCTACATTCGGTGTTGAATGTATTTCAGGACTACTCATCACAGCTGATTCGTCAACTTCAGCTGTTTCACTTATCACAGTCGAGTCGGACAAATCGACTCCGTACTCTGTTGTATTTTCCATTATTATATTTTTAAATATGTAATTTATTTCTTATCTGTCTGAACAAATATTTTTTATTTATTTTACGTAACTTTACGTCTTTCACTTAACCTCTCAATTGCGCTTGTATCTTATTTGTAGGTATGGTTTTTACATCAAATTTTTAACTTATAAAAACTGTCCCTTTCGGCTGCGCCAACTGTGAAATTACGTATTTATCACCATTTAATTAACTTATAAAAACTATATCATAATAAAAAAAACTTACACTTACTGTTTTGCGTGTTCTTGGGTCCAGGATCTCATACGTACTTTGGGATACAAGCGTAATTTTCAAGGTTGTGTGAAGAACTTATACAATGCATCTTGGAAGAGAAATTAGTTTTCTTTTATTACTCAAAAGATTTTAAATTGATACTTTTTCTCCAAATATAGATTTACATACTTTCAAAATATTATGATTTTACAAGTTGTGTAATCATTACGTCTTATATACTATTCTTATTTTCTACTACTTACATACATCAAACAAGAGAGCCCAGCCTGCCATTCTCACTTAAATTAATTTTAATTTCTTTAATACCCCATACTCTTTTAAAACCCCCTACCCTTACTTTCAATAAACGAAATAACCCCCGGCCACGTGGTCTTCGCGCACATCCAGTGTTCTTTTCTAATTTCGTGTGAAAGTGTTCAAAAAGTGTCTGATGTTGTTTTACATTTTCCCGACCGCGGTCACATAAACTTTTTCGGCTATTTCCCTGTTACATCAGTTTTAGAAAAATTTTGTTTCTGAGTCCGGTTGACGGGCGGCCAGCACAAGCGTGAGTCGACCCAAGACTGGCAGCGTCTCTCAGTTCCCCACTCCAGGAGCATTTTTTGTCAAAACGACGGACATCAATGCCTTGTATGTAGTCGTCACAGTTTCGCCTCATGCTAGTCATGTAGTTGTTGGAATGACGATAGCAGACGATTTCAACCAGGCACTGCCTGATGTCATAAAAGTGGGTGGGACTTACAACAGTGCTTCCGCAAAGTTTTGGAGAAGAATTTTATTATTCTATGAATATTATTCTCTCTAGCCATCTTGGTTTTTCAACATCGCTTGGGTGTGCGCTCATGCGCGAGTAGTGACGTGTGTGCACTGCCACACCAGTACAGATTTCTGCGAATTTTGTGGAGATGCAAATTCCTCTGCCGCATTACACCACTGAAATTGCGCAGCGCCTTTGTTCCAAACGCTGTTTCTCAACATCGTGCTGTTGCTTGGAAAATAAAGTTGCACAATAACACATTTATTTCGTAATATTTTATACAAACCCGCCCGAAAACGAAATAAATAAAATTATATAATTGCCCCAAACGATTTAAATAAAACACCCAAAAATTGACCCGCTACACAACAAGTGAAGGAAAATGTCACTAGCAGTATCAGGTTATTCAAATGCTGGAAGGAGTTTCTGGAGATTCACCTAAGACACTCTAAACACAACTTACAACGTCTACATCACACCAACTGTCAAGTATGGAACTGATGTGTCAATCACTACAAATAAATCAGTCCTAGATCAATTACGAAGATACCAATCTTAAAACTCACAACTGAAAACCACACCAGTAGCAGCCAAGCAACTATATCAGTGCGACTGGTGTTAAGGTTGGTCGCATCATTACACAACCAACAAAATTTGATCTATAATATTTTTATAACACAAGAAATTTTTTTTAATGGCCAACATTAATATTTTTAGGCTAGCTACCTGCTTAATCAGTATTTAGTTTTTCTACCACTGTCAAATAATGCTGAAGATGTAAAATCTAACATGGTGCAAAACTGCAGACTAAACCACGCACTACTGAGTATGCACAGATAGGTTAGTCAACTTGAAAACTAGGTTGTTTGAGGCCTACAACTAATAAACATGAGCTACTTTACACTGTACAGAAAACACAACTGATGGTAGGGATAAAACTAATGACGGCTGTATATAAAGGTTGGTAGTGGAGTACTTCAAACTACCCCTCCAAGCACTGCTTTGAGGTCTCCTCCAGCCACAACCAATTTAAAAATTTTGTCTGTTAATGGCTGCGTTGTTGGTGCTTTAGTTGTTGTATTTGTTTACATGATGTTGGTTATTTTACTACTTAAAAAGATATTTCTTAAGAAAAAAATCTTACACGATATTTTATTTCTAGTCCAGCATGTCATTTCCCCCTTCTGAATAGGCTACAATTTTAACTTTATTTTTATTCTAGGTATATTATTATCTAAATAATATCAGTTAAAAGGTTGGCTAATATCTCTTTGGCTGGGGTGGGGCCTGAGTTCTAACACGGCCAGAGGGCGCAACAGGTCTATGACCTAATGCCTGAAGTGGAGGAGAAGAAGAAGAAGAAGAAGAAGTATATTATTATCTGGGTCAGATGCACAGAGGAGTTTTGGGGAACAATGATTAGTTTACCAGTAAATTTTACATAATTCTTTTTCAGACACCCCGAAAATGTAATAATTTTATATTTTCATTAGAGGGTAATTTTTAAAAATTGGGACTGACATCCTATTCCCCCTTAGATCTGCCTCGGTATTTACATAAAACTATGCTTTTGTATTTACTGTTTGATGCCTGCGACTGCAACCACCACATTTTTATACCACCAGGTGCCACTGAACTATATATACTCACAATCTAGCTATAGAAACAAGAAACAAAACTACAAACAGCAAATACATTCCTTAGCCTACACAGTCCCTTATGAACACCATGAATAAAAACACTAACAAATAATTCCTTAATAACAGAGACCCCATTTCTCTCTTATCTGTGACCACCTTAAAGAAAATCAACCATCACTCTCTGTCACACCATACACCAATACTCCACACAATTAAACAAAAAAAAGAGTATCTACAAATCAACTACAACCTTGCTCATGCAGAAAATGTAGACAAGAGATCTGTGCCTAACAGTTCTCAAAGAACTAGCCCTCTCTACAAGAGAACAGATACCTTTTAGAATAGTGGCTGAGACTATACATTAACACATCACAGGACAAAAGTGGAAATTCAAGGGTAGGTATCTATTCATGTCTCTTTATACACTTCTTCCCATTGGGCTGAAATAAAACAAATTTTGGCATTCCAATTGAACCGTCTCATACACCCTCCTAACTATACTGAACTGTCACATTGGTAGATTGCAATGAAGCAATCCAAGGTGTATTATACATTTCAATCATAAACAAAGTCATAAAGGATAATCACCAAACTGCAGGAAGTTAACAACTACATTGTACTACAATGGATACTTTTGTATTTTGTTAATTACTTGTAAAGAAATTCCTGGTAAAGAAAGGCACCAAACTATGTAACCACACACAAGCGCACACACACCTAGGTTGTAACATCAAAAACTATTCTCAAAAAGAATGTGAAAAAACATCCAACAGTTAAGCCACCCAAGGAAAACATAGATACGGATTGGAAGAAGAAAAAAAGAAAAAACAAGTCTCTTGTCTGCCTTGTTGTTGATTAGATGCAACAAAGCATATGGACAGGAGTTTGAGTTAACCATAAACCACTACCCTCTGCATCAGCTTTGTTTATGAATTCATAACTACAAACAACTATGAGAATAATACAGTAATACAGTTATAAATACAATAGAAAACAATACAATAAGTTAAAAACAGATAACAAAAATTTACCTAATTTGAAGATTACATGTACAAATTCAGATTCATCGTCACTATCTGAATCTGATCCATCATTATTGGCAACAATCTGTGTCTCATGTACAAAGATATTTCCTGGTTTTACATCCAAATGAACAAGCTGCAGACCATGCATAAACCTGAAAAATATTTATATGGAAATAATTACCTCTTAATAATTAAGCCATTAATTATATACAATAAGTTTCAATTAATTGGCTTATAGAAAAATTTACCTCAAAGCTGATGCAATATCATATAACAGTTTCTTGGCTTTATTTCCATCTACACGATGGGTTTTCATATACGATTCAAGGTTACCCCTGTTACAATATTCATTTTGAATGTATACATAATTGTCCTCCAACCACGATGAGTAATTTCTAACTAGGTTCTTATGTTCAAGCACACCATGTGCATACAATTCGTCCCGTGCAGTTCGCCTACAAAACAGAAAAAATATTTTATCTAATATATTAAAGTATACAAGAACTGCTCCCAGGCATTACACATAATAGACACATCACACAATTTAAACTAAATTTACACAATCAAAACTTCATGATGTAATCACATAACACAATAATATCCAATATAAAATGATTTTTTCACCTTAAAATGCCCTTCTGAAAACTGTACCCATCTTACATGTGCAACTTAACACATAAAAATTTCATGTTTGTACCTGCAAAAGTGTTCCGTATTTTGAATGATTTGCCAGCTACAAAGGCTTGCCACGTGTGTAGCATGTATCAACAGGCGCATGTTATACTGAGTTCAAGGTCAAGACATGCCGACAGGGGACACGGCTTAATCCATTTCACCACACTCCATGAAAGATTGTCTGCAAAACACTATACCAACTCTTCCTTAATCACTAGGGAGTTGAACGAATTCATTTTGCTGACATTAGGTATCCCCACTCAGTCGACCGAAGAGTCTGATGAATCAGTTTGGCTGGATTCGTTCAGACTTTCCGCATGACTTAAAAACCATTTCCTCACTCCCCTTTTAGGGGGAAATTGATGAACCGATTGGCCAGATTCGGATGCAGATGTTCTGCATCACAACTCCCTGTGCGCAGCCTTGCATGTTCCTTAATAAATCGGCTACCGATCGCCATACGAACACAAGACCAATGCCACTGTCTTAGGTTTGACAAACCCCACAACCTCCAACCAACAGAACATCCGATTATATGATTCCCTGAAAAACCAAAGACATATGTGCTTCCCCGATAAGTCAGCTACCAATCACCATATCAATGTGACACACGAACCATTGTCTTAATTTTGAATCCCCCTACAACCTCCATTATGCTATCAAGTGTTACTGTTGGCAAGAAGGGTGCAAAATCAGCTATAGTTAGATCTACATGTAATGAAAAATCACACATTACTGTGATACTATGAGTAACTGCTGATGGTAGAAAACTTTCCACCATACATTATTTTGAAAAGAAAAATGCTTCCAAATGAACAGTTACCAGCTGGGATTGTTTTTAAAGCACTGGAAAAGTGGTGGATAACTCTTAAAATGGAAGAATGTATGGCAGAGAGCAACGTTAATTCTTTATGCTTTTCATGGTCATACAACTGAGAAAATAAAAAAGCTGGTTGCAGAAATGAACAATGCTCCACGCATACAGCTACAGGCCCAGTGGATAATCATCCTGGGGGAAAAAGTGAAGTGAATCCATTGTAAAGAGGTGAGGTATTGTAATATGTGGTGTTTCTAATAACATGGATGGGAGTGGGTATGACATTTTATGGAAAGACTCCAGTTACGATTCTGATTCCAGTAGCAGTACTGAAGATGAAATCTGACAAGAAGAAAACGAGGCGATGATGACTGGGACTAAAAATAAAAAGGCACTTTGTTACTTTCACCTTTAATATAAAATAGCCATATTTATTTAGTTTTACCTGAAGGTGTGGTATTTAGACTATTCTTTCTCATAGAACTCAAAAAATTTAGGGCCGTCTTATATACAGGCTCTTTTTTTCTTGTAAAACACCTTCAAAAATCTAGGGTCGTCTTGTATAATGCTTTTTACAATTCAATTTTTATTTGATTTTGTTTAAATATTAATTTTATAATTTTTACAATTATTGACTTGAAATATAGAAAAACGTTTAAATTGAGTGTAATAATATTTTCTCATTATTGTACTGTGTCTAAATTGACACATTCATGTCAACAATAATATGTTTTGTTCCTTTGACTGAAACTGATTGTACCAAATACTATTTACATCTATAAATATGTTGTCTCACAGAAACACAAAGCACATGGATACTAAATATACAAGTATGCTGTATTGTAGTTCAAGATGCTAAAAAATGCAAATGAGTTATCTATAAGAATAAAAATACTGACAAGAATTATTGTTATTATAGCCAAAACCATACTACTGCACTACCTTGTATGCAAAGTGAGATCAATAAATTTATGCTGGTTTGCACATTTTTTTTGTGTTGATTCCAAAACAGAATTCTGTTTCTGTACACAACAAATTTGTTTTAAAATAGATTTTGGCCAAAACAGCCTAAACAAATACTAGTACTTAAAGAGTGTATACAAAAGGTTTGCGAGGATCAGTCCAAAAAAGTATAACACAAATTTTAAATTATTTGTGCTGACATTTCAACAATATTTATTGTCATCATCAGGACCTGTGTATGGATACAAGAGAAAATATCAAACACAACAGATAAATTTGTTGAGTGAACCTGTTTGGTATGTGAACAAGTAAAACAGCTGAAACCAGACTGTAGGGATGTTCAAATATGTATATTACTAAAAGTTATTTTTATCATGTTTCACTCACTTCTAGTATTGAAAACACCATCATTAATTTAGAGAATTCTGTACAAAATAACTATAGAGAATTACAAACTTGCATCAGAGAATTTATAGAATACTACAAACACAAGTTTATGGTAAACCAATGTATCAGGTGAATATAGATATTACTGAAAATCATACTGTTGTACAGTAATGTACCATATTGGCCCAAATACAAGACTATGATTTTTTCCCTTAAAATGGCCTTCCAAAAACCATACTCATCTTATATGTGCAACATAACAACTTAAAAATTTCGTGTTTGTGTATAGCATATTTTGTAACATTCGCCAGCTTCACAGGCTTGCCACCTGTGTAGCATGAATCAACACGCGCATTGTATAATGAGCTCAAGGTCAAGAAAAGGTCAAGCTTTTGTTGTTTTTACAAAACAAAAACGAACTGTTTACATTTACTGATTTTTATATTAAATGAAATAAAACCGAATATAACCTAATTCTGCGCTAAACAGAATGAGGACAGTACAAAAATCGAACGCAAGTCGACGAACGTTGCAGCAAAAACGAACAGTTTACTCGTAGCAGTTCAACAAACGTTACACTAAAAACGAACAGTTTACTTGTAACAGTTCAATAAACGTTGCAATGAAAACGAACAGTTTATTCTGAACATAGAACCGAACTAGAACAGTGCGTTGTCAATACAGTTTCTCAACTCCAAGTTTGTTTTTTAAAACGGAAAATGGTAAGTGATGTTTCGCTGATTCATTTCGTTTTGGAAATGAGAAACATTTATCATCAAACAGCTCGTGTTTCTAGGAAAAAGTCTATATGCACACAACAGGTTCCATTGTTTGTGAGTGGCTAAGTGGAAGGGGCAGAGTAAAGAGCCGTTAAACTGTTTGTCTCCACGCAAAAGAACAGTTCGTTTTTTTCTGCGAACTGTGTTTTCAAACAGTTGTGGTGAAGTACCGTATTGCGTCAGACATTAAAAGTTGTTCACTTTAAGGTTAAGTCAACAAAGTTAATATTCACGTGTGTTGAGTGTTTTTCTATTAATACGTGTATTCATTGTTCTATTACTACGTGTGCCCATTTTAGTGTTTGTTGCTCTGTTCGCATGTGCGCATGTGTGTGCATTAATGACAGTACCATACTGTGTCTGTGGTCACTAACATTAAAACAATAATGGCCAATCCACAAGTAAAGGATAGTGTTGAACAGAGGGTGTCTTCTGAGTGTCGTATAAACATGGGAGAGAGAAGAAGCTACGATACAACAAATTTCAAATTAAGAGTGATACATGAGGTGAAACAAACAATTTGCAGGCTGCTGAAAAGTTTGGTGTTTCTGAATATAATGTACAGCATTGGCAAAAAATGAAGAAACGTTTAAGAGTGCCAGTGCATCACGAAAAGCATTTAGATGACCTAAAACTGGAAAATTTAATAATCTTGACAGACTTGTGTCCGAATACATTCACGATAAACGAAACCAAGGATATCCAATATCCTGAAAAGTTATTAGAATGAAGGCACTGGAGGTGGCACGTGAGTTGAAAATTCCAATAACCGAATTTAAAGCAAGCTTGGGCTGGTGTAAATGCATGATGCGGCGTTCAGGTCTGTGTTTACGACGTCGCACTACCCTTGCAAAAAGCCTACCTGCAGATTATATTGACAAATTGATAGCTTATCAGCGATATATTATAAAACTGAGGAAAGCCCACAATTACCTGCTTGGCCAAATGGCAAATGCTGGTCAAACACCAGTGTTTTTCAATATGCTGTCAAGTGTTACTGTGGACAGGAAGGGTGCAAAATCAGTTAGAATTAAATCTACAGGCAACGAAAAGTCATGCATTACTGTGATGCTAGGAGTAACTGCTGATGGAAGAAAACTTCCGCCGTACGTTATTTTGAAAAGAAAACCGCTTCT
This sequence comes from Magicicada septendecula, assembly GCA_034769895.1. Lineage (NCBI taxonomy): Eukaryota > Metazoa > Arthropoda > Insecta > Hemiptera > Cicadidae > Magicicada > Magicicada septendecula. Next base: position 263,807,717 of record CM068376.1, read on the forward strand.
GAAGGAACAGTTACCAGCTGGGCTTGTTTTTAGAACACAGGAAAAGCGGTGGATGACTGAAGAACTAATGGCAGATTGGCTTAAGGTTGTTTGGGGACGTCGACAAGGCGCTTTACTAAGGCAGAGAGGTATGTTAATTCTTGACGCTTTTCGTGGTCACACAAGTGAGAAAATAAATAAAGTGGTTGCAGAAATGAACACTGATCTTGTTATAATCCCTTGGGAATGACTTCTCAGCTTCAAGTTTTAGATGTGGTTGTTAATAAACCATTTAAGGACTACTTACGGAAGAACTGTAGTGACTAGTTAATTAATGGAAACAATGTATTGACTACAACAGGTAAGTTGAAGAAACCAAGCATACAGTTACTGGCCCAGTGGATAATCACAGCCTGGGGAAAAATCAAAAGTGAATCCATTGTAAAGGGCTTTAAAAAATGTCGTGTTTCTAATAACATGGATGGGAGTGAGGATGACATTTTGTGGAAAGACTCCAGTTATGAATCTGATTCCAGTACCAGTTCTGAAGATGAACTTGGAGAAGAAGAAAACGAGGATGATGACTGGAACTAAAAACATTATGGTACTTTAACACTTATAATTTCACCTTTAATGTAAAATACCCAATTTGTTTAGTGTGACTTCAAGGTATGATATTTAGACCATTTAATTATCTTTCTCATACAACACCTCAAAAAATTCAGTGTCGTCTTATATGCAGGCCCTTTTTTTCCCTGTAAAACACCTTCAAAAATCTAGGGTCGTCTTATATGTGAGGCCGTCTTATATTCGGACCAAACCAGTATATAAACTATTGTTGTGTGTGGGTATATATAAACCAAAATAAAGTTTCAAATCCCTTATAATTTACAAACTTCACACATTCCCTATGAGGTATTCTATTTCTCCTCATGTCTCATGTAGAAAAAGTAATAGCATCTGCTGTAATTGTCTAATCACTGAATGGATCTTTCATTGTGTTTTATGGCAGAACTTACCATAAAGCATCCCGATAAAGCGTTCACGTCCAACCACAATACAATATGTTGAACAACTTTAGTTGAGTGATGATTTGAGCTCAAAACCACTTGTACATGCCAGTGGAAAACCAGTTTACGTAATAGAGAATACATGTAAGTGGAAGCAATATTATTACACACATTACGTTACTCCAATGTTGGTTTTATGATAAGGCAACAAATCCTGCACAGTGGTACAGATTATTAGAGTTGGGGTCTAGCGACACAATCACCATGATTAACACATTGAGCCGTATGGATGTCCCTAGTATTTCCAAGTCAAACAAGCGGCAGAATCCTAAGGATGTATCAGGTACGTCCATGAACTTGACGTTGTTTAAACTAAACAAGACGGCTCCTATACGTCCACAGGCTTGGTGTCTGTGTAATGGAATATTTTAGTTCTATATTTAAACTCTAGAGGTCAGCTTACACTGGAACAAGCTTACCTTCAGCTTGTGCGTACGATAGTCGTGTTTTGTTATATTCTTATTTACTGAAAATGGATTTCAGGTATTTTCTTACAGAAAAAAAGTCATGAAATCATAAACAATTCTGGCTCCAACGCTGATTTATCAAATTCATATATACAGAAATTAGTGGTAATGTGTGTTGATGATAGTGACATTGTGATGGGTGAAGTTAATGATATAACGAACACTTCTTAGTTCTTAGTTGAAATTATTAAAACCTCAAAAGCTGTACATAGTAATACAAGTTAAGTTTATATATCAAATTCAAGTTCACGGGAAAGGGATATATCTCTTTATCCATGTGTGAGAAAGAGAGTTGTATCCTAACCTCAATGTTGATAAGACATCTTTTTGTTTTCGACTATTTCAGTAAATTTTTTGATAAAACAATATAATTTTGTGTATAGGTGTAATCTGTGTTTAAAATTAATGTACTGCGCGAGAATTAAGTCGAGTTATTTTAGTGTAAAGTGTACTTTTCTCAACTTAATACAAAAAAAAGTACACTACAAAACACCATAACAAAATGTATACAATTTCAAAGCAGAAGACGTGTACTTTAATGCACTGTTTACAGAATGGATATAAGTATGTAACATGAAAATTGCACTCTCAACAATTTTACGGGGACAAAGTCATGTTGTACCCAGGGAAAAATATAAATTCGTAGAAAGCGGGGAGAAAATAAAACTAAAACTACCAAATAGAGCGGTGGTACTTCAAAGTAAGAAATATTAAAATGTTGTAGCAGGGTGCGATAGTTGTTCATAAAGACGACCTTGCGTTGACGCCCGTGAGTCGGATAAAAACTATGAAAAGTAACATAGCGGACGTACCGTCATAAAACTGTATTATTTTCAAGGGTATCAGAAAACTTCCCTAAGATTGTAAAAAGTTAAGTGCATCTAACAAAAGGAACCGTTAGGTTAGACAGAGAGCGAGATGGAGAGAGACGCTATGTTTCCTACGACATTTTCACGCACAAATAGTTTACGAATAACAGAAAGCGTCATTTTTTATGCGGGACGTGTTCACTAGACAGATTGGGTAAATTTGAAATTAGCGGTATGTCAGACCAATCGGCGTGTAGTTTTTAGATAGTTGGTGAGGGTAGTTTGTAGCAATGTACAAAAAAATGAACCGTAAGAAGTTAAGTTAGTCTACGGAGAGATTACAATACAAAGACTCGTATTTAGTGTATTAAGAAATTTGTCAGTAAATTAAATAAGTATATTTCAATCGCAACGGAAAAGTCAGTTACGGTAACGCGATATTAAACCTTGTGGAAGTTACGTATCATAAACACTTAATAAGCGTTGACAAGAATAATTTTCAGAGTAACTAGAGAAGATAAATTAAAATCAAGTAATATATCCAGTTTTACTTACTACAACATCAATCGTTGAATGTCGAAATACACAGCGAATTTTAATGTGTCAAACATCATAGTACGGGACAGTCGGTCGAGAGTAGTTATCAATCCGGTGTTGGACGCACTTAGCTTTAATAAGGATATGCTGAGTATTCAACAAGTGTATTAGTATACGGCACATGTGTATTTCACTAAGTTAATTAAGTGAATTGTGTATTACCTGTGAAACCAGTGTAAAATAGTGCAAACTAACAAGGATAACTGTTCAACGGTCAACGTCGGAGCACCAGCCTGGAACCCGCAGAATTTATGACATCGCATCGCAGAGTGAAGTCAACATACACGTAAATAATAAAATGAGCACTCAATATTAATATGCTTATTAAATTTAAATGTATGTCAATCATATTTGGTGACTCAATAAGTCTAAGAATCCACTGCTAAGAAATAAACACTAACAGATTTTATAGTAAATTTATTGAAGTACTGACTTATAAATTTTGTAATATGTGAATGCAAATTGTTATTAAAAAACTTAATTAATAACAATCAAATTGTGTTTATTTATTACTGGCGCCCGGGGTAACTCTTAAGAGTCGGTACACAAAAGTAAGTGTGATATCTTGTTGCTGAGAATTAGTATGTGATAAATATCAATATTGTCATTGAGTAATTTAACTTGATAAACTCTTACTTTATACATGCTCGTAGGCCAAGTAGTATGCAAAGTGGTAACGTGAAATAGTAGTAAGGCCTATTAAAAGTGTATTACATTCTGTCGCCCGGAACATGGGACTATTGAGTCACTAATAGAATAGTAAGAATAAAATAGAATTAAGAATACAATAATATAAGATATAGTTGTATGATTACGTGGAGTAAGAGTAGGAAAAACAAAAACACACAAAACAACACGCACGAAGTAGACAATAACATGAATACAGAAACAACACCCCATTATAACGAAATGGAGTTCGATATAAACAATCAGCTAGGAGATCCTCCGATGCTCGCACACATTTCAATGGGGAATCAAGAGTCAGGGACGTGGGGACCGAACGATGAAAATGCAGAGACACAACAGATTACACAAGAAACACTAGTAGAGGTTAGAGAGAGGACGGGATATCAGACATTACCAGAGACAGACAAAGACACCGATATATATACAATACTCCAACAACTGTTACAACAATCGAAAGAAACAAAAGAACAAGCGTTACAACAAATACAGCAAATATCAGAACAGATACACAAACAAAATATGGAACTAAGAAACGAAGTAACCGCACAACTCAATCATGAAAAAGCAAATAACCAAAAATTTCTCCAGAAGTTTAGAATAGACACTGATAATAAGATCCAAGAAAATTGTGATAAGATTAATACCGAGATTAGTGCCAATAAAAAACAACAGATTAAAGAGCTTGATGAAAAATACAATAATAACTTTAAAATAATTACTGAAACAGTAAGTGTAAACAATAAAAGGTGTGCAGATAACACGGCAGCTATAAATGAATTGAAGGTCGAAAAACTAAGAGTGTTGGAAACTAAAATTGACAGCAAGTCTGATGAGACATATCTTAAATTACAACAAATACAACGGGAAGTCAGAACTAAACTAGCGTCAATAAGCAACACACCATGTAATCGGGGCATGACAAATGAACAAATTAAGGACATAAAATATAATGGTACGGGTGATTTCCCGATGGAATTTATTAAAGAATTGAACGAAATATTCAGAAAACATTATCAAGAGGCTGGAAACATCAAGTGGATAGCAAGACATCTTGAAGGAGAGGCAGCAGTGTGGTGGAGATTAGAAAAAAAATAGCGTTACCAATTTCGTTGATTTCACTGATGCACTTATAAATAAATATTGGAATGACGTCATTCAAGAGAGAGTAAGAAATGAACTGGAGTTCGGAAGGTATCACGCAGAGAATGGAATGTACATGATCCAGTAATTAGAGCGTAAACTATTAGAAAACTGCCCAATTAATTCCGCCAATACCAGATAAATATTTAATTAAGAAAATCGCTAAACATTATCCACATGAAATACAAGTTGCGATAATAACTCGTGGTGTAGTTACAATCGATGAATTCGAGCAAGTATTACTAGAATTTATGAGTTTGAGAATTGACACGAGGGAGGCGAGCCGAGTGTATTGTGAAGGCAGGCGAGAGCGTAAGCCGTGGATGAGGGGTGAAGAGGAGAGAGAGCGAGCAGCTGAACAAGGGCGCGCTAACGAAAGTGAAATTAGGTCAGCTACATCACACTACCCCAAACGGCAAAACAGGTTTAAGAATGAAAACGAATCTATTCCGTCGACTAGCAGTGCAAACGGTAACAAAATTAATACTGCTATGCCAAAAAACTAGACAAGTTATGTAAATATGAAATAGACTTAAGTACTATTAATAAATATATTAACACTACCTTTCTACATTTAAGAGATGATTTAATGGTCAATGATGATGTCAACGTAATATGTAAAGTTAATAAATGTCCGGAAGTAAGAATCACGTAGAATGGAGTGCCTACGTATGCTTTGGTAGACACTGGAAGCCAGGTAAATGCCACCTCGGAACAGTGGTTTAAAAACAATAAGAGGGAGTAGGGTAATTTAGAAATATTAAAATTGTCAAATACCGTAATTAAGGGTGCAACCGGCAATAAGTCAAAAAGGGTCACACAACAAATCTTGTTAACTGTCCAGATCGAAAGTTTAAAAGTAGATAGTGTCTTTGTAGTTGTACCAGAATTAATAAAAGACTGTATCTTAGGCATGGGATTATTGGAAGAAAATGGGTGCGTGATCGACCTGAACAACAAACGATTAATGATTCAGGGAGATCAAAACCAGGAAGGAACTACAGCAGAGATACTACGAGTAGAACTCTCATCTGCCGATGAAGATATCGAAGAATTGATTGAACAGAAGGTGCAAGCTATCATAGAGATAACCGATGCTGAACGGAGCGAGCTACAACATATTTTAATGGAGAATAAAATGGTATTCCGAATACGCCAGGTAGAATTAACTCATATCAGCATAGATTCGAAGTTACCGATCGGACACCATACTGTCAGAGAGGATGCCCGATTCCGATGAGATACAAGGAGGCAGTGAGGGCAGAAATCCAGAAGATGGAATGGAGGCGCATGGTATTATTGAAAGGGCCCAGAGTCCATATGTCAACCCTATGGTTACTGTCATAAAGAAAGACCAGACGGTTAGATTATGTTTGGACGCCCGTACATTAAATTCAGTAACAATTCCAGACCATGAGGGAGCCATTCCAATTAATGATACTGGCAAAATGTGGTAACATTAAAGTCATGTCCACAATTGACCTCCGTAGCTCATTTTGGCAAATCCCATTGCATCAGGAATGTAGAGATTTTACTGGGTTTTTGTACGAGGGCAAATGCTATCAGTACACAGTGACGCCGTTCGGATTGAAGACTAGTCTCGCAAGTTTGACACGTGGTTTGGACCGGGTATTATCGGAATAAGTGAAGGCATTTACTATCTTATATGTAGATGACTGCTTATGTATCTCGGATAGCGTGGAAGAGCACCTACGACACTTAAAATTGTTATTATGTGATATAAAACACGCCAATTTAACTGTCAACTTTAAAAAATCACAACTATTTCGTAAAGAGATTGATTATTTGGGATATCGCTTAACAACAGAGGGTATTACCGCCGCACCGGATAAGATTAGAGCCATTCAGGAGTTTTGGAACCCAAAGAATCAAAAACAACTCAAAGGGTTTCTGGGCTTAACCAACTTTTATAACAGATTCACAAATAAAGACGCCGAGGCTACGCAACCATTACTAAATCTATTAAAAAAGGATACCACATTTAAATGGACAAAGGAAATGAATCACCATTTTGAGAAGGTCAAGGAATTATTCATCGAATCAGTGGTTCTTAAGCATCCTGACCCCAGCAAGCGTTTTTACCTACAAACGGATGCGAGTCGCTATGCACTGGGAGGACAGCTTTACCAACTAGACGAGAATAACGACATCAGAGTGGTCACATTTACGAGCCGCATGGTACAGGGAGCTGAGAGTAATTACTTCACTACAGAATTAGAGCTACTGAGTGTCGTACACTGTTTGCAAAAATTTAGGACCTATGTACTGGGTAAGCCTCTAACGATAATCACTGACAACAAGGCGTTAATTTTCATAAAGAAGTGTCAACTAAATAATTCCTGCATAACGCGATGGATTCTCGCAATACAGGAATACGATTTTGACATCATTCACTGCAAGGGGCGAGATAACATCGTGGCAGATATCCTGAGCAGACATCCTGAAGACATGGACGAGGAACAACCAATCGATCGAACCGAGGAATTAGAGATGTCTTATCAATATTCGTATCAGTACGGAGGCCAAGGAGCAGCTCAAGAACATAAAAGGTTATCAACTAGCCGACACGGAACTGAAGCAAATTATCGACGTAATACAAGCAAATAAGCAACATAAACTTGCCCAAAAATACAGTTGGCACAATGAGAAGTTATACCGAAAGGAAAAGGGGATATGGAAACTCATGTTGACCAAGGAACTATGCCACAACATGATTTATGAACTACATCAGGCATACAGTCATGTGGGGAATCGGCGTACGTATCACCTATTCAAGGAAAATTTCATGGGGAACTCAATTAACAAGATCATGAAATTAATTACGAGAACTTGTCAAACCTGCCAGAAAAGCAAAGATAATTTTAAACAAATGGTAGGCGAAACGCAGCCTGTAATACCCCAAAACAAGAGCGAACTAATTAGCATTGACTACTATGGACCATTACCGGTGTCCACGGGCAAGGTCAGGTACATACTAACTATGATCGACAACTTTACCAAATATGTAAAATTATATAAATTAAGGCAAGCCACCACGACCGCCACTATAAATAAAATTAAGTTGTATTGTGAAGAAATGGGAAAGCCATCAGCAATTTTAACTGACATCAGTACCCAATTCACCAGTCAACGATGGATCACAGCATTGACGGAGATGGCTATTAAACCAAAATATACCTCTGTTCGCAATCCGTGCACTAATTTGGCCAAAAGGATCAATAGACAATTAGGCAATATGTTTAGGGCATTGACATCCGAGAAACACACAAAATGGGCACAATTTCTCAATCTAATTGAAGCATGTATTAATCAAACATACCACGAAACTATTGAAACCACCCCGTACGAGGCACAGTGGGGAAGAAAATCGGAGCGTGATGGACCAAGTATCTCGACAGGGAAATGATGCCGACAGGCCAGCCAATTAACTACCACAATATTTACTTGTGCATAAAAGAAAAAGGAGAGAAAAGGACAAATCAAATCACAAAATTCCAAATAGGAGATAAGGTGTTGCTACGTGCGTATCCAATATCCGATCTCAATAAGAAAATAATAGGGAAGTTTTGCAATTTATTTGAGGGACCATATAAAATAACGAAGGAACTTGGAACAGCAACCTACCAGCTAGAAGACGCGCGACAAACCAGGATGTATCCGGGGAAATTTTAACATACGACAATTAAAACCTTATTATGAGCAATGACCTATTGCTACACACACGAACACTGACACTACACAGCTACTAAAACAGATTGTAATAGCACACAAACGTCTATGTATGTAATAATTGTAAGATTAGAATACTGTTATAATGAACAGGATAATCTTTGTTAATTACGAAACTGTATAAGAATTCCAAAAGGTATTAGCGTAGTTGTTATAGATTTACTACATTATAAAATGAGTTAACGGAAACTAGAACGTAAACAAACCTTAGGGTAGAATGCCATTGTATAACTTTGCGTTAGGATGAAAGTGAAAGTTGGAAAGAATACCTTAAATACCTTAACTTAGTTGTTTGACCAGTTGTCAAGGGAGGGTCGAAGAGTCCGTTTGTAAACAAGCATTGAAATGCCGTTGACACTTAAGCTACAACAACAAATAGTCAGTAGATAATGTTACAATGTTGTGTAATATCAATTAGAAGTATTTAATATAAGGTGATGTATAAACAAATGTATATTCTAGCAGTGTTAGACTAATCATTGATAGTAAAATATAATTAGAATGGAATTTGGGACGCAGCAATAGAATCAATCCAAATTTTAATAAAAATTGGACATAATTCGATTGGGGGACGATATAACGTGAAAATTGCACTCTCAACAATTTTACGGGGACAAAGTTATGTTGTACCCAGGGAAAAATATAAATTCGTAGAAAGCGGGGAGAAAATAAAACTAAAACTACCAAATAGAGTGGTGGTACTTCAAAGTAAGAAATATTAAAATGTTGTAGCAGGGTGCGATAGTTGTTCATAAAGACAACCTTGCGTTGACGCCCGTGAGTCGGATAAAAACTATGGAAAGTAACATAGCGGACGTACCGTCATAAAACTGTATTATTTTCAAGGGTGTCAGAAAATTTCCCTAAGAATGTAAAAAGTTAAGTGCATCTAACAAAAGGAACCGTTAGGTTAGACAGAGAGCGAGATGGAGAGGGACGCTATGTTTCCTACGACATTTTCACGCACAAATAGTTTACAAATAACGGAAAGCGTCATTTTTTATGCGGGACGTGTTCACTAGACAGATTGGGTAAATTTGAAATTAGCGGTATGTCAGACCAATCGGCGTGTAGTTTTTAGATAGTTGGTGAGGGTAGTTTGTAGCAACGTATAAAAAAATGAAGCGTAAGAAGTTAAGTTAGTCTACGGAGAGATTACAATACAAAGACTCGTATTTAGTGTATTAAGAAATTTGTCAGTAAATTAAATAAGTATACTTCAATCGCAACGGAAAGTCAGTTACGGTAACGCGATATTAAGCCTTGTGGAAGTTACGTATCATAAACATTTAATAAGCGTTGACAAGAATAATTTTCAGAGTAACTAGAGAAGATAAATTAAAATCAAGTAATATATCCAGTTTTACTTACTACAACATCAATCGTTGAATGTCGAAATACATAGCGAATTTTAATGTGTCAAACATCATAGTACGGGACAGTCGGTCGAGAGTAGTTATCAATCCGGTGTTGGACGCACTTAGCTTTAATAAGGATATGCAGAGTATTCAACAAGTGTATTAGTATACGGCACATGTCTAATTCACTAAGTTAATTAAGTGAATTGTGTAATACCTGTGAAACCAGTGTAAAATAGTGCAAACTAACAAGGATAACTGTTCAACGGTCAACGTCGGAGCACCAGCCTGGAACCCGCAGAATTGATGACATCGCATCGCAGAGTGAATTCAACATACACGTAAATAATAAAATGAACACTCAATTTTAATACTGCTTATTAAATTTAAATGTATGTCAATCATATTTGGTGACTCAATAAGTCTAAGAATCCACTGCTAAGAAATAAACACTAACAGATTTTATAGTAAAGTTATTGAAGTACTGACTTATAAATTTTGTAATATGTGAATGCAAATCGTTATTAAAAAACTTAATTAATAACAATCAAATTGTGTTTATTTATTACTGGCGCCCTGGGATAACTCTTAAGAGTCGGTACACAAAAGTAAGTGATATCTTGTTGCTGAGAATTAGTATGTGATAAATATCAATATTGTCACTGAGTAATTTAACTTGATAAACTCTTACTTTATACATGCTCGTAGGCCAAGTAGTATGCAAAGTGGTATCGTGAAATAGTAGTAAGGCCTATTAAAAGTGTATTACAAGTAAAGAGACAAATTTTTTATTACCACTCAAAACATTACAAAAATGCTCAGGACACAGCAGCATCTAGGGACTGTAAGTGGTCAGGTCTCAATGTGTTAATGGACTATTTTTACTTTTTTACTGAGCCATATTGCAATACATTTTTTGACGTCACAACACATTTAAAGTAAGGGGTCATATTGAATTATGTCTGTACGTACGCACACCCGCATGCATAATAAGACTAAATGATTTTGTGATTTAGCAAAAGCAACATACAGCAGCTCTAGTCATACACATGTAAATATTCACTGTACACACTACACATAAATATAACTTATATCATTATTCAGAATAATGATAATTTTAGATTTAACATTTTATTTTTGTTTAAACACTGCCCTTAAATTAATGATGGAACAATAACATGGCTCAACATAGAATTAGCAAAATTTTGGGTAATAACTAAAATAAAATGTCTGCTAAACCTAAAAACATGGTGTTTAACAATTTCAACACTACGCCCCATTTCAACGTGCAGCGCTAAATGGATTTACTCACACAAAGTCTGTAGCATGAGGCTAATTCATTTGTTACATAGCCTGCTGTTATAATTTAGTTCAATATTTTACCAGCAGATGTCTCCCACAATTCAGCAAAGTAATCAATATTTAGGTTAAGCTAGCACATGAAAAAATGTCACAAACATGTGACTTTGTACTTGATGAATGAGTACATGATGAAAATTCCTATTAACTGGATTCCTAAATTGATGATAAGGATATGAATATATCTACAAACATGCTGAATCTTCCACTGATGAAATGGAAATATAATTTCAATACACATAACCTAAATCAGTTACGTGCATTGTCATATACAATTTATTTTTATCCTTTCATCTTACATTTCGTCTTGTATGGGTATTCCTTGTGTACTGATGAATCACAAGTTGAACCACTGCTGCAAAGAGGAGGAAATCATGAGAATGATGCTGATACTGACTGGACTGATAATGATATCCACATTGAACGAGAGTGCAATAATAGTGCCCATTGTTGAATATTGTTTAGACTTTTTCATTATTTGTTGTGACTAATTAAATTAGAAGAGCACGTTTAAGATTAATTTGTAAAAATTATATACACGTAATCAGAATACTAAGAATATAAGTACATCAGCTTTGAAGGAGCTTAAAGTTGACATAATATATTATTTTGTTAAATAAGATAAATTTGTTACACTTTTTGACGTACTGCTAAAAATGGTGGTTCACCAAGGAATGACGTGAACAAACTAGTGGTGTTTAGTGTTAACCATTGAAACCACAAAGGCATGAATGAATGGTATTAAGTCACTCTTTTGATGTAATGGTATTAACACCAAACAATATTTATTGTATCTGGCAATTTGTACGATCCTTATAGCCAAGATTTCATGGCATAAAATTGATAACGATTTTGTTCTTATGGAAATAAACATACATTAATGTGACTGTTAATGATTTAAAAATTAAAAGAAAAAGTTTGACCGATGACAATACATGGTCATCTTCAGGTGTACTATAAAATTAAATTAAAATGTAAAAAAAATCACAAAACATGGGTCAGCCTATATACAGAGAAGACCCATATCACAAGCTGTTGGTGCAGTTACGGTTCAGCCTATATACAGACAAGACCCACATCACAAGCTGTTGGTGCAGTTACGGTTAGTTATGCATGTAGAATCCCTAATACTCAGCCAGTCTGATGTACACAAACCCACGTGGCACATCTGAAACGCTGTTGGTCAGAGGCACTAACATTGTTCACAGAGGAATGTGTTACATCCATGTGTAGAATGTATGCAGTCAAGTGCGAGTTGCCTTACCACTTAATGTTACCCTGGTTCTTTATTACGAAGTTTATTCATCTTTGTTTATGAATATATAGTAGAACTTTTTCACCCTGATTGAAATTATCAATTACAAGCCAACTCTTTAGGGTACAAGTGTAAAGTATATTCAATGTGTTCAGTCTGCAGTGAAGCTCCAACCCTAAAAAAAAACTGTTATTAGAAGTTAATGACCCCAATTTACTTCATATGGGACGTGCTAGCCTCCATGAACTTTTTAAAGTCTATGGGGTTTTAATTTATTTAAAAAAATAATACATTGACATTTCAACTTGATGAAGAAATTACTTGAAGCCAATCAAGAAGTTCAGGATGGAGAATTGTCACATTTCTTACCTTTACGAGATGTGGGTTCATGAAGGACTCACGACTAGTAAATTTTGGAGTAATTCCACAACAAAAACACCACCACAACCTTTTCTGTGAAGTCTGTCAACTGGAATAAAACCACCATGCAATAAAGAGAAGCATCTGATATTACTTCACATTAGTAACAAACATGGGTTTTTAGATGGGGGCTTACTACCGGTTGGGCCTAAGAAAAAAAAAAGGGATTATCACACTGAAATGGGGGTGAAGCTGGTTGGTCCTCGTCCTGTCCCTGGATAGCTGTAATCAGTGCTTTAATATCTGAAAACAGTGAACTAAACGCCAGCAGTAGCTTCTTCCAGAAGTCCCACAAATCATGCCAAAACCAAAACAAACGCTTTCAAAAAGCCCTTATCAGGGCTCAAGACATGTTTCATCAACGAAACGCAATCATCCTGACAGATTAAAAGTTATTTTATGGGGAAGGAAAGTACAAAGCATAAAATCTATGCGACAACAGCTTAATATTGACAAAAACCTCATAATGAGAAAGCGTGGAATAGACAAATTAGAAAGAACAGAAATTTGGTGCCCTAGCAGGACTATAGCTGTTAAATTACAAAAAGAATTACTGGGAAGAAGTACAAAAAAAGAGGGACATATTTCCATAGGGCAAAATTTTAGTGATAGAAGAAAAAAAGAAAACCTAAAATTTATAAAACTAAAGTCACTTCACCAACACTGACGGAAAGTAAACAAATTCTTACTATGCATTGGAATGCCAGATCACTGGGAAGGAAGATGGATGAATTGAAACGAGAAATATTTGAGAGAAACATTAAAATAGTGTGTGTTCAGAAGTCCTCACTGCCACTGAATAAATCTTTACACCCAAAATTCAGACACTTTGCTATGTTTGACTTGTCACGTGAAGAGAGAAATGGAGGAGGACTGGCTACATTGGTCTACGAATCTATAAATGTGGAAGACTGGAAATACATATATAAGAAAAAGTGAAATGTATGAAACTAAAACTGAGAATAAACAAAGACTGGTTGATAACTCTGGTAAATGTCTACATCCCTGGTCAGGGTATCAAGGAGACGGATCTGGATGTGTTAATTCCAGATTCCCCAAATTACTGTATTATGGGAGATTTCAACAGTAGACACAAAGCTTGCCCACTGGAAAGGAGAATGGTAATGGCCTGATTCTTTACAGGTGGATCCAGAAGCATGGCATTCTTCTCCTGAACCAAGGAAAAAAGCAACATATCAGTCTCCATCTAACGGTTCACTTAGTACTTTGGACCTGACCATGGCATCACCAGCAGTTGCAAACAGAGTACAAAACTGGCATGTTGGGAAAGATTTACGAAGTGTAGGAAGTGATCACTTCCCTGCGTACTGCGAGCTCATTTCTACCAGGAGGAGGGTGGAAAATCCAACTGCAGTTCTAGGACTACACAATATAAAGAAAGCCAACTGGAAGTCATTTAAAGAAGTGATCAGCAGAACACAAAACCACGAGTGCTCGGTGGAAGCTATAGAGGAAGCTCTTCGTAAGGCAGCAGACAAATCCATTCCTAAAAAGAAGCCATCTGGGAATTCAAGCCATATCAATAGTTGGTGGACAGAGGAAATAAGCACATTAAGAAGAGAGCGCCAGAGAGCAAGGAAAAGATGGAAACTGAAGCGTACTACTACACATCGCATATATTACAATAAGTGCAATGCTGTTTTGAGGAAGGCAATCCTGGTGGCGAAGAGAAAGTCATGGAGAGAATTTGTCAGTTCCATGAATCCAAACACTCCAAGTAGTGCGGTGTGGAGAAGGTTTCGGGCAATTGAGGGCACTACAGGAAAAAAGATAGAACAAATAAAATTACCATCTGGAGTTTGGCTTGAAGAGGACTCAGAAAAAGCAGAAGCATTTAACAACTTTTACAAACAGAAAGCAGGAAAGAAACTCTCTTGGCCTAAAACTTTAACAAGGCTAGAAATGTCACTTACTGCTAACTTTGAGATGTTCTTTACTAAAAAAAGACCCAAAAAATCAAATGTTCACAAATGTCCGAACTTAAAAATGGAATTGATCAGTTAGTTAGTGCGGCCCCTGGAATGGACAACATTTATAATGAAATGTTGCAAAATTGCCCATTCATTTTTCTTGACAAAATATTAGAACTTTATAATGATATTTGGAACTCGGGCAACCTCCCACAACAGCGGAAAACTTCAAAAATCTTACCTATTCTAAAACCTGGTAAAAGGAAAGAAGAGATTGAATCCTACCGGCCAGTTGCATTGACTTCCTGCCTGGGGAAATTACTCGAAAGAATGGTTAACAACCACCTGACATGGAGATTGGAGATAGACAACTTACTCAGTGAATCTCAGTTTCGTTTCCGGAGACAGAGAAGTACCAAGGATCTTTGTTAGTACTTACAAATACCATTTATAGAGATTTTGTGGTCCAGAGATCAACTGTTGTAGTATTCTTGGATTTTGACTTGGCCTTTGACAAAACTCCGCACTCCACTATTTTGTTACAATGTATGAAACTTGGGAGAAGGGGAAAAATGCTGCGGTTCATAAACACTTTTCTGGAAAAACGCCAGATCAGGACATCAGTGAATGGAGTAATGTCTGGTAGTGCTACGGTAGATAGCGGTATTGTACAGGGTGCAGTTATAAGCCCAACCCTATTTAACATTGTACTTCATGATATTACTACAGTGCTCCCTTCTGAGGTGCATTGTGTGATCTTCGCGGACGATGTGACGCTCTTCACAGCTGACAAAATTCCAGAAGTGGCCAACGAACGGATGCAAGGGGCTCTGAACAGAATCTATGAGTGCTGTGAAAAATGGTCCTTAACGATCTCATCAAAAAAGACCGAATGCTCATTTTTCTCAAGGAGAAATATATATGCAAAGTTCTCTCCTTCCCTAAAAATAAACAAAAACTCCCTGACAGTCAATGAATGCCCAAAATTACTAGGAGTTTACCTAGATAAGAAACTTCGATGGAGTCAGCACATTCCGAAAGTGCCTGGGCAGTCCATGAAATGCTTGAATGCAATAAAAGCAGTGGCTGGACGGGAATAGGGTGCAGATACTACCACATTTAGAAATTTCTACCAAACATTCATCCGCTCAAAAATTTCATACTGCTGCGAGATCTGGGGCTCAACTGCTCAAACACATATAGATAAACTAAAAATTATCGAATCATCGGCAATAAGGACTTGCCTTGGCTGTCCTAGAACATCAGTAGCAGCCATGGAAATAGATCTCTCGATCGAGCCTCTCGATCTGTACTTTAAGAAAATGATTTTGAAGAAAATTGTGAGGAATCGCTCACTCCCATTGTCACATCCGCTGTCGTCACTTGCTGCCTCCAGCATTCCTCAAGCCTTCACAAACAGAGCGGAAAAGCTCTTGAAGGAAATGACGGTAGGAACTCCAGAGCTTATCCCACCTTGCTTTAAAGAACCCCCTTGGGACCTTTTGGAAATGGAAATTTATTTGGAGCTCCCGAAAAAACTGACTAAAGCTGATCTTCCAGAACTACTTCGACAGGAGACCTTAGAACTGCTGAACACCACATTTTCTGATTATGTTAAGATTTATACTGACGGATCAGTCAACTTAGATTTGAAGAAATCAGGAGCTGGCTATTACAACCAAAACTCAGGCGAGAGCTTCTATGCCCCAACAAATTCTAGATCTAGCATGGACGCAGAATTGACGGCAATTAATACAGCTTTGGTGAGCTGTTTGGAGCTAAGAGGAAAGAAAGTCTGCATACTAACAGATTCAAAATGCTCTTTGGAACTTTTAAAGGACTCACAACCCAGCGACTATTATTTTCATGTTGCCAAAATAAGAGAACTGCATAGACAACTGCAACTGATGGAGAAGAGCGTGGTATTTCAGTGGGTCCCGGCGCATTGTGGCGTGGAGGGAAATGAGTGTGCTGACAGACTAGCCGGATTGGCTGTTTCAATGGCCCCAATATATCATCCGCAATATTCCCTCAAAAACTGCGAGAAACCATCGAGTCCAAAATACGAGAAGAATGGACAGAGAGCTGGGCGGCTGAGACAACGGGTAGACAGCTTTTTGAGATACAAAGAGAGCCAGGGGATCCCTCATTGTATAGGGAGGTCTCGAGGCAGGTGGCTACTTTCGCAGCCAGAGCTAGAACGGGACACATTGTTACTGCCAAATTATCTCCATCGATTTGACCTTAGAGACAGCTCAACTTGCACTGTGTCAGGTGGAAGAGGAAACTCTTGAGCATATTCTGCTTCACTGCCCCACTCCAAATCTGGCAAGGGATGAACTGAAGTTGAGGGCGAACAACCTCAAAAATATTTTTAAAAACAGACAACTGTGGCCCTTGGCGACAGCGGCATATTGTGGACATCGGGCCGTCGGAGTTATCTAGCTCTGGATGCCTGTGCGAAGAAGTAAGAAGTAAGTATCACAATGAAATGAATGATGATGTGCTCAAAAAATGGTTTGAACATATTGTTGTTGTACTATTACCAAACAATAGTGTAGTGATCACAGATAACGTCCCCTATCATTCCGTGATGACTGAATGTATCCAAATAGTGCGTGGCGAGAAGGTGATATTCTTGTGTGGTTTAATTTACAAAATATAGGTTTTGAAGAAAGTTGTATCAAAACTGAACTTCTAGAAACAGTAAAAAAATTAACATAAGTTTAAAAAGTTCATAGTAAATGACACTGCTGAAAAATCCATGCACACTGTATTAAAACTTCCTCCTTATCACTGTATTCTGAATCAAACTGAATTAATATAGAGCCAGTTGAAAGGATATGTTACCCGTCACAACACAATGTATACGCTGCCTGATATTAAACAATTGATAGAGAAGCCGGTAAATGAAATAATGAGATGGACACGTGGCATCATTGTGGGAGCATATAATAAAGGAAGAAGATAAGCTACGGGAACTGGACCAGATTATCAACGTTGTCGTGGACAGTCATATTATTAATAACACTGACTCAAGTGATGATTCAAGTTCTGATATTGATATGGAAGGATTGACTTACTCTCTGACAGCAACTGATAATATACAGATCACCAGTAAATATCACAGCTTCTATTTTTGTTTTAAATAACTTTACTTTTTTTTGGTTTTGCTGGGATTTTTAAACAGTGAATAAAAAAGCCATTAACTGGTGTTTAAAATATTTCTGACAGTCACATAAATTTTACTTTGGTCAGGAATATAAAAATTTTATCACAATTTACATGTCTTTATACAGTCACAACATTATTAGTACCCTGTCTGCACTGTTTCAGTCAGTGTTACACGCCCCTAATTCAAGCTGCAAATACCGTTTCAGATGTGCCATGCCTGTGTTTACATCAGGATTGAACTAAGAATGGAAATAGTGTGTATACACTGTATATCTCTCTGACAAAGGATGAACCCATAAAAAAAAACACAGAACGAACAGCATGGTAATAACAGAATGGCAATACAGAAGTGGCAAAAGTAGAAATCTTGCATACAAATATTAATAGATTCTTTTTTTTATCGCCTCAGCAGTTTAAGGGGTAGGGAGAGAGCTACCCCAAGTGAGCCATTTGACATACAAGAAGGTAGTACAGCAACACTATACTTCAGTTGCCCATTATTATCCCAGAATGTGTTATATGTATTCATTTCCATAGGCTGAGTTCACCTGGGGACTGAAACATGTACATTGATTTTACGGTGCCCCGAGAATCAAACACAAGACCCCATACATTAATAGCAACGGCCCATACCCACTGGCCTATTACGCACAAAAACCATACATATCAAGATTAATATGTGTTTTAACTTACATTGAGTGGCCTGGTTTAAGCTGGTTCTTGCTTATTTTTACTGCATAGATCAAACCAGTAAGCAAATTCAAACATTTGTAGACACATCCATGTTCACCCATTCCTAGCTCCTCCAATTCAACAAAATCCTAAAAAAAACATTTACAAAATAATATTAACAATTTTAAAACACCAATGTAACAGTAGTAGCATGAATTACTTGTTTGAGTTTTCTTATACTACCACAACCTTACACAAACTATGGAGGTTGAACTACACACTTTGTATACTTCACACTGTTTAAATATAAATTGCAGGACAAAGTACACAATAACAAAACAATGTAATGTTGCCATATTTTAACAATCCTGTCAACAGGTAATATGGTAGTCCAGATCTTCACATCACACACATGTATACAATAGAATACTCCAAAAGGACTTCAATGAACATTACAGCACTCCAGATTTCTGACGCCATGTCACTCGTGACCTCCACTCTTTGCCCCTCTCCCAGGCAATACAGTTGTAGACATTATAGATACATACCAACAGTATCATTCAATAAACTTCTTAACACACAATGACACAATCTTTTACTGTTCAATGTAGCATACAATGTTGTATGCAGAAGCAGTATGCACTGGTATACATTATATAAACAGTTTATTGCCAACAGGATGGCTTTTAAACTAAGCACTGTGTACGCACAGTGACTAATATGCTTGTACAATGCACATTCCATATTATGTACTACAATTTTTGTTTATTTTGCTGATCTCATTATTATTAAAACTATCATAAAAAGTTTATGTAAAGTAACTTTATAAGCAGTTTACATTCTGTACTTTGTGTCTCAATTTTCAAACGTTTTGAAGTTATTTTTGTATGAATACAGGCCATTTACAGTTTCAAAAAACTATAGAACGTCAAGGCCAGTGTAACAAAATAATAAGAAATGTCATTATTTTTATGACAGACCCAACTTGGATTGGAAAATGTTTAATTGATTTCCAAAAAGTTTTGAATATGCCACAAAAGGTACTAAAATATCTATACCCACAATGAAAAGAATTAATTCTGATGTGAAGAATGTAGAGACCTTATTTTTTTCTCTCGCCTTACAAGAAAGTTACACAAAAAAAGTAACTGGTCTAGACAATTTTCACACAAACTAATAAAAAAATAGAGTACAAAAAATTAATTAGACATGTAAGTAAATATTTTTACACGTATTAAGGGTACATTTCCACTCTTAGGAAACTAGTGTTAAAACTAAAGAAAGAGCAATTGTTTCTGGTCTGAAAAGACAGCTTAAATTTTGTTTTATCAATTTAGTTTAAGTAGAAAAAACAGCAAACAAATAGCAATCACTTCTTGTTGAAGACCGCTGCATATTGTACAGCAAATTTAAATCTAAATATATATAGAAGAAAGCCAGCCACATGTCTACACTGTTGAAACTTACGTTCACAGCAGCTACATTTGTTCTGAGAGTGCATCAAACAAAGAAAGATGTCCTAACGAAATTAAAGTGCATTACTCAAAAGTTCAAGAACATACATATACTCAACTTCTTACAAGAGGTGAGGCTGATGAGAGAGCAGTACAGTAATCCCTTAACATTCGCGGATTTAACATTCGCGAAACTTAACTATTCGCGAACCTACTAATGAGAAACAAATTTAACATTCACGTATACGCAACTTGGTTATTCGCGGATTAAAAAAAATATTGTATTAAATTGATTTTTTTTTCATTAGAATATTATAATACTGTACTAACCAAGCTTACAAAAAACATTAAGACCACCTGCAAAATACGTAAATAAAATTGTTTAAGGGGTATGAGTAGACTTTCTTTGTGTAGCTGATTCCGAGAATTCCGGCTGACTCCGTGCCGCACACATTGTGTAAACAATTCTGAGAAAATAGACTAGGCTACGGTTTATGTACCCCTCTGTTTACATTTCTCTCAGTTGTTAGTAAGCGTGAGTGACAAAAGATTCGTGATGCCGCCTCCAGTGAAAAGAATGAAAAAGGTTTTGCACCTTTCCGAAAAAATTGAAATATTAGATAGGCTACGAGCAGGAGAAAGTGCATCTGCTGTAGGTTGCTTTTTTGATATTAACTAGTCTACTGTTAGATCTATTAAAAAAAATGAAAAGGCTATAAGAGACAGTGTTGCAGCAAGTGCTCCAATCAGTGCAAAAACCGTATCTCAAGTGCGGAACAAGTGTTTGGAAGAAACTGAAAAAGCGTTAAGTGTCTGGATAGAAGATATGAACCAGAAGAAACTTCCGCTAAGTTCAGCTTTCATACGGGCCAAAGCTAAAAAAATATATGACCTTATCAACCTGGATCCTTCTGAATCATCGTTTAACTTCCAGGCGAGTAAAGGTTGGTTTGACAATTTCAAACATAGGCATAGTTTGCACAACATTAAGTTAGTTGGCGAATCGGCTTCCGCAGATCATGTAAGTGCTAAAAAATTTCCGGAAGAACTTGCTAAAATTATTGAAACTGGAGGATATTGTCCAGAACAAGTGTTCAACGCTGACGAGACAGGGTTGTTCTGGAAGAAAATGCCGAGTAGAACTTTTCTGTCCAAAACAGAACGTTCAGCTCCAGGTTTCAAGGCCGCAAAAGACCAAGTTTCTCTTCTGTTATGTGCCAACGCATCAGGCGATTTTAAGGTAAAACCGATGCTGATTTGTAGATCGCAAAATCCTCGTCCTCTCAAAGACAAAAATAAAAACGACTTGCCTGTTTTCTGGAAATCAAATAAGAAAGCATGGGTAACTAGTGCATTGTTTCTGGAATAGTTTAATGACTGCTTCATTCATGAGGTGGAAAAATACCTCTCATATAAAAACCTTGGCTTCAAAGTTCTCCTCATAGTTGATAATGCATCTTGTCATCCGTCTAGTTTAAAAGAGACCCATCCCAATGTTGAAGTGGTTTTTCTACCCCCGAATACGACGTCGCTAATCCAACCGCTAGATCAAGGAATCATAGCTACGTTCAAAGCCTACTACACAAGAAGATGTTTAAAACGAATTTTGAACTCCATCGAAGAAAATTCAGAAGCTACAGTAACATATAGTTGGAAAACATTCAACATAGCAAACTGTATTGCCGAAATCGATGCATCATTGATGGAATTGAAAGAAAGTTCAATTAATGCTTGTTGGCGAAATCTTTGGCCTCAAGTGGTACAAAAGGAAAACCAGATGCCTTTAATTTCCAAACAAGTTAAGAGATTGTGGAACTGGCTCATCAGGTCGGAGGTGATGGTTTCGACGATATGACGCGAGATGATGTTGAAGAATTAATACAAGAGAATGGTCTTACTGAAGAAGAACTAATACAGATCATTGAAGAAAACGTCTTAGAGACCAACAACGACACTGAAGACGAGACCAAGAATCCGGAAACTGAAGGTAAAAGTTTTTCTTTTTTTTCTGTAAAGGTTTTCTAATTGTTTCAAGTTTTCTACAACTTAACATTTTTTATTGCAGGTAAAATATTTTCTTCAAAAATTATTGGAGAAATTTTAAAGCTCCAACAACAGCTTGTTGAGAAAGCCATAGAAAACGACCCTTCACTGGTGAGAAGCCTTAAATTTAAAAGAGAAATCGAGGCAGTGACCCTTCCTTACACTGAAATGTATAATTGTTCTGTCAAACAATCACAGATCACAAAATATTTTCAACCATCAACTAGCAAATAAACTTTAACTTTCAATATGTATAAAGTACAGTATAATCAATATCTATGTATGTTAATATTACTGCTTAATAAACATAGTACGTACTTTTTTTTTTCGTTTCAATTAAAATTTTACAGAACCTACCACCTTTTATACACGGGAAGATAGTCTCAACATTCGCGATTTTGACATTCGCGGAGGTTTCCGCGAACATAACCCTCGCGAATGTTAAGGGATTACTGTACATAGTACTCTGGGCTGTTTCATAATACAGAAAAGAACCTCAGATGCAGGTAACTACCACAGTGAAGTGAATTTAGTAAACTATTTTAAATGGTTACAAGAAAAGTTTATACCTCACTTGCTCCCCCCCCCAAAAAAAAAACAAGCTAACCCCCCCCTAAAAAAAAAAATTGTAGATAACAAGCTATATGACAATGTCCAAACAGAAAGAGCACCCGATTCATATATTCCAAGGAAGATAAAATGAAACTAATTGGAAAATCAAA
This sequence comes from Magicicada septendecula, assembly GCA_034769895.1. Classification (NCBI taxonomy): domain Eukaryota; kingdom Metazoa; phylum Arthropoda; class Insecta; order Hemiptera; family Cicadidae; genus Magicicada; species Magicicada septendecula. Next base: position 263,830,604 of record CM068376.1, read on the forward strand.
AAGTATTCCTTTCAGGCTAACATGTTAGTTTGGTGTGAGTTAGGCAAAATATTTCAGAATAAGCACTGGTATATTTGGTATGTCATCAATAAAATTCAACTGGTATCGATACAAATTCATCTATATATCACCCATAATTCAACTTAATTAAATTAATCTAGGCTGATGTACAAAACTAGAAAGCTTCCTATTATACAATTTTTAAATTCAATATGTCCAATAAAACGTTTCACCCATATTACAATGAGCACGAATATAATAATATGTGACCTCACGATATTCACTGTAATATGAGTGAAACAAACGTAGTACAAAACATTTTTGATGCGGCCCATACCGGAAGAAGACTTCTAAAACAGACAGGCGGCAGAAGTCTATGTGAGAACATAGGTACAAGAATTTGCAAAAAAAAAAGTATCACACCAGACAGGTAAAACAAGAATATTGAATTACTCAGGGCTCGAATTACTGATAGAAACGTCTACTGGAGTCGTAATGTAAACATCTACATTATTAACTTAAATAATAAAGTGGATAATTTTTTGTTGTTATATAGAAAACAGGGACAACAAAGATGATTAGCCATCAGAATATAATTAAAGCACATGTGATGCCATATAAAAAGGTACGATATGTTATACATATTACTAATTATTACATTTCTTTACTGTATTTTACTTTTATTTTTAAAAATTCCATAAATAAATGATTGATGTTTACAGTAATTGTGTTAATTCTGAAATAGATTTACGTTAGGTCTATAATAATATTAGCAACAAGTACTTCAAAAACAAAAGCATATATGGTAAGTATGTATGCAAATGACAATGAATACAAAAGTATGCAACAATTAAATCAATGTGGGAGTTTTAGTGAACTAGTGTGTATGTGACGAGACTGTACCCTGTCTGCTATTCAGAGATCTCCAGCATGTAGACAAGCTCTACTGAAACCATTTTCTCTACACAATACAGTATTATGAATTCAAAACAATTTACACCATTATAAGTAACGGAGTTTGCCCTAGATTATCATCGTCAATCAATCAGGTTATCTCAAAAATTTGCAGACTGATCTGTTGAAAGCTGTTTCACCTGCATTCTTATAAGCTACGAATTCCTAAAGACATTAATTAATTCGAAAACACGAGAACATTTGATTATAGTATGTAATGGTTACGTGACGGAACTCTATTAAAAAAAGGAAAAAACAAATCTATGAACAAAATTCAATATTTTTAACCAATAGGTAATGCAAAATCTGATTTTAGTGAGCGCGCACGCACGTGTACAATGTGTACTAATTAGTCTACTTTATACTTAAAAAACCAAAAAACTTTATTTTACTAAATGTCTTCTCAATTCCGTCCATTGAACCTGTAACAGCAGCAGTTTTTATGGCAATGTGTTGTTTTCAGTTGAAAAGTAATCCTGTTGGCTCTCATCTACATGAGATTTTCCCATGGTCTTTCTTAATTTTTTTGTGTACAATTCCAATTTCAAGTCTATCACGTTTTACCACAGTGTTAATATTTCACTGTCTACAATTTAACATCGCCTTATCTTTTCTTTGTATACAGTATATGATTTCTTCAGAATTAAAGTCTCTACCTTGACAGGTTTTCATGATAATTGAATATTATTTTAGTTGTCCCTCGCTTCGGAATAACAGACTACCTTTGTAAGTAAGGTGTTTACTTCTAACCCATACCACTGTGCTGCATATTCAGTAAAAACGTCGGTAACAACAGTTTACTGTGCATTAGAATACACTTCGATGAACTCTTTGTTCAACAAACAGATCAGTTCAAATTGATGTAATGATCATTAGTATATAAACATGTTCTATCATACTACATACTAGTTTCATAAGTTTCCCTCGGTCTTACATTAGTTCTTAATATGTAAGATGTAATCTATAGATAACCACAGTGGAAAAAGAAAACGTGTTAATTTGTCCGTCAGTCAGAAATTGCAGTTACTGAAAAAGTAGAGGATAGTACTAATGTTTCGATGTTATGTGAAGACTATGGTACAAAAAACAAACTATTCGAGGCATTCATCAACCAACGAACAGGCTCATTAATTTATAAATGAATTACAAAGTATTTGTAACAATTGAGAACTTACTTTATATATAACAAAATAATATTCAATAAGCATACACATCTTACAAATCCCTTACCTGCATCGGGTCCCAGAGTCTTCACGTGAACTCGTTACCTATAAGTGATTTAGGGTTATATGTTATTAATAAACTCAACTCTCATTGCATTTGTTAATCAACTCAATTTTTTATTTTCACCTTCTTTGATACTCTTTTGAATTTACTTGCTTTCCATTTTACTGCTCAAACTATTACTGTTTCTTTTAATTACTTTTTTCTTTTAAAAATACAAAAAAAAAAACACATTTACTTTAACATTGCTTCACTTATTCTAATAACTAGTTTAAATAAGGCAACCCAGCATTTGCTCATTTATACCTGCCATTCATACTTTTTTTACCCCTTTTATAATTAGAGATCTCTTTTCCCCATTACATAACTTTTATTTTTGTAAATTGAAACATAATTACGTTCCTTCTGTGTCCATCTGCAAGTGGTTGTAACCCTACCGTTGATACACGTGTATCTCACTGGTTCAATTTTGCTCACTCGCTGTTGTTTCACATTTAATCGTTGTTGGATCACTTTATAACATTTTAATTTAGACTTTTTTCACATTTTTAACAATCTTACTATATTTTGGCTCACGAGCCTTTTACGTTGAACCGGCCGGGGCCGCAGTTGTAGGACGACAGCATTTGTTCTCTGCGCACTAGGCGAGAAGGAATGTATATGGACGTGTCATTTTCATGGGAAAGCTGGCCGATCTGTGCGCGCGTATGCATGAATGCGCACCCTTGTTGATAACTTTTGCATTCCTGTACCTCACCGTACCAGTCCCGAAGCTATAGTTCGTTCACAAAATATACTCGGGTTATGAAAAAATTTAGATTTCAATTCCCCAATTCTGTCCCATTACAATACCCCCCCCCCATGAGAGGTTTTCTGCCGAAACAGAAAAACTCTCATTGCCTACACCCTAAGAGGACCAGCGAGGATATGGTGCCAACAACCCCCCTTAATTCCTTCATAAATCATGGGTACTCTACCCCCCTAGTTCGGCGACTATGGCTGTACCTGAATGACATTACTGGACTTCTCAGTTCGAGATCCCAACATGTAAAATCAGACAGGCACTCACCACAGTATCACCTAACCTTGTAACATTCCAGAAAAAATCAACAACTGGCCTTGTACCAAACCAAATCCTCAACTGATATATCTCCCCTTATAAATACTGGATTGCCTTTAGCAAAGTACTGGGTGCGTACATATATGCCTTACTATCTTAAATACGGTATCTTAACTCAACTAAACATTCTTTATTGTACCAAACCCTAACTTCAAAACAATTGTAATCATTTTTAAATTAACATAAACATTTTACCCTCAAATATAAACACAATTCCCTTATTTTACTCAACTGTTACTTGTTTGTCTGGCAAAGATCATCTCAAAACGAAAATAAACTATTTAAATTTCATTCATGTAGTGAAATAAATCTAAATTCACTACCAAAGGTCCACATTAAAGTTGATTTACACCATCTCTTTTAATCACTTACTTTAATCTCATTATTTGAAGAGATTTACATTAATTAAATCCTCTCACGCAAATGTTAATTACCTCATAGTCAAACACTGTAAATTACTTCAAAACAATTTTAATTTATTTAATTTCACATTGTCTTTATTTACTTCATAATAACATTCATTCATCATTTCTTCCATAACCTTTAAATCCAACTTTCAAATTTACTGCCCAAAATTTCTATCTTTCAAATGAATTTAATTTTTATTATAAACATTCATAATTATATATTGACAGTTATTAAAACATAAAAAACTTATTATTATCATAAAATCGATTGCAACTACAAATTGATTACAAAAATATAATATACACAGAACACTATGAATCAGCTGATATCTTATCAAAGTAGCATAACCTCATATAGAGAACATTATACATTTTTTTTTTTTCAGAACAGTTATTATCTCCATACTACTTCGGTTATTTTTAATACAGCACCGAAAATCATTCAATACAATAGGTACATAAGTCATTCCAACAATCTCCTCCAATACTCCTTTACTATTGGCACTATTACAATAATCATCAATTTATCTTCTCTTTATTCAATCAGAGCTTATTTGTTAACAATTTAAAAACCTTCCACACACACTATGCCCCCCCCCTGGACTGTAGCGCCCAGTCACCTCCACAAGAACTGAAGTTAAGGAGGAATTTTGTCATCTACTGTCCTTGCTTCGGCGTTACAAAACATTCGATATTACTGATGTCCAAGGACACCAGTAATCCTACTAAAACTTAGGTATATGCCCTTAAACGGTCTACCATCCCATTCGATGGTAGCCGCTGTTCCCTAGTTCTGGTGATTCCCCTGATTTACCCCCCCCCCCGGGTTAATTTCTAAATTCACCTCTTACAACGATAACAAGCTATGGCCAGACTTAGGCAGAACGAGACGTAATGTGCCCTGACCATAGCCAGTCAAAGCTGAGCCAATTCCACGGTCAGGGTTCGGTGAGGCTGTGACCGCCCGAAAATGGGGAATCACAAGTAAATATTTTATATATATAATACATGCTTAGGTTCCTACACACATACATAATCAACATAATAGACATTAACCTTGAACATTAACATTGCTACATTAAACTAAACAATTCACCTTTAAATAATTTGTATAACAAATTATAAACATTACAACTTGAACTTTCTATTAAGCCCCCCTTTTTTTCCAACCTTTAATTATTTATCATTTATTGTACCCTCATCAAAATTCAAATATATTATCAACATTCATTTTACATAACATTTTAACTTCAAATTTGACCAAAATTACATACCTTACAGTTTTACTTTAGTTTCAAATTATATTAAATCTTTCACTTGTTACATTTATTATATTTCAACTATGAATTTCTATTAAGTATTTTCGTCATTAATTTGTTTGGGTGACTCCCAGTCATTCACAATGATTTGATTTATTGAATGGGCATTTAGATATAACCTTACCCCCTTCTTCCTTCTAACAACCACTAACGGACATACATAGGGTGACACCGATCTCTCAATAATATTTACCTCCACTAAATTCTCTAACTCCACTTAAATCATTCTCCTCTTATTACTAAATACCTGATACCCTCTTTGTACCTAGGATGTGTTCCCTCACCCTTAATTCACATTCATAATTTCTTGCCCCTCCCGGGTATATCGGCAGACACTCCTCTAAAACACTCTACTACCCGCCACAACGCCTTGCGTTGAGGACCCCACCCTCAATACAAAATTTCACCACCACCTATTTACTCTCCATTTACATCACTCTCACTTTCTCTACATACATGCACTCCCACTACTGTGTCCCTACTACTGACCCATTTCTGTATTACTTTTATTCCCAAAAATTCTTATTTTGTCTAACACCCGTTTAAAATTAGCTTTGGCTGACTCAAATGCCTTATTGAAATAATTATCACCCAAACTCCATCTTTTACAACATTTTATATTAATATGATCATTGAAAATTACACTAAAAAATTCATAATTACCTCAAATTAATTCAATCACCTAATTTAAAACCTTTTAAACTCATTTAAATTCTTTATTAAAACATTTTACTTTACTTCAATTGCATTATAAAATTCATACTTAGATATGGTCAATCATCCAACTAAATAAAACATCCTTACTGTCATAAACTCAAAATTATAAACATTCATTGCAACAAATATAATGTACATAACCATGTGTACTTTCTGATACATCATAATAACCATATGACTCCACAACTAACACATTCTACCTTTACTCATTTATTCTTTATTATAAAGTTCAAATCCCAGAAAAAATCATTTAAATTAATTATCAAAATTTATCTATACAACATTCATTAATCAATTAATTCATCTAACGTTTATTTAACTCAATCAGTTTTTTAAAACACAAAGTTACTTTAATCACCATACTCCAACACAATTACAATTCATTTGCATTATCAACTCTCGTTATTTATTTAGTCTGATAAAATATTATTATTATCATTATTATACAATCAATTCCCCTTGCATACATACATTGTTTACATCACCTGCATAGTACAACATAACCTCTTATACATACACTACAATTAGCCTCACTATAAATTTATCTACAATTTTTTGTCATATTATTTTATTGTTTACCATACTTCATTATATAAGTTAGCCAAGTAATTACCATAGACTAAAATAATTAAATGTTCATTCACTGTTTATCTCTAACCACCATCATCGTAAATTAGTCTGATTTTCACATAACCATTCTCCTCTTTACTTGCATTCATATCGTTATTATCAAATTGTCCCGTAAAACCCACATAATAATCTACTGGACTATCCCACATTACTATCAAATCATATACCCTGTCTACATCATTAGTTTTGGTCTCATCACCGTCTATTATTATCTATCACCCTTAAGCATTTTAACCTCTCAATTTCAGAATCATCTACTATTAATACCCCACATCTAAGCACAGGTAAGCTTCCCATATAATTATCAACGTTATCATCATTTATTTCTGCACTATCTTCACAACAAGGTAAGTCTTTCATATCATCTATTTTTTCAAATTTTAACTTCTCTCTTAACTCCGTATACCTTCTACTTAACGTAAACATCTCTTATCATTCTCTCTCTCTCAATATACCTCTCATAACACCATTTCATTTTGTCTCTATCACTCCATGCAAAGGATAACACAACGTTATCATGACACATCTTGGCTCTTCCAAGGAACTCATGATACACAAAAGGGGACCTACTTAGAGACACCTCGTCTCTATAACCACAGGAGGAAACTCTGTCCTCATAAAACATTTGTGACAACTCTGTTTCACAATATACTCGGGAAAAATCTGCCCTTTGCCCACCTAACCTCTCACCACACTTTATCTCAACCTTATCAGCACTCGCTAACACTTCGTTACTAAACTCTACCTCAACAAAATCTTCATTATCACTCTCAATATTAACCACCTTACTCTCTAGCACCACATTTTTAATAATTATATCATTGTTATTCTCACTTTTTACTTCAATATTAGACTCACTACTGTAATTACCACTTACCTTGTTATTAATTATTTCTTCACTATTTTTGTTCTTGTTACACTCACCTGTATTTATTCTCCACACTCCCATTTTCTCAATATTTCGTTTAATTCATTAAATTTACTTTCAAATATCTCATTTGTACTTTCAAAACGTTTATTAATTTGCTTTATTTCATTTTTAATCTCATCAAAATTGCTTTCGTTTGTATCAAAACGATTATTTATCTTATCAAACTTTTCATCAAAATTATTCTTAATTTCACTGAAACTACTTTCGCATTTTATTCTTTGTTCGTTAATATCTTTACTTAATTTATCAAATTTATTATCAAACTTTTCATCATTACTATCAAAACGACTATTTATTTTATCGAAATCATTCTTGACTTCTTTATTGTGTTCTTTCAATTCATTAAATTGTTTTAGTAAAAAACTCATTATGTCATTATCAAATTTACTATTACATTTTGTTGAGGTTGGAGTTAACTGAACTCCCGAATCCTCTGTAATATCTGTTTCCTCTGTAACACTTATTTCGACTATTTTGTCTTGACCCACATTCGGAGTTGAATGAACTCCCAGGTTACTCATGACAGCTGATTCATTAAATTCAGTTAATATTCACTTAATTATTCATTAATTTCACTTATATTATTCTCGTTATTCTCTGCCATTTTTAAATTGTGAAATTATTATATATTTTAACAATTCTTATTTTACATGTCTTCAGTATTTCAATAGTTTACGCATTACTTACGTACCATACTATAACATAAAATAGTTTTTTCGTAATTTTTTACGTATTCTGCTTCAACCTCTAAATCACTTATTTTTACGAGGAGACTTGGTCTGTACAAAATTTAAATTTGTACAAACAGTCCCTGTTTCATCGCGCCAAATGTAATCGTCCAAACATCTATCAAATAATAATATTTAATAAAATTTATTATTCACACTTCTTACCTTCATCGGGTCCCAAGGTCGTCACGTGAACTCGCAACCTATAAGTGATTTAGGGTTTTATGTTGTAATAATTACTCTCATTTACGGTTAACTATTTCAACTTCATTTATTATTCTTTTTATCATTCTCTTTTTTAATTTATGAATCAATTAAAACATGCTTTCTCCTTCTCTATTCTCTACATTTCAAATGACCAAATTAAATACTGAGGTAGCGACCCCATCTGACCGAAACCACAAACACATTGAATTACAAAACCACAAAAATATCTTTTATTTCTTATAATTAAATTAATTTATTTATTAAATTAATTAAAGACAACCCAGTATTTGCTCACACACACATCTTTTATCCTCTTTATTTGAAGCACTTTCTTTTATAAAAATTTTTTAGAATTAATTTTGAGTCCCACTGTTACTTAACTGCCACTGTTTACTGCTGACCACATCGCACTCCGTATATTCTCAGTCACTGATTTGTCCAAAAATTGTTCTCCCAGTTTAATTTAGATGTCACAGTTTTTTACCACTTTGAATTATAATTTAGATCACATTTTTTGAAAGTTTTACTAAATTTTTTGGCTCACGAGCCTTTTACGTTCAACCGGCCGGTTTGATTACTTGGCGCTGAGTAACTTTTTCAAGATGGCCAACGCTCCTGCTTGAGTTTGGCTTCTTGCTTCTGATAGGCCCAACGGGCATCACGTGGTATCTTCTGGGGGGCGAGTCTGTGTAACATTAACCTGCGTTCAGAGGCTCGCTCAACATTTCGTAACAAATACGATGTTCGGGCAAGCAGGCGTGCACTCGTTCACATTCCTCAGCTTCAGGAATTGTAACAAACTGAGGGCGGACAGACCAAACGTGCAACTGGGTGCCCCGAAAGTGAATGTTGATTGTTAAAACTGAGGCCCCATGTGGGTAACTCCCTTTCGTCGCATTTACAATTTAAATAAACCCAATTCCCCAATTCTGTCCCGTTACACAATTCAGACATGAATGAAAACACATGCAAATAGTAATTAATCAAGATGTGAAACACTCTGTTTTAAGTGATTTATGCAGCAACATCTAGACTGGATATCCATGTAGTGAAAAATAAAAAGTGCAAGAAAAACATTCATTGCACATTTAGAGCTGGAAAAATTTGAATGAACAGCGTCAAATGGTAATGCAAATTTCAAAATCAACACAGCTTGACAAACTGTGAAAGAAACGGAACTGTTCACAGTGAAATTGAATAAACTCATCAAAGATCAAGGGTTACAACTGTACCAAATACATGACAGTGACAAAGTGGCATATTCAGGTTATCTCTTTCACAAAACAACCGAGCTCAACAACAACACAAAAATAATGTGCCTAGTCATAAAAGAAGCACAGATTGTCAGCACTTCCCTTCCTCAAATTCAAACAGAATGAACCAATTAAAGTTGGCTATTGTAGGTAAAGCTGCACATCCAGGTGCTTAAAAAAAATATTCCTGTACATTATCATAATACCAAAAAAGGCTGGTACTGATAACAAAAATTATCCCTGCCATCCACAGTTCCAAGAGGACACTACGAATCCCTACTGACAAAATAAAGATTCTTCTAACTTTACTATTTAATGTTTAATAACTTATTTTAAGGACGGCAAATGTTGCTTTAAAAATGAAATGTGTTCAAATAATTATTTTGACTATAACACGCATAAGTAAAAACCCCATGTTTTATTACTGAAAGATTGACTTCCCAGTACCATATTTTTTAAGTTTTTATGGATTTTTTGATCCAATTATGAAATGACAAAATCCCAATGATAAAATCAGCGAAGTTTATGTCTCAATGTATATCAGTAACTAGTTCTTACAAGAGTACTTTGGGAAAATATTAATTTTTATCTTGCGTCCCTTTAGAGATATTACAAATTTAAAATTACTATTTTTAAGCATAGTTCAAATATTTGATGGCTCATAAAAAATAAGAACAACAGTCTCGTCCTTCAAATTCTTATAACAAGAAGTGCAGTATAGTCTTCACACAACAAAAATATTAAACATGAATATTTCTTATTTGCATGAAATCTTGTCTTCTAAAGTTGTTTATTTGACCAGTAATAAATGTAATTCTCAGTTCCAGATTAATATTTTTAAAACATAGCTAAATTGTGCTAACAACATAAACAAAAGATGATTTTATGCAGATTAAGATGGTTTTTGTTTTCAGATATCTTTAAAGATAAGAAAGTTATTTCAGTCTCTGGAGTGTACGAAAATGTTGAAAATAGCTGAACTTCCAAAAGATGGTTGCCAAGAAAAATTCATTAAATGTAAAAAAAATATCGGTTTTTAACTCCTTGAAAGATATAGAAACCAATAAAATAATACTAAATAAGAAAAAAAAAGTTGGCACCAACAATTTTATTTTTTTACTATTTGATTTGAGGTAGATTGATCTATGTGTGAGATGGATTAGATGATTGAGATTGCAATCCAAGTAATGAATTCATTTGAAACATTACAGATATATGAACGATTCTGATTATTCCCAAAAAGACGGAAAAATAAAAACAAATCTTTCAAGTACCTGAGGATACTGGTACAATGATTTCATTTTTTGATATACTGGCAGAAAAAGAAAAAGGCTTACAAAAATTTACAAAGTTTAAAATACTTATTATAAAGAAACATTAGCCAGGTATACAATTAAAAATAAATGTTTTCTCCAGTTCAGTCATGTTCACATCACTTATTCTAATTTTATTGTTTTCTTATTTTCTTTGTGTACTTACTTTTGTTTTACTGACACAATGTAAATGAAATTTTACATCTGTTATTTCTGTGTGCTCAGAATATTCAAATATTGTTCGGATTATGTAGTTTATTTGTAAAAGATAAAATTAGTTTTCTTTAGTCAGTATTAGCTTTATTTTATTGTACTTTAAACCACCTTTCACCTTAAGTATGCATAACAGTATGTAATACAAGTATGTTCTTTCAGAAAATAAATCAGTTTTTAAGTTATTTTAAAAAACTACTTAAGACTGTAAGTAGACTTAAGTATCCTATTTTAAGGTATAAGACTAATCAAACTGCATACAATTCTAAATACATTTTTAAAATGTATACGTGTTTAATTTTATCTTCTGTAATACCTTAATGGAGCGGTCGTGGTGTAGTGGCTAGTGTGTGACGCTGCTACGCTGTCGGCGTGGGTTCAATTCCCGCCAGGGGCCATCCGATTTAGATACGACCGTTCCCCCTCGCAAGGTAATGGCAACCCAGCGAGAGGTATCCTGCCTAGTATAAAAAAAAAAGGATCCGGCGTTAAACTGTAGGTCCCATATACCTGTGAGAGACTCAGTATCACACGCACCACAGGTATATGCGGGGAGGGTACTAACCAGTCGAAAGACTGAAGGACTACGAACTGACTGAACTGAATACCTTAATGTATTTCACTACAACAGACATTGTCATCTTCCAATTAGTCTGTTTTAGTGAACTAGTCTACTACTACTTTGAACTAACTACAGATAAGTCCAAATGCATAACATGAATAATAAAGAAACTATAATATTATAAGTACGCTTACTGTCTCATAACGGCTGCTTAAAGCTCGTTTACGTTTCTTTGGTGAACTTATGAATTCATTTTCGTCCATACGAGATCCTACATTCCTTTTCTTCAGTTCACCTTTATCTTGAGCATTTCTGAAACAAATAGAAGATCGATTACTAAAAACTTTGAATCAAACAAAACTTATGCTAAATCCATTTCATATACAGTAGAAACATCATGATCAGTATTGTACTCATAAATGTATATTAGGACAGTTTGTTTTCTAATAAGCTAACTTTGTCAATTCTCACACTGTAGATATGCAAGGATGGCTCAAAGCAGCCACATAAAGCATTAATTTTATGATTCTTAGAAATCAAAACAACTTTATTTAACAGTTTGATTGTTTAGTAATGCGAGATGTGGATGGAGCAAAATGTTACCAAATTAATTAAAATTTATGTGACAGTGACACCTTTCAGTTACTGGGCTTATATAGCAACGAATCTTTATGATATCACCATGGAGGAATATTGAGATCAAAATTTATGTTCAGTAGCAACAAATGAACATTTTATGCAATGAACTTAACTGGATTTGGAACTTACTGAGTTAATTACAAAAACTTCAGTAACCCAACCTGAGACGTTCAAACTGACTTTCGGTTGTTCGCAGTAAAAATTTTAATCTTCTGAAACTCAAGTTCTTAACCAATAAATGTTGTACTCAAAACTACAGATTCTTTTGTTATCCACATTTAACCCACCATCACTTTTCCTTTCTTGCAATGAATGCACAATTCTACGATCTACAATTAAAGGAAATGTGTGTACACACATATAAAGGGGACATCATATACATGTAATACCCTACAATCAAAATTCTTGATGGATGCCTCTGATAACGAGTTAGAACTGGCCATAGGAAAGTTCAATCTTGTATATGGTGACTAATAACGAACACCTTAAGCAAGAAGTAAAAAGATTTAAAAAGAAATATAAAAGAGAAGGGTTAGCATTCTTCTTTCAACCGAACCTGGAAAATGACTGAAAACCTCTACAATGAGACAGTATCTATACATTTCCAAAAGTGTGGTTGAACATACTGCCCACATTAATCACAAACGAAATATTAATGAATATCATTTAATTGGATTCTGAATTATATCCTTATCACTTTTAGGTTAAAAGATACACACACAAACACTCTGATTTTGCCTAACTTGCATACCACACATGATGGAAAACCAGTAGAAAACTTGCTGCCAGAGATAAAAGAAAGGAAAAAATGTTTTAAGTACCCACCAAAACAATTGTTTGATTAATTTCATCATGATATAATATCGGAATCAGCATTTTGATAACTGAATCTCATAAATAATAAGGATCTGGGGAATTTTTTCAGATGAGATTTTTAAATAAAGAAGATGAAAACAAGTTATAACCATCAGATTTATCATTTTATCCGTTTATCGGATCAACTGTCTTAATAAAATCGGTTAGAATGTTAACAAAATAGAAAATTACATTGTTTCAATAAATGCTGATACAAGATTCCCTCAAAGCAAATCAATGCTCGAAGAGGAAATGAGATTTTAAACATAAAGTTTTACATTACTTATAGTTTTTACGATGCGTAGATGTTACTTATTAAAGTACAAGTTTAATTAGTTACAGCAGACAAAATATGATGATCACAACACAATTTATAATGTACAGAATTATGTAGATGTACCATGTAAAATGTACAGGAAATCTACTGTATTACACTAAAACTTTAATTTTCTTAATTCTACACATAACCTACTTACAAAAATGCAACATATGGCTTAATTAAAAATAAATATATTATTTAAAAAATGGTACACGACCAAACTGCCATTTCAAAACTGCCTTCACCAGTATTTGGATGCAGGAAAGGAATCAATCAGAAAACTGAAGTCTGTATTCTGTGCCGTCTCATTTTCAATGCTTAGAAGTCACAGTCCAAAGAGTCGCTCTTGTGATATAGTGCTTCTCAAATTTGATTTGTGATTTTTAATTTAGAAAATGATCTTTTGGCTGTTGCTGTTGTCACAGGCAGAGTCACGAAAAGAATGTAGTCAGTACAAACTTCAGGAAATTGGAGGAAAGACTTGCATGTTCACATATCGTGGTCGTAGCTAGCTCTGAGATTGCCACGTTGTTCATAATTACTTCTTTTATAATTGATCAGAAACTTACCATCTGCTGTGGAAAAGGTCCGATAATTCCATCTCGTACTGATCTTTTAAGACACACAGATAATAAATATAGATCATTGTCACTTACTTTATTCAGTCCTGAGGGGCCGAGTACGTTAAATTTTTCAATGACTGCACCGAATGCTACACAAGACTCACCTAATCGCATAATTAAAATATCCAATAACTGGTTACAATTTTCAACTTGAAACCTTTTTTCACTGTCTTCTATTCTTTCACCTTGGCTCAGTACATCAAAATTTTTTTTTTTTTTGCTCCCCCACATTTGTACTAGCTTGATAGATTCCTTCCATAAAATTATTTCTGTTATCATAAGCACTTTGTATGAGCGTTTCAGTTTGCTTCATGTCGACTGACTTTGACTGGAGGTAACTACTAAGGGGGGTTACAACCGAAAATATTTTTGAGAAAATATGGTGAGAAAAATGTCAAGTTTATTTTTCCGCCCTTTTGCTTAGCTCTTTCTTTGCAATTTTTGATCTTAAACTTTCTTCCGTAAGTGCTTTAATCTTATCTAAAACCTGAATCTAAGAGCTGTCAATGTCTCGTCTCTTGAAGTCCTGGTAGAACACAACATTTTAAGATTTCAAGAAGGTATGTTGTTATCTAGAAGCACTGACCACCTCCTAACGCTTGTGTTAAAATGAAAAATACAATCCACTAGATCAAAAAATCTGTATAACCTACAAATTTGTGTGTGTGTGTGTGTGTGTGTGTGTGTGTGTGTGTGTGTGTGTGTGTGTGTGTGTGTGTGTGTGTGTGTGTGTGTGTGTGTGTCCATCAACCAGTGTGCTACCAAATGAGCTAGATAATTAAATCACTTACAAAAATTAAAATTTAACTGAACAAGAATAAGAAATAAAGCAGAACTGCTTTATCTATAAAATATTTTCTATAATTTGTGTATACATATACACACACTTTTCTGATGTTTGGAGGTTATATTTTTTTATTCTCCCACCTTTCTGATATTTGGAGGTTACACGTTTTACTCCCCCGCATTTCTGACATTTACCCTCTTAAATTAATAATAACCCGCAAAGTCTCATTTAAAAATCTGTCAATTATTTATATTTCATGATTTACTTGTTGAAAAGCAATCAGCCATTTCCCATCCCTATTTTTTCATAACATTAAGATTGCGCACCTGAAGACTGTGCCCCCCCCCCACAGTTGCGGATCCATATCCCCTCCCCTGCACACAGTAAAAACGATAACTGAGGTATTGAAAAACTAATTAATCCAATTCAAAAAGAATTTGAAATAACGACTACAGAAAACTGAATGAAACATTACTAAAAATGTTCACTCCTAAAATAAATTTAATGTCTCTTTAAATAGGTCATGTCTACAAAACTATTGAATTTGTTCTTAATGCTCCAGATATTTTAACCATTGTTTCAGTTCTTCACATTTGTTTTCTTTATTCCTACATGAATACAACATAAAGAAGCACTTTTAAAATTGATGTTTTGTATATTCAATCACACTGCGTGTTTACCAGGATACATTTATCAGTACTTGTAATACTTTTATAACATATTTATTATAAAATGTTTATTACAACTGTGTTATAAGTTTTATTAGGCTTAACTGAAATGTGGAGAAAGTGTATGTACGCAACACAAACACAGTCGTTATAGCTCTAGAAAGGAACTGCCCACAAAAACAGAAATGCTCTTAGCCCACATCACCCAAAAATATTCTATTTTAAGTGCACCAATTTTAATTGTTTTAAGATTAAATTTGAAAAACATAATGATCATGTAAACAAGACGATTAGATAACACGCATCATAATACACCACAGAAAATTTTTCATACTGTAGTAAGTTATAAAAGTGTAGGCATATTTAGTTCTTTAATAATAAAACCTGTTAAAAGACACTGTCTCAATACACTTCCCAAACTTCAATATAGTGTATCTTACAGCATCTACTATATAGAGAAACTGTACAGAAATCTAATTACAAAAAATATGCATTCATTTACATGACACAATTTAGTTTACAAAAATCTGTGTACATGGAGTTAGTATTTATATAATTCCATTATTACTTTTATTATTGTTATTATGACTATTAATATGACACATGCTACACCTCATCATATATTTAATTCAATTAAAATAGTTTAAAGGTACTTTTTTCAAAACCTCTGTGTACAGAAACTATCAAACAGAGGACTATGCTATCACCAGCTTGTTCTTCTTACTTATGCAAATGAGTTATTAAAGATTTGAAAATATGGTGATGAAAGAGAATTTAATAATAAACATTACTAAAGCTAATAACAATATGGTATACATAACAAATCAAAGTTAACAAGAGAAATCACTTTATTTTACAATGACTTGAAACTGTCTCCTTATACTCAAGCCAAACAGAGAACAACTCTTGACATTTGGTGCTCATGTTCAGAGAGAAAGGTGCACAAACTGCTACTGCTAATCGTGTTATAGACGTGATAGAAATTGAACAGTCACGTCCAAATGCGCAGTGGACAAACACCTCATTGCCGAGACTCACAAAATTTTCATTCACTTCGCACAATGCGCAAGACAGTTTTGTACCATCTTCCATAATGTGCGTATCAAGACTAAATAAACATGGTGTATAATCATTTAAAAATTATACTGGCGACAAAACTATTTGCTTTAATCAACGAAATTAGTTACAATTATTTACATTTTATTACAGAACATATTATTAATTTTACAACAGTGATAATAAACTATTTCATAATTGCACGTTTGCATTAAATATAGTGTGAAATGTAGATTAATAAGCCCTCCAAATTTTCTAAACCGAGTTCAAAAACACTGTGTAACCAGACTCATGAGGTAGCGTGGAATATGTATAATTTCATGAAGAGGGAGGTTGAAAGTGGGAAATCTCTATTAGATTTCTGTAAGGTACAAGAGCATGTTACAAAAGCGACGGGTATTTCTTATCACTCCATGAGGAGAAATAGTGAAGGATCATCTGCTGGATCAGCTGCAGAAACAGGAACATCACTTAGTACACCAGCAAAGAAACACCGCATTCATAAGCCTATTACAGAGCTTAACTATTTTGATAAAGGTTTGATTAGGGGAACAGTTTGGAATTTATACATGAAGAAAATTGTCTCTCAACAGCAAAAAAGCTGTTAGAAAAACTAAAAGAATACATCAACTTTAAAGGTGGCAGTAGCAACCTAAAAATTATCTTGATGGAAGTAGTCTCTACGTGTATAAAATCTAAAAATAAATGACCTGTTTTAACAGAAATTCACAGAATAGAAGCTACAAGAATACATTATTTACTAAGCATACAAATATTTAGAGAAGAAGGCAGAGCTGTAGCATATCAGGATGAAACATAATCATAGCAGTCACATACTTCCGTACACCAGGAATGATCAGATTCTACCTGGTGACTATTCTGTTCAAGTTGCGAAAGCACAAAATTAATTATTGTTCATGTCGCTGGCAGTCAATACAGGTTTGTTCCAAACGCACTGCTGACTGTTTAATTTAACCGAAGACAGATTTCCCAATAACATGAACGCTGACAACTACAGACATTGGACCGAAGAAAAATTGATTCCAATTTTGCTTACTAACAGTGTGTTAGTAATTGACAATGTCAGCTGTCATAATGTGCAATTAGAAAAAACACCTACATCCAATTCTATGAAAAGTGATATCCAAGACTGGCTAACGTGAAACACAATACCATTCCATCCTTCTATGGTTAAAGCAGGACTTTATGAAAATGTTAAAACATGTAAACCAAAATTTAAATCAAATTTAATATATCAAATTCTGTAAAGTAAAGGACATTTAGTTTTAAGGCTTCTGCCTTACCACCCTGAATTAAATCTTATAGCCTAGAGATGATATAAGCAGAAATAAGCAGGATGTTGCTGAAAAAATCTACATTTAATTTAAACAATGTCAAAAACTTAGGCGAAGAAAAAATTTCAATTGTGAATACTCACGATTGGGAAAAATGATATAAACAAATGCAAAAAACTGAAAAAGAATATCTGCAGAAGGAAGCTATTGTGGATGAAACAGTGTATTGCTTTATAATTAATCTTGGAGAAAAGAGTAGTTCAGACAGTTCCGATGATTTCGCTGAAGAGGAAGATGATAATCTCTCTGGAATAGGGGCATTGCCTGACAGTGACTGAAAATTTTCAAGCAAAAGTACTGTACATTATTTTTGTAGTTAAATAACTCAAATTTTACACTTTTAAATGTTCTTCAAATTTTTATTTTTAATTAAATACGAATAATTCAGAATTTTTCAAATTTTTTATTTAAAATAAATATAAGTTATGTAAATTAAAAACATAATGCAAATAATTAATATATCAAAAACTGTAAATGACTGTTTACACACACTAAGCAAATCAATGTTGTTAAGTAACATAATAAAGTTACAATTCTCTGGCAAGAACATTCTAAGCATGCAAGTTCTGTTGTAATGGGACAGTAAATGTTACACAGACACTGTTATCGCATACTATCCTTGCTAGTGTACTCGTAGGTGGTGTAATTAATACATTGGGTAGGCACACCTTACTTTTCAGAAAAGGCTTTCGGATTTCTACAGGAATTCAATCATGATGCCATAGTAATGCTCTATTACCATGTTCTTATCTGAAGGAACCATACGAGCAGTTAGCAAACAGTTCTAACATTCACCTAAACATACAGACTATTATGCAGCACCTGGTATACAGCTGAGGTGAGATTAAGTTGACAGCAGTAGCAACAACACTAGTAGCAACAACACTAACATCTATCAGAATGATTTTCTCGCCATCCTGAGTCTACACTGTACTACTGTTATCCTGATAACTAACAACATGGTATATCAAAACATGATTCTCTTACTACACTACCCTATGACGTAATAACTATGGCCTACAGCATGTATTGGAAGTATCTGCAACAACGCTGAATACTTCTGAAAAAGTCTATAAATTACTCTCCTCTAACACCTAAAACAGATCAATTTTAAATCACAAAAAATTAAGGTAATATATGATATTAATCTCATCCATAAAAAATACAAAACTTTTTTGACATTTATATACTTTTACATGTTATACTACTTTCAATGAACTGCAGAAACTACAGTTTCTCAAAGAGCCATAGTAGGAAAGGGGTTGTGGGAGACAAAGGACAAGCCTGTTGCCCGCTCATGTTCTCCATCCTGAGTTTCAAGTAGAGCTCCTGCCACAGGGACCACAGATGGTCTGGATTTTAAAGGGTGTGGCCTACTACCGGTCGTGGGGTTTCAATTAGTTATCTAATTGAGGGTGAGAGGCCGGGTCCAAGATTCACCTGCCACAGATGGGTTGCAACCGGGGGCACTAGTAAGGTGATTGCCTTGGAAGCGGGCAGTACAGCGATAGAACTTTCAGGAAAGTGTCCATATAGTGGTGTCCAAGGAACGGACAAGCAGGCGTCTCCAATAACTTTATTCACTGTCAGGTGGCCTTTCCATGCCCAGCGTAATCCTCAGTCCAAGAGAGATTGAAGTTTCGCTTATGGGTCTTAGCCAAGTGGCCCCATACGGGTATCGCGTAGGTAATCATCGGCACCACAGGTGGTGACGATGAGTTTCCCAAGGCAGTGGGTCATAGATTTGCTGCAAAGCAGGGGGACAGAGTTTATATTGACAACGGGTGGTCTTGCAGGCTACTTGCTCGGACTGTGACTGCCAGGTGAGACCTACCAGGTGCCAGAGCAGGGGAGTATCGTCTATGTACAGTCTGTCAGGGAGCCTTCTACGTCTGTGCTCTTTGGCCACGTTGATAGCGACCAACGCTATCCTTTCCTCTGCCCACTCAACGTAGGAGTCAAACTGTACCTGGAGCCAGATAATGGCCGTTTCAGCTCGACGATCGACTGTATAGAGCTATGGAAACTATTATTTGTTAAGAAAATAAATACACTCTTGTAAGATTGTGCAACTTGCACAATAATATTGATAAAATTTTAAATTCACATTTAAGATAATAACAAATAGGTTTTAATCACTACAAATTAGAATCATGTTCACAAAACTTGATACTATGCAAATGCTGACCAAGAAAATGTGAACATCATAAACTAGTGACAAAATTAACTAAAAAATATTATTCAGTTATTTTTAACGGAATATTATTTTTATATTATAATATGGAATATTATTCCATATTCTGTTGTTTTAATAACTACAACATGTAATACATCTTGGCAACTGTAATGCATGAATAAACATCATGTTTATTGAAAAGCACAAGACTATAATTATACAAACAACGAATATTCATACATACCTGATATCAGAAATAATACAACTTCCAGCTGGAGAAAATGGATTTACCCATAGGTGTAAGCGGCTTTTGTCAACACGTGTAACTGCTTCACTCATACATCTTCGTGGCCGAAATAGATCTGCGGGTGTACTATGTGTTACTGGTCCTGGCGTGCTTTTATTCATTCTATGAAGTCCGCTTAATGGTTTTGGAGTTGAACTGTTAGATGGGCCATCAAAATCTAGTCTTCTACCAACTGGCACAAAGCGACCGGTCATGTTCCGCACTTGATGAGCTGGGGATCCCATAATACCGTTACGTAGTCCACTCAATCTTGAATTACGAGTAGGTGTCAAAGGAACCTCATTTTGTACATTAACATGTGCAGATACTTCATTTACAGAACCGCCCACCTCATTTCTGGATTTACCATTGCTTAGCTTACAAGCACCAACATTTAATTTTTTGCACAATTTACTGTTCGAAAGAATTGGGCTATCCCCACCATGATCATCTTGTTGATCCTTCATTTGATAAACGTACTCGGTGACTGTATTAGGCAATTTATTTTCAAAAGATTTCTCCGAGTTTGAGCTTCCTTGGACACAATGATTCACATTACTATCAGAAACAATTTCTTCACATAATATTTCATCTGAATCTGACGAATTATGCGAATTAAATGGACTATATTGAGCTACAGGCCTTGAATCACCTACTGTACCGTTAGTATTTTCTGAAACATTACCTAGTTTTACTTTCTCTACAATATCCCTCCGAGCGGAACATGACAAACGAAAATGCGAGTTAAAACGAATTTTGTGTTGGTCATCATTTTTACCTGATTCTGGAGAACATCTGACGTCAATATTCATAAAATGTGCAGAATTAGTGTCTTTCAAACTACGTTCCAGCACTCTCTTCCTACCTTCGTTGGGGCTTTCACACAGTTCCATTTTCTCTGATGTTGAAAAGTCGGTATAATTCGAAGATAAGGTGTCGTCAACACCTTCGTCACTTACTGAAGCCATTGAACTACCAGTACAACAAAAACGACATGAAACACTTCACAATACTACATTTAAAACTATTCAAACGTAGAGTCCAAAACCATAACGTGTCAACTTCGAGACACCGCAATATGGCGACAACGCTAAGCGGGAACGTGACAATGCCAACATAATTTCTAGTAGATTGTGAATGTCAAAGTAATAACGTTCACAATACGTGTATAATGTGATGTGTGTGTTGTGGTTGTATTAACATAAACCTCAGATCTGACAACTACTACTTGAAGATATCTACATATAACTACATCTTTATGTAATGTATGACTATATATATATATACACACTATTAATGATTTCGAGGTTCGGTCATTAATCATGAAAACTCAGTTTTGCGACGTTTCGAGATTTATTCTTCTCATAATCATGCCTACAACATTAAAATATAGTCTTACTACTAACTACTCCAAATTAGTAGTAAGACTATATTTTAATGTTGTAGGCATGATTATGAGAAGAATAAATCTCGAAACGTCGCAAAACTGAGTTTTCATGATTAATGACCGAACCTCGAAATCATTAATAGTATAATAATACGGTCGATAATTAACATTCCTATATATATATATATATATATATATATATATATATATATATAGTTTCAAGTGGATATCGAGTTTCGGTCTAATGAAAATGCGGGTTTTATGCGATGTTTCGAGATTTATTTTATCTCATATTCATGCCTACAACATAAAATATAAAATAATAATTGTGATGAAAGTTAATTATAATATATATGTTGTACGGTATTAACAATGGCGTTGTTTTGTATACATATAATTGTATACAATAACTAATAGTACTTACATATATTGTTGAGTCACAGATACACACATATAATTAACTCTCATCACAATTATATTACTTTATATTTTGTGTTGTAGGCATGAATATGAGATAAATAAATCTCGAAACGTCGCATAAAACCTGCATTTTCATTAGACCGAAACTCGATATCCACTTGAAACCATTATTAACACGGTCGATAAATAATATTCTTTTATATATCGACCTTTAAGAAAGTTGTGTTAGTGGTTATAATCACAAACAGAATTAACACTGTTGCACACCACTGTAAAGGCACCTTACACGATCAATATTATTGACAATACCTTATCATATTGACCGTGCAAGGTGGAGATATTAATGGATTGAACTGACGGAGATTCGAATTTCCAAACATCCGGGCATCAATACTAAAAAGTGGATAATTGTCTTGTTGATACATCCTCTTCATTCACTTTTTTAAATATTATATATATATATATACACAACTTTCACTAGTGAACAAACTTACTTTTGGTTTTTTGTCCCAAACGTTTCGACGTGGTGTCCGTCTTCCTCAGTGGGATTTGTTCAACACCACGTCGAAACGTTTGGGACAAAAAAACCAAAAGTAAGTTTGTTCACTAGTGAAAGTTGTGTATATATAAATAATATTTAAAAAGTGGATGGGATCCTGACAGTAATATTGACCGTGTAGGGTGGTTCGGACTTGCGTCTACGTCCGAGCTATAGCGAGAGGTGGGCCGATATACCTATAACAGGTATTTTGGAACGATATTTTTGTGGAACGGATGTAACAGTGACTGAAAAGTTGAAATACCTGTTATTCGCGGCGACGCTGTTCCGAGTCAAGGCACGCCCCTACGATCCTATACGGACACACACACACAAAAAGTACGCAAGTAACAAGTAAACGAATACGCCAAGGCCAAATACTAGGCGTACAAAAATATCGCTGGTACGCAAGGAACAGCCAGTACACAAGTATTTAAAATATTAGGTATTTCAAATACTAGTGGTATCACCGATACCCAAGGAACAACGCGTATTACAAATACTAAGCGTATCAGAGGAACAGTAGTATTTTAGGAACAGGTAGTATCAAGCGTATTTCGAGTCGGAGCTAGTACGAAGCTGTTTTTAATAAAGGAAAAAATTCATCCTGATGTTACATTTTATTCTCGTGTGATATGCAGATATATAATACAGATTATATGCTAATAAATTATATGTTATTCTAATCACCAACTTGGTAAATTTTGAAATAACGAATTATATTGTGTTATAACCTATAGAGTGGCTGATGTTGATAGGCTATAATTATACTTTTTATTAATGTGAATTTAACTGCACTACACATCTAACATAAATGATGAGATTGTTGTAATGGACGTTTATGCACTTTATCAAGTCCTGATCCTTAAATCTAAATTCTTGGATTTCGTTGTCCATGACCAGTGGCGGCTCGTCGTTATGAACATGGGAGGGGCTCTTTCATAAGGTCATAACTATCTCTACACAAACACACATGCATGCGAACGCGCACACACACTCATTCACTTTCTTGTATGTATTTTTATAAATTTATAAAATTGTCAAAATTAGTCTACTTATAACATTTGATTTTACTGTAAGTATTTTATTTTTAAGATATGTGAATTATAAGAGTGGAAATTCAAAATATTTCATAGAACAGAAGTACATAGCTATATACAACAGGGCAAATGTGAAAGCTATATTTTTAAAATTAGACCAAGCATCAGAATTCAGGAGGAAGTTGTATTAAGTAACAAGGTATTAATCTTCTACCACTTTAAATATACTTAGTCACTTTTAATATCAAAAATAAATTAATCTACGACTGAAAATTCATACCTTTAGTTATATTGTTTGTAGCAGAAGTCCATCCTCCTCTCCATCTGTGCAGCGAAGTGGTTGATCACACGTTCATTGAAATTGGGGGTAGATAATAATTTCTTTTCAATTGAACACATGGCGAGTGCACTGAGTCTACCTTCTTTCATTGTGCTCCTGGTAAAAGTCTTTATTCGCTTTAAAGTTGAAAAACATCTTTCACTTTCTGCGGTGGTCATTGGGATTGTGCAGATGATCTGAAGTAATTTCACTGATTCGGGGAGCACATCTCTCAGATTATTATCATAAATAAAATTAAGCAACCGTAATGAGCCTGTAGCCTCAGAAAAATCACTTCTACTGTATATTACTACCAACTCTTGTTTCAGTTCTATTTTATTCAACTGGAATAAATTTACAGCAATTTCTAATTCATTTTCAGGAAATTTATTTTTGAACTCAGGAAACAAACATGGCTGAAATAACTTAGCTACCGACAAATGATCTAAGAAATTAAAGCGATTGTTAATTCCAGTCATGATAACATCACACACTTCTTTTGCCACAATGTGTCTTCTATTTTCAAATCGGCCACGTTTTCTACTGGGGCCTGAACAAGATAAATCATTTTCAGTTCCATCAAGTTCGTTAGAACTGGGCTGGTCAACCTCAGGCAATTTTCTTATTTTTTGGATTATAGACTTAAATTCGCCTATATATTTTAAGGCCTTGATGCAGTTGATTGTCTTGTTCTGAAGCTCATTGTACAAAATATCACAATGGGGCATTATTTTATTAAAAAATGTTACCCAGAAAATGAAATCGTTGTCTTTAAGAAGGTTGCTTAAACCAACTGCTTTGTTTACAGTTGTATAATCATTGCTGTCATCGTCTAATATTTTATGTAAGCATTCTTCTATTTCATTTTTATACTTAAATAATGTGCTGACAATTCTAGACTTGAAGTTCCAACGAGTGCCAGAGCTCTTTGGTATTCGTTTATTCATAATGTCATCAAGTACTGCTGTTCTTTTAGTCAATTGTGAAAAAAAAAGGATGAAAATGCTTCAACATTACTGAAAAATATTTTTATCTGTTTATTTTGTATTGCGCAGCGTTCAATGATCAAATTTAGTTGATGCGCGTAGCAGTGTACGAAATATGCATTTTTGTACACAGCTTTGACTCTTGCCTGCACACCTGTGTGCTGGCCACTCATGACAGAAGTGCCATCATAGCTTTGAGCAAACACTCTTTCAGGTGTTTTGTCAATTTTTAGCTTTTCCAGCTCGTTAAAAATTGCTTCACTAACAGATGCTGCGTCATGACCTTTGGGTACTACAAAACTAACAAATCTTTCATTTACAACCCCATTTAACTCATATTTGACAACAAACACTAGCTGAGACAATGTAGCACAGTCAGTTGTCTCATCGGCTTCAATAGCAATATATTTAGTTTGAGTAATTTCGTCGCATATAATTTCCAAGCACACGGCGTATATGGAATCAAGTAAATCATTTTGGATGGTTTTGGAAAGCCCTAAAAATACTCGGTTATTGCTTTTTACTTCCATATTTCCTTAAGGAATGGAAGTATGGTGATGGCATTTCAATATGTTGTTTTAATGTAGAGTCTAACTCTGCCATTAGGTTGACAAGACCACGAAATATGCCAGGGTTGTTAGATGTGTCAGTGCTGCTTTCATCATGCCCCCTTAATGCAGGTTCAAAAGCCCCACAAAACTTCACAGCATCAATCAACTTACTTAAAATGTACCGATTTTTTGATACTTCCTCATTTAACTTTTGAATTCTTAATCTATATGCACTGTCTAACTGAGATCTAATGTTTCACCTTCCCAAGTACTGCATACTCGATACACGCATTTATATGTTTTTCACTAAATTTATGTTTTTTAAGTTTTTCACTCAAATGCTTAATATCTGAGACACCATCTACAGTCCAGGTGCGATCCTGTACGCCCATTACTATGCACGGGTAACAGAAAAATGAGTTTTTTATTCCACACCCACACAACCAATCAGCATAATTATACAAATGAATACTAAATTTCTGATTGTAGCTATTCCTACTATTAGTGGATTTTTGTACTTGATTAATCACCATATTAGGCCTAGGAGGACCTAATCTTTTAAGTTCAACCCTGTGCTCTAAGTTCTTTATCCCTTGGCTAATAATTTTACTTACATCATTCGTAATTACAAAGTTATAATCCGTGTTATTCATTATGACACACATTAATCACACACTAAACACAATAACTCTGTTTGCAAACAAGGAGTGCCAATAACTGTTACACTGCTGGCCGCTGGCGCTGGCTGAGATGATTTGCGCATGCGTGGCCAAGGATGGAGTCCCAGCATGTCCGTAAGAACACAGTTGATTGACGTCACCGCACGGTTAGAGCTGTATGCTGTATTTTCCATTTACACTGCACACAGTAGCTTTGGGCTGTATGGCCAACGCCCGCAACTCAACTCCGGACTTTAAACGTCAAATGTTTTCCATTGTATTATTGTTTTGATGCGTATAGGAACTTTTTTAATTGATTTGGTGAAAAATTAATAATTAATTATTACTTTTTATTTTATTGGGAGGGCTGCGCCCGAGAGCCCTTATGGGCAAGCCGCCACTGTCCATGACGTGTCCGTTACTTAACTAAATATCACTATAATATTGACGACTCGGAACACTAAGTTTTTTATAAGTAAAAACGTAAAGTTTTACCTTACAGTCTAAACCGGCTTTCACCTATAGAAGGCTTCATCAGAGGCTGTCGTTAGTAGCGCTGTTCGTCTTGTTGTTGGTGACGAGATAGTTTTTCGAAAGATCGAAGCTGTGTGTGTGTGGTGAGATGTGTTCGAATAATGCGTGCGATTTGAATTGTGTCTGTTCGTTTAGGATGTCGTTTTTATTTGTTTTTGTGTGTTTGTATATTTCTAATTGTTCTAGAGTGTCTAGTTTTCGGCCTTTTGTGTGTACGTGTAGTATGTTCATGTTATTGTCGATGTTTTTATATGTGTGGTTTGCTTCAATGAGGTGGTTTGCGAAGGTAGATTCTGTAGTGGTGTGGAGTGCTTTTGTGTGTTCAATGTATCTCTGTTTGAAGCTACGTCCTGTCTGGCCTATGTAGAATTTATTGCAATTTGAACAATTTAGCTTATATACACCGGGTAGATCGAATTTGTTTTGTGCTTTGGGCATGCGTTTTGATAGTGTGTGTTCTGTTTTGTTAGTAGTTTTGTAAGCAATTCTGTATCCTGCTTTTTTGAATTTGTGGGCAATTTTTTCTGTTTGTTTGTTGATGTATGTTAGTGTTATGAATTTGTTGTTTCCTGTCTTTGTCTGTTGTTTGTTTTGTGTTTTGTGTAGGAGTTTACTGACTATTGTTCTGTCATAACCGTTAGATTCTGCTAGATATTTTATCGTGTTTAGTTCGTCTTTGTAGTCTATTTCATCTAAGGGGATGTTGTTAAGTCTATGTATCATGGTTCTAAAAGCAGCTAGTTTGTGTTGTATTGGGTGATTGGAGGTGTTGTGTATTAGTGTGTCAGTTGTAGTTGGTTTTCTGTATATACTGAATTTGTGCCTGTGTTCTAGTTTTGTGATGGAGAGGTCTAAGAAGTTTATGGTATTGTTGTGTTCGTATTCGGCAGTGAAGGTTATGTTTTTATGTATTTTGTTTATGTGCGTTAGTAACTGTTCACATTGTCTTTTGTTTCCCCTGTATAGTATTAGAATGTCATCAACGTATCTGTGCCAATATAGTATTTTATGTGAGTGTCTGTCATTGTTTGTGAGTATTTTTGTTTTTTCTAAGTGTTGGAGGAAGACTTCTGCGAGAATGCTGGATGTGGGGGAGCCCATGGGTAGGCCATCGTTCTGTGTGTAGTATTTATTGTTATAAGTAAAGTAGTTTTGTTTTGTGATAATGTTCAGAATTTCTGTTATTTCATTGATAAGTTCGTCTGGTGTGTTGTTCTGTTTGAGTTTGTTTTGTAGGATGGTGATTGTTTCAGAGATGGGGATGTTTGTGTACAGGTTTTTAATGTCAAAGGAGGCTAATGTGGCGTTATGGGGGATGTGTATGTCTTTTATTTTTGTTACTAGGTCAGTGTTGTTTTTTACTGCAATGTTGTTGTCTATTTGTGTGTGTTGTCTAATAATTTTGTCTAGATATTTTGCCAGTTTGTGTGCAGGGGCATTACGGTAGTTGATAATGGGGTGGATCGGAATGTCTCACCACACACACATCTTCGATCTTTCGAAAAACTATCTCGTCACCAACAACAAGACAAACAGCGCTACTAACGACAGCCTCTGATGAAGCCTTCTATAGGTGAAAGCCGGTTTAGGCTGTAAGGTAAAACTTTACGTTTTTACTTATAAAAAACTTAAGTGTCCCGAGTCGTCAATATTATAGTGATATTTACTTAAATCTAATTCCTTAAGGGTAATTGGTTTAAATTATGTCCGATGAAAATTTATTGTTTTGAACATAAATTTGTATTTATTTATTTTTTAAGTAAATACTTTTTCCTAGCTAGGTCTTCTTGCTTACCACTGGTGGTATGCCTACCACTGATCGGGAACCCCTCCCCATACTATGGGAAGCCTGTTTAAGTATTTCTGTGACAGTTGTGGGTTGTGTTAGGTTAGGTTCGCATACGTTTTATTTTTAAAATTTTGGTGACATGGATCCAAGAAGAAATACGAGTGACGTGTGGAGTTTTTTTGAACCAGTTAGTA
This sequence comes from Magicicada septendecula, assembly GCA_034769895.1. Lineage (NCBI taxonomy): Eukaryota > Metazoa > Arthropoda > Insecta > Hemiptera > Cicadidae > Magicicada > Magicicada septendecula. The sequence goes on from CM068376.1 coordinate 263,859,363, forward strand.
ACTATATTGCATTGTGCAAGATTTGCAAAACAAGTCTATTGTATAAAAGTTCAGTTAGTAATTTAAAAAACCATTTACAAAGAAAGCATCCAACAGTTGCTCTTCCTACTATATCCACCCAAAACTGCTGTGCAATCTTTGCCAAGAACAGAAACTTCTTCAGGTGATATATTGCAAATAGGACCAGATGTGCAAGAAAACTTATAGTAGTTGAATCTTCCTCCCATTTTTTTAGTCCAGAGAGACCAACCACTTCAAGAGCAACTGACACCTTCCAAAATCAACTGTCTTCATTTCAGTTGCCTGTTCCAACAAGTAAAAAACAAATGTCAATATCAACCTACATACCCAAAAAATTAGCAGTATCTGATAAAAACAAAATTGATGAGGCCATAATAAAACTTTTTATTTGGGATCTTCAACCATTTACAGTTGTTGAAGACAGAGGTTTCCGAAATTTGATGAATACTTGTGCCCCTAGTTATCAAATTCCTTCTAGAAAGTATTTTGCTAACACACTGTTACCAGCTTATTATGAAACAAAGGTAAATGAAATTAAAGAATCTATTAAAAAAGATACACCAAGTGTTTGCTTAACAACTGACGCATGGTCTTCTTCAACAAATGAAACTTTTAATGCAATTACTGCACATTACATTAATCAGGATTTTGAAATGAAACATATACTATTAGACTGTTCAGTTATCAAAATAAATAAAATATCTCAAAATTTAGCAGATGAAATTTTGCGTATTATAAATGAATGGGACTTGTCTAGAAAAATTTCAATTGTTATTACTGATAATGCCATAAATATTACTAGTGCTATACAAAGCATACTTAAGTGGAAGCATTTTGGATGTTATGCTCACACATTAAATTTAATTGTTCAAGATAGCCTGTTTATTGTAAATGACATAATCAAAAAAGTAAAAACAATTGTAACATTTTTTAAGAGAAGTAATATTGCACATTTAAAACTCACAAAATATCAAGAACAGATAGGTGGTCAGCAACTCAAAAAACTTCTGCAAGATGTTGTAACACGCTGGAATTCTGTTTACTATATGCTTAAACAATTTGTTGAACTGGAGGACGCTGTAAAACACTCTCTGGCATTACTAACAACAGACATAGAAACATTAACAGCTGAAAAATGGGGAATTTGTAAAGAACTGTGTGCTATTCTGCAACCTTGTGAGGAGGTAACAAAAGAAATGAGTGGAGAGAAATATATCACCGCCAGCCAGATAATACCTATAACCCAAGGATTAAACTTATCAATACAACAGGTAAGTGTGAAATTAACTAAACCACTTGTCAGAGAAATTGCACTTAAACTTCTAGAAGGAATTTCTGTAAGGTTTGCTAATTTGGAAAAAAGCAAAACAATTTCACTTTGCATGATGCTTGACCCCAGGTAAAAACACTACTTTTTTCAAGACAATACTTCTCTAGAAAATACAAAAAAATATGCAGCTGAACTAGTATCTTCACAAATTACAAAAAATTCAAGAACCAATACAAGCATTGAAACCAAAGGAAATCTACAACCTAACATAACAGAGGAGAAACAGTTTCAATTTGGAACCATTATAAAAACCAGATAAGCAAAGTTAAACAAATAGGGACACCTTTATGAATGGCTATACAAGAAGTAGATAAATATCTTCAAAACACACCAATAGAGAGAAGCGAAAATCCTTTACTGTGGTGGAAAGATCACCAATGTGTATACCCTAATCTTGCACATTTGGTCAGAACTAGATGTAACATGGTTGCAACATCCGTTCCCTATGAAAGGATATTTTCCAGGGCGGGAATAATTTTATCTGAACGAAGAACACAATTAACATCGAGGAAAATGCAACAGCTGATATTTTTAAATACAAATTTGAAATAGTGTCTGAATAACTGAAATTCTAGTATTTTAAAAACCATTCAATAGTTTGTTTTGAATTTCATGCAGAATACTTTATTGTGGATAAGCGTATAGGGAATTTATGCAGCTAAATAAATTATATTATTGAATTAAATTATTAAATTAAAATATTTAATTAAATTATATTATTATAAATTATTATATTTATTACTCAGTTCATATTCCTGACCAATTATAATTAAAAGTTGTAGATAATGTGAAATTTTTGTTATCTGTAAATGTATTACTAATTAAGGGATAACTTTTCCATGTTTCGAAATTTACCTTTGAAGTTTTGAGTGTAAATTTAGTAACTTGCTTTTGTACTTTGAATATTTAATTGTATTTTGAATATTTTGGTAGATAAACTTGGTGAAAAAAAAAAATGTAAAACACCTTCTAGTGAATGAATTAGTGTTCAATGTTTGCATAGGCATAGGAGGATGTTATATGCACAATACTATTATTATTTAATGAATTTACAGGGTTTTAATTTTGATTCCTGAACTGTCTGGGACCCTGATTGCTGTTACTTTGGAGCATTTTCACACCTGGAGCTTGGTGCTGTTATCTGGAGACTTCTTTCCGCCGCCGCGGATTTCCGCATTCCGCGACCGACCTGGACTTCCGATACGCTTACTGTTCGATTGTGTATGCATTATGCAGAGAACTTGTGGTGAGTGTATCTTTTCCTTGATTAATTTCCTAAACTGTGCCACGACTGGTGTTTCAACACGAACTTGCGGAGAGTGACTCTTCGAGGGATTATAACTTCTGCGCCACATAAATACTGTATATATTAGTATAGCGTATTACATAAGTTATTTAGATTTAAGTTGCTGTCAGTTTAAACATTTATTATTATTGTGGCATCAGCTAATGATATACAGTCATTTACTCTCATTGTTATTTGGAGATGCAAGAAAAACTTAATAAAATAGAATATGATTTCTTATTTTGTATATTTTGTATACCTTACATGATTGGTATAGTGAATTTGAGCAAACTGCCTTATCAAGTGGTTTAGTGGTCAACCTTATTGGGACGGGATTGAATCTCCGTGATCGCCCATTGGTTTTACCTGCACGGAGTGACGCCCTTTTTTTTAAAAAAAAAAGAAGAAAAAAAACTATATATAAGTGAATTTGATTTCTGGTTACCCCTCACCCTTCTTGATACTGACATAGGTGGTGTTAATATCTATCAAGGAACCCCACCCCTTTTCCAGTAGCTAGCCTGGGTAAATTCATGGGTAGCAGTGTGTGTGTGTGTGTGTGGAGGGGGTACAAGCAGAACTCCTGCCAATAAAAACATCGTAAAACAAAGGAAATTTAAATGTACAAAAAAAAACAAATAAAAACAACAGATTGACAAGGAAGGTTGTGAAGAGGAAAGGCTGAAGATTGCGATTGATTTACTGCAATGAACAGAGATAAATCGAATTAACAATTTTTTTAAATTTCACATACAGTTAAATTTATAACATGTTTCTTTAAAATTACACATACCATAAAATTGTACTAATCATTTTTATTGATAATGTTTCATTATCGCTGCACGTGCCAACCAACTAAATTTCTTAAAAACTGCCAATATCTCGAAAACGAAAAAGCCGATTTTATTAAAACAAAACCAAAATAAAATTTGAAATTTTCTATAATTTTCACTCACTGACACCATATAGCTATCTCTCATAAAACAAAAGTTTGTCGCATGCCGAAAATTTCACTACATGAAAATTAAAAAAGAAACTTCATGACGTGGAACCATCTGAAGACTCTGTTTTTGAAAATTGTTAAAACTATCGGTTAAAATTTATGCCTAAAACCATCCTCAAACTTCAAGGAACACGGTGATGAAAGAATTTTAAAAATCAGATCAGCTGTTACTGAAGTTATATCGGGTGGGCAATGAAACACATTCGCACTCATTAGCGCTCTCCGCTCCAACATATAATATATTTGTAATGTGCTCCCCCCCACCATGCAAGATGCGTTTATCAGCCACGCCGCTATAGCTCGGACGTAGACGCAAGTGCGTTACGGTCAATATTGCATCAATCCTTGCAATATCGTTTGCCATAGAAAAATCTACACACAGCCACACACTTTTCGGAAAATGACTTTTCTTCTTGTTTTGAGGGTAGTACAATCAGAATCGGCCGTTATCTCGAAAACGATTTTTTTCGATATGACCATACTTCCATTTCTTATGGAACATGGAAGTAAAAAGAAATTATTAGACGTTAGAAATGTTAATTTTTTTCCATTGTTAACAGGGTTAATTTAAGAGTAAAATAATTTATCTAATGGGAAAATTTGATTGACAATAAGGTAGAGGATGAAAAGGACCGGTTAACGGATATAAAAGAACGAATCACCCAGAAAGGGGACAAGAGAGCGGTGAACGCTTCCAGCTCTTGAAGAGAAAACATCTCGCTCTTGACCAGCCATTGGGAAGCCTTCAAGCCAACTTTACCACACCACTAGCAACAGGACAGGACATCTTGAGACCAGTCTGCATTTCGCCGACTGCCTCACAGACTGGACCTGGGCAACTGCGTGGGAACCGGCTACCGGATAGACTCCTCAGGTGAGTGGACGTCGGCTCTCTCGCTTCTTTGCTAGCGCTGCCCCGAGAGATCCTTGGAAGGCCCCACCAGTGGTAACCGACCTTGGACACCTCCGAGGTAAAGAGTACGGTGGAAACCGAACATTGCACAAAGTTCGGTATCTAACGAAGCCGTACATTACCCCTCTGTTAGATCTCTGTTCCCTACCCGCTTTTGAGAGGTGGCATGTCCACCTCTCAAACATCCGATCGCTCCTTGGGTACCGCTTGCGGTACCCAAGCATCTACTTCTACCCTTCGCCCTGATCGGACCTTTTTAGGGCCGACAGCACCCAACCCGGCGGCAGACTGCGCCAGCGAGTTCATGGAGATGGACTCCCCGGCAAGTCCGCCTTCCGAACCAGGCCCTTCTCAGGACCACCCTGGTTGTGCCCGGCGCCACTGACGGCGGCCCTACCTGGAAAAAGGTGAAGAGCCAGAAACGGACCTTCTCCTCTTCCTCGGGCGGGCCGGAACCCACTGGTGGCTCGGCTCCCACTACCAGGGCAGGTGCTCAGCCAACCCCTCAGTCTTCAGAACCATTCCGCATGCCACCTATAGTTCTTGACGCCCCCAAAGCGTGGCATGCTTTTGCAAAATCAATCAAGCAGGCGGCAGCTTTCCCTATCGATATTTATCACCAGGGGAAGCTTCTCCGCATCAAAACCAGGACTCCCGACGAATTTCGGTTCGTCCAGAAAACCCTCGTTGACTCCAACGTTCAATTCCACACCTTTGGTCTCCCTCAGGAGAAAGAAATCAAAGTAACCATCCGTGGCATCCCCCACGATGTAGCCCCGACAGACATTATCGAGGAGTTGGAGAGCCTTGGCTTCACTCCAACCTCCTGCATTCCACTTGTTGATCGGAAAAAGCGCAAGGTCAACGTCTTTTTTATCAAATTAAAGAAGGTAGGAGACTACCAACTCATCTACTCCCTCCGGGAGCTTTTGTGCCTCCGGATAGAAGTCTCCAGGTATAACACCCCCACCGGCCCTCCGCAGTGTTACAACTGCCAGAGGTACGGCCACGCCTCTTACAACTGCCACATGGCACCCCGTTGCGTACGCTGCGGCGAAGGTCATCCTAAGGGCGCTTGCACGAAGGACCCTAACGCCGACGCAAAGTGCGGAACACTGGAGAGGCTGCGAACACTACCAATCTGCCCTTGAGCGGAAGCAGGAGATGGACGAGATCTGGCACCGCAACCCGACCCGGCCTCAGCGCCAAATCAAAGTCCAGCAGACCGCCACTGCGGCGGCTGCCCCAGCTCGCCAACCGCCCGTCCAACCTCGTCGTCCCAGTGACGACCCACCCCCTGCTACTACTACGGAGCCTCCCTCCACTGCCAAGTCATTCGCGGCAGCCGCCGCATCTAAACCCGCATCCGCGCCTCAACGCGCGAAGGCTCCGAAGCCCAAACAGAAACCCCCAGCTGCTAAAGCTCCTTCTAAAAAACCCTCCACCGCTCAGCAACTACCATCGGTCAAACCACCTAAGCCCGAGGCAGCCCCAGAAACCTCGAAGCCAGCTCCCCAGCTAGTCCGCCGCCCCGCGGCCGTGAGCGAGCCCGATGAGGGCGTGCTAACGATCGCGGAGTTGCAGGACTGGATGGAAGATCTCCTGCCCAAACTAGTTGCTGCGCGCGACCTGAACTCTCTGGTCGTCACAATCATGACCTCCCTTATGTCCTTGTTGCTCGCCCGTAATGGCTAGGCCTCTCACACTCGTTGCTTGGAACGCAAATGGCGTAGCCGGGCGGCGAGCTGAGCTGGCCTGCTTCGCGAGCGAGTATGACGCGGACGTAGTCCTCCTCTCTGAAACCCACCTGCGTCCCCAACACCGATTTAACCTACCAGCTTACGCTACCTATCGTACGGACCGCCCAGTGCCACTCACCCGAGCCGCATCTGGCGGCACAGCCATTCTCATCCACAGGCGATTATCTCACCGACCTCTACCCCCCCCCCCCGACTACCCACATTGAAGCGACTGCGGTCGCAATCAGCGTAGCGGGAACCGAGCTTCGGCTGGTCTCCGTCTACAACAAACCTGGCCTGGTGCCAAACCCCCAGGAGCTTGACGCGCTCCTTAACCATATCTACCAACCATTGCAGTCGGAGACATGAACTGCAAGGACCCGTCTTGGGAATAGTCGCTTGACTAATCAAAGCGGTCGTGCTCTCGCCCAATACGCCTCGACCAGGCCTGACGTCCTCGTCATCGGCCCGGCCGAACCGACATACATCCCCGCCAACCCTGCCAACCAGCCAGACGTTCTCGACATAGTTATTGTCAAGGACGCTGTCTGCCCCATCCTGGTCGAGGCCATCTCAGCCCTATCGTCCGACCACAACCCGCTGGTTGTGACGCTCCGACGAACAAGCGACTCCCCGCCTGCCCATCCTCGTAAGAGAGTCAACTGGCGCTCTTACCACGACGAGCTGTGCCGTAGGTTCCCATCATCCCCCGAGGCCCCAGCGCCCTCTCGAAGGGAGCTGGACCGCCAAGTCACACATCTCCATGACACTCTTACCCACTGCATGGATACCCACTCTTACACTGTCCCAGCACATCGTAGGAAGTCTCAACACCCTGCCGAAGTCCAAGAAGCCATCAGCCAGCGGCGGCGCCTTCGCCGCTGCTGGCAAAACACTCGCGATCCCACTGTCAAGCGGCAGTATCGCCGACAGTCTGATTACGTAAAGCAACTCCTGCTTGATGTCAATCAGCATAGCTGGGACAACTATCTTGAATCCCTGGAAGTCGACCACGCCTCCGTCTGGCAGGCTACTGGTCGCCTCCTTGGCGAAAAGAGGACGACTCGCCACCCCCTTGACTCCCCGACGGGTGTTGTTCATTCACCGGAGCGCAAGGCTGAGGTCTTCGCAAACTCCGTTGAGGAACAATTTACCCCTCACAGAGGCGTCTTCGATGCGGACCACATGGCTCGCGTCGAGGACTTCCTCGAACACTATCTCGCCCAACCTTTGACGGATCCCCCACCCCCTTTGAAAAACCCGATCTCGTCCATGCTATCGCACGGCTGAATCCTAAACGGGCCTGCGGCCCGGACAGAATAGGAGCGACCGCCCTAAAGAATGCCCCATCAGTTGTCACTGACCATATCCTGGACGTGTTCAACTCTACGCCTCAATTACTTCCCTCGCCTGTGGAAAAATGTAAGGGTACTCATGATCCCTAAACCGGGGAAATCTCGCATGTTCCCTGAAAACTATCGCCCCATCTCACTACTGCCCGTGTTATCGAAGGTGTTTGAGCGCCTCCTGCACGCCCGTGTTGTACCGCTGCTTGATGGTTTCATCCGCAGCGAACAGTATGGGTTTCGCAGGGAGCACTCAACCACCCTACAACTAGTCCGCGTCGTTACCCAGTTCTCTGGCGCCGCAAACAAAAAGCTGCACACCGCAGCCGTCCTCTTGGACGTTAGTAAGGCCTTCGACCGTGTCTGGCTCGAAGGTCTGCTCTATAAACTGGCACACACGCCCCTTCCCGCATCTACTGTGAGACTGTTCTGGTCGTATCTCCGCGGCCGGACTTTTCACATTAGCGTAGATGGAGCGGTCTCTTCTGACCGCCCCATAGACGCTGGCGTTCCCCAAGGATCAGTCCTCGGCCCGGTTCTGTACCTCGTGTACACGAACGACTTGCTCGTATATCCCAATGTCACTCTTTCCCTTTTTGCTGACGATGCCATGTATCACTACAGCTCGCAGAACCCTGGTTTTGCTAGCACAGTGATACAACGCCAACTCGACCTTCTGCCTCCCTGGCTACGTAAGAGGCGCGTGGCGATCAACGCGGAGAAATCCGAAGCGATCTGCATCACGCGCAAGCGGACCGCATGCCAGCCCCTAACCCTAGATGGGAACCCTATCGCTTGGAAGAAGTCTGTGAAGTACCTAGGAGTGTCTATCGACAGTCGACTAAGCTTCGCCGGCCACGTCCAAACCAAACTCCGACAAGCCCGTGGCGTCAGAGCCAAAATCTTTCCCCTTATCTCGCGCAGAAGTCCCCTCTCACTGCGCACTAAACTCACCCTTTATCTCCTGCTTATCAGAACAGTATTCACCTACGCAGCCCCAGTGTGGTGGCCCCTCTTATCTGCCACAACGAAGCGTAAGCTGGAACAGTTCCAAAACAGTTCCGTCCGTATCCTCTCCAACTCGCCCTGGTTTGTTTGTAACAGAGCTATCAGGACGGGCCTCCGTCTGCAAACGGTGGAAGAGTTTGTCTTCAGACTCTCTGTGGGCCTCTTCTTCCGGGCTGCAGACTCCCAATACCCCCACCTCCGTGACCTGGCCAGGGACGAAGGTCCCCCTTGCCACGTAGTCAAGAGACCCCGCACTCTGCTGGACGACCCCCCCATAGTCTCCTACATAGAGCCCTTCTCCTGAGGGAGTCAACACCCTACCGCCAGTACACTACCTCCAACAGATCACCTACCACAACATAGACATCGCCTTAAACCTCACTCTGCCCTGAATGGTCTGCCCTGGCCATTTGCGGCCTCGGCGGGGTTGTCTTATGTTAATTGTGCAAGTGCCTTCTTTCATCAGGCGCCCGCCCTGGATACGCAACGGGCCTGCGCTGATCACCGCTACGCGGACAGTGGGGCCACGTCGGAGACAGCAGCGCTGGCCAACCGGTCCTCATATGTACCGGGAGGTTTCTCCGCTGTGACTCGGACGCGTCACCGCTGGCTTCAGGGCCCAAACCCTACCAGACTTTGGCTAAGCTGAGCACCTCAATTGTGAGATCCTCTCCCCTACCCAACTGCAAAAGGAGCACACCATCCCACCCACTTGACCTTGTTTTTCCGAAAGTCCTTGAGAGAGCCCGACCTACTTGCAGTCATCGGAGGAGTCACTCCGGGCGCTGCTACCATGCAGGGGCCTTGAGCCCCGTCCCCCCATTAGCTACAAGCTACAAGAAAGGGGACCTAAATCCTTTTTTTTTTTTTTAATATAGGATATTTTCCGTTAAGCGTCTACCACTTCGATTCCACATTCCCTTAATACGTTCATTTTAGTGCGCAATATTGTCGCAGTACCTCGTTGTCGTCCTCGAGCTCGCCATTTTTAATCATTGATAATGTACACGCGCTAGTTGCATGCCCGTTACGCGAAGATAGAGAAATGATATCTTAAACTTTTTTTATTATGTTGGCGTTTAAAAACAAAAAATAAATAAACAATTTGGTATTAGTAAAACCTCTATTTAACTAAAATTTCCCGATTTAGTCTACAATAAAAGGCTGTGTTTTAAACTTGTATTTGAAGTATGATGTATTGAAAGTACAGAAATTACAACCTGGTTTCCATGTATCGCACATGATTACCGTACAGGGACGATTATAAGTAAATGATTTATAACAAAGCTCTGCAAGCTTCTGTTACCACGCAAATGATTAAGTATTAGCATGGGCGTCACCAGTGCCCAATTATTGGGTAGGTGACGGAACGTTACGGTAATATTGAATGTTTGTTTGGTATATGGTAAAATTTCTGAACGTCTAAGGTCAATCTTTTCTATTTATATAAATTCTTGTAATATTACTAATATAATTGATATAATATTGTGGACATAATTTAGTTTTCCATTGTCGGATATTAATTCACTAAATTAAGGTTAGGTGCAGAAATTAAGATGACTCAAATAGAGAAATCCAGTGTTTATTTATACTAAGTATTAAACATTACATTAGTAATTTTTCTGTCAACTAAAATAAAACCATTAAACAGTTCGACAATTCAAAATATTCTTACCATTGATGAAGTACAGTGGATCATTGCTCAACATCAAAAAGTTCCTAACACATTTCTCCAAGCACCAAAATTAGAAATAAATACTTTGACTATCACATTATTGTTGATGTCGATGCTATCATCTGATACCTTTTTATGGATATAGCATAGGGCTCCTATATGGTTGTGCCTTGTCTGGGTCATAGTGGATCTAAGATGAGTCTAGTTTTTGAAGAGCATTGAAGCTTCTTTCTGCCTCACAACTAGATGCTGGGAATGCAAGCAGAAGATGAACGAAACTTTCTACATTTTTGACAACATCTCTGAGCTCTTCAATCATCGAGATCAAGGTTATCTTGCATCATGTAAACATTTTACCTTTGTAGAAAAAGTTCTATTTCTACTTTAAATGATGATGCGTCAATTTTCAGATAAAGAGCTGTCCATCCTTCCTTTTGGAAAAGAATGTTTTCTAGCAAAACATGTTTCTTCACACCAGGCTGATTGAGAATTTGATTTTGAAGCCCTGCTACAAAATACCCTTTTTATAGTATTCTTTACATGACTGACAATACACATGTAGGTCAGTTGTTCCACCAATTCTTTTTGGTACTTTCTTTTGTCTTAGGGACTTTAAACTCTTCCAAATTAAGCTCAGAAATCTTATCATTGCATTCTTTAAATACAGATGCAAACTTATCATTCATCCTCTGTGCATTCAATCCATCAATGATATGTTCAACTGATTTGTAAAGTCCTGCCTCAGTTCTGTTATTTCCCTGGAAGCATTTGTTTAAAATTTCCAGAAGTTCAATTGCATCTCATCCCATGATCAAACCAAGATATATAGGTGCATTCTCAGATGCACTGAGTAGACTACTAGCTTTGCCGTTAGTTCAGTCAGCATTGTAATTGCCAATTCATATATGTACTAATTTTTTTTTATGACCACCAACAAAGCCATCTTGTGGCACACAGTAGTTTGATCTTGCCAGTGTAACCAATAGGACCCTCGACTACATTCTCATGGCTGTGCATAAACACAGATTTCGCTTTAGTGTTTGAAAACCAAATTCCTAATTGATGGGCTCATTTCATAGAATTCTTACTGTTCTAGATTATTCACAACTTCCTTTCATGATAAATTACAGCAATGAGCTCCACAGTGTGCATAATTAGTCGAAGGCTGCTTCTGGATTATGATGGTTTGTATGCTTTTACTGAAGCCACTCATATTCCAAGCTTTGTCATAGGTCTGTCCATGAAGATTTACCAGTGGGAATTGCAGTCTAAGGAGAGAATCACAATTGAGTGATGCTATGTCTGATCCACAAGTTATGCCAGTTTATATAAACCCATAAAACTCTCTTGAGGTTACAGGTTATCATAACACCAATGAACACAGTACTCACTTGTTCATCTCTGAAATATCTTGTACACCATCAAAAATCACTGAATAAATTAAAGAAAGTTGAGAAAGTTTTCACTTGAGAAAGTTTACAATATTATATAAAGTATAGTCCAGTGAAAGAAGATGATGAACAAACAAGACAACTAAATTAAAGAATTTGTTAGCTTGATCTTTTTAGTAAAATTAGCAACTACAGAGGACTCCCGACTATCCGGCCTAATGTGGCAGAAGGGCAGGCCGGATAACAAAAGCCAGATAGGCCGGAGTTCTATAATTACTCACTTCCTGCCCCACCCATACCATTAAAAATACATTTTTTTATACCAAAACCAGCTCTTATTCATATTTTCTGACCTCTTAGTACAGGCCAGTATTTTATAAATGTTTGTTATGTACTATACTGTACGTTTTAAAAATTTATTACAGAAAAAGGAAGTCCAAGAATAAAAAAATATTGTAAACACATTTTAAGATAAATTTTATAATGTCTTACTTAACTGCAGGAAACATAAAATGATGTACAGTGTACCTTATGATTACATAAAATTTTTAAACGAACAAAACATTAACGTAAAACTTAAGCCTAATTCTTAAAAAAATGATATAAACGTATTTTACTGTTCATTGATAAATGGTTACACAAATGTGAAGAGGTAAGCCTAAGATAAAAGAGTCAAAACTTACAGTTTTTAGTTTTTGAAAAAGTCCTTGATAGATGCTTCTTCCTTTTGGCCCTCTTCCGTGATGCAATGCCCCTCTACTTACACAACCAGATGATATCAGCTGGTGTCGCTTCCTCCTGGTGACTAATGTACTGCAGCACTGCCTCAATCGTCTTGAACCCTTCCGAATTTGGGATGAGATTTTTCCTGTCATCTAAAGATTCCTCCTCTTCTTCTATTTCTTCTCCCTGTGTCACCATTTCCAGAATATCATTGTCAGTTGTTTCATCAACTTCGTCGTTTGCCATCCATTCCCTAATGTCCTCTGCATTGACATCATCACAGCCCGGTCCTTTTTCCAGCAACAAAACAAGTTTTTCGTTTTCATTTTCCACTTTGGTTTCACACACGGGTTGTAGGTTGAAATGTCCACCTCCATGTTCCAAAAGAATTTTCCAATACTTCATGTTCCGATACGTTTTTTTAGCATTGCAAGGACGCCCTGGTCCATCAGCTGACAAACAGCCGTCACATTGCCTAGTAAAAATAAAGCTTTCATGTCTCCATCTGTGAGTTCGTCAGTGGCCGGATGCGAAGGTACGTTGTTAAGAATTAGCACAGCTTTTCTCGGCAAATTGTTGTCTTTCAAATGTTTTTTTATAGTTGGTACGAATTCATTTTAGAACTAGGTTTAAAAGATTTCTGAATTCATCCATGCTTTCTTTTGATGTGTGTAATATAGGGGTAGTGATTCCTGATTTTCCAGTTTTTTAAAAGCTCTAGGCTTCTTTGATTTTGCTATTAAAGTCAACCTAAGCTTGTGGTTGCCAGTTGCATTACTGCAAGCCAAGATGGCGACTCATTCCTTGCTTTTATTGTATCCTGGTGCACCGGCTTGATTTTTTTAATGCAAGCATTTTCCTAGGGAGCATCTTATAATTTAAACCGGTCTCATCGCAGTTATACAACTGCTTCCCAGAAATTCCCTCTTTTTCAATAAGCTTCCACCGATATAATCATCCATCACTGGCAGTAAATTCTGAATCTTCTCCTTCTATTTGTCACTTAAATTGCAATGCTTTTTCCTGCAATATTGGCCCAGTAACAGGCAAGCCGTTTCCTCTTAAGTGTTCATGCCACAAAAATAAAGCTTCCTCAACTTCTTTATGCTTACCTTTCAGCATGGTTTTCTTACTTTCATTCCACATTACTAGCTTGGGCAGGACACCGCTTTTCAATTTCTGCTGGATTTTTCTTCCAGTCACCAACTGTACTTTTCCCAACTCCTAACTCCGAACCAATAGTTTTTGCCGTTACCCCAGAGCCCAGTCGTTTTATAGCATGTAGTTTCTCCTCCATAGTCACTACAACCTTTTTTCGTTTATCACCCATTTCGTAATCTTCAATTAAAAAAAAAACACCAAACACCAAATCTTCAACGAAGCACACCAAAAAACAATTTACGAACGTAACCAGGAACAGTGGCAAACGTATTCCGCACTTGTTAACATCCAACACACAACTGACGAAACAAAGAGCAGGTACCAGGGCGGGGAGAAATTCGCGCTTTTCATGTCTCAACTTGTGTTTTGCACACCACACATAGGTCCAAAAATAGAGCGGATAGTACGGAGGCTGGATAGTCGAGAGTCTACTGTATTTCATTTCCTGTGATCTGGATGATTTTACTTTGTAGCGCAGAGTGTGTATAATTCTGTTCACTTTGGAGGCACTATCTAAAAGGTGGTTTGTCCTCACTGCGAACTTTCAGCAATTCCATGAAGTTTCCTTCAAAATTTATGCGACCTCTAATAGCCTGTCACTGTCTAATGAGATATTTAAGAGTAATAATAATAACTATACTAGAATAGCCAAAGAACTAATAATTAAATATAATTAAATCACTACTGACTCGGAACACAAAGTTTTTAATGGGTAAAAACGTAAACGTTTTACCTTATAGCCTGAACCAGTTTTTGCTTATTATAAGCTTCGTCAAAGGCTGCCACTGGGAGCACTGTCCATCTTGTTCTTGGCGATGGCGTTGACTATTGAAGGATTGATGTTGTGTGTGTGTGGGGTGTGATATATTCGAATAATACATGTGATTATTCAAACTCATCATTTAAAATCACAAAATATTAATTTTTGAATTCACTATTCTTTTGAGTTCAAAATCAGATTGTATCAAGACAAAAAAAAATCTCTTATCTGAATAGATTAAATCTCTTTGTTATTATTACTGAAAAAAAACAAATAAAGTGAATATTTAATTAAAACATGAACTGCCTTATCCTAACATTTGATTATACATATATCCTAAACAATATAATTCAATAACACTATTAATACACACAAACAATAATACAATCAAAATTTAAAACATCAATTTGATGGCAGGCACAAAAAAATATATATATATATATATATATATATATTGCGACAGTACAAATAAGTGATGTACTGAGCATGGAATATAAAAATTTTAATTTACCTAATAAACTGTAAATAATTAATAATATATTAGAAATAAGCATGTCAGGGATTGCAAGCTTGGCTCAGACAAAAATATGAACAGGTGTTTCGACCTGAATCGACGTGCACACACACACAAATGTAACTGAAAGTGTGGACACCAGTATTTTGCTAGTGTGTGTGAACGCAGGTCTCTGCAGGTGAGTTTGCCACCCCAAGATGAATAATTGCACAATTACTGTTTTTCCGTAATTATTCATAAACTATAATTAAGAATTAAAATCCAAAAGCACAATTAAATGTAATAAAATTTACTAAATACTGTGTACGAAAACCACGCGAAAGTGACACACCGTACGAGTGTAATAGTGAAATAACTGTGTACAAATCGAAAGGGTTAAGTTGCAATGTCCAAAATTACAGTGAACATGTGTTGTAAAAATAGTTATAAGATAAGTATAAGAGTATACTTACAGGACTCTGCAATTTGCAGAAATATAAAAAATAGCGAATTTGACAAAGAGTGGGGGAACTGAATCCAGAGACAGTTTCTAACATGTCGATTTCGTACCACTGCAGGTGTCGACCAAGACATGGGTATAAATAGGACACGCAAGCTACAGTGGTTCTTTTTCTTAAATCATCCACGGTGCAGAGGGAGCTTATGCCCATCAGCATGGCGTATTTATTTTTTTTTTTTGTAAACAGTAAATTTTCCAGTTACGTACAACTATGTAACTAAGTTGTAAAGACAATCATTTTAATTAATAACAGCAGTACATAAGAAGAACTACATAAGAAGATCCATTAACGTCAGAAACAGCACGAGGAGAGTTCCAGAGAATGATTCGACACTAGACAAGAGAGTGATACGACGCTGGACAAGAGGAGGGTTCCAGAGAGAGATACGACGCTGGACAAGAGGAGTGTTCCAGAGAGAGAGAGTGATACGACGCTGGACAAGAGGAGAAGAGAGACAGCCAACGCTGGAGGCGAGACGAGGACGAATACCGATGGATCAAAAAATGATCGAGTATGATTGACGACAATAAGGTGATAAACAACTTATTTATATCTTAATCATACAAAGAACTCAAAGACAATTAAAGACATTTCTATTTTATTTAAAAGTAAGAGCAATGTTTCTTGTAAAGTAGAATTAAAATCATAGATGTTTTAGAAATACAATTAACGTAACAAGAGCTCAAATTAATATGATATAAAATGATTTACAAACCATTTAACTGAAAACAATTAGTATTTGAGAAAACAGTACTGAGAAACAAAAGATAAATTCAATAACTATTAATATTTTGAGTACATTACAATATAGAAAAAGAGATTTAAATATTGATATTTTGAAACACATTAATTGACTGAGTAGTCTGAAAATGAGATTTTTCTTTTATACAATAATTAGTAGAATAGAATATTTAGTCAGTAAGGATGTTTATAGCTTAAGCCTTACGGCATAATAACAAATAATAACGAATGTTTTAAATCGAAGTCAGTGCCATGTGCACATTTTTTAATAGTATCAAATAAATTTTAATTACCGTTTCAAGTTACATAGAGTTCTTATTGCAGATACACCTGAAACCCAATTTAAATGTTATATTGTTACGTAATTTGTCAATCTTGAACATGAGACCGGTCACGCCTATTTTATGTATATGTAACGCTGCATAAATTTGGCGCTCCAAGATCGTGGGGCTCCACAAATTTAAATTATATTAAATTTGCAATTTGTTACGTTGCATATAATGGCGCCCTGACGTGGGGCACGACATGCCTAAATTTATGTACTAAAATTTGTTACATAAATTGTAGCCCATGAACTTATGGCCCGATCCCCATCATTTAACTATTAAAATTTTTTATGTAGCTAAATGGTTGCTCTAAAAGATAAAGAGTGTGTTAAATGAAAAATGTATAATATGTATTTATTATTTATATTAAACAGTAACTGAATGTAATGTTAATTGTTGTGTAATCACACAGCTGGCGCCCACAAATAATATTGTTTGTCTATGTAACAGGTGTAACTGTAATGAGTATTAATAATAACTATTAATAAAAATACAGAAATAAATAAATAAGTAGGGAACGGTTATCAATAATAATTGTTAAAGAATTACTACTAAATAAATATTTTAATAATACTTCAACATGACGACTCCAGGAAATTTAGACGTCGAAGCATTCCAGATGATGATGCGTGCCTGGGTCGATGAATTAAGCACAAAACAGACAGAAAATTTAAATAAACAGACAGAAAATTTAAATGCTAGAATAGACGAATTAAAAGAATCTAATAAGAAACAATTAGAAGAACAAACTGAAAATTTTAGACAAGACACCGTAAAAATAGCAGAGAGTCTAGAAGAGTTAAAAATTGATAATCTCCAGTTGAAACAAGACAACATAGAAATAAAACAAAGTATAATTGACAGTAATGCGCAGTTAACTGAAAAAATTGTTAATACAAACAGACGTATTGACACGATCGCAGAAAATGTCTGTGGAATAATTAATAAACAAACGGAGCTAATATGTGAAAAGATAGTATGTGAAGAATTCATACTAATTGAAAATACGTGTGTAATTACTAATGATAATTATAAAAAAGTAATTAACATTAAGGAGGAGAAGCAAATAAAGGTTAATAAAACATACCTTATTAATAGCGATATCCCTATTGTGAGGCACACACACACTAGTAAGTCACATAAGGTGAAACACTTAAGGCACTACACTTACGGAGATAAATATCACTGTAGGTATAACAAGAAACGTAGTAAGTTATCTAGACGAAACACTACGCAAAATTGTGGTAAATATGATGTTAGATATACGCACGATAATTATAATAACGATAATTATAACTGTAAGTATGAAAACTACAGAGGTTATCATAAACGACGAATGAAAAAACCGTCGACAGCTGTTCAGGTATGTAATGGGCCTATTTCAGGGTAATAAGGAAATTTGTATTTTTTTATTTTGTTAAAGCAGATAACATGTTTGTTTAAATAATTGGGACAAAATTTATAAACAAAGGTAAATTTAGTGGTAGGTGACGGTAGCGAAGGTGGTACGACTGATTGACAATATTGTATGTAAATTATTGAAACGAGTTTTTATGAACTTAACAACCGACAAACTGTGCCAAGGGCAGCTTCAAGGACACAAAAAACATCATAAACAAATTATGTAACCACATCGGACCATCTGACGTCAACATATACGTCAGCGCCTGACATAACAAGGAATGTGGGTGGAGTGTGCCACTAGCTTTTGTCACACTCACAGCAAACAATGAGCAGTCGGAAAACAACATCTGAACACATCGGACGCAACAACTGTCGCGTTCGCCGGTTTTAGGAGAAGTTTTGGTGTGTTCGCCAGCTGTGCGTAATTTTCGCCCGCACCTAAAATGAAAAGTAACGCATTTTAACTCTTAATCAAAGTGTAATAACAGTTTTAAAAATATGTAGGAATAGGAATACATATATAAAATGTAGAGACAGTTTTCGGAGATAATCAGTTTTTAAAAATTAGCAAATGTGCGTGTAAAATAATGTGACGTCTTCAGAACTGATTGGCAGATAAGTAAACAGGATAAGACACCATTTTAAACGAAAATTTAAACATTCAATTTTTTTAATAGAAGAAAACAAAATGCAATATAAAATGAGATCTCACGGGTTGTAAATTAAGTGTGTGTGTGTGTGTGTGTGTGTGTGTGTGTGTGTGTGTGTGTGTGTGTGTGTGTGTGTGTGTGTGTGTGTGTGTGTGTGTGTGAGTGAAACTAAGTAACAAAGAAGGCTGGTTTGTGTTGATATGTGTTAATGTAATCCATGCTTAATTTTATAGAAGTTATTTTACAATTTATATACTATGTTTCGATTCCCATTATATGCTAAATAACTTTCGTTAATCTGAATTTATAGTACAGAAAGGATGTTAGGAGATAGTGTGTTAGTAATAAAAGTTCTAATCAAAATTGTCAATAAAACTCGATTAATGGGAAACAAAATAAAGTTTTCTTTATTTTGAACAACCAGTTCTGCTCCTGAGTTCGCCTAAAAAGAACCCCAAAAATGGTAAGTACAAATCTGTTTCTTGTAAGTAATAAATACAAGATGGTGCCCGATAATTATTAGTAAATGAGTAAATTTAATGTGACTCAAAAAATTAGTAGCTTCACAGGTAAGTTCACTCAACCAAACTAGTGACGAGAGAATTATGGAATGCGACCGTTACGAGAGAAAGAGAGGCAAAATGAAAACGTTGCACTATAAACAGGTGACTTATACGATCAAAACAAACGTTCACAAGGTAAGTACGCACACAAACGAGGGGGTAATACAATGGAAATTTGTCGCGAGGGTGAACACAATGAATTTCCTGTGTACAACAACCAATTGTTATAATGAGGGGTGTCAGTTCAAACGACACACCGAACTGAACTCAATACCCGAAAATAAATAATTATTTTTGAATGAGAAAAATAATATTACTATTAATTATTAATAATAATATAAGAGAGTATAATTAAGAAATGTATTAGTGATGGTAAGGAATGCTATTGTAGAGAAATATTTATGAAGAAATGATTAAGATGAGCAATAATTGCCATAATTGTTAGAACGACTGATCAAGCGAACACTTATTGAAGATACAAGGACACAGAAGAAAGCGAGAGTGAAAAGTCATAAGGGCAGAGACTACTTAGGATTAAGGACTTCGAGAAAAATATCGTTGTTTTCCAAGACAGTTCCTCTGTAACCGATCATGCGACACACTACAAGCTAAAAGAGTATTCTGTTACGGAAGTGTATTTCAAGGAAGTAGTAGCGATCAGAAAGGTAATGTTAAAGAAATGTAATAAAAGGTAATGAATGTTAATGTAGTGTATAAGTAATGTATTAGATAAAGTAATGTCATGTTAAGAAAAGAGAAGGAAGATTAGAAGCGAAGGTAAGAATGTATGAGTAAGATAATGTAAAATTAAGGACCGAATTTACACACATATGTAGGAATGCAGAGTATACAGAAGGAGAACAAAGGAGAGCTAATTGCAGTGGATTTTCTGGGACCATTACCACGATCAAGTCGAGGTGTGAAGCACATATTGGTATGTATCGATGTGTTTTCCAAGGCAGTCCGACTGTACCCAATTATGCGACCCATAACCAAAGTTGTTCTAAAGATACTACTGCAGAAATATATTCCGTTATATGGAAAAATGAAGAAGGTACTCAGTGATCAAGGTGTACAATTCCAAAGTGAAAAATGGGAGAGGACGTTAAGGGAAAATGGAATACAACCAGTACTCACATCCATAAGACATCCTCAAGGAAACCTTGCTGAGAGAGTTAACAAAGAATTAGGTAAATATTTACGAATATATTGCCATGATCAACACAATAAATGGGCAGAATATTTACCATTTCTTGAAAAAGCCATTAATGAAAATTATAGTGAAGCAACAGGATACACTCCAATGGAATTAGAAGAAGATAAGAAGCCAAACAGATTTTGGACTAAGTATATAAACAAACCTAATAACCAAAATGTACCTGTACCAATAAGTGTGAAAATTGGATACGCAAGGTAACAGATAATAGAAAGGGGTAACAAGAGAGTAGAGAGATTTAATCTAACTCACAAGCTACAACAATTCAACGTGGGAGAAAGTATACTACTCGGAGCAAATCCAGTGGGAAAACGGAGTGATAATACGGCGAAGAAATTCTTCAGACTTTATAATGGACCGTATACGTTAAGACAGCGAGTAGGACAGAACACTTTCATCGTATATGATGAGATACAGAAGAAAGAAATTGGTAAATTCCACGCAACGTCATTTAGGAAGTTCTAGACATGAAAACAACGAGGTCAATGAAACCAGTCAGATCAGCTGTTTGTTGAAACCACCTTACTACAAGGTCACGAGCAGTGAGCGTGTAAAGAGGGGAGGTAAGACATTTATATACACTCCAATTAAGGGTGAAATGACGAATATTATTCTTTATTATTTGTTACATTTTTTTTGCAAATAATAATAATAAATAAATTAAAAAAAAATTATAATAAATAAATTTATTAAATTTTTTTTGTTACCAAGCAGAGGAATAATGCGACAGTACAAATAAGTGATGTACTGAGCATGGAATATAAAAATTTAAATTTACCTAATAAACTGTAAATAATTAATAATATATTAGAAATAAGCATGTCAGGGATTGCAAGCTTGGCTCAGACAAAAATATGAACAGGTGTTTCGACCTGAATCGACGTGCACACACACACAAATGTAACTGAAAGTGTGTACACCAGTATTTTGCTAGTGTGTGTGAACGCAGGTCTCTGCAGGCGAGTTTGCCACCCCAAGATGAATAATTGCACAATTACTGTTTTTCCGTAATTATTCATAAACTATAATTAAGAATTAAAATCCAAAAGCACAATAAAATGTAATAAAATTTACTAAATACTGTGTATGAAAACCACGCGAAAGTGACACACCGTACGAGTGTAATAGTGAAATAACTGTGTACAAATCGAAAGGGTTAAGTTGCAATGTCCAAAATTACAGTGAACATGTGTTGTAAAAATAGTTATAAGATAAGTATAAGAGTATACTTACAGGACTCTGCAATTCGCAGAAATATAAAAAATAGCGAATTTGACAAAGAGTGGGGGAACTGAATCCAGAGACAGTTTCTAACATGTCGATTTCGTACCACTGCAGGTGTCGACCAAGAAATGGGTATAAATAGGACATGCAAGCTACAGTGGTTCTTTTTCTTAAATCATCCACGGTGCAGCGGGAGCTTATGCCCGTCAGCACGGCGTATTTATTTTTTTTTTTTTGTAAACAGTAAATTTTCCAGTTACGTACAACTATGTAACTAAGTTGTAAAGACAATCATTTTAATTAATAACAGCAGTACATAAGAAGAACTACATAAGAAGATCCATTAACGTCAGAAACAGCACGAGGAGAGTTCCAGAGAATGATTCGACACTAGACAAGAGAGTGATACGACGCTGGACAAGAGGAGAGTTCCAGAGAGAGATACGACGCTGGACAAGAGGAGTGTTCCAGAGAGAGAGAGTGATACGACGCTGGACAAGAGGAGAAGAGAGACAGCCGAAGCTGGAGGCGAGACGAGGACGAATACCGATGGATCAAAAAATGATCGAGTATGATTGACGACAATACGGTGATAAACAACTTATTTATATCTTAATCATACAAAGAACTCAAAGACAATTAAAGACATTTCTATTTTATTTAAAAGTAAGAGCAATGTTTCTTGTAAAGTAGAATTAAAATCATAGATGTTTTAGAAATACGATTAACGTAACAAGAGCTCAAATTAATATATAAAATGATTACAAAGCATTTAACTGAAAACAATTAGTATTTGAGAAAACAGTACTGAGAAACAAAAGATAAATTCAATAACTATTAATATTTTGAGTACATTACAATATAGAAAAAGAGATTTAAATATTGGTATTTTGAAACACATTAATTGACTGAGTAGTCTGAAAATGAGATTTTTCTTTTATACAATAATTAGTAGAATAGAATATTTAGTCAGTAAGGATGTATATAGCTTAAGCCTTACGGCATAATAACAAATAATAACGAATGTTTTAAATCGAAGTCAGTGCCATGTGCACATTTTTTAATAGTATCAAATAAATTTTAATTACCGTTTCATGTTACATAGAGTTCTTATTGCAGATACACCTGAAACCCAATTTAAATGTTATATTGTTACGTAATTTGTCAATCTTGAACGTGAGACCGGTCACGCCTATTTTATGTATATGTAACGTTGCATAAATTTGGCGCTCCAAGATCGTGGGGCTCCACAAATTTAAATTATATTAAAATTTGCAATTTGTTATCGAGATCATAAATATGTCGCTTCCAACGTGGGGCTATTCAAAAACAAATAGGAGTGTATTTGTATTTGAAATTAAATTTTAACAAAATAAAAACGTTACAATATATATATATTTTTTTTCTCTCTACTACCCCCCTTTTAATCCCTTAACCCCTGATACCCGTTACATATTCATGTGTTCTGCGCTAGGCTTCTTGGCCCTTTCCAGCCTCATCCTAGCCGTAAACCACATCTCCCTCGTGACCTGTAACTGGGTCACCGCCCATCCACACTCACTATTACCCCCCCTAGACTGTAGTGTCTAGTTGCTTTCACAAGGACTGATGCGGAAGGGGTGGACATTTTTTTCTTTTATTCCACCCCCATCCTTGCTTCGCCGTTACAATAAAATTCGGTATTACACCTACTAGTTTTTATTTATACACCCCTAATGGACTACCACCCCTATCTGGGTGAAAATAGCCCTGTTCCCAAATTAGGCAGATTCCCCCAAAAAATAACCCCCCTACTAAATCTAACAAACCACCGGGTTAACAAAATAAAACAAAACACAAGCCGGTTATATCAAGTGAAATTTATGATTTGCTATAATTAACTATTTTCACGGTCATGATCCGGTGAGGTCATGGCCGCACTTAGGTGGGCAATCTACAGTTACAAACATAAAACCTAGATTGTCATTGATACAAGTTACTTGGGCAGTAATATACACATCTTATTTTCCAGACACTATCTCATCTTAAATGTTCTTTCAATTTTTTAATTTAAATGAATATTTTAATCATTATGTTTTTTATCAATTATTTATTTTACAATCAAAATTCAGATCAAAATAGATTCGGAGTCATTATCAAAATTTATCTTTTTAATTTATTTAATTACCTTTCATTAACTTTAATTCGTATTGTTTTAATTAACAATTTCAAAATTAGTTACATTTTTCAAAATGATTCAACATAAAAATATTACCTACATTATTCAAAAAATTTACATTCCTTTCTTCACATATAGTATTTCTTTTTATTTCATAATAGGATTTTCCTACTGGCAATGATTCAGCAGACTACAGCATTTTTATTATTGTCACCAAGCATGACTGTAGACATTAGTCACAACATACAACACACCTGTTTACATAAACAGTCGTCTGCCAGACTGGTGTTATAAACACAGTTATACACACTCCTTCAGTCTAAACATTCTGCTTGCCACATACTGGCACATATGCTTCCTACAAAATTTTTGTTTCTATTAATCTTTTAATGCTAACATATTTGTCAAAGTCTATTTATTACAGTTCAAACCAAATATACTTTAATTCACCTTTCAGTTATTATTACTTTTTAATTACAGTTTTTAATTACTATTTAATACCATTATCTCAATTTATATTATGGAATTAAACTCTTTTCACACCTGTAAGCATTTTATTCTATCTGATTGGTATTATGAACTTTATACTTACAATACATTATCCACCTATTGACCTGAACACAAAATACACCCCACACACACACACCAATATCTCCACGTAACCTCTGAAGCATTTAACAACGTTATTTCATATCAAACAATTTAACATTTATTTACCAAATTCATATCTCGTAAAAATAATTTAATTCCATTAGAAAATTTCAATGATACAACATTTAAATCAATCAGAATATTTAAACCTCTCAAATTATTTAATTAAATCAATTATTGAAAACACAACATTTTAATTACTTTCACCCATTGCAATAACTACAACTCATTCATTATCTTCTTCCAAATTATTGTTATTTATTTTGATTGTTATTATTACTATCACAACAATTTCTACTGCATACACACATTGTTTACCTAACATTTTACAATACACACAATTAATTTCACTAAATATGTATTTACAATTCTTCAGCAATAATTATTCAGTTATATCACACTTCATTGTCCAGGGTTGCGAGGTCTGAACCGTAAAACAAAATATTTAAAAGTGTCCATTTGAGAATTTAAGGCTCAGCCTCCATCGGTCAAAAATTAGCCTGGGTTTCACATAACAATTTTCAATTTTGTTCGCACTCCACATACGGTTATCTTGTGTATAGTAACCATAAAATTTCAGTTTATTCATTTTACCATAATAATCATATACCAGGTCAACATTATTTATTTCTGTCCAGTCTCCATTAGTAGTTATATTCATTATCAAGTCAGTTATTTTTTCATCATAAGGTAAATTATTATTATTTAAACATGTATCATCAAAATAATCTTCACTCTCTATTTTAACAGGTAAGTATTTCATATCATTTAACCTCTCTTTCAACTCATTATAATTTCTCTGCAACTTATATAATTCTATTTCTTTATCAACACACAACTCTTCACATAGATCTTTCTCATCATAACACCATGTCACACTTTTAACCTTCCACACAGAGGGTACAACCTTATACAAAAAAGGGAAACAATTCAAATCTTTCACTAATAAGGGTCTCTTGCCCTCCAATAATAACATTTTTGAACACCTTGGTTCATCACAAATAAGGGGAAAATTTACCCTCTGCCCTACACATTCAGCTACTCTTTCTTTCCATTCTTTTTCTAATTCATCAACACTAATTACTACCTCGTTACAACATATCACTTTCTCTCTCTCACTCACTGTTTCACTGTCTATTTTCAACGTATCACTCTCTGATACCACCTTTTCAATTACATTACCACTTTCAATATCATTGTTAACATTTGTTATCTTACTCTCTACTGCCACATTTTTAATTATATTCTCATTTTCGACATTATTGTCATCATTTGTTAATTTTTTATTATCATTATTATTTTTACTTTTACTCTGTTCTCCCACTGACTCTACTATTCTCTCAATATCTTGTTTCAATTCGTTACAACTATTTTCACATTTCATTTTTACTTCATCAATGTCAAATTTAAGTACATCAAATTTACAATTAAATTCACTTTTAATTTCGGTCTTAATTTCATCAAAACGATTATTTAATTCGTTAAATTTGTTATTCTGTCCTTCAAATTTAATACTTTGTTGCTCCAAAATTAATTGCAACATATTCATAACCTTCTCCTCTCTATCTGTCTCTTGTTTATTTTGGACAGGTGTCGATAGACTTTCCATTTTATCGTCAGTGAAGCTGACTTCATCGTTATTATTTTCACTTTCTCTACTCAAATTTGGGGTTACTTGCACTCCCGAATCATCTGTACTATTTGATTCATTTGCATTACTTATTATTTTATTTTCCCGACTCACATTTGGGGTCGAGTGGATTTCAAAATCGCTCATGCTATTTGATTCATTATAGTTTTCGACACTAGTCGTTTCATGTATATTGCTCTCATTCTTTCCTGCCATTTTTATAAATTTATTAATCTAGATTTACTTACATAAAAACATCTACCACTTAACTCTTAAACTCTAAACATTTATGTACTAGTTTGTATGTGCTGCGTAATTTTTTACGTATTGTTACTCAGCCTTTAAACCATACTTGTATTCGCTTTTAGGTGCCGATTTATAATTATTTTACAAATCGAGTCTCTGTTCGCAGCGCCAATTGTGTTATCTCGTTTTATTACATTTAATTATTAAAATTTCAATTCATTTTATATCTTACCTCTTAAGCCAAAGTCCGTTGCACGAAAACTGCGGCATATAAGTATGACCTTCAGGTTATCTGAATAACGTACTCAATTCAATTTTCACTTGGAACAAATCTAGTTTAATTACATTTTTACTTTCTTTAAATACATACCTCTCTCCTCCTTCTCCTTTAATTCACATATTAAACTCTTTCTTTCTTTAAAAAGGAAACAGATATAACATAAAATTTATTTCACCACGTTAACTTATCCTACCATGTGTATACATCTATTAAAGCGACCCAGATTGCCCATCCACTCATTCACACAAATTCAAAATCCCTTAATTTATTTAGACCCCTATTTATGGAAAAATCATTTATTTGGTTTAATACAGTTTACCGTAGCGTTTCAGTCGACCGCATGGCGCGTCACCCGCACTATTCCCTTTTTTATGAAAACTGTTAGTTCCATGAATTTTGTACACTGCACCGATTCACCGGTTTACTCTATTTAACACTGTTTTATACTTTCTGGTCACTTATACATACTGTTATAGTCGGCCGACTTGATGGAACCAAATTTTGCCCGGGTATAAAGTTTTAGGCGACCGCGCGCTCTATTGTTTGTACTTTTAATATTTATTATGCTTTAAAAGATAGGCCGACCCTTTATAACGACCTATCTTGCACCCGAGGCCACTGTTTTTAAATTCACAAACTTTATGCTGCTTCCTGCTGCTGGCTAAGGTTACAACTGGTGACAGACTGCAGACTGTTATTCACCAGGACTGCTGCTTACTGGGCGGTTACACAATACGTCTGGGCAATTGTTTAGGCTAACTGTGTGCATTGCTGTACTGGGGCTCCTCACAGGTGAAGTCTGGCAATTTGAAAAGTGATTGAATTGATGATTATTAATAAAATCAAAACCACAATTAATAAAATAAAAAAACCTTCTAATTCGCCTCATTACACATTCACATAGGGGATGATTTAAAAATAAAAAAATCCAACATCCAGCATCTTTCAAATGGAGCAGACCTTCCAAATGTTGACATAAAGATTCATATTTTGAGCTTTCTTAATATGTTAATTTATTCTTGGATTGGATTTGAATGTTAATTTAATTAGATTTGCCTGTGTTAACATATTATTAAAGAAATATATTTTATTTGACGAACATAAATTAATTTCTTGGATTTTGTCCCAAGAACAACATCTCACTAGATGAAAAAGACTACAAAGACAAACTAAACACGATAAAATATCTAGCAGAATCCAACAGATACGACAGAAAAATAGTCAATAAACTCCTTCACCAAACAAACAACAGACAAAGACAGAAAACAACAAATTCATAACACTAACATATCAACAACCAAACTGAAAAAATAGCCCACAAATTCAAAAAAGCAGGATACAGAATCGCATACAAAACTACTAACAAAACAGAACACACACTATCAAAACACACACACAAAGCATAAAACAAATTCGATCTACCTGGTGTTTACAAACTAAATTGCTCAGACTGCAACAAATTCTACATAGGCCAGACAGGACATAGCTTCAAACAAAGATACATTGAACACACAAAGGTACTACACTCCACTACCAAATCCACCTTTGCAAACCACCTCATTGAAGCAAACCACACATACACAAACATCGACACCATGGATATTCTACATGTACCCACAAAAGGCTGAAAGCTAGACACTCTTGAACAATTGGAAATATACAAACACATAAAAACGACATCCTAAACGAACAGACACAATTCAAATCACACGCATTATTCAAACATATCACACCCTACACACACAATATCGATCTTTCAAAAGTCGATACCATCGCCAACAACAAGAAGGACAGTTGCTCCCAGCGGCAGCCTCTGAATAAGCTTTTTAAAAGTGAAAACTGGTTCAGGCTATAAGGTAAAACTTTTACGTGTTTACCCATAAAAAACTTTGTGTTCCGAGTCAGTAGTGAAAAAATTAATGTTAAATTAAAAAAATAAATAAAAAACATAAAGGCTCAGAATCTGAACTTCAATGTGCAACCTGACGAATCTATTTAATCTTTGTATTTAACTCAGTTTAAGTACAGGTTACATTTAAGAATTTTTATTATTTTCAAAAATAATCTGTGTAAACTAGTTTTTCCTGTATAAGGTTAGTTTAAATTTTTTTATGCATAGCGTACCAGGTCTTTATGAAATTTAATTTGTGTTATTAAATTTGAATTTTGTTGTACACAGATAATTCTGTTTTATTAACTAGAGGGGTACACACACAAACTAAATGTTCAGTGCCCCCCCCCCCAGTGTATAAATCCAGCTAAAATATTGTTACAAACCTTGTTAATAACATATAGGACATGATAAATGTTTGGTATTAAATAGTTTAAATACTTTGTGTTGAAGGTTAGCATTTTAATACTTTTTATAGTCCAGATTTATTGATAGAAGCCGATAAAAAAAAACAATCATTATGCAAAAGGAAAAAGGCATTTTGTAATAGCAATTAACTGAGTAGTTTCTGCTATAAAAACATGTTACTAACTCATATCATAAAAACAATGTTTGTTTAATTGAAGACATATATTTTCATTGTTTCTTTTCATGCAACCTGTAAGTTGCACAACATATATCCATAAAGTTTTCCTATGTTTGTTGGAGGTTTATATGAATAAATTCTGCTGACTAATGCAAATTTGTTATATCTGAACATCCCAGCTTTCCTTTCTATTTAATATGAGCCTTCCATATATACCAAGTGTCAAGCAAAGGTGTTTTATTATGTTTGTAGTAAGAATGACTCAGTATCTTGGTGAGTCAACAATCGGATATTGTTAAATGCCTCATAAGTTTGTCAGTCTTGCATTGTAATATATTGCTGTGCTTTCATATATAAAACACAAATACTGGAAAGCAGGATGTGAAAATTAGCAATAGCCTTAAAGATAACTTGCATATAAGAAGAAGCATACTGTTATGACATCACAGAACAATCTACGTGTTTATCGAATGTTCCAGTTGAATCCAGCGGAATCTGTGTGGTGTATGTGATTCTCGACGCATTCGCGAGATTTTTCTGGAAGCCGCCAGCAGTGCGGACTGTGTCAAGGCCGCAATTAATTACTCGTACACACTGGCGCTAACATGCAGTTTGGAATCTTCTAGTCTGTGAGCGCTGTATAAATACTAGGCGGAAGCGGCCTTAGTATTCAGTTATAGTCGCGATCAATTACAGTGTGGTTCGAGAGTTTATTGTCAGGCGATTACTGTGTATGTTCAAGTGGTTATTAGTGAAGTGTTGCATTTTATAATCGGGCGGTATATTGTAATACAATTGTTTTACTATTAGTTGACATTTTGTTGCATGTGAACGATTTTTATCTGATTTGTTGTAAGAGACTGTGTTGTTAATTACGAACTCTTTAACTGTGAAAATTAAAGCTGGTGATTAGTGACTTAATTGGTGTCTTGTACAGGCCGTGAGGCGAGTGATGAAACTGTCTTGGTGGTGCGCAGTGGCAAAGAGAAAGAATGCGCATGCGCGGGACAGCGGCTAGGGACAACAACCCATCAGTTGGCTTAGGTCTCCGTGCGTGGTGATTGTGTTATTGCCTTTCTGAAAACATTTCAGTGTATTTCCAGTGTTGTGTAGCTGTTGTCTCCAGGAATGTCTGGGCCGTCATCGTCACATCATACAACATCAGCAAGTAAGTCTGTTGAGAGAAAAGTGATCCACAGCCAGAGCAGGCAGATTATTCACAATGTTTACGATTATATGAAAAAAGAAAATGGCAGCTTAAGTGAAAAAGCTTTACAAACTAAAGTGGCCGCTGCTTGCGGTATATCTTTTAGTAGTGTTAGAAGAATTATCAATGAGCATAATAAAAAGTCCGGTACATCATCGCCTAAGTTCAGTACTCCAAGAAAAAAGAGGCCTAGAAAAAATTTGAAAACTACATTCGATGATTTCGACTTATCTTTAATCCGCAAGACAATTCATGAATTTCATCTAAGTGAGGGTGAAAGGCCTACTCTCAAAGGAATACTAAGTGTATTAAAGGATAAAATAGATTTCAAAGGAAGTGTTTTATGTGTCCAAAAGGTTGTAAAAAAATTAGGTTTCCGCTGGAAGAAAACAGAATCCAACATAAAATTACTTGTTGAGAAAAGCGATATCCGAAATTTAAGGTTAAACTACTTGGTGAATGTTAACAGATATAGGAAAGAAAAGAGGCAGATCGTATACATCAGTGGTTCCCAACCGGTGGTCCACGGACCACAAGTGGTCCGCGAGAGCCTTGGGAGTGGTCCGCGGGAGGGTCCGACAGCACATATAAAAAAGTTGCCAATAAATGGGAATTTTGAAAGCGATCTGCGTTGAACAAGATGGGGTGAATATATCCGTGCCGATGACTATCAGCTGTTGAATTAAAATATCTTTAAAATAATTATTATTAGAATATGATACAAAATAATTTTCATAACTTATGTTTAAATGTGGCAAATGAACTCTCACCAACATTAAACAACCAGAAAGGCACAGGGCTCTATCTGAGCTCTATCACGTGAACACTTCGTGGTTATGTCTGCCTGTCTGCGTGCGCCGCGCAGTCACGTGATCACTGGCTGTCAGTGCTGGGTGTGCACTGTGTAGTCATGTAGTGATGAGACGGCAGTCGGCAACTCAATTGCTCAGTCTGTATCAGTGAGTCTTGCAGAGCAGTGCGATTCATTTTGGTAGCTTTTGCTGATATTGCGCGATATTATTGTGCGTGTTGAAAATGGCTCCAAAGCAGAAATATGACAGTGATTATATCAAGTTCGGATTTACAGCAATTGAGGTAAATAAGGAGATTAGACCCCAGTGCGTGATTTGTGCTGCTGTCCTCAGCAATGAAGCCTTAAAACCTGCAAAACTAGAACGTCATTTAAAGACAGTTCATTCTAACTTGAGTGACCGGCCACCTGAATCCTTTACTGGAAAATTAGAAAACTTAAAGAAAATGAAATTAGGGAAAACTGGTACAGCATATTAATTGTCTGAAAAAGCCCTCTCAGCTTCATTTGAGGTTTCACAGTTAATCACTAAGGCAAAGAAACCGCATACTATTGGTGAAACCCTAGTGAAGCCATGTTTGATCAAAGCAGTCGAACACGTTTTAGGGGTTGAAGCTTCTAAGAAAATTCAAGATATTCCCCTATTGAACAATACTGTGAAGGCACGGATCGATACAATGTCCAATGACATTGAAGAGCAGCTGGTTTGTGAAATTAAAAAGTCTCCATATTTCAGTTTGCAATGTGATGAAAGTACCGACGTTGCTCAATGCTCCCAGTTGCTAGTTTTTGTTCGGTATTTAGGAGACAACAACACAATCAAGGAAGAACTTGTAATATCCCAAGAGTTGAAAACAACATTGACAGGAAAAGATATCATGAAAATCATTTGTGATTACTTTGAGAGGCATGGCATTGAGTGGAAGAGGGTGGCTGTATTTTGTACCGACGGAGCCCCTGCTATGCTAAGATCACGTTCAGGCTTAGCAACGTTGGTGAGAGAGAAGAACCCCTCCACAGTGACGATGCACTGCATAATTCATCGCCAAGGATTACCATCAAAAACATTGCCGGAAGACTTGTCGAATACAATGAAATTGGCCATAAAGATGGTGAAGGCTGTTAAAAGTACTGCGTTATACACTCGTATTTTCAAAAAGTTATGTGCAGCATTAGACTCTGAGCACGAGACACTACTTTTTTATACTGAGGTTCGTTGGCTGTCAAAAGGCAATATGTTGGCACGCTTATATGAGTTGAGAGAAGAGCTAAAAGTATTTTATATTGAGACGAAAATGCAGCATTTCTTGGGACAATCGAGTGAACCAACTTTTGTGATGGAATCGCATATCTAGTAGATATTTTTGGCCATTTTAACCAGCTGAACTTACAACTTCAAGGTTCTGGAAACGAAAAGTTTGAAGGTGTTGGTAATATATTTGTATTTGAGGACAAACTTCGTGCGTTTTTGTGTAAAATTGATCTCTGGATAGCAAAAGTTGAAGAGAAAAACTTTCAATCTTTCCCGACTTTCAAAACCTTGCTGACAATGGGGACTACGCCACTGTTACAGACAAGGTACAACATAACGTACTCAGTCACTTAGGCACTCTCAAGGATGAATTTGCTCGTTATTTCCCTGAATATGGTAGCAGTGAGACTCAAGCTATAAAAAAACTGATTCGAAATCCTTTCATTGTCAAGCCTAAGGATCTCCCTGATAATATTCAAGAGGAGGTTATTGAACTTCAAAATGACAGTAACTTCAAGGAATCGTTTGAATCTGGTGTAAACCTAGAAGAGTTGTGGTGTAAAAAAGCCATATCTTACCCAAACATTCGGCAAGCAGCTTTGCGGTATCTCATGGTGTTTTCGACATTTTGTGTGAGCAGGGATTCTCGACTTTATTGTTGATTAAAAACAAACAAAGAAATCGGCTAGGTACAGGCAGTGATTTGAGATTAGCTCTAAGCAAGAGCCTAACTCCTAGAATTCCTCAGCTTGTCAAACAAATTCATGCACAAAAGTCACACTGAGAAAAACATTGAGGTAAAATTTTTTTTCACCATCCTTTTCAAACAAAATTGTTGTTTCAACATAAATTTGTAATTGAGACTTTTATAATATGTAGTAGGCTATACATTATAAAAAGTAATTTTTATTTATTAATTAATTTGTAATTAAGTTGTACTGTACACTAATTAATAGTAATAATAAATAATGTGTTCTAAAAAACTGTTTTACTTAATCACCTTTGAATTTGGTTATGGGGAAGGCGCTGAGGAACGGTTACAACTGATAATGGGTATGGCTCGGGGTGGGGGTGGTCCGTACATGATTCAATTTCAGGCTGAATGGTCCGCAGACTTCTACGGGTTGGAAACCACTGGTATACATGGACAAAACATATTTCCATAACTAAATATCACTATTACTTTAACGACTCGGAACACTAGGTTTTTTTATAAGTAAAAGCAAAAGTTTTACCTTACAGCCTTAACCGGTTTTCTCCTTTAAAAGGCTTCTTCAGAGGCTGCTGCAGGTAGCGCTATCCGTCTTGTTGTGGGTGACAAAATCGAATTTCGAAAGATCGACGCTGTGTGTGTGGGTGAGATATGTTCGAATAATGCGTGTGATTTGAATTGTGTCTGTTCGTTTAGGATGTCGTTTTTATTTGTTTGTATATTTCCAATTGTTCTAGAGTGTCTAGTTTTCGGCCTTTTGTGTGTACATGTAGAATGTTCATGTTATTGTCGATGTTTTTATATGTGTGGTTTGCTTCAATGAGGTGGTTTGCAAAGGTGGATTCTGTAGTGGAGTGAGTGCCTTTGTGTGTTCAATGTATCACTGTTTGAAGCTACGTCCTGTCTGGCCTATGTAGAATTTACTGCAATTTAGCTTGTAAACACCGGGTAGATCGAATTTGTTTTGTGCTTTGTGTGTGTGTTTTGATAGTGTGTGTTCTGTTTTGTTAGTAGTTTTGTAAGCGATTCTGTATCCTGCTTTTTTGAATTTGTGGGCTATTTTTTCAGTTTGTTTGTTGATGTATGTTAGTGTTATGAATTTGTTGTTTTCTGTCTTTGTCTGTTGTTTGTTTTGTGTAGGAGTTTACTGACTATTGTTCTGTCATATCTGTTAGATTCTGCTAGATATTTTATCGTGTTTAGTTCGTCTTTGTAGTCTTTTTCATCTAAGGGAATGTTGTTGAGTCTATGTATCATGGTTCTGAAGGCAGCTAGTTTGTGTTGTATTGGGTGATTGGAGGTGTTATGTATTAGTGTGTCAGTTGTAGTTGGTTTTCTGTATATACTGAATTTGTGCCTGTGTTCTAGTTTTGTGATGGAGAGGTCTAAGAAGTTTATGGTATTGTTGTGTTCGTATTCGGCAGTAAAGGTTATGTTTTTATGTATTTTGTTTATGTGTGTTAGTAACTGTTCACATTGTCTTTTGTTACCCCTGTATAGTATTAGAATGTCATCAACGTATCTGTGCCAATATAGTATTTTATGTGAGTGTCTGTCATTGTTTGTGAGTATTTTTGTTTTTTCTATGTGTTGGAGGAAGACTTCTGCTAGAATGCTGGATATGGGGGAGCCCATGTGTAAGCCATCGTTCTGTGTGTAGTATTTTTTGTTATAAGTAAAGTAGTTTTGTTTTGTGATAATGTTGAGAGTTTCTGTTATTTCGTTGATAAGTTCGTCTAGTGTGTTGTTCTGTTTGAGTTTGTTTTGTAGGATGGTGATTGTTTCAGAGATGGGGATGTTTGTGTACAGGTTTTTAATGTCAAAGGAGGCTAATGTGGCATTATGGGGGATGTGTATGTCTTTTATTTTTGTTACTATGTCTGTATTGTTTTTTACTGCAATGTTGTTGTCTAGTTGTGTGTGTTGTCTGATAATTTTGTCTAGATATTTTGGGAGTTTGTGTGCAGGGGCATTACGGTAGTTGATAATGGGGTGGATCGGAATGTCTTCTTTATGGATTTTGGGGAGCGCTTGGAGAGTAGGGGCTGATGGTCGGATTTGTTTCATGTAAGGCTTTTGTTTATGTGTCATTATGTGTTTGGCTTTGTTGACTAGTTGTTTTACTGTGTTTTGGTATCTGTCGGTGGGGTCGTGTTTTAGTTCTGTGATGTTGTTCTGTTCCATGAAGTTTTGTACTTTTTTGTGTAGGTTGTCTGTGGGGATGATTACAGTCGTGTTGCCTTTGTCTGCTTTTACAAATGTGATGTTGTGTTTGTGTGCCTTTTCCCTCAGTTTGATGGCTGTGTGTATTTCTGAGTTGTGGTTGTTGAAAGCCAACTACAACTGACACACTAATACACAACACCTCCAATCACCCAATACAACACAAACTAGCTGCCTTCAGAACCATGATACGTAGACTTAACAACATTCCCTTAGATGGAAAAGACTACAAAGACGAACTAAACACGATAAAATATCTAGCAGAATCTAACGGATATGACAGAACAATAGTCAGTAAACTCCTACACAAAACAAACAACAGACAAAGACAGAAAACAACAAATTCATAACACTAACATACATCAACAAACAAACTGAAAAAAAAGCAGGATACAGAAACGCTTACAAAACTACTAACAAAACAGAACACACACTATCAAAACACACACACAAAGCACAAAACAAATTCGATCTACCTGGTGTTTACAAGCTCAATTGCAGTAAATTCTACATAGGCCAGACAGGACGTAGCTTCAAACAGTGATACATTGAACACACAAAGGCACTCCACTCCACTACAGAATCCACCTTTGCAAACCACCTCATTGAAGCAAACCACACATATAAAAACATCGACAATAACATGAACATTCTACACGTACACACAAAAGGCCGAAAAACTAGACACTCTAGAACAATTGGAAATATACAAACACACAAAAACAAATAAAAACGACATCCTAAATGAACAGACACAATTCAAATCGCACGCATTATTCAAACATATCTCACCCACACACACAGCATCAATCTTTCGAAATTCGATTTTCTCACCCACAACAAGACGGATAGCGGTACCTGCGGCAGCCTCTGAAGAAGCCTTTTAAAGGAGAAAACCGGTTAAGGCTGTAAGGTAAAACTTTTTGCTTTTACTTATAAAAAAAACCTAGTGTTCCGAGTCGTTAAAGTAATAGTGATATTTAGTTAAGTAACGGACACGTCATGGACAACGAAATCCAAGAATATTTCCATAGTAGGACAACAACGACTAAGAAAACCTGGACAGACAGCACAGTTGGCAGGCTAAAGAAATCAGTCAGCAAAGGATCATGAGTAATTGTTTTACACGCAGGAGGCAAGGAGGGATTTGTAGCCAACGGTTTATTAATGTTCGTCTGGATTAAAAAAAGGGAGACTACCACGGGGACATGAACTACGAAAAGTGGATCAAGGAACAACTTATCCCAAACCTGAAGCCTAACAGTGTGTTAGTTATCGATAATGCGCCGTATCATAACAAACAGGTCAACCCGGCGCCAACCTCTTTGTGGAAGAAACAAGATATCCAAAAATGGCTGACTGACAATGGAATTCCTTACTGTGAAAGTATGCTTAAGCCTCAGTTATATTCACTAATTAAACTGAAGAAACCTCAGTTAAAAATTTACAAGATCGATGCAATCTTAGCCCAGCACGGTCATTCTGTACTCAGACTACCCCCTTACCATCCGGATCTGAATCCAATCGAGTTAATATGGGCTACAGTGAAAGACTACATAAAACAAAAAAATGTCAAGTTGTGTCTGCAAACCGTCCTCCAGCTTGCAGCCGAGAAATTCGCCCAAATCACTCCAGAAGACTGGAAGAAGCGATGTGAACATGTGAAGAAAATAGAATAGGACTATCTGAACCGCGAACATGTTATCGACCAAGCGACTGAGCATTTTGTTATACATGTGGATGATAGCAGTGATAGTGACAGTGACAATGATTCAGTTGCCAGCGAAGAAAATATGAGTGGAATAGAAGAACTAGACTAAACCGTTAAATGAAGAACTAGAACTGACTCGACCGTGTAAGTGTATGACATGACAAACTGTATGTTTTTTGCTTTTTAAATGTTCCGCAATGCTATTAGTAAATTTTAATGTGTAAATATTCTGTGTAAATAATAAACACTTTTTTTATTTTTGTAACACAATTACTTATTATTACTGCTTCACCTGATATTTTTAACAACTTAATTAGCCGCATACCATTTATTTTATAAAAACAGTTCTAAGAAATATTTATGACAAATTCGGTAATAAACATATATTCCCAGTTTATTACCATACAAGGATATGTAAAAAAATTAGTTCAGAAAGTCGAAAAAAAAAGTTGTAAGTTTATACAAAAGGTATCTGTGAAAACGCGGTTTTTTTATTAAAGAAATTAAATAAAATCATCACTATCATTCAGTGCTTATACATGAAAATGAATCTTTAGAATGTCTTCTTTCTATACCTTTTAAACCAGTTTTAATATTTTAAAACTGTATTAAGTACCGGTTGTCCACTTCTGTTATCTTCAATGCCTCTACGGGGCACTAAAAGGACAAACAATGGAACCATCGAAACTCTGTTTGTCGGTGGTGTGTGGGTTAATTCTAATATTTTTGTATACATTTTTAATAAATTTAGGTACTTATAAATAAAGATACAAAACACTTGAACTTTCGAGAAAAGTCCTCTGGATGAAATTAAATCTCCAAATGTTTTTGTAGTATAGGATGTCAGTGGCATCGTACGGGCTGATGTTCGGCAGGTGGCTAGTACAACAATAGCCGCCAGCTCCGGGAGGGGAAGTTTCCTCCCCAACCTGCTACCTCCCCTCCTACGCGCATAGACAGTTTCATCACTCGCCTCATGGCCTGTACTTTGTTTCCACTGTACCTACGATGATCAAGTAGACCAAAGTGATGTAATACATTCCAGTTATTACTTAAAAGTGTTTGGTTCATTACAGACAATGAAATTAAAATTTTGTATTTTACTATAGTTTTAAAGAGAAATTGTCCAAATTTAAAACAAAACAGAATGATTTAATTGTAAATAAAAAAGTTGACATTTTACAATGGGACAGAACATTGCAAAAATTGAGACGATGAAATGGTGCAGCTCAGTTAAAACATTGCAACTATAACTTTAGCCCAAGTTGTGTGCCAAATATAAGTATAAATTGCTTTGCCCAGCATGTTATGCCAAATATAACTATAAAAGCATCACTTGTGGTGTCAAATGTAACATTAATTTCTTTAATTATCTCAAGTAAAAGTGTTGTATAATCCATAAGGTTAATATTTAAATAATAAAACAATGACACATTTATCAGTCTAACCAACACATTTAAATTAGTTGTTATTAATTATCAATTCTCAATGGCATTTAACATATTATTATCATTAATAATTTTAAACATGATTTTACCAATAAACAATTTATATGCTAAAGTCTATATCTCAGGGTTCATTTAAATTTGTAAATAAGCATGAATAACATTTACATCTACTTACTTATTATATTACAAAATACCTCTATTCCTCTATTTTAATATATGAATAAATATTTTTAATTAAAAGTACTTAGTTCGCTTTTATATTCGAATCAGATTACTTCAAGTTTTAATATATAATTAATACGTAATTTTCTTTTAGAAGGACTAATTCCTACGTAAGTTCTTTTAGAGGACAGACAGGTGTATTGTAAATTAGTAATTAGTACATAAAATTTTACTGTTGGTACGAATATTCCTGTCTACGGCGTGTTGATGTCCTGTCCCACCATCTCCAGCTCATTAGGTCCGCTGATTAACTGTAGATTCTCTCCTGATTTATAGTGTGGTTCACTCTCATAGCGAATGATTGATGAACACTTTTACTCACTTCACTCTCACTAAGTATATCTGACTTCTCCCGATATTTACATTAGTGTAAGAACTGTTCACTAATCCACAACGGTTATTCTCGTTACGATAATTTTACTTCGCAAGCGATTTATTCCGTTTTATAATAGTTTATATCGTTAGTAACACATGGTACGATTCGATTGTTTGTTTTACGAGTTATAAGTTAATAAAACTCTAGTTCTCATTCTCTCGATAATTAACTCCGTGACACAAACTGTTCATTCACTTTGACTCTATGAAAATTTAGACTAGATTTCTACATTTTCACAAACTATTTACTCATATTGACTTTACGAATTTTAAGTAAACTCTCTGAACTTTCATCGTAGACTCCAAAACTTTACAACAGACTCCACGAAATTTTACCACATACTCTTTCCGATTTTAAGTAAAGACTTCAAAAGTTTAACATAGACTCTTTCGAATTTTAGTATAGACTCCCCTGATTGCGCCTCAGTTCTTTTTATATATTCAATACACATCTTTCCCCACTAGTTCTACTACATCTCACTTTGCTCAGTTTCTAATTGGTCCTTCTTGCTTTCTTCTGGTAAAATTCACTCCTGGAACCCGCCTACCTTTAACGCTGTTTTCTGATAGGCCACGTTGGTTCCCTTCTTATTTCTGGCTCTAGTTCATCACCCTCTGTCCGATTTCAGACTCATAAATCTTTCTGTTGTCTTTATAAGCCATTTAGACAGAACAACCCTTTAATTATCTAACGTCCAGCTGCCATGTTAATTGGTTCACTCACCTCTGCTGTAAATTTCTTGGCAAATCCTCTCTGGTGTTTTTGCTATTCCCTTTAACCAGAACAACCCTTGTCTTCCTAACGTCCAGCTGCACTTGTTAAATTAGTTTAATAACTTCATGGGTGGCTTTCTTAGCATTTCCTACTTGTACTCCTCTCTGGCGTCTTTCCATGCCATTCAACCAGAACACCCTTTAGCTTCTCCAAGCATCCAGCTGTCCCTGTTAATTAGTGCATTCATCTCTGCTGTAATTTTCTTAGTATTTCACAATTTTACTCCTCTCTAGTGTTTTTCTACGCCTTTCAGCCAGAACAATCCCTCCAAGCTTCCAGCTGCAATGGTTAAATTAGTTTATGCACCTCTGTTGTATCCTTCTTGGTACTGCTAATCGTACTTCTTCCTGTCGCACAGCTGCTCTGTTAGATTTATGATACATCCAAGCACCTTCACATCGACGTCAAAGGATATCATCATAGTCTTTTGTCCTAATTTCCTTTCATAGTTTCTCTCCATACATCACTGTCATTTCAAGCACGGACAGATGGTTTCCTTTTTTAGCATTATACAACCTTCCTTACACAAAATTTTCAAGAATAAAGACATTATCTTATCAGCACCAAAACAAATGATAATTTTCAGAGTAAAAGGAAAAACAATGGAAAGGCATCTCAGGTAGTATTGCTTTGAAACTGTGATTTTTAAAGTGCTCAAGTAAGAGAATAATAGAATTGATAATTTAATTGAATAATGCATTGACAGTCCATCAGTGTATCAAAAAGATCAGCATCTTGCCTCATAATAGGGAACAGTGGTTTTGTAGCTACTCGTTGGCGACTAAAAGTATGATCCTATAAAAAGTAAAAAATAATTATCTCAAAAAATATGGTGCTTATTAAAAAATAAAAAATGTATTGCATGTATGTCATTTATATTTTATTTTCTATAATAAACATTATTGTGTATCTTTTTGTAGATTAATTTTGTGTTTTACTTATCTCTTTTGTGATTACATCATCTGCTATAGTGTTCCTGCATAAGTGTATCCTGCGATTAAATGATAAATATTTCAAGTTTTTGGCTTCTGTTTTGTTAGGTTATTGCTTGTGCATATTTTTTTTTAGCTCATGTGATGTAACCGTATAGTAATACATTCTGTAGTAATGTATTTGATACAAAATTATGCATATTATATGGCTACCT
Source organism: Magicicada septendecula (assembly GCA_034769895.1). NCBI lineage: Eukaryota > Metazoa > Arthropoda > Insecta > Hemiptera > Cicadidae > Magicicada > Magicicada septendecula. The sequence goes on from CM068376.1 coordinate 263,900,181, forward strand.
ACAAACCCTCATATACTGTAGTCATATGTATGGAAAAGTAATGGAAAATCTAGCATATTCTTGAGATCATGTGATCAGTTAATATTATTCAGCTATTGCTATTAAACCCACATTGGCCCAAAGTGAATACTATTAATAAGTGGCGTTTATTGTATTTGTCACAAATTGAAGACAAATGTTATTATTCTGGACAATCCCTGTAGATACCTGTGGACAGTGTAGATTCCAGATGATTTGAGATTTATGTAAATTAATTTTGATTTACATGAATGTAGATACAAAGAAATGAAACCACGAATGTGGTTCCAACCAAAAATAAATGCAGAATATGACAAAGAACAAGAGAGAACAGCTTGTACTTTGCCCTTTTATATGTATTAGAACGATACTTTTAGACACTTACTTTTGCACATATGCTATTACTCATTTGTGCCCACTTGCCCACATCTCGAAGGTATACTCTTCTTCTGCAGTATTTACCTTGATGTTTCCCAGCTAGGTCGCAGGCTTTGGTAGTTGGATTGAGTGTGGATAAGCACGTGAATATTGTTATACAATTGTAATACAAGTAAAGAGTACAGAGGATTTAGTACTGGTTGTGAAATTAGTACAACTTTGTTAATAAAATCATATTCATTTTGTTTATTATTTTAAAAAAAATGCAAATTGTCATATTATTTATTATTTTGTGGGTTAATTACTATTAGAACCCTTATATTCAATACGAATATAATTATAACGTGGTTAAAATCTTATCTCTTATATTCTAAGACATATTATACACAAACATAAGACATATATGACCTGGAATATTTACACAGACATATAATACATAACACATATATTATTATAATACGTGATTAACACGTACAAAATTGAATATTCATCTTGTCTTAGCAAGTGTGGTTTTTATTATGTACCACTTAATAAAAAAATTAATTAATTAAACATTTATTAACAATTCTAATAGAGACCATTCTATTTCTTTAATTAATTATATTACTAATGTCTCAATTAATTAAAAATCTTCAATTAAAGTAACTCTCATACTTGAGTTTACATTATCGTTACTTGCTTTTAATTATACAATAAAATATAAAAATATAATACAATATGGTTTCTATAATGACCATTTACTTATGAGATTAATAAATTTATATTCTTTGTTATCAATTATTATTCTTTGAACATTTATTGATTATTCATTATGAAAAATAAAAATGTTTATGTAAACTTGTATATGGAATCTAGAGCCTTCTTTTGATAGACCTCAGGGTCATTTATAATATTAAATAAATGTCCGACTTCACCTGCATATTTCTGCAACCATTTAACTGTGTCGTCACCGTCATCTGGACTCTCAAGTTTGGGATCCTCTTCGGGTATCACCTTCTCTGTCTCTGCGTCGTTGAAAGTACTCTCTCCGTCTACTGGATGCCGAGTTCTGACGTGGACCTCTGGTCGTGATGATGTACGGCTGGATGTAGCTGCATGTGGCTGTCCCTGCGTCCTCTAGTATTTTGCTCTGGTTCCTCTCCTCTCCTCGTCTTGTCCCTCGTGGATGTCTCAAAGTTCTACGTGGACTTCTTGAAGTTCAACGACGTTACGACTCCTCGTAGATTACGATATTATAGTCTTTTAAATAAATCGTGTTTCACTAATACTTTCACCGACATACTGCCGGTTCCATCGCACTTCAAGTAGAGGTAAAGCAGTTTAAAAACATTACTTAACTTGTAAAATTCGCGGTTGCAAGATGCGTGGATTTCACGTACTGTCTGTTGATGATCTGAGACAGCGTGTATCGCTCGCTGGGGTTTTATACTCCTGCCGTCGTTCAATTCCTGTTGGAAATTGTTTGGACAAAGTTGAACAGGTCCGCGCGTTGTTTTAATTGCTAATTACAACCTACACGCCTTTCTATGAAGCGCACACTTTTTATAAATATTATTTTATAAATCGTTAGGTACATTATTAAACTTAACTTATGTAAATTATGAACATTAAGGTGTGTAAACTATGGAAGTTATGGTAAAATTTCACACGGTGGCTGAACGGTTCCCACGATCACAGACCACTTAATGTCTAATTGTAGCACCAGGCGCCAGCTTTATTTTTACACATGTCTCTGATTCGTGTGACTTCTGGTTTTCATTCAGTACTAAAATAACTGTGTAAAATTTTCCACAATCGTATGCATAATTCAACTTGTTCTTCATTTACACACTACCACTAACACACACACGCAGACTGATACAGACGCGGCTGCCTGTCGCTATGACGTCACCCTTGCCAGTCGGTGCGTGCTTCTTCTCCCCTCGCTGTGTTTAAAAACCAACTAGGCTTTTAATTCCATATGCAGGCTCACTTACAATTATTTATTTATTTAAAATTAATTAATACGTTTATTTCTTTTATTATCTCTTATACCTAACGCTTAATTATGACATTATTGTTATTATTTACATCTCATACGTGCATTCGTATGTTATCATACCTCAGTCAGGGGTTGATACATAGACTTACGCTAAACGTATCGTTGCATAAATTCCCCTGCTGGGTAAAAATAAAATTTGAATTTTATTCAAATTTGATTTCTTTGCTCAGAAGTTATTCATTTTATTTATTTTTTATTATTAAACTCACTCTTAGTGGTTATAAGGGTTCATAAAATTTTTTAAATCTTTCCCTGGGTGGATTATGTCCCTCCCATGGATTTTAAGTTGACTTTGGATTTATTTCTTTATCCATAGAATTTACGGAATGCTGAAGCATGGTACTTTCCAATAGTTTTTCTTCTTGTCGGATCGTAGACGATAAAGATGTGTAGTCCTTTCTTTCTTTGTAATAAGTAGGGTCCCTCATACAGTCTAAATAGTTTCTTTGCTGTATTATCGATTCGTTTTCCCACTGGATTGCTTTTTAGTAGCTCTCTCTCTCCTTCATGGAATGTGATGAGTTTGTGCGTTCTGTTGAACCTCTCGATCCTCTTCTCTCCAAGTTTTTCCATCCTCCTCTTCGCATTGTCGTACTTGTGAATCAATGGAATTTGCAGGTTTTGGTTTGGAGGTTTATCAATGTTTTTCGACCAGAATCTAGTAGGCTTTTTATTCGTTTCCAGTTCCACCGGTGTATATCCCGTAGCTTCACTGTATGTAGCATTTATAGCTTGTTAAAAAAATGATAAGTACTCTGCCCATCAGTTATGTTGTTCATTACAGTAGATGCGTAAATGTTTTCCTAACTCTTTCTTTACCCTTTCAGCAAGGTTTCCTTGTGGGTGTCGTATTGACGTTAATACTGGTTGTATGCCACGCTTTATTTTGGAATTGTTTACCTTGGTCACTCAATATCTTTTTGATTTGACCATACTTCAGTACATATATGCGTAGTATGCCATACAGTACACTTTTTGTGGTGGATCTTCGAATAGCGTAGAGTCGAACTGCCTTGGTGAACACATCTATATATACAAGTATGTGTTTTGTACCCCTGTGAATAGCTCTCGGAAATGGGCCCAGAAAGCCCACTGCTACTAATTCTCCCTTTTCCTGTGTCTTGATATTTTGCATATCTACGTAGGTGTGAAGATTCGGATGTCGTGCTGTTTGACATTCGTAGCATCCTTTTAAGATTGCTTTTATTCTTTTAAACATATTATTCAAAATGCAGTCTTCATTTAAAGCTAAATGACATTTTAAAGCATACGCATGTGCTAAACTTTGATGACATTGTATAATTAGTGCCTTTAGCATCTCTGGTGATAGGACTATTTTCCAATCATAATTGACGAGTTTGTACAATATACTATTTTTTATTGTATATCTACTAGACAGTGGTGATAACTTCATGTGACTTATTTGAAGATCTTTGTTTTGTTCATTTGCTATATTGTTTAACAAATGTTTAACTCTGTCATCTGTTTGATATGTTTAATATTCTAACATCGTTCCACTTATTTATATTATTTATTGTTCCTCCTAACATAGGGCAATAGGTGTTAGACAACATTATTTCCTTTTGTGTACTGTTTAGGGTGTCACGCAAATCAAGTGTGTGCAGGTCGTTTATCAAACCTGTCCGTACTGGCGTTTTGTTCCCCTTCTGTAGTCGTACAGTTTTCTTATCGATCGGCGTTCTACGATCATCCCCTTCCTCTTTGGACGTTGACGGGTGTGTCAGCTGTTGCACAATTTTATTTTCATAATTATAATTATTATTTGTGTTATTATTTTGTACATTAGCATTGTACGGTTTTATGTGTTTTTTCGACATAAATGGGTGTGCATACACTCCTTTATTCGGAGTCGGGTTACTTTTTTCATAGGGTTGTTTATATTCTTTCCACTTCTCTTTCCGTATGTCCTCTTCTTTTGCCTCGAACTGCGGCAATTTGTGGTGTATTGGATTTTGTGTAGAGTACTGCTGCTGCTGCGGCCGGCTCCTTTCGTACTCTTTATTAACAAACTGTGATGATTGCGTTACAAGGATAAGAAGTTCCTCAATGGTTTTAACTCCTTGGGTATATACGGCAAGTCTAATGTGTCTGTCAATATGGTAGCTTAGTTTTAATACTAATTCGTGCTCCATGAAACTTGGTCCAAGATGCTTACACCGTTCAACGAGTTGTATAATGTAGTCTTCCATGGATCGTTTGCTGTTGACGTAATACCGCCCATACTCCAGCTGGTCTCGTACCTCTCTCTGGGTATGTATATTCCAGTACCGATTTTCAAAGGATGCCTTGAACTGTTCATAAGTTTCTGTTTGGTCCCAAACAATCGTATACCATTTGGATGCTGTTTCCTGGATACGTCGACTTACAAAATCTATATGGTCTCTGTCGCTTAGGTTGCTTCCTATTGTTGCCATTTGTCGTTCACACTTTTGTAAAAATTCTATGGGGTTCTCCCATTTGTTACCTTTAAAACTGATCTTCTACTTTTGCAGCACACATCATTATAGCACTTGGTCGTCTCTTGACCTCCGCTCGTAGTTTTTCTACCACCTCTTGCAGTCCATCTTTCATGTTGTTAATTTCTATGGAGTGGTGCGTAGTTTTTCTAGTGACCTCCACAGCTATTTCTACTGTCTCGGTCCTCACAGCGAGTTCTTTTGTTCTGTTGGTGTTGTCCAGGATGCGCTCATTTAAGTCCTTGTGTTTGAGATCTTGTTCCTGCTTCGTAATTTTAAATTTTTTATTCCACTGTCAGCCAGTGGAATTTTTTTTTTTCTTTGTTCAGCCAGTTGTCTAATGTGTTCTTTTGTTTCACGTGTTGTATATTCATGCTGTTCTCTGAATTTGCTATCGATCTTTACAGTTTGTTCATCAAGTGACTGTTTGAACACGCTGTTCAACGGCTTCAACGCGTGCAGTAAGCTCTGTTTTCAAAGTGTTACTGACGAGTTCTATTTTACTTTTTAACTCCTCATTATTACTATCAATCTTAGTTTCTAACTTTCATTATTGCTTTCTATATTACTTTCTGAGTTCTTACTTCTTCAATAGTGATTTCTAATCTATTACGACTATCTTCTATTTGAGTTTCTAATCTCGTATTACTATCTTCTAATCTTCCTAATTTATTTTCTAATTTTTCATTGCTACTTTCTAATTGAGTTTTTAGTTCTTCACTATTCGTTTTCAACTCCTCTTGCAGTCGTTTAAACATTGTTTTGAAGTCCGTTGTTGGTGGCTTCGCCATTGTAGACTACAGTGTCCTAACTGATTCGTTATATTGATTAATTTTTAATTATTGGTCCACCGTGACTTTATATTTCTTTATTTATAATTTATTTATCAGTATTAATTTCACAACTTTTTTTCTCTGTACTTAAATTTAACAATTTGTAATATTACTTACTACATGAATTTACTATTAATTCTTTATACAATACTTGTGCTAATTATTTATTTGACTTTATTTATATTCTGGGCGCCATTTACTTGTAATGATAATTAACATATATCTAGCAATACGTTGGAAGCGACATTAATTATAGAACGATTCCAACGGTACTTAACATATACCGAGCCACACGTTGGCAGCGACATTAATTATAAAACGATAGTTTTAATATGTCGTGCCCCACGTTGGAAGCGCCATTAATTATAGAACGATACTTTTAGACACTTACTTTTGCACATATGCTATTACTCATTTGTGCGCACTTACCCACATCTCGAAGGTATACTCTTCTTCTGCAGTATTTACCTTGATGTTTCCCAGCTAGGTCGCAAACTTTGGTAGGTGATTGAGTGTGGATAAGCACGTGAATATCGTTATACAATTGTAATACAAGTAAAGAGTACAGAGGATTTAGTACTGGTTGTGAAATTAGTACGACTTTGTTAATAAAATCATATTCATTTTGTTTATTATTTTAAAAAAATGCAAATTGTCATATTATTTATTATTTTGTGGGTTAATTACTATTGGAACCCTTATATTCAATATGAATATAATATAATTATAACATGGTTAAAATCTTATCTCTTATATTCTAAGACATATTATACACAAACATAAGACATATATGACCTGGGAATATTTACACAGACATATAATACAAAACACATATATTATTATAATACGTGATTAACACGTATGAAATTGAATATTCATCTTGTCTTAGCAAGTGTGGTTTTTAATATGTACCAATTAATAAAAAAATTAATTAATTAAACATTTATTAAAAATTCTAATAGAGAACATTCTATTACTTTAATTAATTATATTACTAATGTCTCAATTAATTAAAAATCTTCAATTAAAGTAACTCTCATACTTGAGTTTACGTTATCGTTACTTGCTTTTAATTACATAATAAAATATAATACAATATGGTTTCTATAATGACCATTTACTTATGAGATTAATTGCAACCATTTAACTGTGTCGTTACCATCATCTGGACTCTCGAGTTTGGGATCCTCTTCGGGTATCACCTTCTCTGTCTCTGCGTCGTTAAAATTACTCTCTCCGTCTACTGGATGCTGAGTTCTGACGTGCACCTCTGGTCGTGATGATGTACGGCTGGATGTAGCTGCATGTGGCTGTCCCTGCGTCCTCTAGTATTTTGCTCTGGTTCCTCTCCTCTCCTCGTCTTGTCCCTCGTGGATGTCTCGAAATTCTACGTGGACTTCTTGAAGTTCATCGACGTTACGACTCCTCGTAGATTACGATATTATAGTCTTTTAAATAAATCATGTTTCACTAATACTTTCACCGATGTATTGCCGGTTCCATCGCACTTCAAGTAGAGGTAAAGCAGTTTAAAAACATTACTTAACTTGTAAAATTCGCGGTTGCGAGATGCGTGGATTTCACGTACTGTCTGTTGATGATCTGAGAAAGCGTGTGTCGCTCGCTGGGGTTTTATACTACTGCCGTCGTTCAATTCCTGTTGGAAACTGTTTGGACAAAGTTGAACAGGTCAGGTTCGTGCGTCGTTTTAATTGCTAATTACAACCTACACGGTTTTCTATGAAGCGCACACTTTTTTACAAATATTATTTTACAAATCGTTAGGTACATTATTAAACTTAACTTATGCAAATTATGAACATTAAGGTGTGTAAACTATGGAAGTTATGGCAAAATTTCACACGGTGGCTGAACAGTTCCCACGATCACAGACCACTTAATGTCTAATTGTAGCGCCAGGCGCCAGCTTTATTTTTACATATGTCTCTGATTCGTGTGACTTCTGGTTTTCGTTCAGTACTTAAAAAACTGTGTAAAATTTTCCACAATCGTATGCATAATTCAACTTGTTCTTCATTTACACACTACCACTAACACACACACGCAGACTGATACAGACGCGGCTGCCTGTCGCTATGACGTCACCCTTGCCAGTCGGTGCGTGCTTCTTCTCCCCTCGCTGCGTTTAAAAACCAACTAGGCTTTTAATTCCATATGCAGGCTCACTTACAATTATTTATTTATTTAAAATTAATTAATACGTTTATTTCTTTTATTATCTCTTATACCTAACGCTTAATTATGACATTATTGTTATTATTTACATCTCATACGTGTGTTCGTATGTTATCATACCTCAGTCAGGGGTTGATACATGACTTATGCTAAACGTATCGTTGCAGTATGTATATACAGTGAGACACCATTTATTTTGACTGACTTACACAAGCTTTAATTCAGATAACAATAATGTTTTATATGTTACATTATTGGATATATAGCCTTATTGAATGATAGGTATCAAAGTGCATTAAAAATCATGATAATTCAAAAACTACATTTATTTCAATAAAATTTAAAAATTGCAGTATAGTATATGTTGTATAAAGAAAAGCGTATACAGTACTCACAGCACATAATGAACAACCCAAAGAATCCTTTAAAGGACTTAAAACTGACATGGTATAAAAAATATTCATTTACAAAAATTTTAAATGTGCTTGTTTATATTCCTGTTAATGGGTTCTGACATTCATGTTATCAGCTAAAATTAACTATCTATTGCCTATTTAAGTACACTAGTATGGATTGCGATAAATGCAAAAATGTATCAATTTAATGATGAGCGTTAGGTAGTACTGTTACTTTTTTGATGGATACAATTCTGTGTTTATACCCAACATAACTGTATTGTTTAAACCACTGGTTAGGTCATAGGATTTTGTGTATTGATTGCATTAAGTAAAATTGTTACACAATAACTGTTTTACAGAAGAATGAGACGTTGATGGCATGAAATAACTAATTAACATATTCAAAAGAATATATCATTTATTTATTTATTATTACATTAAAAAATTAATTAAATATCACTAATTAAAACTGTAAATTCAAAATATCTGCTTTTATAAGAATATACAATGACAACATATTATATCTCTTATATGTGTAACACATATACAGTTAGCACACAAACATCAAAACAAAAAAATACATATGAAAACAAATTATAAAATTAAATAAATTGCTTGGGTGTCTGACAAGAGTCAACTCTGAATCATTATTAAAATTTTAAACCATACAAAATTACAAAAATAGTATTTTATTTATTAAATTGAATTGAAAGTTTACTAATATTTTTATAAAAAAATCTTTACTTAAAAATAATTATTAAATACAACAGAGCACCCATTTTCAATTAACTAGAAAATCTATTTTTTTTAATAAAACTTAAAATTACATATTAATTATTTTACTGTGAATATTTACACTATTTATAGTACGTTTCGATTTTACTTCTTTAGCTCATAAGTTCTAATTGTTCCTTCTTTTATTAAAAAAAATGACTGACCCTGTGCATTTGTTGGGTTACCGTTGCGAAGCTGTTATATTGGATGTGTGTGTGTGTGTGTGCACACACATTCATGCACGCGGCTCCTGGATAGTCGATAATGATTATGATGATCATGTTATCCTGATTCCCTTGTAGATCATTAGTTGTCTTGTGTTACTATTGCATGATGATGATGATGATGCTCCATCGTCAGTTGTGGTTTCTTCTGTTTACTGCTTGATGATGATGATGCCGATTCTCTGTTACTAATCAAACCGACATAGTGTCCCTGTGAGAAAGTTATTAGTGTCTGTCCCTCGTTCAAAATTGTCAGAGGTATTATTATAGTCTGCAGTAATTCTGACATGCCAGATATCGAAATATGCCATTTCTAACATGTTCAATTTGGTCAGTTCATACATAGCAACATCTTTTCAACACATCACTTTTTGTCTGCTTTTGCAATAATGGTAGAATTGATGTTTCAGCTATAAATTGCATTAAATGAGCAATTTTCCACATGTTATTTGCAAATAACACAAATGTTTATTATTAGCCAGTTACAGTCATAATTAACTTTAATTTATATAACTGTTATTATTGCACTTTTTGTTATTATTACACATGCATCTAAATACAATTCTACCAGTGGCATTGTCTGAATTGCAAAATGTAAATATCATTAATAACCATAATTAATTATTGTTATTAATTCATGGCTGGACTGCAATTGACTTACACAAGTAAAATACATGCGTACACAAATATCCCCCTATTCATAGCACAAAATGCCCATTTGTGGCCGGTAGGACTCACACATGCTCATTATAATGTACATACAAACAGCGTAAAAATCAATAGCTGTTCATTATTTTGACAGGCTAGAATCACATACACATACTACAACTTGAAACTATTTCTAACAATTTCTCTGTATTAAGTATTTACAAAAATACTGTCTTGTACAAATATCCAAATATATGTATTGTTGCAATATATATTTAGTGTGTGTGTGTGTGTGTGTGTGTTTAAGTTACCTACTACAAATATCAGAAGTCCAGATAATTCGGCATTTACATACGTACACACACAAAAGTTGGTTGGCTAAACCCTGAGCCCCAACCTTTGGCCTTTGTAGCTGCAGGGGTGAGTGCAAACGTAGCCACTCTAATCCCCCTCCCCAGAACCAAACATCTTTTTCTGTCTGGCTTCTACTTTCTTCTAAGAACAACTCAAGCAAAGCTAAAAGTTCATTTAACACTGATATTAGATGAAGTTTCTATAATAAATCCTGTAAGAGGAGTTTTAGAGAGAAAACCTATTATTGGCTATAAAATATTCTGCGGTAACTTGTACCCATGATTAGTGCAAATAAAAGTTGTACCCCGAGTGATTTTGATCATCGGTTTAGTTATTGAGCGTGTGTGAAGCATTAGTCAACTTTCTAAGTATTGGTTCCTGAATTTTCCTCTGTATGATTAACAGTCAGTCCAAAATGTGATTCCTTTTGGAATAAAGGCAAATTATTCCCAAATATTTCTTTTTATTTTATCTTTATTCCAGTACTTACCCAATAGATAAATGAAAGACAAGAATCCCTTCATAATATTTTAAGTTAGATACAAGATGCCATTACATCAATTTATTCATCAACACGTTATTCTGTATAATGGTATATAACGTTTTGTGTATCAGCATCTTAGCTTCATGAATGTATATTATCCTGCTCATTGTGATGAGTCTAAAAAGCACTGCAATTTGGTATACAGTATTAACAATCTGAGGGTACCAGTAAGTGAATAAACTATGAGATTAACATAAAAAAGAATTTTAATTTGGAAACCATTTAAAAATTTTTGAATTTGAAGAATAACCTGAACTGAAACTTTAATAAGAGTTTATACTGTAAAATAATATTTGAGATTTTTATGTACATATCTAATGATTGACACTTACTTCAAATTTGAGTTAAAAAAAAAAAAAAAACCAGCCACACGCCATAATATACAAATATTTTAGTTTCCATTTAATAAAGAGATTTCTTGAAGTGACAGTAAGATACAATACTATCTGATGCGATGTACAACACTAAAGACTTTGGTGACCTACTAAATCTTTCAAAATTTGGTCAAAATATGCCCATGTCAAGAGCCCATTTGAGATGGTGCTTCATCTCCAGACTTCTGTTCAAGGATTTTGTTGAATTCTCTTACTAAAACCGTCTCTAAGTTTTTGCCATTTTGAATCAATTTCTCCACTGAAACAAAAATGATCAAACCTAAGTTAAAATTCAAACGTATATTTTTAATGTACAATTAAAATAAATTTGTCTCGTAATTAATACTGCTCAGGGCAGCAGTAGTGAAGACAAGTTTAGTGATAGTGAAAGTGAAAAATATATGAGTGGGATTAAAAAACTAAGCGACACACACGCTTGTGTGTGCATGCAACACTCCTGTTCAGTGTTCTGCAAACAGTAAATAAACCTTATCTAATAGTCTATTCAAGGGGGATTTTTCTGGGGAATTGTAGAAAGTCTCCATGGATTTTGTAATTTTTTTTATTGTCTTCCTTAAAGCTTATAGAAAAAAGTTAAAAAAAATTGTTTTTGCCGCTTTTGAATTTAAGGGTGGTTTCCACCCCTTTTTCGAGGGTAAAAAGAAAAAATTAAACTGACCCCAGGAATCGATAGAAAATTAAATTCTAATTAAATAATATAGAATATTGAAAAAGTGCGTTAGTTTTTTAGTTATTCAGACTTGAAAATAGCGTTTTTTGCAAAAAATTCGATGTTTTTGGAGCGTTTTTCGTACTTTACTCGAAAACTATCAACTTTTCAAAAAAAACGTATAAGAATCAAAATAAAAGCTAATTCAATAAGGAACAATTTGCACTTTGTTTCGTCCCTATATATTGAATTGTTATCAAGATATGCTATAAACAAAATGTCAACTCTTAATTTTTTAACTGAAGAAGCGAACTTAAACTTGACATTTATCAATGAAAAATAACGCAACTTGCGATGATATTATTACTAAATGAAAGCTCTTGACATTTCCTATAAAATGGTAAGTCGATATTTTGCATATCATGAAAAACAACGAAGTTACAGAGCAAAATAATAATTTTTTTTTTTTTATCAAAAATTAAATGGTCGCCATTTTGTCAGTTTTGCATATTGGTGAGAGATATTGTAGATTTAGATTGTCTATTATATTAGGAATGTCCTCAAAACTTTTTTTTTATGTATTATAGATTAGAAATGCATACCGTTTTCGTAAATTTTAATTTTTTTGATTTCAGATAAAATTTATTGTTTTCAAAAAATATCTTAAACACAAAGCGTTTTATCAAAAAATTGATATTGACCAAAAATATAGCTCATAAAAAAGGTGAATATTTTCATTCTTATTTCATCTTTTTTTAAGTATTTTTCGATAAGTTACAACTGTTACAAGGTGTGTTTATAAGATTTTATGATACAATTTTTTTGTTTCTAAGTACAATATCTTAAAAACAGTAGGTTTTTTTACTATCGTCCATCCCCAAAAAGTTGTAGCCCTTTTAATTTTCTATAAAACGCATTTTTTTATCTTTAAAATTAATCGAGTTTGGTAAAAAATGTGAGCACTCGATGATGATAAAATTTGGTAACTTCTTATTTTATCAATGGCTACTAAGTGGAAGTCGAAAATAAATAATAAATATGAAGTATTTTGTATATTATAGTTTGTAAGATAAAAATATTTTTTTTTATTTGTTATTATTTCGCGGAATTTGAATTTTAACCGCTTCAATCTGTACCCTCTAGCCGAAGAACCCGGTAGGCACATTGAGAAAAATATTATTGCAAAATTTGTAAATTCAAAATTTCTAGCTATTCATGCTGTCTATACTCGAAAGGAACGCCGATAATGGAATTGTAATCAAAACATTCTGAAAGATAACTGTTATTGTACCTAATACTTATTTATAATCTATGTTAAAAAGCGCTGCGCTCAAATTTTTGAAACTCCTTTGTATGGTTCCGGATGGAACCGAAACAAATGATAATATATAAGTCTATATATTGCTTTGAAAGTGGTGTTGTTGTAAGTACGTTTATAACATTTATAGTGCAGTAATTTGCAGGATATGTAACTACATATTTGAAAAACCTATATATATATATATCCATGTCGAAAGCTTTCGAGCGAAATATTATGTTATCAACCCCTAATTTTGGCTATTTTTGCCCTTAGAACCCCCCCTTTTGCACCACACGTGCAGTCTGACCTCGGAATCGTGATCAGCGACCCAAAAAGCCTATATATACCCATGTCGAGGGCTTTCAACGGTGTCCTAACATTCTTTTATATTTTCAACCCTTTAAGGGTGAGAGTGGTCAAACACTTTTTTAACTTTGCTGTATAAGCTTGTAGGAAGACAATAAAAAAAAAAATATGAAAATCCATGGAGACTTTCTACAATTCCCTAGTTTTGCCGATTTTTACACCTCATTGAATAGACTATAAATAACAAATCTCAATTTAAGTGAAGCCTGTGACAAGTACAGAATACAAAAGGCAGGAAAGGAGAGACTGAGTGATGGAGATAAGTTTCATTTGTTTGGGGTTTAGAACATACATGAAATAAAATTTCATCATGTTTTTTTAATCCTAAATTTTCATCGTAAAAACAAGAGTGCGAGCTTCTTATGGTCTGAAAATACAGTAATTTATCAAAAAGGAACTCGTAGATGTTTTTAACATCATAGTATCTGTCACCCCACCATTTGCCAGGGGCCCCTGAGCCTCTAGTTACATGGGTAATTCCAAAAGTAACAAACACTGTAACTTGAATAATGAGAGTAAAGAAAGTTATTGTTAGTTATTATTAACATTATTATTATTATTAATTGTTTATCAGGGCTGAGAGTTACAAAAATTATTAAATTTCCTTCCCCCCTTATTTCAGCAACCTTTTTGCTTTCGGACTATTCCATGCATTACTTTATAAGAATTTATTAATTTTATAATTTACAACTTCACATAAAATGTTTAACATTTAGTGTTTGTACGTTCTTACGTTTTAAAATCCACTTGTTTATTTTTAATTAACACCTGCTGATTTATCAATACCTGTTGTAGGTACTTGGCGACTGCCTCTTCGTTCAAGACACTGGGATATTCATTTAAAATTTATGATGTGATGGTCGGAAGAATAGTTAAAGAAACATGTGAGGCAATTTGGGACAACTTGCATTCTTTACACGTTTTCTGTAAATGACGAAGTGGACTCTTTAGTTCAACAATTTTGGAATAAATGGAAATTCCCAAATTGTGTCGGCTGTATAGATGGGAAACATACAGAATCCCCATCATTCTGGTAGCATGTACATGTGCAGAAACTATAAACAGTATGTTTCAATCGTTTTACAAGCTGTTTCTGGACCAGACTATAGGTTTTTAGCAACTGATGTCGGAACTTACGGGAAAGAGAGTGATGATGGAATTTTCAGGCATTCGAACCTTTTCAAGAAACTTGAAATGGAGCATTGGTTGTTCAAGGACCCTACGTTCTTCCTGAAACAGATATAACAGCGCCTCACGTTCTCTGGGCGATGAAATTTACCCACTAAAAACCTACTTGATAAGACCCTACCTCGCGTTTAAACTTGGACCATCAGAAACTATTTTCAATAAGTGCCTTTCTAAATCTCAGCAAGTAATTGAATGTGCATTTTGAATTATGAGTAGCAAATGGAGATTGTTGCAGAAGGCTATTGAGGTGAACAATGATGCTTGTCACATAACATCATAATTGATAAACAAGAGGGACAGAAAGCAGCTACATTCATGATCAGCAAACACAATCTGAAAATCGGTTTACCTCGCTTGGCAAAAATAGGGGTGTCAACACTGCTTATGCGGTCAGAGAACAATTTAAAACATTCTTTTCTACACAAGTAGTGAATTAATGAACACTGCATTATTTTTATGTATGCTAGAACCAATATACCTACATACTACTTCCCTTGCTTTTTGTATGAGTTTTGATTTGTCACATAAGTTTGTTATTTGAAATTGAATAATAAAGTTGTAATTTAAACAATAAGTTTATCATTTAATTAAATTTATTAAAGTATATTTCAATGATACGATTACTTTCAGCACCCATTTCGGCAGCAATGTTTCCGTTGAATGGCACAACGATGATAACCCTTGTCTCACATATCCCATAGTGGAATGTGCTCACTTAGCTAATAAGATTTTAAATGTCGACGTTACCGAAAGTTGTAAAAATTAACACAAATTTATAACATTTATAAAAAGGACAATGCACTCAAAGCAAGCTAATCTAACACAAAAAATCCCATTCCAATGGGATCGGTCGCTAGGTCAGCCGAATTTGGACGACTACATCTGATGCTATTCAGGGCTTTCACTCGTTTTGGGATACGGGCATCTAAATCCAACCAGTTAGTCGGCTGACTATGGTTCCAGTGGATGACTTACCTTACACTCTACCTGGTGTATAATAGACATCAAACATGAACCTGGCAATACACGTCCATTTGGTTAATATGAAGGTAACATTATTTGATATATTTACAAGTATTAATAATTGTAATAATGCATTGGAATAAATTTATTAGAAATAATAGTAATAATAATAATAATTGCTTCTTTTTTATACCACCACAGTATTACACTATGCTCCAGCTGCCCCAGGTACACATGGTATAGTGTGCCTGGGAATCTATTTTATTTAAAATAAAATGATAACCTGTCTAATTGGACTGTAAATATTTCTGTAGAATGTATAAAGCATAAGTCCCCAAATTTAACACTTGTACAATCTACCTTATATTCTATTTTATTTGCCTTAAAATAAATGTTCAAATACCATATTATTATTCATAATTACTTCAGTTTTAAAATACACATAAAAAATGGGTGTGCCATGGGACACAATGCCAGAAATGACAACTTCACTGTCGAGTGGCGAGTGAATCGAATCAACGTGTAAAAGGTTGCTAGTATGCATTTGGAGTTAGAGATTTTGCTATAAAAATTAAGATTCAAATAAGAGTAAAAGGATAATTAAATGAAACGAGGGCATAGTAGTGTTTATATATATTTTATTATAATAAAATGACATTTACAATGAATAAAAAAGAATCATATTACTTGCCGTATTATTTTCAGTATACATACATATAGAAACAGTATGTAACAAATTTTTTTTCACTGTAACAACATGATTTGTGCAACATATAGTTGAAAAGTAGAAGGCGATATATGAAGTGTAGTAATTCAATTTTTTGCAAATTATATAAGATACCTAAATTACTAAATTTAATTTTGAAACATTAAAAAACTACAAGCCAAATATAATATAAAAACCAGAATTGAACTCGCAGATCGACTAAAAAAAACATACAAAGTAAACAAAGATACAAAATTATACTCGTTTGACATTTCAAACATTGTCACTGGCAATACTATAATAAAAAATAGGTGTCACCGATTTTATATTGTTTTTAGGAGTTAAATAATTGGAAGTTATGTAAACACAGTAGGCTAATAATGAACTAAGTACAAGAAAAGGATTTCAAAACCATACGACTCGATTTCTCATCATGTGAGTACATATTCTTTTATCACACACACACACACACACACACACACACACACACACACACACACACACACACACACACACACACACACACTTATGTTTAATATTTCTGTTATTCTTATAATAGTATTTAACCATTTAGAATATGCATGCATTATTTAAACTATTACACTCTGCTTAATGCACCCACATATTTGTGGCAGTGGAGAAATTTGTGGAGAAAAGAGGTTTGATTGACCTGGCAACACTGCTTTTTCGTTTCAGCCATTTCATTACATGTTGAATCAGTTCACTGCCCTAGGAGTACAAGGTGTATGGGAGTGAGCTTGGCACCATAGTGTTGTATATGAAGATCTCGTTTCAAAAAGACAGGAAGGTCAATATTTCTTGTTCTTATATCTTTAGAGGGTACCTTATAACCTTACATATCTATATTTTTAAATTTTTTAACAGTCATGAAATATGCTGTCTATCTTTTACAAGACAACATGTACAAAACCTCTCTGATAAATATTTGAACATACTGCACATAACACCAAAACAATCTTGCCTACCATTTTTGATCATATTATAGTAGAACACAATTAATGTATCTGACCACTGTAATTTAAACTTGCTTTAGGCTTTAGATTACTTGATCTATACTACATTTATTTTTATATCTGGTAATTTTTATGAATACACTACCATAATTCTTTGTTAAAGGCACGCTAGTTTGTATAACTAGCTGAATTTTGTACTGTTGAAGGATAATGAAACCCACCTCAATCATTCAATGATTGGATGGTCTAGATCTACACTAAGAATAAGATAACCATCTTCTTCTTCTTCATCTGACCTTTCTGTGTCTCAGCGTTGGGCTGTAGGAGCCTCTGTCCATGCACATAGTCACAAGATGTACTACAACCTAAACAAAGTGCAGTTATGTTAAATTCATTGTTTATATTAGTACGCTACAAAAAAGAATTAGACGCTGCAAGATTCTGTCAACTACAAAAAATTCCAACATGATTTTCAAAATATTTATAGTTTACAAGAAAATGGATTTAAAAAAAGACAGGTCAGGTAAGGTTGGTGTACAGTTTATTTGATTTTTAGTCACATTTGCGGTAGAATCAGGCATAATTTAAAGAACGTATTTTGAAAATTTTACTCCAAAACATTTTCATAACATTGGAATAAAAACGGTGTATCATATGACCACTTTGTTTCAACCTGTAGTACAATTTTATATATATATATATATATATATAAATTTTGTAACAATGGCAGGTGGTAACATGGAACTATTAGCTGCAAATACATATTTTTATTATAAACACATATTTCATCTCCCAAAAATCCATGAAACTTTCCATTCTTACCACTAAATGTTGGTATTACAAACATATAAAAACTTCTAGTTTACTTATAATCCTTGAAAATGGCAAAGGATTAACCTAAATGAATTTACAACCTAAAGGATTAACCTAAATTAAGCATCCACCTTGAAAATAAATAGCAGAGCTGAATATCGTTCAAAAACTCTTTCAACACACTCCAGCAAAGGTAAAATTATCTTGTTTACCAGAGGCTTAACAACTTATGGTATTTAACTTCTGCAAATTTTTGGAAAGCCTGAAATTCGTTTTGTCTTTTTGGACTCTTACTGATAGTTTCACACAGGCATATGTAGCACACATAGCCAGAGTCCCACACACTTTGAGAAAAATATTTGTTATTGGAGTAATTATTAAAAAAATATAACTTACCATATTTATTAATTGTTATTATTTGAAATCTCCATCAATTCGCCACATTTACACAAATCCTTACAATTTCTCCACTTAGCATTTTGACCCTTCAAATTTTGCCACTGTGGGGGAAAAATCCCTACACCTCGCAACCCTGTATTAATACAGGAGCAAGACAACACGGTGAGTAATAGCGCGGCCACAGAGAATGAATATAATTATATAGTACATTTGTTGACTAGACGCTTCAATGTTTTTTTACAAGGCAGGCTGATATTCATGAAGTCCTCAGGTATAAAATGGTCTTCACAGACGACCCTGTATACGCGGCCTATTATATTTTCAAAACTTTTGTCCTGACAAAAGTCCACCCACTGCTGAAATCTGCAACATACATGTGTATTATACTAAACTGGTAAAATTATATGTGGCTGATTTTGATTATACTTTTATACAATTGAAAAAAATCATAGCAAGATAAGTGTATCAATCACTGACACTAATTCAGTTACTGTCTCATGAGCTTTACAAGACAACAAAAGTAAATATTAATAAAATATGTGTATAGAAAAAAAATATATAAGTATATATTGTTATGAAAGATATATAAACATTCTGAAAACATACAGCGGAATGTGATTAGTGTGAACCGCGGCAATCCAGATGCACACTAAGTAAAATCTACTACATTTACAAAGTTACACATAAAATTGTCACAGTAAATAAAAGTTTAATGTAACTTAAATAAATTAATCAGTAAAATCAGAAATATGTAAATTTATAAAATCAATATACAAATAAATAAAAATAATCTATTTTTCTTAATCAACAGCATATAGAGAATAATACAGTGCACGCTGCTTATTGTGATCACGGATAATGTTATCATTCGGATATTCTTATCACTTTCATGAAGACCCGTCCGGCGAATATTAAAACATTGAAAAAATGTCGCTTATTGTAATCAATAATTCGGTTTATGTTATCATATTTTTGCTTTCGTAAAACTTTTGTCTGAGAATATCTGGGGTGACTGTACTGCATTCACAAAACGAATTACACTGTCTGCGACTCTTTGTCCCTCTGGTCATAGTGTTTACAAGTTCTGAAGGACAAAGTAGAAGGGGTGCAGTCGGCCATTCACCCGCTCAACTTTCACTTTTGAGCAATAAACCCATGCTCATGTTCGACCCTTCAGTATAGCTACAGCTCTTACATTGTGAAGTTTATGTTATTGCAGTGAAATTATGGCTAGTGTGGAGAATAAACATAAAGATTTAAACCTTAAAGAAAAACTTTCAATCATAGAACACTATGACAAATTGCCTAAAATGACTCAACGCAGTGCGGCAGTGCAGTTACAGATTTCACAATCTCTTCTGTGCAAATTGTTAAAAAATCGGGACAGTATTGTGAGGGCTGGAAAAGAAAACCAAAACTTGAATTGTAAGAGGTTTCGTGGTGGAAAAGACAATGAGGTTGAATCAGCTATAAAACTTTGGTTCACTAATGTTTGTGAACAAGATGCTCGTGTTGATGGACCTCTGATGCGACAAAAAACTTGCTAAGAAAATGGGAAAAGATGATATTGTAGCAACAGAAGGATGGTTTCATCGTTGAAAGAAACGAGAGAACATTGTGTACAAATGAATGCATGGTGAACAGAAGGATGCTGATTTCTCTGCTGAAAGATGGATAGAAGAGGAGTGGCCAAAAATTATATCCATGTACTCTCCGGATTGTGTGTTTAATGCAGACGAGACCGGACTGTATTATCGCGCCTTGCCTGAGCATACTTATTTATTCAAGAATGAAAGCGCTAAAGGGTGTAAGACATCCAAGGGACGGTTAACTGTCTTGTGCTGCGTAAATATGAATGGTGACAAAGAAAGGCTTTCGGTAATTGGTAAAAGCAAGAACCCACGATGCTTTAAAGGTGTGAAGAAATTTTCAGTAGACTATCATTGAAACTCTAATGCATGGATGAATGCATTAATATTCAAAGAATGGCTATTAAAATGGGATAGTAGGTTAAACAGGAAGATCGTCTTGCTGATTGATAATTGTACAGCACATAATGTAAACTGTGAGTTAAAGAACATCAATCTTGTGTTCTTACCTGCCAACACGACTTCATTGATACAACCATGCGACCAGGGGATCATTCGAACCCTAAAGGGATATTATCGCCATGAGATGCGCACAAGAATCCTAGAAAACATGGAGAATACAAAAGAACAGTGCAAATGACCTTGCAAAACAAACCAATGTTCTTGAGGCCCTGCATCTCCTGGCCATGTCATGAAATAATGTCTCAGGAAGTACGATTCGGAACTGCTTCAAGCCTGGAGGATTTTCAAAACAGGCCCCAGAATCTGAAGATACAGCAGACATTCGTCCATTAGACATGACTGTAGACGAATTTCAAGAATGGATGGAGATCGACGAAGACATAATTGTTGCTGCTAGACCGACAGAAGACGACGTGTGTGAAACTGCCACATCCTCAGACTCACAAGTGGGAGAAGAAGAGGCTGAAGCAGATGATGCTACTGAACCTCCTCAACCTCCAACAAACGCTGAAATGAGAGGCGTTAAAAGTGTTATGATGCGGTGACCAGCACAGGTCAGTAATTTTCAGAAACATTATGAGTATGAACGCTTTATTAATGATCTATTGAGAGAAAACCAGAGGCAAACAGCAATAAAAGACTTTTTTAATTGATGCCGATACAGTTGGCCTACATGTAAGTTTTTGTTGTACTGTACGTTTCATTAATGTAGTGTACTAGCAAGTGAATAAACAACTTTCCAAAGTTCTGCTTGGTTCTTTCGTTCAAGTCAATGTTATCAGGCTAGCTATGTCCTAAAGTGATCACAATAAGCGCCGTGCACTGTATATACTTTAATAAGAATAAAGCACAAGTACTTTTAACATATATTTTCCTATATTCAGCTGAGATGCTCACGTTTGATATGAACTACTCTTGGTCCTACTAACTCTGATAATAATGATTATACTGTGCTAAATATTACCATTAAAATTATGTAAGTTTTATACTCTGAGCATTACAAAGAAATAGGATCACCAATATCTACCCTACTGTTAAGTTACAACTGACGTCACTGTTGTTGACATACAATAATATTCTGTCTTCAATCGTCTTACTTGTTTTTTTTAAGATAAATAAATCTATACACATTTTATATAGATTAAATTTCTTTTCCAACTTTCTGTAAACACATAAGTAACAGATTAAATGGCAGCTACTATTAGTCATACGGGCACTAGTAAAGCCTGTTGAAATGTCTAGTTCAATGCAGAAAGTGAATATTTGGTCTTTCAATTTTAAGGCTTCGTTAGGGATATAACTGAAGATGTCAACAACAGGTAAACAATATATACTCTTGGATTTCGTTTACACTCTTTGTATCAACAAATATATTCAATATATATTACTGTGATCCGAAAATATTTACAACAGTGATCGAAAATATTCACAACCTATCTAATTACGAAAACTAACTAATTATGACTCACCCTTCATTAACCTATCATTATTTGTAGTTTCTTATTAGGTACCGTGCTTCTTGTTTCAGCTGTGGAAAATAAAAAAAACCGTCTTCTCCCATCATCAATATTGTAGCAGCCTCTCACTGTACAATTCCTCTTTTTTTTATACACAAAAATTCTTGTGAATATAAAGTAAGTACAATTTATATTACAGTACACCTATACTGCAACCGCAACACAAAGGACAATCCGGTATAACCAAATGGCGTCATCCACGCGCAAAATAAAAGAAAGAAGCGCCAACCATTCGCTAACTAACGAATTTCTCGCTTCAGCGCTGCCAGCTGCCGCACTAGCGCTCGTTGTGACTGTGTTGTGAAATATCAAGCAGACGACAAAACTTATGACCTAAAACTCCTCCCCTGAGCGCGGCGCTGCGGTACTGTTGCGCATTAACATGGGAACACAATGGTATCACGGAATTGAGGTGGTAGACTCTTAACCGTTTTGTTTGTAGTGCTTTGGCGCATCTTACGTTTGCTGTATACAGTTTTTTTATTTTTCACCTATC
The DNA here is from genome assembly GCA_034769895.1 of Magicicada septendecula. Lineage (NCBI taxonomy): Eukaryota > Metazoa > Arthropoda > Insecta > Hemiptera > Cicadidae > Magicicada > Magicicada septendecula. The sequence continues at coordinate 263,922,883 of CM068376.1, forward strand.
CTATAGTAGAGTAATGAAATACACTTTTTTACACATCGACACTCTGTTCTTTAATTTGAATTGTTTTGCTCTAGAAATTCATAAATATTACCCGGCAACAGAAATTTTCTCATCTCATATTCAAATAAAAATTCTTAACATCGACCGCTAACAATAACGCATATTATACAGATGCACATTCCAATAACCTCTCACTCTTCATAACCTCACTGGTAAGATGCAGAGAATGCTTTCATTTCGTTGTTTAAAAATGGCAGCCGAGGTGGTTTCAAAGTGTGTAAATTAATTATTTAATTGTATTCCGAGTTGCCTCGTACTGCATGTCAATTGTGTTCATTGTATTCTAATCAGTAATGTAACCGCCTTTAAATTAAACTCCTTATTAGTGTTGTGACAACTAGCAAAAAGTGTGTAAAAGGGGGTAAATTTGACATTCCATGCACTGATAATCGTTAAGTGTATTAGCAATAAATCAGGACTGGAAATTAGTTGTGTAAGTATTATATAGTTTTTTTTTTTTATCAAAAGTAGTTTTAATGGAACGGCTTAGTGATCTTACTGCATTAACGACCATGGTAAAAATTGTGTTGCGTTTGTTTTCAGTTGTTTGGTTGTGTGTGAATTGACCAATAGAATCAAGACGTTGTCATCTGCTGATCGTTAACAACCAATAAGAAGTATTTACGCAGTTTAGCCCGCCATTTTAAATGTACACCTTTACAGCAAAGATAGTTTGCAAAAAATTAGTTTTACACAAACCACGTGTTTTAGCAATCCATTTAAACAGATTTTTGTAGTTCCATGTTTCTCATAACTCGAGGGTGCATAGAAACAAGTATTTTTGTGTCAGCCTCTTTTTTATTTTTACCAATCACTTTTGAAATATATTTTTTTATACAAACTTCTGTTCATTATGATGAACCTTCGTTTTTTTACAATGACAGTTTACAGTATAATTTAGATTATTTAATGTATTATGATTACTAAAAACCGTGTAAGCGGGGGTACATATGGTTAACATGTTTTTAGAATGTTTCATGAAGTTGGAACTTCAGTTAACCGAAAACCGATAGGGAACCAATAAGAGTAGGAATGACATCTGGATACGCCTATACAATACAGCTGACTGCCTTATTTTTAAGAGTATTTAGATTACAGTATCTTGATCTGTTTATGTTAGTAAAAATAAATTATACAACACTAACATAAACACAATAGTGACTAAAATTTTGTGTGTCATTTAACATTTTGTGCCTCTTATGTATTTGGTCAATACATGTTATTTTCTTTGTCTGTTTAAAGTTTACAAAATTTAGTTTTGGCCCACTTATAGCATATTTCACATTACATTTAATCTGTCTTCATGTTACTGAGTGTTGTGAATAGACAGTGTAATGAATTAAAAAAACGCACAATATAAGCATTTTGCTGTATAAATAAAACTGATATTTGGATATATTTCGATTTACTAAGTTTCAGTTGTGCCAAAATTTTGACTATAAATTTATTTAAGTACAGAATTGAAAGTAAAAGACAATCCCAACTAAGTTAGGACATCTGGTAGTCTTAAATGTTTGCCTTATTCACATATTCACGGATACCGATCGGTGCTACACTTTCAGATATTGATTTCCAGCGTATTATTCAAGTTTTATGCGATAATAAAAGCCATCAATGGGGTGTGGTGTTGGGGCCATGGCGGCAAGTTTTTAGGGGCGTAGAATATGTACCGTGTGATAGTTATTGTCGAAATAAAGTGCGAGGCTAGGCTGAAATGAAATGCGCAGTCGCTCATAACTCGCAGATGAAAAGATATAGTAAAATGAAACAAATGTGGCACAAAAGTACATTTTATTTGCTACAAAAACTTACTTACTTTTCCACGTAGTTACCATTTACAGCTACACTTTACTCCAAACTGGGAACCAGTTTTCTCGTCCCGTCAACGAAGAATGTTGGCGGTCTTTTCTTGATCCACGACCTCACTGCGTCCTTCACTTCATCATCCGTGGTGACTTTAATATCCTTAATATTCGTTTTCAATTGCGGAAAGAAGTAAAAATCGCAGGGCACCACATCTGGTGAGTATGGAGTGTGGAATAGGTTCAAATTCAACTTTCCAAGAGCCTTGACGGTTGCACGAGATGTTTGTGGTTGAACATTATCGTGTTATAGAATTATCGGCTCCGAGGATTGTCAAACACGTCTCCCTAAGGTGTTTTAACGTCTCTATGTATCGCAAAGACTTTACAGTCGACCCAGCTTTCAGGTAGTCAGTCACATACACGTGTTTGGAATCCCAGAACACTGTCAAGAGATTTTTTTTTTGCAGTGGGATGTTTTGAATTTTTTTGATTGTGGGGAACCATAGTGCCGGTATTCCATGCTCTGCCGTTTATCTTCCGGGTCGCAATGATGCACCCAAGTTTCGTTTCCCGTCACAGTATTGAAGAGGAAGTCTCCCTCGTCACGACAACGTTTAAGAAGCTGTTCACAGCATCTTGTTGTTGTTTGTTTATTTCTGTGAGTATGCGTGGCACCCACCGCGAACAGATTTTACGGAAGCCCAGTTGTGCAACTGTGTCGTACTCCTCATTTCTTCGATATGCCTATCTCGGTGGCGATGCCTTGTTGTGTGATGAGACGGTCATTTTGTATCAATTCATCGACCTCCTTTTGGTGTTTCTCATCGGTCACAGAAACTGGTCGACCAGTGCGAGGTTCATCCTCAATATTCGCTTTACCAGCTTCTGATGTAGGCCTACATTCGGTGCCGTATTAAGGGGGGGGGGCTAAAGCCCCGGGACCCGCTTGTCGGGGGCCCCATGCCCGACCATTTAAAAATTCTCATTTTCGAACGAATAAATAAAATTTTCCGAGCAAGAAAAATATTAAAAACCGCACTGACAAGGAGAGTACCTGAAGTGCGGATTACTGATTAAAATGAAACTTGGGGACATGTTTAAGTAGGCCTACATAAGTTTATGGTAAAAGCCAAATCAGTAAAGTTTAACGCTCAAAATTTCCCCAGTTATGAGCTATCACAATTGTTTTATGATGATTTCTGGAGAAGGCTCGAAAAGGTCCCTTTGAAGGTCCCAAAAATATACGTCTCTTTGAAACTAAATGATTCAGATTTTAATGTGCTTAGAAATACTTAGTAAACACAAAATGAAATGTTTATTATATTTATTAAATGATCGCCTGAATAAAGTAAAGTATTGTGCAAAACGCGAAAATGTCATACATGGGCTTAAATAGCTCCGGGCCCTCCATAGCCTTATTCCGGCCATGCGTACACTTTATTGCCCATCTACTTCGATTAACAATTTCGTCACCATAACGACGACGATGAATGTCACCAGCGTTCATTTTTCCGCTGTTAAAAATTTAGTCACTGCATGTAGACCATTGAATAAAGATTTTTACTGGACAAAAATCCTCCAGACACGAAATTTGGTAGAAAGTTAGGGTTTGGGGTCACTTCAATGGGGGAAAAATCGGACACTCCAGCTCACCGCTGGGCCCCCCTGGGGGGGTTAAAAGGTGGGGCAAAACGGTTTGTTGTAAATATCTCAAAAACTAAGCAAGATATCAAAAAAAGTTAAATACAAACGTTGTAGCTGACCAAAGTTCCCATCAAAATGGTCCTTAGTAATTTTTTCGTCAGACGCACTGGGACAGAGATATGAGCGCTCAAAGTTGAGACCTTTTTTTGCAATTTTTCGTATAAGGCATTTTTACGAAAAAAAACTTGCATTTTTTGAGTTTAGGCCGATTTTTGTATAGTAAAAAGCGCTAAATATGGGTATGTAAGTGTCTGTAGGCTACATGTAATACCAAGTATTTGGATGTAAATTTTTGCATGTATATATTTATGCACACATATACACACACACACTACAACTACAAAAACGTGCATTTTTGAACGTAAGCGTTTTTAGTTGTATACATGTATATACACACACATATATGTGCAAATATGTGTAGAAATATTTTCATGCATATATATTATACTTGTCTAAATCCAAAAATGCACATCTATACGCATGGATTAGTCAGTAAATGCATGTAACGCTTACGTTCAAAAATGCACGTTTTTGTAGTTGTAGTGTGTGCATAAATATATACATGCAAAAATTTACATCCAAATACTTGGTATTACATGTACAAACACTTACATACCCATATTTAGCGCTTTTTACTATACAAAAATCGGCCTAAAATCAAAAAAATGCAAGTTTTTTTTTCGTAAAAATGCCTTATACGAAAAATTGCAAAAAAAGGTCTCAAATTTGAGCGCTCATATCTCTGTCCCAGTGCGTCTGACAAAAAATTACTAAGGACCATTTTGATGGGAAATTTGGTCAGCTACAACTCTTGTATTTAACTTTTTTTGATATCTTGCTTAGTTTTTGAGATATTTACAACAAACCGTTTTGCCCCACATTTTAACCCCCCAAGGGGGCCCAGCGGTGAGCTGGAGTGTCCGATTTTTTTCCCCCATTGAAGTGACCCCAAAACCTAACTTTCTACCAAATTTCATGTCTGGAGGATTTTTGTCCAGATTTTCACAAAATCTGCCTTTATTCAATGGTCTAATGTTGTTTTAGACGCGTTGACATAAGTAATAAGCATACTCGACTCCATGGCAATGGCGACTGACAGAAAATGAGAGGGCGAGAGTCAACGAGTTTTGGAATGTTAGTAGTAGGGCAATGAAACTACAAGATGCAGCACCTGACGGTTTGTACGATATTTCATTCCCCCGCTACGTTCCAGTGTGGATTACTTTCAGTCGCCCCTCGTATCTAGTCAGTACGGCTTTTAAGTTTTGTTTTTGACATTTTATTTCTGAATTCTAAACAAATTTACACATCCTCAAGACAAGGCCGATGTACAATGGATCTGAGATATGAGTAGTAGCATACACATGGTAAGAGATCGACGTCAGTATTACAGGAGAAAGTTAAATCTATATTTGTACCACGCCGATTCGTGAGAGCTTCGATGGGCAGATAGTCTATATCGAAATTCGTTTTCGTGAAACTTAGAGCGTGTAAGTTCACTTTGGCATCGATACTGAAATCTCCAATTAGTATGACGAGCACTTAGTGACTATCATGTTTTCACTGATCTTCTATGTAGTCTCAGAGTAAGCCATCATTCCTCCGTACAACAGCATTTCCAAATCTGAAGCGGAGACGCTGGGAGGAATGTACGCACAGCCCAAGAGGAATCTGAGATTGCCTTGATAATTTACGTTTACCAAGTATTTGCCACCAATTCCAGATTTGATCAACGCCGTGTATTTTGACCAGTCTATCTGCACCGCCTCACATTGCGTACGTGTTTTCAAATTTTTATAAATGGCCACTCCACCAGCTCTTCTGTATATTTTCGGATTTTGCTTGATAGGCGATTGTGTACAGCCCGACTCGTTCATTTGTGATTTCAATTCGAAACCATCCAAACGTACAGGATTCTCCGGATCCATCCAAGTCTCAAGTAATGGGACTGCTTGAGCACAGCGTCCGTAGCGATATCGTGCGCGTCTGCTACTAAACTCTGCGCGTTGTGGTTCTTTATTGTTAGATTAAACATGCTTCCGGTTGAATGGTTGCGTAATATGAAATTTTGAACGATACAAGTCAAGAGTCGGTAGCGTGTGATACCAGTCTAGGGCAGTGGTTCCCAAACTTTTCAGTCCGCGGATCCCCCCCTAAATAATTTAAAAATTCAGGACCCCGTCTTAGTTCTGAAATAAAACAAACAGTAAATATAATACAAACTCTTATAAATTAAAATCTATTAAAATGAAAATTCTCTTAACTTGCAGAATTATACAGTAATATTAATGATATAAAACATAATTTAATGTAAACAACGAGCTCTCTCTGAACAATGCTTCTGAACAATTAGCTCTGTAATATTGGGTTTAATGTCTGATAATTTCAATATTAAGTCACTCTCGACATCAAGTTTATTTTTTAATTTTGACTTCAAGTACGTGAGCAGGGAGAATGCGGTTTCACACAAATAAGTGGAGGGAAACACAGTTAAACGCTTCAAAGTTTTTTTTTTGCGAGGTCAGGACAGTCAGTCATTACATATAACCGGAATTCAGCTAGCTGTAATTTCGAAAACTGTAATTTTAATGAACCGTCAGTTACAAGGTGTGCCAATGAATCTTCTGTTTGTAGTGTAAGAGAGAGTTCTAGTCAGTTCGGCTGACAAACAGATCTGCTACACGACATGATTTAAAGACATTTCTAAAGCCATTAGTTTGAAATTACTTTTACAATTACAATTAGTTTGAACCCAAAACAAAAATGCTGAAATCTTCTACTAATTGTTTTAAGAGTCTAAAATTTAGATTTTAAGAGCATAAAAAATCGGAGAAAATTACGGTATATTCTAATTTTTCTTAAAAGTGTCTGCGGACCGCCTGAAACATTGTCGCGGACCTCCAGGGGTCCTCGGACCCCACTTTGGGAACCACTGGTCTAGGGTATTCATCGGGATTTTTTTATCGTGGATGCACAACTGCCTGCAGCGCGGTAGAAGTTGAAGTCGTTTCTCGGTCCTTCCAGACTACCGAATCTGCTCAAGCCCACATAGAACAACTGATTCTGTTGAGATTTATCGTAATCATACACTGGTGTTAGAACTACACCTTGCCGGGCCAAACTTGTTCAACGCACACGTTTCGGCCGTACTTTCGACGGCCATCTTCAGCACAGAAACACACTGACTGAGGTTACGTACGGTAGTCACTGACCACAGTACTAGAGGTGTGCTAAACTAGTATTTGAAAATAACAGGTACGAACGAACCCGTTCCAAAAAAAAAAATACCATGTACAAATACGTGTTATTATGTACTTATTGTACATATACTAGTATTATATTATAATTTGTTATAAGAAATAAATTGAAACTAAAAGTATTAACAGCGTTACTTTACACTGTGACTTTATTAAGCTGTTACTTTTTAAAAGAAAATAAGAAACAAGAGAATGTATAGGCCTAACTCCCTTTGGGAATACTAATTTAAGTTTTCACTAGGAGTAAACAAACTGACATAGATTTAGTATTAAATTATTGATTCCATTTCGGTTAGACAAATCAGTTGCGAAACTCAGGCAATGAAATTTAGAGTGCGCGTAATAGCACAAGAAATAATGTCAAAAAAAAATTACGTGAGATGTGCAGTGAAGTTAAAATCACATTAACAAAAAGTACTATTATATGGCCTATCAACTATCAGCCATTCTCCAGATTATAACACAATATAATAAGCTTTTTCAAAATTTACCAAGTTGGTGATTAGTATAATATATAATTTGTTATTATAATCTGTATTATATCTACATAATACACGAGAATAAATGTAACATCAGTCTGAATTTTGTTCATTTATTAAAAACAGCTTCGTCTCTTTGGCATAGAGATATTCTGAACCTCGCTGTTTTGCTTCGTTTCGTAATTGTATGGCAATCGGTACATGCGCAGAATTAAGTATTCAACACCAAAAAGTGGCTTTGTACTCGTGTACTCGTAGTAGGCGTACTCGTTTACTTGTGTATTCGTTAGTTGCATAGGGGGTCCCGCGACTCGGAACAGGAACTAATCGGACCGAGTATTTCGACTTTTCAGTTTTCAGTTATCGTTGAATCGGAACAGCTATTTCGACTTTTCAGTCACTGTTATATCCGTTCCACAAAAATAATCGTTCCAAAATACCTGTTACAGATACGTCAGCCCACCTCTACACAGTACTACATAACCTCAGTTATGGTGTTGCGCCCTTTCTGCACTGAAGATGGCCATCGAAGGTACGTTTAACAAGTTTGGACCACGGCCTTACAGCCCGGTAAGGAGTAATTCTGATAACACTGACGCTGGCCGTGAAAGCCTAAGACGTAATCGTACACTATTAGGCCGAAAGTAGCACCCTGTGATTTGTGCATAATGGTCACAGTAGCAGGCACAAGGGGATACTGTCTCCGTTTACACTTGATACTGCCATCAAGCAAAATTTTTGCTGTAGGTTTTGAGATCGGTGTCCAGCTATAAACACTATAATTCCCACCGAATTCGTTAAGTTTCGATATTACACGAGGTTTACATTTTATTCGTGCGATCTTGCCCACCTGTTCCATAGGAAGCTGTTACCATAAACTGAATTACACACTGAAAACATATCTGTTTGATTATTCGTATCTTCTTGCTGGTGGTCTTCACAATTGTCCAATTCCTCATCTGTTTAACGTGTCACAGAATTCCGATAGGCATCGATGTTCGCAGTTATCACGTAAAGGGATCCAGCACCCAGTTGTACGGAATATGATAAACGACTTTTCTCCACAACGCTCGTCCTGTGTAATTTTGGTCTTACTGTTACAAGTTCGCTTCTTTTGCCGTAAACGGCGATTGCAGTGAATTACACTTTGTTGTAAACATCGACACTGCTGTTGTGATGATACGGTCTAACTACACCCGGGAGATTCTTGAGACACCATTCGGTAGTTCTGAAACGACGCTCTATCAGTTTTCGTTCATCGGTCAGTACTGCTTCACCGTTACCAATCTAACTGGAGAATTTCTCATCACTCTGGCGCGTAACTCTTATCAAATTGAAGTAATTCGGTGACTGCCATAAATCATTGTGACGTCATGTCCCTTTGTAAATTGGTCCGGCGTTGACTAATGGTAGCTGCTTGAAATCACCCACGATCATAATGCACAATCCACCTAACGACATGTACACACAAGTTATCTCTTGCAGTCTGTTATTAATTTTGTGAAAGAGATCTGACCCAGTCGTACTATTCTCATCGATTATAACGTACTTCTTCTTCTTCTTCTTCTTCTTCTTCTTCTTCTTCTTCTTCTATGGCGTCACAGTTCAGAGTCGAACCGTAACCTCCATAATCATCCGCCTCCATTTTTCCCTGTCCTTGGCGATTGATGTTCATCGTTTTATTTTAAGTAAAGTATCAGCATCCCTTGCCACTGCGTCAATCCAGCGAACCTTGGGTCTTCCGACAGGCCTTCTACCCTCGATTTGACTAAACAGTACCTTCCTAGGTATTCGGTTGCCTTCCATCCTAATGCTGTGTCCTGCCCATTGCAATCTATGCAGTCGGATGTGGTGGCCGGATCATTGTCTTTATACAGCTTGTATAGTTCCTCATTGTGACGTATTCTCCATATCCCATTGACCTGGATTGGTCCATATATTCTCTTCAAAATCATCCTTTCAAAGATATTGACTATGTTAGCGGCTCGTTTATTCAGAGTCCAAGTCTCGCTATCACCGGTCTAATCATAACTTTATATAATGTGACCTTGGGCTGACGGTGGATATTCCTTGTTTTGAATATATGCTTGTCAACGAAGCATATGCTCTATTTTCGGCCTGTATCCTTTTCCTTACTTCATGTATTTCTTCATTATCTTCTTCAATCCAACATGCCAAATATTTAAACCGATTAACTATTTCCAGGTTTAGTGGTTTGATTTCAAACTGTTCAGGTTTCCTGGTTTTCCTTCGAGTGGTGATCATAACCTTTGTTTTATCTGTATTCACCTGTAATAGTATCTCTATAAAATACTTGACTGAGGCGAGCTGACGCTTGTACTGTTGAAGAACTTCACGGGACAAGTCACCCACTTTCTTGCTCTGTGGAGTAATCCTAAATATGATTCCGTTCAAATTTACAGCAGCTTTGCCAGTTCAATGCAATGCGCAGTGTGGAATGTTGACCAAATCTGTTCAGTTGTCTCCATGATCAATTTGACCGTGAAAGTTTTTCCACGGCCAGCGGGGCCAGCCAAGAAAACGTGAATCGGCTCACTGGTGTGCACAATCGATGCACAGGCTCTAAGATTTACTCTCTGGCATCTCATTTGTTCCCAGTATTCTTGTTACCTTATTACGTTGCTACGTTTTCTAACCTCGGCGATACTGTTGTTAGTTTCACACTCAAAGTAATAATTGTTCTCAACTCCACCACCCTCAACAACACTGTCTACATAGAATTCCATATCGTTATTTTGCATCCGGGCTTGTTGTCGTTCATCTTCATCCTCACCGCAGAGTTTGTTCAATTCAATCATAAGTTCAGCTGCATCGATGTTTCCTTTGTATTCTCTCCTTTTCGACATTATACGCTCCACCGCGCTATCATAGATGTCTTTAAACATCCAGTATATCCACAACCTCATTTGTAAAGGATGAAAGAGAGTAACCGTCTCTCGTTTATAAGTTATTAAATCATAAATACTGTACTGATGATAGTTTATAACGCTTGCAACGTCTCTGCGCCGATACTGCCAACGATATCACCATCTTCTTCATGTTCTTCTTCACGTACGTCACGATCATCATCGTTTTGGCGTTTGTGGCGCCTATTCATCACGGGTGTATAGGCATTAGACGAAATCTGCTAAACACAAATCTTTAAGTTCCCGTGGTCTCTCTTCATATTTTTGTCTAATCGATTTTGTCCAAATATCGTGGACAGTGTGGAAAATAACAGAATTTTCATCCAATCCTGCCTTGTCCATTGTGGCACGTTTTTTCTTGCCCTTTGGCGTTTCTGTGGCCAAACTGTTGGAATGTAAGCTACCAATCGACTACTGTGGCTCGTGGGCCGTCGACAAGCTGCCTCCTACGCACTCATCTCAACAATGTTGAGTAATTCCAAACCAAGTTGCTTCATCAGTTGTATGTACTCCTTGTCTGGATTTTGTTCGTGCAATTTAAGCAGTTCACTGTGCAGATTTCTGATACCTCTGTTCGACTTGCTTACGTATTCAACTACGTACTGTGAGCTAGAGTATCGCTCCAAGATAAACTGTAAATCTTTGTTGGAGTTCAGAATTGAAGCTATCTGTGGACGAAAGGTATTGTGTAGATTCGTATACATGTTGCGCTGAAACACCACGGTGAGTCGTCTCAAGGAGGTTGTAATGATATCAATATATTTCTTGTAATCCGGATTATTGTCGCAAAGAAACTCATCAAGTGTGGTGTAATTTCTCTCCTTAAAAATTTCCTTAAACTTGTGAGCCTTACTCTGGAACGCTGGTTTACGGTTGTCATCTTTGGCCATTGGTAGCAGAATTTTAGTCCCTTTCACAGGCCACTACGATATACAGAAGCGATAAGTGTTCTCTCTCCAAGTTTGTTAGGTTGGCCTACAAGTAAACGTGTGGCGATGAATCTGATTGTTAATCTTCTCATCACCGATATCGTCTCTGTTAACTGCAGTGATCGCACAAGGTCTGCAGCAAATGTGGCCATTTGATCTCATTTGCGCTCAGTATGAGAAATACTATCAGTTTTCCAAGTCGGCGTATCTTCGCAAAAAGATTGTAATGCCGAGTTTGCCAGTAGCCTACGCAACGGAGATAGATAACGATTTCAAGAAGACGAAAAATTTTTCCCCACACATTTCTCCACAAATGTGCGATCTTCGATCTGTTTGTGGGTATTGTTCTTCGTGCTTATTACGCCTGTGATCGTGCTGTGGATTCCATCAACGATTCTCAATCTCACAACTTTCATAGCCACACAAGATGTGCTGTGGCTTGACACCGCGACGATTTCTGCGTCTGATCTTACTTGTGGCCATCTACTACACAACTATCTATTACTGTTAACTTATAGCTTGAAAGTGCGTGGCAATCCGTGATGTATGGATGGAAACGACAAATCCTCTGCGTATTTGTCGTAAATTATATTCATCGGAGTTGATTTTTGACCGGGTGCGATACCAAGTCAGGACTCTTCATCCCACAACATGGAGTTCTGTCTGGCCAAGAGAACCTCCGAATCCGGAACTCCGTCTGTAATTAAATCATCAGTCTGTATAGTTTCTTCTTCTTCTACTTCTTCCTCGCCAGTTGGTCGCCGTTTTGTTCCTGTAGAAGTCGAAGCAGCAGCATCACCGCATCTCCCGTCCAACTGACTCCAATCTTGTTAAGACATTCAGATTCCGGGTTGTTTGGCCGTAATTCATTGCTACACAAATTAACAAACGTTTCGGCCGTGCCATCGACGGCCATCATCAGTGCTGATCGAACTTTCCCTAACGCAGATGTCCCACGTTACGGACCACAGTGTTCAGCCACAGTGTTCAGTCAACAACATTGACTCCGACCGTGTAAGCCTTAGTAAGATACCCCAATCTATCACGATATTGTACACCTGTAGTGCCTGATTTTGTAATTTGACTAAACTAAACCAAACTAACCTAACCTAACCTGGACGCGGTATTAAATAGTATACTACATATTACTAGCGCTTTTTCACATAATTCTACATTTGGAATTACAAAGGTAGTGTGAAGTGTAACCACGACTCACCTTACTGGTTTGGGGGTACAGATGTGCGGTCGCTGTAAAAAATTGGTGGAGGCGTTCGGAGTGCGAGTACCGGTACTTGGCCTTGAATAAATATTCCGCCAAGTACCCAACGAAATGTTCCATCCGCACCCCGAACCTCGATATGTCTCTACATCGAGTTATTATGGACGCCAGTGGCAGAGTGTACAAACTCGATTGAATGACTTACAGTGAGGTGTTCGAAGCCAGCCATCGGTGCTCGTTGAGGCACCGATATGCCTTCCACATATAGAATATCATTGTAGTGCCCGGCTCGATCTTTTCACGGATAATCCGTATTAGAATTTCCGCATCACCTTTGTCGACCGGTACTAAGAACGTTTTCTGGCTGTCCCTCTTGATGATTCCAAACACTCACTGGCCCTCCAACATATGACCTCTGTTGTATTTATGGCCTCTACTGTATCGATCTTGGTTTCGTCGATTTCAACGATTTTGCCGCGCACTCCTAACTTTGAGTCGCTGTCCGCGAACAAGTGATTGACGCAAACCTCTCTGATCAAAGATTACCAATCGTCTACAGTTTTTGATATCCTTTGAACTCTCTCTCTCATCAGCAGATCTTGTCAGGGGGGAAAGCAGGTGCACGAAAATGGCACAGATGCCGAAAATGACTCGTGAGGCTAATTGAGAGTCTCTTACGAAGGTAACTACTCTAGCAGAAACAGTTCGGGAGCATTTTACTTTTTTAATTTGGCGTATTTTTCATACCACTTCCCGCACCGAAACTTCATCATCGCTTTCTTCAAGAGGATCTCGCTTTAGAGACGCGGCGCGAACTATTACACTTAAAATTTACTTAATGATATGGAAGTATTGGAAGTAAACAGTTATGTATTTTGGGTATTATAATGTATTATGTACAAACACTGAGGTACAGGTTTTGTCAGAAGCTATTTGTACCAAGGAGCTGTGAAGTACCTGGGTTTGAATTCGATCATAAAGCTCGCGTACTGAGAACAGATAAAGTCTATGTCCAGTAAAGCTGTAAAAGTCACTACAGCAGACTGATGGCAAACATAGGAAGTCCAACAGGAAGTAAGCGACAGTTTTTCATATTAGTTACACATTCCATCAGTCTGTATGGCAGGAAGATTTGGGCTGACGCACTTCAGCATGGGGAGTACAGGAAGAGAATGGCTATGAAGCCCTCAGGGTAGCATACCATGTAGTATCAGAACCAACTGTTTTTGTAATTGCAGGGGTTATTCCTATTGATCTCCTTACAGTTCAAAGAAAAGTACAAAAACACAAGGGAAGGTGAAGTAGACAAGGAAGTGGCTGTTGCAGAGGCAAGAGAGCTCATTATGTGATGCTGGCAAGTACATTAGTATATTGAGAACAAAGGAAGATGGACTGCAAGGATGACTGCATTCACAAACCTTGCAGATTGGACAGAACACGGGCATGGGTAAGTTCATTACTACTTCACCCAGTTTCTCACTAAGCATGGTTATTTTAATGCTTATTCTCATAGGGTGAGCCCAGCCTGCCAGTATGGTGACTTGCGTGTGGATGGCACTTACCACTTTTTTGAAGTGTATGGCACAGAGTTTGAAGTGGATGGCATAGAGATGAAATCTTGTAATTTAGGGCGAAATAACTCTATAAAACATCATGGGACCCTTCCTGGGAGGGTGGGAACAACTGGGATTGTGTCAACACCTCCAGTGAAGGGGTGCTGAAGGAGAAGAGAGAACAAGATTTAATATAGTCTGAACTCACAGGGAGTATGGAAGCCCAGTTAGCTTAACAGAGGCACTACTTTGAAATAATGCTAGGAACAGTTTTGAGGTGGAGTTATGCCTAAAATATAGGGGACTTTTTTAGTTGGTTAGTGTTCAACACACCAGGGGCTGGTCGACCAACCCCCTGATGGTACATGATGCATTCAAAAAAAGAAACTAAGTAACCAAAAGTACAGTTCTTACTGTTACTTATTACTCAACTTGTAAAGCCAGGCGTATGAATATAAAACATTGATAGATGACCTCCCAGAGGTTAGAGGATCCTACACTTATAAGGGGAAACTGAGGTAAAGGTTTTTAATTATTGTTACCGGGATTATATTCATTTTTCTCTTCTTCTTCTTCTTCTTCTTATTATTATTATTCAATACTTTGAATATTTGTGTGTTTGTCCTTGTACATACTAAAGTGGTTAAGTTAAATTTTTATAGCGGGTTGAGATGCGAACAGTTTGCATCTGAACAAGTATGTAGCATATTTTTTTCTATTTGCAAACACTTTCTAACAGTTACAAAACTATTTAGTTACTCTCTAGTCACAAAATTACAGCATTTTCAATTCTGAAGTAGTATTTGTATGAGCGAGTGGTATCATTGTTTCAAAAACATTTAATTACAAATAGACCTATTGTTATATGTGCTGAAGAGAATTTTGTGGTATTAAGATAAGGCGAGGTAGAAAGAATATAATTTCCTTTTTAAAAAAAATGTGGTTTTGATTGCCAGAATAAATAAAGTATAAGATTAGTCATTTTGTCAAAATCTTAAGTGGAGAGCTTGATACTACAACTACAGTAATACAACTTTGTTGGCCTTGCATTAGCTCAATTATGAACTCAGGGCAAACAGTTTACCACAAAAGGTACAAAATAATGGGAACAGTAGACCACCATAAACCAAGTAAATTGGTTAACCTTGATATTGATCACACAGAGAATTAATTGTCCACTGCACACTATGAAGCTTTATGTCAGCAGTAGATCTGTGAATTTATTTTAGCGGAGCTGCATACATAATCCGACACAACAGACTGTTCATTGACAGATTCACATAATCCAATCTTATGTTGGCGAATAATTTTAAAATCTATAAATGTTGGCCAATCTACTTTTATTTTATTTGTTTTATGTGAAAAGCCCTAACACTAATCTTCCACTCAAACAATCTTTCCTGTTGTAACTGTACGTTTACGTGTGTTTATAAAAATTAATTAAAGTTTAATATGTTTGTTTGGTGTTAAACGTGTCAAAATGTATGCTCTCAGTCGTGTACGGGTAAACCGTATTCTGCTCTGCTGCATTCAAACGTTGCCGCCTCGCCACCTGATTGGCGTACAGCTCTCTGCTATATTACCCAGCTTGCGTCTCGCTTTAACGCCTTCACTTCAATAATTATTAGTCGTAATTCTAAATTAACTGAATCAAACATACAGCATTGCAGATTGAGAACATTTATTAATCCTTTAGAATATTTATCTTGGTTTATTATACATCAAAATCCGTTTTCTGCACCGGCTGTTACAATTGTGTAGTTGGTACTTGCTCAGCTCAGTTGTATACAATCAGTCAGTAATGTTAGTTTACAGTAAAAATTATCGTTTTTCTCAGGGGTGTAAAGTCCTTTTGGCTACAGAAATATATACTTACGGCTAACACACACAAAGTTATAATAATTCTTACAACTAATTACATAAATAAATCGATATCTCATTACATTTGACTAAGTAATCACCAATGAAAACTTGTGAAGCAATTCAGGGTTATGTCTCATTTGCCAGAAGTTCGTTATTAGAAGATTCGTTAATTATTTATCACAATTTATTTTCTTAATAATTGTTAATTGGTTATAGTTAAATAGTGAATTTAAATAAGCATTTATTTTGACTCGGAATAGTGATCAGTGATTTTGAAATAGTTTTATTTAATTCAGACCAAAATTTGTGAATACGTTTTAAGGGATAATGTTTATACTCATCAGTTACTTGGTGCTGAAGATCCTGATGTCGTCTTCTTCGATAGATAACTCCTGGGCTGTCGTCTTCTTCTATGGATAATTCCTGTCGTCTGTTTCCCTCGTCTCGGCACTTTTCTTTGCTACTTCAGGCCTCGTAATTCTTCAGTTGGTGTCGTCTTCTTCTTTTAGGAGGTTCCACTGATCTTCATATAGTGTCCGTGGTCGTCTTTCTTCGTCACGGCGTCGCTTCGTCTTCTTTGGATCACTACGGTTTGTTAATTTAATTTTTTATAAATAAAAATTTACGTTCAGGATTCCCTGTACTGTTGTAATTGTCTTCCATTAGTTTTAAATAGTTTTGAAATTACTTGAAGAATAATAATTTAATTTTAATACGAGAGCTACTCGGTCCACTCTCTGGCGTTGGTTAATAATGACTTACTGAAAACCTAACGGTTTTTTGGCGTTATTTTTCTTGTTGCTATGGTTACTTCATAAATTATGCTAATTTTTCATTGGTTATTAACTCAGGTTATTGTTAAGATTTATCGTCTTTTTTTGTCTATTTCTACCAAAATATCTTCAACTGAAGATTACTACTTTATTCTAATATCTATGGTCATCACATTAGTACCATTCTTCCTAATTTTTTATGATGAACATTTTGATACCCCTCATGCCTACTTTTGGATAGCTAATTACATTTTTACTATTTTCCTAATTTTATATCTTACATATATTTTATTCAAAATTAGTTGTTAATCACCTATCTTGGTACTATGAATACCCACTTACATGGTTTAATCATTTGGCACGTTCTGCCTTACCCTTGGATTATTATTTGTTCTCAAATTAATAAATTTATGTTCAACAGTTTGGCCTAGAGCCTAAATTCCATTCTACTTCCATCTAACATTTCTTACTAACATTCCTGGTAACTCTAATACAATTTACAAACAAAACAAACAATAAACATCAGTATCCCTAACTCTAATTCTTACTATTAAACATTTCTTTTCAGGTTCTACCCTGAAATAACTTTTAATTGCTGTTATCTGCTTACCCTACAATTTACTCTATGCTATTATTTTCTGAACACAAACAAAACTCTTAATACTTCCTTAAAGAAACTTAAAGAAACTCTTATAATACTATTGACAAACTGTTCCTTGCATGATATGTCCTATCTACTATTCCCTTCACTTAAATACAGTGTTAGTCCTTCTTAATTTGCTATACATTCTGATACCTTAACTCTTACCTTAATATATAATTTTGATATCTTATTACCTAAATTAACAATATTACAATTAGTTCAATCTTACCTACTAATGCACAGTTTATCACAAATTGTTTATCTGTTTTAACATAGTTGGCTTATATAATATTTAGTTCTACACTCTCACTACACTTTTCCTTTCATTAGAAAGTTACTATAATTACTACCCTGCTCACTTTGTTTCATTATTCTATACCTGTCACTTCACTACTTATTTAGTTTTACACACTTTTGGGCTTATTCACTTGCTTATTCATGGGTTGTCTGATTACTTTAAATCACTGTGTGATTATGGTCATTTATAACTATTTACCTCCAAATCACACTGATCACTTTTGGTCATCATTCTAATATTGCTTTTGTTTTGGGCTCAAAGTATTGTTTATAGCCTTTGGCCATTACTACTACAATTAGTTTGGGGTATGGTTAGCTTCTAACCCCCCTACATTATATTATACAAGTACATTCTTTAAATAACAAAATACACGTGATACTATTTCCCTTCATTAATCTTATTGTCCTAGCTACATTTCATATGCTACAGACATCAATTCATTACTAAATTTACAATATTCTGTTCACTTTTTTTGGGATGACTTGATTGTACTTAAACTTCTTCTTCACTGTCTCTTGGTTTCTTTGGTTCCTATCCGATCTATTGTGTCAAGTCTGTCGGGTTAATAGTCATTTGTCATTTATGGTTTACTGGGTTATTGATCTTTAAGTTCATAAGTTTTTTGCCTTTTACTCTTATTTTCAGCTGTTTATTTTATAATTAAATACCATTGAATTCTTGCTACCTTATGTCATGTTACACTGTTTATGATTATATTTACTCAAAAGGGGCATCAGATTAAAAGAATACTTCTGACTTATAAAAACTGAGAAATTTCTATATATGAAAATATTATTTACCGTCAGTGTTGTGAACCATGATTTATCACACGTGCCTGATGTTAAAATGTGAAAAGTTTTTTTTTCTCTTGTTTTATATTAGCAATTTCTAACGTACTTTGAACAAAACAACAGACACTGATTAGCAGTTTATTAAAGAAACTTCTTTTCTGAAATTCTGTTTGTCTATTAGGTCTTCGAATATACTGCAAGTTGTTTATCAGTCATGTTATTGACTTTCCATAAATTATTATTACAAAGAACACGCAAAGTCAAAACCAGTTTTAAGAATATTAATTCTAAAACTATCATAAATAAGTGTAAAATGCTCTATTATTATTATTGTTTTTACAATTACTACTACTATTATTTCCTTTGTTTTTACCTTAAACTTAAATTCAGAAACATCTTTAGCACATTTTTATTTACCTTTTCTAAGCCTTACAGTCATTTCGTATCAGTGACACAGATTAAATTGTCAGTTGTACCAGATTTTTTTTTCTTTTTTTTTCTAAGACCTAATACCGTATACATATGCTTGTCATGTGTGTATGAGCGATTCATTATACAGTAGAGTCTTGGTTATCTGCCCTTCGATTATCCGCCATTCCGTGTTGTCCGCCGCCCAAGCGCCATAAAAAAACGTAAACGTAAAAAATATTTTCTTTAATTACTGCAACGAAAATAGTGTGCCAATAGTTTGCGGGCATGAGTGTACGTGCTCTCTTTGTGATTGCTCCTGACTGTACCGCAGGAATTTGGCCTACTGCCCGTCGCCTATTATAGCCTAGCTGTGACTCGTGTCATTCACCCCACCCCACCCCCAACATCCAACGCTATCGCTCACATGCTCATCGCTTAGTAGACTGCAGTTTCTTGTTGTGTGCTGTAGTGAGCAGTGAGGCTATTTTTACGCGGTGTGTCCGTGAGTGACTAGTGCAGTTTTGGTGAAAGTGTCGTAGTGTAGTCTTGTTAATAGTGTTGTGATTATGGCTATGAAAAGGAAGAAAATTGTTTTATCAATAAAAGACAAGCTTGAGGCATTAAAAAGACTGGATAAAGGGGAAACGCTGCAGAAGGTGGCTGACCACTACAGCGTCGGTCATCGCACAGTTGGAGATTGGAAGAAGAGACGATTAGAATTAGAAAAATGGTGTTCCTCGCGAGTTACTGAGACTGCTTTTAAAGATAGAAAACTATGAAAAATAGTGATTATGAAAAAGTTAGCAAAGCGTTGTACATTTGGTTTACACAGTTCAGGGAGAAAGGGGTGCCTATTTCAGGACCTATCTTAAAAGAAAAGGCGTTGCAGTTTCAAAAAGAATTTAACGAAGGTGATGCAGATTTTACAGCAAGCGTTGGCTGGCTTGATAGATGGAAGAAGCGTTATGGAATCCGTCAGTTGAATGTTTGCGGCGAGAAACTGTCATCAAACTTTCAAGAAATGGAGCAATTTAAGCAAAAATTTCAAGACTTTGTTGAAACTGAAAGCTTAACAGGAGATCAAGTATTTAATTGTGATGAAACAGGCCTTAATTTCAAAATGTTACCGAGTAAGAGCCTTGGAGCTAGAACTGAAGCTGCAGCCCCTGGCTATAAACGTAGTAAAGAGAGAGTGACTATTTTAGCATGCAGTAATGCCACAGCAAACCATAAAATGGACCTGGCAATGATTGGAAAGTCCAAAACCCCTAGGGCTCTTAAAACCATTTCAAAACATGCTCTTCCAGTAAAATATTTCAATCAAAAAATTGCATGGATGACTAGTGAAATTTTTAAGGAATGGTTTTTTAAAGTTCGTTCCTTCTACAGAGAAGTTTTTAAAAGACAACAACCTACCCAGAAAAGCAGTTTTACTGCTAGACAATGCCCCAACTCACCCTGATCCAGACGAACTTAGAGATGGGGACATAAAGGCTATGTTTTTGCCACCAAATGTGACTGCCATTTGTCAGCCTATGGACCAGGGTGTTTTGGAAACACTTAAACGAAACTATCGAAGAAAGCTTCTGTCAACAGTCATACAAGAAATTGAAGATGGGCAAAACTTGATTAAGAAGTTGAAAAATATAAATTTGAAGGATGTCGCTTATTGGGTCGCAAGGGCCTGGGCCGACGTCGGGGCACAAACAATTGCGAAGTCGTGGCATAAGCTGTTGTGCGAGGACGAAAATATGGCTGAAAGCATGCTGGATGAACTTCATGAAAGTATTTTGCCCTTGGTGCAACGTATCCCTGGATGTGAGGATGCATCGTTGGATGAAATAAGGAATTGGCTTTCAGGAGACGATCAATATGAAATAACTGACGAAGAAATTGTAACACTTGTTAATAGCAATGATGTTGTTGAAGATCAAGACTCTGAAACTCTTGAGCCCCAAAAGATCACACACAAAGAAGGGGTTAAAGCTCTTGAAGCAGCCATTCAGTACGTTGAGCAGCAAGAGGAAGCCAGGGTTGTCAACATAATGATGCTCCAAAGATGGCGAGACTTGGCAGCAAAGAAGCGGGAATCATCAGGGAGGCAGTCGAAGATCACTAATTTTTTTCACTCATCATGAACTGAACTCTCACTTCCAACATTTCTGACAGTGTAAGTCAATTTTATTACGTACACATTAGTCTGATTCTATATTTATTTTTAGTAAATTTTTGTTGTTAAAATTTACTGAATTCTTAAACTTGAAGCGTGAAGTACTAAAGTAGGCGTAATTGTTACCTCTTTTTTTGTAAGTGTATAACTTTAATATTGTTGCTTGTTCTCTAAAATGTTTTACTATAATTTTGTAATATAATTGTACAGTACTGTATTGTTTTCTCTATTGATTTGTTGTAAAACGTGATGTTTATTAATTACATTTACAAAATTGCAACGTAATTTTATGATAAATTTGCGTTTTATTTAACTCTCCCTATTATCCACCATTCCAGCCGACCTTCCGCCAGCCTGTTTATGGCGGATAACCGGGACTCTACTGCATTTACAATTTATTTTATTTAACAGTAAAATTATCTATGCATTTACAAACTAAAGATTAATTAAAATTTGGTGGTATACATTCGTTTTATATATATATATATATATATATATAGTAAAATAACAAAATATTCCTGTACTAACTATTAATTTCTGTACCTGCCTTCAAGTTCTACATGAAGCAAAGACATTAATGTGTTTCATATGTGTGTGTATGTATTGAGCAGAAACCGTTGTGATACTTCACACATGATATCTATGTTAATTTTGAAGTAGATTTATTAAAAGGTTATCAGAAATAAATATAAAAACATCATGCTTATAGAATGTGGCCCTAGTTGCATGATTACATGTTCTGAGCATGTGATTAGTCCTCAGGCAATTTTCTTATTTTTAAAAAGTAGTTGCATAAAAGTCACTGTATTGGTTATATATTTATTTATTTATTTATTTTCTTATCACATTTTCAGTACATACGTGTTACAAAACATTGTTCAGTGGTGTAGTTAATTGGAAAGAAAGTAAATATAATTATATGTAAATAATATTTTTGGGACATATATATGTATTTTAATGAATTAAAGTTACATATATTCATTTAACCCAGTTGAATTAGATGTTTTTAGGTGGAGGGATTAGCACAAGAATAAATCCACTGAAAATTAAAAATTTATAAAAAAACAAAAAGTGGTACAGTAAAACCTGTCTTCAGCGGCCACCTTTGGATCTCTGTAAAATGTGGCCACTCAGAGAGGTGGCTGCTTAATAAAGGGATTGCCAGGAATAGAAACAATACAGTGTGTTAAATATGGATGATCAACTATATCATTTTATTATGCACTTTTTTACATTTTAAAAATATAACTTTAATATGTTTTATTATTGCATTCCTATTTACAGTATGTTTCCAATGAAAATACCTATATTACAACAGACTGGTAAAGATTATACTTTTGTTTGGCTGTAGCAGTTTTCTTGTAAATAATTTCGTTTACTTGCCCACATTTTGATTCACAATTTCATTTTATTCCCTGATTCATATTAGATTCATTGGATTCCAACTCTTATTTATTTTTAAATCATGTCTTTATTATTCATTATGTTGTTAATCTCTTTTCTTTCCCATTGTTGCAAGTTTCATTGCTGAAATACCCTTATCACTTTCAGAAATACACTTTGCTTAGCTTCTAAATTAATACACACTCTTCCTTTGTTACACTTTTCAGACACACTGTTAAATTACACTACAAATTATGAGAACACTTGTTAAGCACACGCATATCGCTTATGCCAGTTCAACGTTAAACCGTTTTAATGGCTCGGAACGTCTGCGTAAAACTGATCACATATACAGTTTTAATGTTATGGAAACTTCAACAGAGTATTACTAGGAATAACATTTTCTAAATTGAAAAGTACGGAGGTACATATTACGAGATCGTTTCAGTTGGTCATATATAAACACTACTTGAGTATTCTTAGAAATTTGTATTGTCAAACTATTGTGTCTGCTGTATTGTATTAAAGAGATGACTGAACATCAGATAGGTGACCTTTTAAGCAAGTGAACGAACCCGTTACAGGCTGACCACTAGTCGAGGGAGGAGGTGACCTTTTAGTGGAGGGGAAATTTACATTGACTTTATGGAAAATAAAATCCGTTCCTCAGAAAAGTGGCCATTATAAAGGTGACCACTGAATAAAGGTGGCTGTTAGGTCAGGTTTTACTGTATTTTATAATGCATATTAAATTGAAGACTATCTACAAAGTAAATCATCTCAAAATGGCATTGAAAGGTAAAAAAAATATATTCAATTAAATAATATAGCCAAGAGAGCTGACTGCCAGTAGCAATACTTATAGCAAACCGATTACACTCCACCACTACAACACACAGAAAGTATAAAGCATGTATAACAGAAATGGACACATATTTCTGAGGAACACACAAGACGAAGAATGAAGGGAAAAGATGCACTCACATCCAGCAGTGAACAACACTGTAACTACAACAGTCTGGAGAAATATACAAAATCACAGACACACATTTATTTTATTCACAATTTATTTTACCACCCATCAACAGTAAAATTACGTTGTATGCACTTGTAAACTAAAGATTTAATTACAATCTGATGATAAATAGACAGTTGTTAGGCATTGTCTGATAGGATTTGCCATAATTTTATTATTGGAAAGATTAGAAAGAAAAACAAAATTTTAATTGCATGTAGTACCTTAGTTAAAAACTACCCATCCTCCAATGATGCCATAGCCCAAACAGGCTGTGGTCTCCACCAATTTTTACCTCCAACATACTCTATTTGGCACTAGTTGGAAGATATGAAAAACCTTGGTGGTTTCGAGAGAAAAGTTCTGAGAAGAATTTATGGACCAGTGTGGGATGGAGAGATGTGGAGGATAAGTAAGAATCATGAGCTAAGAGACCTTTATGGAGAAGCGGACATAGTTGCGGCAGTGAAGGCGGAAGGTTGAGATGGTTGTGGCACGTGGTGAGAATGAGAAGTGATCGAGGCCCAAAAATGGCATTGGAAAGGAAGTCGGGGGGGAGTAAGGAGGAGAGGACGTCCGAGGAGAGATAGTGTGAAGATGTGGAAGGGGATTTGAGAGAGATGTAAGTGGCAGGTTGGAGGAGTAAGGCTCTGGACAGAGAAGAATGGAGGAGAATCACTGAGAAGGGCAGGGTTCTACAGGGACCGTAGTGCCAGAGGAGAGAGAGATACTCTATCTGCTACTGTGTTCCTTATTCCAATAGCCCATGTGTCTTCCCATCTTTTCTCGGGTCTGCCTGTAGATTTTCCCTCCCAGTACTTATTTTGTACCTTCTGGAGTTTCTACAAACCTCCATCCTGCCTCTGACCCAGCACAATCATTGTAATCTTACAAATTCTGAAGTTGGAACTTCTTTGTATATTTGATATAATTCATTGTTGTATTTCAGTATCCAAGAGCCGTCTTCTTGTACTGGCCCCAAAATGTGTCTCAGGATTCTTCTTTCATGTGTATTAATGATGTCAACCATTTTCTGCATTATACTTAATGTCTCACAACCAAGCATGGCATCAGGCCTAATGATGGTATTATACAATTTTTTTTTATTTCTCATACATATTTGGATCTACATGATAGTTGAAAGTTAACTGGTTTATTTTCTTCCCCGCCCCTAAACGTCCGTTAACATTTGTAATTCATATTAACATGATATTGGTGTCATTTATTTATTCAGGTGTTTTCACAGGTTTATTTGAAAGAGACTGGAACCACTGACTGACAAATTTCTAACTACATATTTGAGTGCTATATTAAACAACATTGGGAATAACCCATCCCCTGGATTTAATTAATTGCAACTATGTAAAAATAAATAATGCTTATAAGATGAATAGTACTTGATAGAATAAAGTACAGTACTTGAACTTACTCTAACTACTTGTACCATTAAACTGCTGACAGCTAAAAAATTATAAACGTAACTTAAAATACTTTTCAGTTCTATACATTTTAACTTCCTTAAAGATTAAAAAAAAGTCTAAATGAAACTAAATTTACTCAATTTATTTTGCAGTATAATAATAATAAATACATAGGATTAACTTCATAATATCTTACAGCGTATCTATTGAACTCAACCAATGTTAACAACTCTTAAAAGTGAATTACAATTGTAACAGTTTTGTATAGTTTTTGGTAATATATAGTTTGCATCTGCTGTATGTTACAATAATCACCTATTAAATTTGGTTTTGTTAGTATGCAATCTGTTTTTCTTCCTGTACATATTTTTGCTTTGTTGAAATTATTTTTCTCTCTACCAATATTATAAAAAAAAAAATACCTTTGGTGCTTTCAGTATATACAATTGTCTAAAGTACCCACTGAGCCAGACAAAAGAAGGGAAGAAGTCATATTTGACGGACATGTCATAATACATACATTTTTTTTAAATTATTATTGTTAGTATACAAACTTTTTTCTTCCTGTACATATTTTTGGTTTGTTGAATTATTTTTCTCTCTACAGTATTATTAAAAAATTCCTTTGTGCTTTCAGTATCTACAGTTGTCTTAAAGTGCCCATTTAGCCAGACTGAAGAAGGGAAGAAGGGAAGAAGTCTTATGTGATGGACACGTAATATATAAATGATTTTTTTTTAAATTATTATTATTATTAGTTTGACAGTTGCTTTGTAAGTAAGTAACCCCTCAACACAACAAACCATGCTATAAATGAGACTGTATAATACAAGCATATTTAGTAGGTCTCTCTCTCTCTCTCTCTCTCTCTCTCTCTCTCTCTCTCTCTCTCTCTCTCTCTCTCTCTCTCTCTCTCTCTCTCTCTCTCTCTCTCTCTCTCTCTCTCTCTCTCACACACACACACACACACACAGAGTTTTTTAAATATTCTCAGTATGTTTTGGGTTTTAAAATTAATAAAAGCTGATCAAATTTGGTTTAAAAATTAAAAAGTTGAACAAAAGGCTGGCAGCTTTAAAGATCTATCTTTCACGTTTTCATATCACTCTCGAGTATATGCTATTTTTGTGTTATTCTAGAAGTCTGGCAATATTTGAGGTATGTAAACTCTTTGTGTAGCTATGCTATAGAGTAACATCAAATAAGGTTTGTAAACATTCGAAGGCAGAAATTTTTTCTCTATATCAGGAGTAAATGTCCTTTAGTATATTTGGTTCCTATATTAATTTTTCAAGTAACCTAAGAAACTAAAAATATTCAAACTTGTTGGAATCCCCCCCGTAATAAAAACATAAATTTGAAAACACATTTTGCAGAATGAGAGTGTGATAATTAATCTGTTTTTGATGATGTAGCTGAAGGATGTTTGTTTACAGGTAGACGGCTTTTTTATCAATTGAAAATTTTGTTTCATAGTATTATGAAATAATAACCCTTGTGCAAAAAACACAAGTTGATACATAAATGGTTATAAAAAAAAAACAATTTAATACAAAAAAAAATGTCATAGGTGCAATTCAAAATTAATTTACCCCAGTTTAATGGACAGAAAAACTTGTTATTGATATATTTATTTTTTAAAATAAGATTATTGCTAACAGACTGTTAAAATAACTTATCTTTATTAAACTGTTAATTCTTCAGGTAAATTTGTTTCCATAACTCTGTGTGTGTGAGTGTGTGTGAGTGTGTGTGTGTGAGTGTGTGAGATAAACACCCCAAGTCCACGACTCACTTTGGAATTCCAATAGTCCATTGTCCAGTCATTGACCATTTATCTATCCAGCCCCATCTTCCAAGATGAGGAGTAGAAAATGGAGTGGGACAGATTTGGTCTGACCATGTATTGCCGGTTACCTAAACAAATAAGTTGCGACATTGTTAACTTATTTGATACGACCAGGGCCGTATTTACCGGAAGTGCTGCCCTGTGCGGCCATAGGGTAACACCCCCACCCCCAAAAAAATTATTTTAAAAATAATTTTAATTAACATTTTTTAAAACTCACCATTACACCGGCGACTTCGCTTTTCCGTGAACGACGTCACAAGGCGGTCGAAATCCAAGGCTTGCACCATTTCTGACTCTATATTGAGAATTGCGAAAGCATTTAAGTGCTCCTGCAGCATGGAAGATCGGAGATAATTCTTCACTCTTTTCAACAGGGAAAAAGAATGCTCGCCTGAACAAGTCGACGCAGGAGTACACAAAAAAATTCTCAGTGCAATGTCAACATTAGGGAATACTCCTTGTAGATCGTCTTCATGGAGAATCTTGCTTAATCTGAGTGGGAACATCCCCACTCAAAAAAAGAAAATAAATATCCCCGAAGATGAAGACACTCGTTCACAAATTCTTCTTCGAGGTCGTCTTTGTATATTTCCTTCAACTTCTTAGCTTCACTTGCAACTTCTGAAGCTAGTGTATTTCTTAAGTGAGACAAAAATCCGAATTTATCATTAATGATTCTGTATGCTTCTGACCTTTTCAGTTCATATTCCAACTTCGATAATATAGTCAAATAAGTATGATCAACAAATGTTTCTCGGGGAGTTTTTGAACTCGTCTGGAATGATTCCTTATTTTGACTATCGTCATCATCATCATCAAAGAAAGTCTTCTTCTTAATTTTACATTTGCTCACGTCGTAATCCTGAAGACCTGACTTCGCTTTCGCTTCTTCTTTGTAAACTTCAAATGATGTTTTACATTCTGCTACAAACACTGCTAAAGCGTTATACTGTTGGACTACATCACTGATATCTATGTCGACTCTCTGCAATACCTTGCTTACTGCATTAAATCGCCCTAGGATCACATCCCATACTCTAGCTGAGATTGCTGTTTCGAGTCGTGACAATTTCTTCAGCAATCCTCTAGCTTCAAGTCATGTTGTTAATTTTTCATTGTCATCTGCTTCAATTTTCTCCAAAGCTCTTATGATCATGCTCCAGTTGCGATTTAAACTCCGGCATGCATCTTCTCAAGCACTCCAGCGAGTACCGGATAAGCCTTTTACAGTAACTTTGGAGGTTGCGGCCATGTCTGATTTGTCCTGAACTATGTCCTGAGACTCCTGCAATAGTTTCCACCGATATGTAGAAGAAGTGAAAAAATTGTACAATTTTTGCAACATGTCAAAAAAATTGCAAGCTTCAATACAGCATTCGGCGGCACAAGTTCCTATGAGATTCAAATAGTGAGCCGAACAAGGAGAGTAAACAGCTAAATTATTCTTTTCTAGAATTCTTGCTTGAAGTCCTGTATATTTTCCGGACATGTTCCTAGCATTATCATATGACTGGGCCCTGAGATTAGTTATATCCAACTTGTATTTTGATAGAATTGTGAACACTGTGTCGGCAAGCTCGGATGATTTATGACCTGCATTTGGAATAAAACAAAGAAAACGTTCTACAGGTTCACCATTTTGTTTTACATACTAACAATGAAAGTCAGCTGATCTGTATGAGAAACATCTGGTGTGGAATCTACGCTGATAGAGAAGTACTTAGCTGCCTGACATTCTGCCACAATGGTGCTCACAACTTCTTCCCCCATTATTTGTATAAACTGCTCGTAGGTAGCGAAGGAAATATAAGATGTATTCCCTTTTCCAGGATTGCCGTGTTTTTTCAAATGTTCTGCCAAAAATGGGTCGAACTGTGCAATCAGTTCCAGCGACATCATAAAATTTCCGTTGTTCGGTGAACCGATACGCTCATCAGTCCCGCGAAAGGCGAGTCCACGTGTGGCCAGTGCTTTGACAACAGCAACTACACGTTTTAGTACATTTCTCCAGTATTCAATCTCATCATCAAGCTGCTTAGTTAGCTTTTCGTCGATTTTTCCTAATTTCTTTCCCCTTTCTTTGAGAGTCATAATGCAGTTTCTATGAGCTTGTGAACTTTCATGTTCATGAAGTCTCTCTGTAGCATGTCGCCAATCACTGAAACCTGTTTGTCCAAAAACTGTGGTTCCACCAAAAAGCCGGCACGGCACGCAGAATACACAACCTTCACTCTCTGAATATACAAGGTATTGACGTTTCACTGTTTCTCCATTACGAAGTTTCCGTTCGAAAATATTCTTCGAACAATATCGTGGCCCATCTGCATACATTCGTTTCGATTTTGAAAAATCTGCCCCACTATTCTGAAAGGATATGCCATGTGTGGCAATGTAATCACGTGTCTCTTCATTACAAATCCATTTCGCTGGGTCACTACTCACCAATTCTAAACTAACCTCATATTTTCCTGGATCAGTTTCGTAACTTTCACACTCAAGAATTTCGCACAAATCCAGTTCACTTTTAGAATAGCATTTGCCACTGCCAGCAATTAAGTTAGAAGAATTATTTCCTTTATCCGCTACTTCTCCGCCGCCGGAAGATCCCCCACTATTCTCCGTAGCTTTCAATGAAAATAACTGATTTACTGTACTAAGTTCGTTTGGTTACGAAACGTCACTGTCCACTTTATGAAAATAAGACTCTACCTTCCGACTTTTCCTTATTACTTCGTCTTCTTTTCCTTCTTCACCTTTGCTGACTTTCGATACTGCGACCCACTCAGCCTTTGCCTCCCGTCACTCATTGTTCATGAATCAATTAGAAATGAAAAGAATAAACAAACTGTTGACTATACAAAGTTTATAATTATTTTTGACACCAACCACTAAATATAAACAATAAGTATGATACTGCAAATACAAAATACTAATTAGAATTTCCACAAAGAACAAATCCACTTCAACTAGCAACCTGAATTAACACTCAACGACTAAGCCTTGGGTCACGGTCACCGTCTCCAAGCGGTCAGCACATCAGCCAATGCGGAGGCGTTTCTCCGCGCTGTGCTGACTTTGGAGGGGCACGCTGGAGAAGCCAAAATTTTGAGAAGCGCTTTACCGGGAAGCGGTTAACAAACAGAAAGAGGCAATAACAAACGGCGCGACACCCAACCGCACGATTTTTGAAAAATTTGCCGCCCCCAAAATTATGCCGCCCTGTGCGGCGCACATATTCGCCCATACGTAAATACGGCACTGGTACGACAATTGCCTTGCCAAAGGATGTGTCCTTGGATAATGTGTGGGATAACAGCCCGACCAGCATCAGCTCATGTCCAGTAAGGTAACATTTCTAACTCACGAAAGGAATCCCTCGGAGGATCTGGCAGTGGATCCATAGCCTGCATGACAAGAATGCATTATTCAGAGTCCAGCAAGTCTTCACAAAATGCTGGCATTCCGTAGACACTGCTGGGAGCTGGCTATAGTACAGATTAAAAGCCTGCCGTAACATCTGGTGGATTCTCAGTACTGTAAGAGGCGTATTGATCTCAACACTGGAAGGGCATGGCAGTCAACCGCATGGACCCCAAAACAGGAAGCTGAGTTCTTAGTTAACTCAGCTTTGAGCAACAGGTTTCTTGTAACCCACCTAAAGACCAGGCATTCGATGATTGGCTTTGCATTGAGATACACAGCATTCAAACACTGCTGAACCCGAATCCATGTCGTGGGAAGAAAGTGTTGATCGGATTGTTGAACTGAAGTCCAAACACATAAAGCGCCTAGTCTAGATGGTGTTTCAAACACTGCCTTCCAACACCTACCTGAACGGAAAAGCTGCTCCTGGTTGATGTTGTCGACCCCTCACCTCTCCCTTGATCGTGTCACGGAATGTGATTCCAAAACTGAGAAAGAGGTCTTGTCATGCGATGTACACAAGGACTGATCAGCCTCCTGTCCTTCCACTAGATCTAAAGGGTTGAAGACACCCCTACAACATCGCATAAAACTCTAATTTGAAACACTGGATGTGCTGATTCCTGAACAGTTTGTCTTTCGTGAGGCAGACTCCTCTAGTGACCAGCTGACAAGACTGATTGAAACCATTAGTGAATATGTGCAGTCATTTCTAGACAGACTGTCTCTGTTCATTGTATTTGCTGAGTAAGACCTGAGCAGATTTGGAAAGACTTTTAGGTCACCCAATTAGAATTACTTGTGTTATCAGGACGATAGAATAGGCTTCATGGCTGTCGCAGTGAAGGCTTCCATACTGAAAATCGCTGTCGCTGTCGTTCTGACAATCCTTGGTTCAGTAGAGAACTTCCCCTCCCTTGGTGTCACTAGTGTGCCTCAATTTATCACAAGGGTTAAAGTCTCAAATTGGCTCTTTGATTCCAACACAGACAGATGCCTGGTTCAGATAGTGTTTCAAATGCCATACTCCAATGCTTTCCTCAAAATTGAATGATGCTCCTTGTTGCGCCTTACCAACACATGCCTCAGATTTACCTGCATCCCTAAGTAATAGAAGAAAGCTACTGTTATAGTGACTCTGAAGCAGAACATTGACAATACACGCTGGTTGCTCAGTCTCCTGTTGGCTGCATGGAAAGTACTCAAGCGTCTTGCATACATCTTGATTCCTGGACAGATCTTTCTCTGCCAAGGCCATTGGACCACTCATTACCTGATGAAATTGTTGTAAGGGATAGTGGGCGCCAGCTACGAGGGCAGGTGGCAAAGGCCGTCAAGAGTGTTTGACGCATGGGTTTCAATATCTAAACTCTGGGAAGTGCATCTGCCAGACTGCTACCTTCACATTATTGCTAGTTCTCTGATTGAGGGTACCTTGTGTGTGACAATAGATGACTACATCTTTTGTCAGAGAAGCGTCACTGGCACTTTTCCTCAAGGGTGTATCCTAACCTTTCTTCTGCACCTATATTAACAAACCAGTCAAAGAACCCAGAGTCCAGACAACCCTCTTTTGTGGACAACAGTGGTGTATGCCTCAATCCTAACTCAGATAGAATGGTTGATATATCCATTCATGTGACTAACAGCTGGAAATTGGTTGCAGGGCTATTCTTCAAAAATTACAGGCAGAACACATTTGAGCTAATCCATGGAAGTCAAGCATCTTGGTGCTTGCCTATATCATTTCCAATTCTTGTCAGTCCAGCTGTGATCCGAGCACTAGCACCTATTTGGATAAAATCATTTTCATCATATCCAAATATCCTTCTTTGCGGATGACATGGAGATTATAACTCTGACAAGGCAATCATTTGAGTACAACGCCAATGTGGTATGTTAACTGAGTTAACTTACAACCTTATCATTGACAAGACAAGAATTCGTTGATACTGTTCTCTGACCTCTTGAATGACCCGTGAGTCAACATGAGAATAGTTAGAACTTATATGCCCTGTTCCTAAGAAGTCAAGTACGTTATACTGTACATGTACCTCATCAGCTCATTTGGCTCAACTCCTTCTGATAGTGTCTGCTAGTTCACTATGACCTGAAAGTGGGTATAATGGTTGTTAACACGTTAGAAGTCTAAGTCAGATGATTGTTGGCTTATGTCTGCTACTGATCATCACCGACATGGTTCCCATTTGGGATACCTTGCTGCTCTGCAAAGAAGATGCAAAGCATACATGGCAGAGAACTAAGACTAGTGACCATAGTCTCATCTCACTTGTAAAGAAATGAACTTGGATGACTCTGGGGGACATCTTAGCTTGTGTGTTTTACTTATGCAGCTAGAACCTTGGATAACCCATTGACAACCAGACTCTGCAAGTACAGTATATTTCAAAGTGACTCATAACAGTGAACTCAGCATACATTGTACCAAAATGAGTTAGCATGAGCAGCACTAGTAGCCAAATCATAAAAATTCATCCTAATTGGGTGAAGTCACAAGGCAACAAATTCATCCCTATATGCAACGAGTTGACTCTCCGAGACCACTGCATGAATTGTGGCTTGTGGCTCATGCTAACCACACAACCCCCAGCTGTAAAAGTATTGGGAGTGAGTGATTGTAAACCTGACGAAGATAATGATGTGCTACCAAGACATCTCAGCATCCCTTTAAAGGACCACAAAAGAATAACATAATAATCAACCAAGGGATATATTTTATCCACAAAAACATAACATATAGGCTTATGTGTGTGTACATGTATAATACATTGTTGGTTATACCAAAGGAACCATTTACTAGGAAAAAATTAATTTTATACAGTAGATTGAATTTGTATGTGAGGAGGAGACTAGTGAAGAGGTTTACTTTACAGGTCAGAGACAGATAAGGAGGAAAAAGGATAGAGATAGGGTATGAGGTGTTGGAAATGTGGTTTTGGTGCTGGAATAAGGTGGGCTGATAAAATAAACAATGGATGTGTGTTCAAAGAACCAGGAGATATATGCTATAAAGAAGAGAAAGAGAAATGGATTGGGCACATCATGAAGGTAAATGGACTGTTGACAATAATTTTGTATTTAGAATAATGAAAGGAGAGAAGAAGAGAGAACAGGGAAGGTTATTTAAGTATGTATGTATATATGGGGTGTTGTATGAAGAGATGGAGAGTCAAGCCTGGAAGTCTAAGATCTGCTACATGGCAGAATCAGGTGTATAGTTTTAATGAAAATGACGATATGTATAATACTATAAAAAAATTTGCCATGCATGTTTTCCTTTGTTATTCGTTTTTTAAGTAATAGTGGGTATAAAGCATATAATAAAACAGAGCATGAATATATTAACATACACACACACACACACACACACACACACACACACATGGACATGAGAGCTTGGTTATATACAAGTATACTGTAACTAAAAATGTGCTTGAGGCTTTCCTGTAAAACAGTCCTTCCTTGTGCAGTTACAGGACCAAGACCCTCCCCCCTCTGCAGAAAGACCAAAATAAGTGTGAAACAAGGTTAAAGATAAATGAAGAAATACCAAATTGAGATAAAAACTATAAAGTACTTCCTTTTTTATGCTAAACATAATTATTGATTGCTGTCATATTGTTATAAGGATTATCTTGCAGTTCCAGTAAACAGAACAACAGTAAATACTTGTATAAATCAATTCTTTAATTTGGCAACATGCCAACACTGCTAATGTGATAAACATTAAATATAACACTGCTGTTATAGACAATGCTAGTAACCAAATGCAGATGTCTGCACACAACCGTTCACAATAATCAAAATAATCAACTCAATAACAACAACTAATAATGTATTTTCTATCACTTCACTTCGCAATGCGCAGCTCACACTGCAAATCAGGTGGACATTTGCTTCCAAACACTGTTCAGCGGGACAACTGTTCCCTGATTCCACTGTTAAAAGGTAGTGTCCCTCTTCTAACAACACCTGCCTCTTTGATACACAGCCTATGTGGCATAGCATGTGACAAGATTGAGATGGATAACCATAAAAAGAGCTTCAGTTTTCTCTCCTTCCTGCCTACTTATCTCATCCTGTCATTCCTCTGTTTCAGCATCAATGTTGTCTATTATTTTTCTGTTTTGTCTGTTTCCCACTTCCCAGTTGTTTTTTCGTGGTCTGTTTCCATTAGTACTGCTTGAAAACCTTCCATCATCTAACTGCTATATATAAATATTTTTTTTTTAATTCTTGGTTATGCATATTAACTTATTCTATTGTATAACTGTACCCCGATTTACTGTTAAACACTGTCAAATGTAGTATCCCACTTCTAGCAACACTTGTTATGATGGTCAAACAGATTGTCATATTTAGCAGAATAAATAACTGAACACCAGAGGAAATGTTAATTAGAACTTTAATTACAGTTCCAATAAACAAAACAATGGTAAAAACTTGTATACAACAATTCTTGAAGTTTATGACTGGCTAAGATGTGCTAACGTAATAAACAATAAATTTCATCTAATTAACGCTGCCACAGTGAATAAAGCAAGTCACTAATTACAGATGTTTGCACACGAATAATCACTTTACACTGGACTGCTGTCACAAGAAATGCAAGTCACAACAATAACGTGACTCCTATTACTTGCCTTTGCGGTACATACTCACACAGCAATTCAGTTGGATGTCCGCTTCAGAAACACGTATTTTATACTTAGCCAGTGTGACAAAGGACATGACAAGTTTGACCAGATTCCGGTGTAATAATCGACTGACCAGCTTCTGGTATAATAATCGACTGACTGGATTCTGGTATAATAATCAACAACAGTGTGGAAGATAATCGAGAGAATGTGTGAGAGCATTATGTAATTCTATCACTGCACAAAGCATCACATAGCCTCATATGTTATCTATTTCCTCAGCATAGATGTATTTTAAACATTGCATAAGAAGCATGTGAAACAAAAATAATCTTAACAATATATTTGTTGAGATATTTGTGTTTTGCCAACAGAAGTATTAACAAAATGGCAAAAATGCTGACAAGTAGAATATCTGTAAACAGTGAGTGAGGATTTGATGTAATATTTTAGATAAAATTTAATTTTGTTTTACTGGCCTACTTTGTCAGAAACATGGGGAATAAGGACAAATGCAAAAATCCAGAAAATCTATGGAGAACAAGATATCGTCACTGACATGAAGAAAGGTAGAATCCGGTGGGCAGAGGATGTCCAGAGAATGTCAGAGACATCCACAATAAAGAAAATTGGATGGAGACCTGGTGGAAGAAGAAGGAGGGGTCGACCCAGAAAACGATGGTTGGATGATCTTGAGGATGACCTGTGCAAGCTCGGTGTAAGAAGATGGAGACAGAGCAGAGGATCGAGACGTCTGGAGGCAGATTATCAAGGAGGCCAACGGCTCTCCAAAAGCTGTACCGTCAATTGAGAGAGAGAGTGAGAGAGAGAGAGGCTTTGTCAGAATTATACTTACTCTGCCCTTCTCACCATATATTAAAAAAAAAAGTCTTGGGAGAATTAAAATATATGCTTACAAAACTTTCTCACTTATAATAAACAAAATCCTTCTATAAAAGTAGCAGCCATGGAAATAACAGAAGTCTAACACAGTGGTTTGAGATTAGGATGGGAGCAAGATAAGGATGTTCTTTGTCATTAACCTTGCTTAATACTTACATAAAGGACATAATAACAAATATTTTAGACACAGAGGAACGAGTTATCACTGAAGGAAGAAATAAATTAAGATTTGCGTTTATATGATGATTTTAGTGGACCAGACATTAAGTAGACAAAGAACTTAAAAATTAGAAGATAAGATGGAAGGATGTGGTATGAAAATAAACATATCTGTAGGAAAAACAAAAGTGGTCAGAATAACTGATAACGTGAATATGAGAGCAGAAATATCAAGGCAGAGAATAGAACAGGAGTCGCCAACTGACTGAGGCCAGGAATAGAATAGTAATGGCAAAGGATGTGTTCAGTTGGAAAAAGGAATTTTGTGCTGTCAAATGAACTTGGACCTGAGGAAGAGACTGGTAAGTGTTTTTGGAGTATTTTATGTTATGGGTCAAAGATATAGACACTTAGGAAAAGGAGAAGCGATACAG
Source organism: Magicicada septendecula (assembly GCA_034769895.1). NCBI lineage: Eukaryota > Metazoa > Arthropoda > Insecta > Hemiptera > Cicadidae > Magicicada > Magicicada septendecula. Next base: position 263,959,013 of record CM068376.1, read on the forward strand.
TTGAGGTGCTGCACATGTGAATTTAGAGAAAAATGGAAGGGATAAGATGGGTGGATAACATAAGAAATAGAGATGTACTCAAAAGAATCAATGAAGGCAGAACACCTGTGTGGATTATACAGAGGAGAATGGGAAACTGGATTTATATATCCTGAGGGCAAGTGGAGTACAGTCAATGGAAGGATAGAACAGAGGGAGCAGGAGATTGAAACTCTTGTATGAGAATGTAAGGTACGGAGCGAAGGGGTGAAGGCTCAAACCTGGAATAGGTACAACTGGAAATGAAAGTGATCTCTGGGACTCGCCAGACATTATAATGAAGTAAGCAATGCTCTTTCAACAGATTTCTTCATGTTTGAGTTGAAAACTTTTGAGTTTTAGGGCTTTGTCTTAATGTACTGTAGTCTTCATAACAGAAAGAACTGAAGATTCAATTAACTTAATGGTTTGGATGTCGACACCTCGCGATAAAACACACACCAGATTCACGAGTTAGAGCTAGGAGCAGATTATAAAGCTAGGGTATGCTGCAGCACCGGGCACCAGGGCCTCAGCTGTCAGAGGGGGCACCATCCAGCTGAATTGACTAAGTGAAGGAAAGCTTATGATCACATTATGCAATTGTTTGGTTTTCTTATGCAGTTATTAACCGTGCAGAGTGTCGAGTTGAAAAAGCAAGCGAAAGCTCTTAGAGATGTTTATTCAATTGATTTGAATAACGATATTCAAATCTTACAAGTAAAATTGCAAGAAAGAGGTTTTTTACTTCCATGTTCCATACGGAAATAGAAGTATGGTGATGGCAAAAAAATCGTGTTCGAGATAATTGCAGATTCTGATTGTACTACCTTCAAAACATGAAACTTTTTACTTCCATGTTCCTTAAGGAAATGGAAGTATGGTGATGGCAAAAAAATCGAGTTCGAGATTATTGCAGATTCTGATTGTACTACACTCAAAACATGAAAAAAAGTCATTTTTCGAAATGTGTGTGTGTGTGTGTGTGTGTGTGTGTGTGTGTGTGTGTGTGTGTGTGTGTGTGTGTGGATTTTTTTCTATGGCAAACGATAACAGCCGCAAATTAAAACACAATCAAATAATTTTTTACATACAGCCCTAAATTGTAGAGTACTCAAGACCTATTGTTTTTGGTGAAGATCGGTTAAGGAAAAGGGGTAGTTTACAGGCAACGTTTTTTTTTTATCAGGGGTTAATTTTTTTCTATGGCAAACGATAACAGCCGCAAATTCAAACAGAATCAAATAATGTTTTGCATACAGCCCTGAATTGTAGAGTTCTCAAGACCTATTGTTTTTGTTGAAGATCGGTTTAGGGAAAGGGGTATTTTACCAGCAACGTTTTATGTTTTAACATGGGTAATTTTTTCTATGACGAATGATAACTGCCGTAAATTCATTCAGAATCAAATACTATTTTGCATACTTTCCTGGGCGATAGAGTCCTCAATGTCTGTTGATTTTGGTGAAGATCGGTTAAGTGAAAGGGTAGTTTACCTGCAACATTTTATGTTGTAACAAGAGAACGTTTTTCACGAAGAACGATAACTGCCGTAAATTCAAACAGAATCACACAATTTTTTACATTTATGCCCGAGTTGTAGAGGACTCATGGCCTATTTATTTTGGTGAAGATCGGTTAAGGGAAAAGGGTAATTTACCAGCAACGTTTTATGTGATAACAAGGTTAATTTTTTCTTATGACGAACGATAACTTCCGCAAATTCAAACATAATCAAATACGTTTTTGCATACATCTCTAAATTGTAGAGAACTCAAGGCCTGTTGATTTTGGTGAAGATTGGTTAAGGGAAAGGGGTAGTTTACCTGCAACATTTTATGTTGTAACAAGAGAAATATTTCCATGACGAACGATAACTGCCGTAAATTCAAACAGAATCGAATAATTTTACTTCCATATTCCTTAAGGAATGGAAGTATGGTGATGGCAAAAAAAATCGTGTTCGAGATTATTGCAGATTCTGATTCTACTACACTCAAAACATGAAAAAAAGTCGTTTTCCGAAAAGTGTCTGTGTGTGTGTCTGTCTGTCTGTCTGTAGATTTTTTTCTATGGCAAACGATAACTGCCGCAAATTCAAACAGAATCAAATAATTTTTTGCATGCAGCCCTGATTTGCAGAGTACTCGCGACCTATTGTTTTTGGTGAAGATCGGTTGAGGGAAAGGGGTAGTTTACCTGCAACGGTTTTTTTTTAGCAAGGGTAATTTTGTTTGTTTGGCAAACGATAACAGCCGCAAATTCAAACAGAATCAAAATGTTTCGCATACAGCCCTGAATTGTAGAGTTCTCAAGATCTGTTGATTTTGGTGAAGATCGGTTAAGGGAAAGGGGTAGTTTACCTGTAACGTTTTATGTTTTAACAAGGGTATTTCCTATGGCAAACGATAACAGCCGCAAATTCAAACAGAATCAAAAGATTATTTGCATACAGCCCTAAATTGTAGAGTTCTCAAGACCTATTGTTTTTGGTGAAGATCGGTTGAGGGAGAGGGGTAGTTTACGTGCAACTTTTTTTAACAAGGGTATTTTCTATGGCAAACGATAACAGCCGCAAATTCAAACAGAATCAAATAATGTTTTGCATACAGCCCTGATTTGTAGAGTACTCAAGACCTATTGTTTTTGGTGAAGATCGGTTAAGGGGAAGGGGTAGTTTACCTGCAACGTTTTTTTATCAAGCGTATTTTCTATGGCAAACGATAACAGCCGCAAATTCAAACAGAATCAAATAATTTTTTGCATACGTCCCTGAATTGTAGAGGTCTCAATGACTTTCGATTTTGGTGAAGATCGGTTAAGGGGAAGGGGTAGTTTACCTGCAACCTTTTACGTTTTAACAAGAGTAAAGTACTTGAAAATTTATTTAAACTTTTTGAAACAATGGTAATTGTTAAAAATAAAATAATTTTGTTGCCAGGCAATAAAATTATAATTTTTTCATTTTAATGTAATATAATATTTTTCATTTAATACAGCAATAAAAAGGCAGGTAAGACACAGCCTGGCTGTTTGGCTGAAAATGATTTTAAATATAAATCTTAGAATATGGAAGTCATGTATGGTTCTCCATACCGATATTTTACTTCCATGTTCCTTAAGGAAATGGAAGTATGGTGATGGCAAAAAAATCGTGTTGGAGATTATTCCAGATTCGGATTGTACTACACTCAAAACATGAAAAAAAGTCATTTTCGAAGAGTGTCTGTGTGTGTGTGTCTGTCTGTCTGTCTGTAGATTTTTTTTCTATGGCAAACGATAACAGCCGCAAATTCAAACAGAATCAAATAATTTTTTGCATACAGCCCTGATTTGTAGAGTACTCAATACCTATTGTTTCTGGTGAAGATCGGTTAAGGGAAAGGGGTAGTTTACCTGCAACGTTTTTTGTTTTAACAAGGGTATTTTCTATGGCAAACGATAACAGAAGTAAATTCAAACAGAATCAAATGATTATTTGCATACTGGCCTGAATTGTAGAGATCTCAAGACCTTTTGTTTTTGGTAAAGATTGGTTAAGGGAAAGGGGTAGTTTACCTGCAACGTTTTATGTTTTAAAAGGGTATTTTTTTATGGCAAACGATAAGAGTCGCAAATTCGAACAGAATCAACTACTCTTTTGCATACAACCCTGAATTTAGAATTCTCAAGACTATTGGTTTTGGTGAAGATCGGTTAAGGGAAAGGGGTAGTTTACCTGCAACGTTTTTTTAATCAGGGGTTAATTTTTTTTCTATGGCAAACGATAACAGCCGCAAATTCAAACAGAATAAAATAATGTTTTGCATACAGCCCTGAATTGTAGAGTTCTCAAGACCTATTGTTTTTGTTGAAGATCGGTTTAGGGAAAGGGGTAATTTACCAGCAACGTTTTATGTTTTAACATGGGTAATTTTTTCTATGACGAATGAAGTCCTCAATGTCTGTTGATTTTGGTGAAGATCGGTTAAGGGAAAGGGGTAGTTTACCTGCAACATTTTATGTTGTAACAAGAGAACGTTTTTCATGAAGAACGATAACTGCCGTAAATTCAAAGAAAATCAAATATTTTTTTGCATACCTTCCTAAATTCTAGAGAGCTCAAGGCCTGTTGATTTTGGTGAAGATCGGTAAAGGGAAAGGGGTAGTTTACCTGAAACATGTTATGTTGTAACAAGAGAAATGTTTTCATGACGAACGATAACTGCCGCAAATTGAAACAGAATCAAATATTTTTTTGCATGCATCCCTGCATTGTACAGGGCTGAATGTCTATTGATTTTGTTGAAGATCGGTTTAGAGAAACGGGTAGTTTACCTGCAACGTTTTATGTTTTAACAAGAGTAAAGTACTTAATTTTGATAAATAAAGTATCTTGATAAGAAGCTCATAATAATCCACTGTAGAAACGTAGATGAAATATCTATAAATGAAGAGGTTAGGTGAACGGGGTGAGGGTAATTTTCTATAAATGAAAATTATAGTTGAAGGGGGAGGGAAGAATTTTGTGTGTGTACTACGTTATAGGCAACAAAGAAGTAGTTCTTTGTTAAAATTCCTTCCCGGGCTGTTTAACCGTAGTCCAATGTTTTCTGCAAAACCAGACTTTTCGGCAGTGCCATCGACTTCCATCTCAGTGAAAATCGAGTGCGAAAACATGAGGTGGTATACGTTAGTGACCACAGTACTGTGGTTTGAGGCTGAAACAATAAGTAGAAAGAAGTAGTTTCTATGGAAATATTTCATTTCGAATATGATTTTAAATATAAATTTTAGAACATGGAAGTCCTGTATGGTTCTCCATAGCGATATTTTGAAAAGGGTTTGTGTGTGTCCGTCTGTCTTGTCAGTAATTTTTTTTCTATGGCAAACGATAACAGCCGCAAATTCAAACAGAATCAAATAATGTTTCGCATACCGCCCTGCATTGTAGAGTTCTCAAGATCTATTGTTTTTGGTGAAGATCGGTTAAGGGAAAGGGGTAGTTTACCTGCAACATTTTATGTTTTAACAAGGGTAATTTTTTCCTATGGCAAACGATAACAGCCGCAACTTCAAACAGAATCAAATAATGTTTCGCATACTGCCCTGAATTATAGAGTACTCAAGGTATGTTGATTTTGGTGAAGATCGGTTAAGAGAAAAGGGTAGTTTACCTGCAGCGTTTTATGTTTTAAAAGGGTTATTTTATTTTTATGACGAATGATAACTACCGCATATTGAAAGAGAATAAAATAATATTTTGCATACGTTCCTGAATTGTAAAGAACTGAAGGTCTATTGATTTTGGTGAAGATCGGTTAAGGGAAAGGGGTAGTTTACCTGCCACCTTTAATGTTTTAACAAGAGTAATTGTTTCTATGACGAACGATAACTGCCGCACATTCAAACAGAATTAAATAATGTTTTCCATGCATCCCTATATTATAGAGGACTCAAGACCTACTGATTTTGGTGAAGATCAGTTAAGAGAAAGGAGTAGTTTACCTGCAACGTTGTATGTGATAACAAGGTTAATTTTTTCTATGACGAACGATAACTGACGTAAATTCAAACATAATCAAACACGTTTTTGCATACACCCCTAAATTGTAGAGAACTCAAGGCCTGTTGATTTTGGTGAAGATCGGTTAAGGCAAAGGAGTAGTTTACCTGCAACATTTTATGTTGCAGCAAGAGAAATTTTTTCATGACGAAAGATAACTGCCGTAAATTCAAATAGAATCAAATAATTTTTTACATATGTGCCTGAGTTGTAGAAGACTCAAAGCCTATTGATTTTGGTGAAGATCGGTTACGGGGAAAGGGCAGTTTACCAGAAACATTTTTTGTTGTAACAAGAGTAAAGTACTTAATTTTGATAAATAAAGTATCGTGATAAGAAGATCTTAATAATCCACTGAAGAAACATAGATGAAATATCTATAAATGAAGAGGCTAGTTGAATGGGGTGGGGTTAATTTTCTATAAATGAAAATTATATTTGAAAGGGGAGGGGAAAATTTTTATATGTGTACTACGTTATCGGCTACATAGTAGTAGTCCGTTGTTAAAATTCCTTCCCGGGCTGTTTGGCCGTAGTCCAATGTTTTCTGCAAAACCAGACCTTTCAGCAGTGCCGTCGACTGCCATCATCAGTGAAAATCGAGTGCGATAACATGTGGTGGTATACGTTAGTGACCACAGTACTGTGGTTAAGGCTGAAGCAATAAGTGGAAAGAAGTAGTTTCTATGGAAACATTTCATTTCGTAAATGATTTTAAATATAAATCTTAGAACATGGAAGTCATGTATGGTTCTCCATACCGATATTTTCAAATTGTTCGAATGAAGATGCTATATTCCATGATACTACCAGTTTGTCTTCTCAAAGTATTAAAGTGGATTACTGACTGTAAAATGACTGATGTATTTCCGAATATATACACTGCTTATCGTCTGCTTTTGGTGATTCCAATAGCTAACTGCGAATCTGAAAGATCATTTCTTTATTAAAACGCATTAAAGATATGTTGAGTTCAACTATGGGAGATGAGAGATTATTTTAGTTAGCAAGGTTGAATATTGAAAGAGAGATACTTGAATCTGCTGAAAGAGATACACTTTCCCTCAAAAGGTTGTCTACTTTTAGAAAGTCATATCACCTCAAAATTCTCTGTTCCATTGTGATCTTAATAATCAGTTCACAAATTAAGAATTCTTTATTTGCGAATTAACATTAGTAAAACACACATACAATTGATTGAAGCAGTGTTTAAACACATTCCATATAAGTTTGGACCAGACTTGGGAAAGTTAATAACAATTTTTAACTGGTTAAAGTTAAAGTTAATGCCCCAAAAGACTAACTAAGCTAAAGTTAAAGTTAATGCTTACAAACACTAACTGATTAACTGTTAAAGTTGTATTATTGTTACTGAGCAACCTACTTTGGTTGTTGAAATTATTAAAATCACATTAAAATAAGTAATTAATGAGTTTATAGACATCTTTAATTATTCTTAACTTTACAGTTATTACTGCAAAAACTTATTCAATTTTAACAAAAGTTGGGTTTCAAAATTTTTTGTCATTTTCCCCTAAAATTCCCCTTGTCTGTCCCCTAAAATTTGTCCAGAAGCACTGAAGAGCCTTTCGCAGTAGGCACACTTGTGTTATACTTTACAAATAATCTCTTCAGCAGAGGGCTCAAGTCTCCAACTTCTTTTGCTTCATAATACCTGACAGCCTTCGCCATTTTAGCTGCTTCCATCACTACCACCTTGACATTTGATAAATCTATCAAAAAATCTATCAGTTTTACTGTCCTTGTCGAATTTGTTTGTAGACAATCTTCCAACGTGTGTCAGAAGGCGTATTTGGCATTTAATCTACAATTTAATTTTATAGTCGGAAATAGTGAATTACCTATTACCGATACTTGAACAGGGTATGAACAACAAAATCCAGCATTTCTTTCATAAAACGTTTTTGTAGGGAACGTAAAACACAATACAGATACATAATAGACAACTTTTAGCAATTTTCTCCGTTTTCTGTAGGGGTAACTACTCCCACGTTTCACGAACCCTTGTTAATTTTCTTCCCAACTGACCGTTTTTTTAAATAACGTTAAAATTTTTAACGAGGAATATCATTCGTTTTCTTTTTGCCGGACATGTCCTCTTTTTAAGAGATAATATTTCTGTCCAGGAAAACGGTAAAAACAATTGTCAGATTGTCAAGTCCGAGAATTTGACAAATTGTTTATACATGGGAAGTGGAAAAAATTTCAACTATGAAAACATAGAGTTAATTTAAAATGTTTAACAATAGTCGTTTTTGTTCGTTATTCCTGCACACAGTGCAAATATAGAGCTATATTTTCATGAAATCAGCGGGTTTGATCACAGGAAATGAAGAAATTTTACACGGATTCTGTTAATGGAATTTTGTTTGTGCAGTAGAATTACAGAAATTTTATGTATATAGTCCAGTGGCGGCTTGTACAAGGAGGGCAAAAGGGCGCAGCCCTCCCACTAAATTTGCAAATTACACTTGTCAATAATATAACTATAATGTGTAGTATTCTTATTGAAAGATATTTTTGGGGCGACTAATAGCGATCACCCGATGTTTTCGGCATGGCCCCGAAGCCGGGACGGTTTCGCTGTCGTCCTCCCTGCATAGGCCGGTCTTTCGGGGAGCGGGGCAAGAGACGTGTACACATGTCTATGCATTTACATGAGCATCCGCCATTACAGGTGGGGCTGTGCCCGCTTTCTGTTTCGCAGCTAAATTCATAGAGAAACGGAGCGTTGTTCAAAACTTCTCTGTTGCTGTTTTAAGTGCATATATTTTCTCTTGTGTTTTATATAGTTTTGATTGTGTTCTTGTTGTACTTTTTGTGTAAACGTAATGTTCTAATAATTTATTCTTTATTAGGCAGTGTATTCTGTGTACGATAGTGTTTTTGTCGAACCTTGTGTACATAAACGTGTAACTTATTCTGTGTGTTCTGTGCATATTTGTTAGAAACGATTAAAATGGCTATGAATTCGGTAAGTAATATTAAACGTTTGATTATTACAACTTCACTTACTTACGAAAAGAAAATAGAACTAAAAAAATTAGGGCCACCAAAACCGAACTTGGAGTTACCTTAATGGCCGTTCAGTAACGATCGTTTGGTTCCAGTTTGTAAACGCTTGTTTACACAGCTATTCCGCTACTATAATTGTCAATTATGCTTCTGTTTGTATAAGAAATTGTTTATTATAGGCCTATAATTACATATTATCAGGCCTATTAAAGTGTCTCTCTAATTCCCCGTTTCACGAACCTTTGTTAATTTACTTACTTTGTGTGTGTGTTATCATTTGTTGTGTGTATTTTATAATTATTTTCTGTAATTAAAATTATTTTACTTTTCGTTTGTTTTTTGTATCTTCTGTGTGTTCTGACTAGTTCTTTTTACGGTAAAAATATTACAACAAACTTTGAAAAATGCTTAAAAAAAATTTTGTGTATTTTCGTTTATATTAGGCTTTGTGTTTGCATTTTTGTGTGCAGACAACACCGAACGTTTAAACTATAATTTTATGAACACAGAAACCGACCAAATTTTTGTATATATACCGTATTTATTTAATGAGTAATTTAGAACATACATCAAAGCGATACAGAACAAAATTTTAAGTTTATCTGTCGCTGTTTTAATGGCCGTTAGTTACTTTACGGACCAAAAATCTTTCCATTAACAAACAATTTTAACGCCTGTTAACTTTAACGGAGCTTCGTGAGACAAGCTATCTCTCGTTAACCATCAACGACTGACTTATCGGCCGGTCACTTTTCAATGGTGTGTGTGTGAGTGTGTGTGCGCGCGCGCTGTACGGGCTACAATCTGACGCGTGGTAACTCTTAAAATGCATACGTTTTTGGCCATAAATGCATACGGACTTGAATTCACGCGTTTACTTGCCCCACAATTCCCCAGCTTCAGTTCTGCAGTATCTGACTGCGATCGCTGCTACAGTGTGCTAGGGTGCTCGGTCAAGAAAGAAGCGTTATTGTCTACTTTCCTGGGATATAGTCAGGCGCATAATTAAACAGACAGAAAACCACTTCTGCCAGCCGGACGTTCCCAAGGAGACAAAGAGACCTGAGGGTTAACCCAGTCCATTGTCTGCCGACGGATTAGGATTACCTGGAACAAACTTTCTCCAGCATCGAATTAAGAAACGATTTTGGTTAGTTTTCTTCTTGGGCAGCCAAAAAATTAACTCGTTAGCGAAAAAACGATTAATGATTAAAGTTAACCATTTTATAATTTAACGATTAAGTTAAAAAGTTAACCAATTTTTTAACGCTTAATTTAACCTTTAATCCCAATTCTGCTTTATAGGCCTACTAATTGCAAATGTCTTCACAAAGCACAGAAATATGAGACAGATCGGGAGAGTGTTTGTTGGGAGACAGATTATTAAAAATCGCGATTGTTTTAAAGATCTCAGTAACTGACTCTACGAATGCGGGAAAATTGCAGCCCCACATCTCACTGAGTGCGTAAGTGTTGATGCGTTTCCATAAACAGTTACCGTGAACTGTATACGCCTGTATTTTGATTTATTTGTTAGTCTGTATTGTTACTAAATCCCATTTCAAATTTCACTTAATACTGTCAGTGGCTGTCTTTTCTGATATTGTATTTTGTGGAACTAATCTTTTATTTGGTTAAAAAATATTGTTGCTGTTTTCAGTATAATTTTATTTAATTAATTAAATAATCAGGAAACATCTTTTATTAAGTCAAAGTTCGCTAAAAAGATTGTGCTTGGAAAGTGATCTCTAATACGTGTTTATGGAAGGTGAAAAAACATGGAACAAGTATTCTGCTAAAACAGGTTCAAAATCGAATAATATCAGCAACAGGAATTTCTGAAAGAACAAAATAGTTGGGTGGGGGTAACAATACGAAATGGACAGTTACCGCATTTCACAACATCACGTAAAGAAAGGAAGAGGTGGTCAAGAAAATTTAATATTGATAATTTTGATAAATGTGTAGTAAGAAGATCAACATACAATTTTACGAAATCTTGTACACAGATGAGACGACGTACACATATCGTACAGTAAAAAAAGTCGTGGTACGACGAAAGTGTTGAAGGAGTGTATGAGCCATTAAAAAAAGGAGACACATTTATAATAGTTCACGCGGATACAGATCAGATGTTCATGGATGGTGGGTTATTCGTTTTTAAATAGGGGCAGAAAAAAGGTGATTTTCATGAGGATATGGACAGTAGAGGTTTCAAAAAATGGGTAGGCCTAAATGAAAACTAATTCCGGGGTTACCAAAAAAAACTCTGTGTTAGTTTTGGATAATGCACCTTGCCACAATTACCAATCTGAAAACTCTGTGTTAGTTTTGGATAATGCACCTTGCCACAATTACCAATCTGAAAAGTGTACGTAATACGTACTAAATCGACGGTTTTATTACGTTTCTTGTTTTTACCGACTCAGTTTTTGGGATAAATTTATTTAAAATATACCGAAATATGATGAATTAACGTACTGTTAGTACTGTGTACATTTTGTAGACTTATCTAGTACTTCATTTGTATCGGTCGAGGTTTTCAAGTCGCGTAATAGTAGCGAACGTAAAACCCATAAGCGCAGTGTATTTCACTGTCTCGCCCACTGTCTCATGCGACTGTGGAACCAAGAGTAGGTGGGTCTCCGCTGACGCACCGAAGCTCTCCCGCGTAGGGGAAACCGGTACGCACTACTAGTCCCGATCCTCTTAAGGGAACCGGAAGTTCAGGTGAACAAATTGAACGCCGAACGTGAGAAGAGATCGCTCTGCCCATTGGGCAACCTGAAGTCTCGCCGGCCAACAAATGGGACGCGAAAATTATAAAATAGTTTTCTATGCCCGTTTCTCGCAGATACTTGGCGACCGGGAGTCTCGCCGACACGACAAATGAGACGCAAAAATACAAAAGTATTTTCTTCCCGCAAAAACTGGGCGACCGGAAGTTTTCCCGGCAAAGAAAGGGGACGCCAAAACGCCGAAAATAGTTTTCGAGGCCCGTTTCTCTTAATAAAAACTGGGATAATACATGCACCCAATCATTTTCGCCGGGTAAACAAAGGAAACTGCGCTGAAGCTTAAACACTATCCTGACTGGTGGATCACTTGGTTCGTGGATCGATGAAAGTACGCAGCAGAATGAGCGTCATCGTATGAACTGCAAGACACATGTTTCGAAAGGAGACTGTGGCCCTGGGGCTATAAACCGAGGGACACATTTTTCGATATCGTTGGAAAGAGAATTGCCAATCCCCCCCCCGCCATATTCTTTTACGTATAGGCAAGATTACGTACTTTTTCAGGCAAGATTACATAACTTATACAGCTAGTGTGTATAAATAAATCTAATGCGCATTACACATTTACAGTGTTGCAACAGGTTATTCGGCGTTTACAGAAAGTCAGAAAAATATTTAACCTATTGACCGTTGTTAACACAAGTAGAGCGCGTAGTCAGTGTTTTATTATCAGCTGTGGAGTCGTTACGTTGTTACCATTATTTAGACTGCTTGTGTTGTATTTAATGTATTATGTCCATGTTTCGCAGAGACTTCAGAAAGCTCGCGGCGTCAAAGCCAAGCTATTTCCCTTCCTCTCGGATCAAACTTCAGTGCCTGTGCGTACTAAACTCAGCATCTGCTTGCTCCTTCTTGAAGCCATCCTGACTTACGCAGCGCCCTCATTTTGGTCCCTGCCACAGCTCTACGTTGTTGGCCGCTTGGAAGCTTTCGCTGCATCTCCAACTCTCCCTGGTACGTCCGCAATCACGTTATCAGACGAGCGTTAAATGTTCCTTCTGTTGATGAGTTCGTGCGTTCTCTGGCGCTCAACCTCTTCACACGAGTCTCTACTTTACCCTATCTTCACATCCGCCGCCTTAGTACAGATGACGGCCCATATCCACGCAAATTAAAACGCCACCGAAACCCCCCCCCCACCACCACCACCACCACCATAAGCGTTCATATGCCCCTCACCGCCGCCCTTGCGACGCTTGATCATCTATTCTTTCCTCTTCCAATCACAAAAATGGAACTCCTAACCACCTCCTCTACGGCTCTTTAACACAAACGTTAAAATGTTTCACTGCCGCTCCCTTCAATCCTCTCTTGAAAAAAAAAACACCCATTTCGAATCGCTCCGCGGTTCAGCATCACCTAAACTGCCTCCATCCCTTCTTGTATCCTTGAAATGGTGGTCTCCTTCCTTATACTGGCACATGGCTACTCAAATTTCGGATCTTTTCGGTTAAGTGGCAGCATGGACTGAGCAATTTACTCTACGTAGCAATCGCCAGTAACAACGCATTTCCCCCTCCACACGTAGCGATAACCAGCGACAGTTTGTATTTTTATTTTTATTTTGACATATTGACATATTTTTTTATATTTATTTTTATACTGTATTTTTATATTTATATAAAATGGTGAGCAACCATTTCTGTAGCATCGGGCAGTCATTGGGTTACCAGTGGACACTGCTATCACTGGGGGACGACCAGCTTAGCTGCCCCACAATTGGATTGGATTGTATGGTATCCTGTCGGTACCCTGATAATCCTGTCGCATCCCACCAGTACGTTCTTGCAATCGTGCCCCCCCCCCCCCCAATCGCACCAACAAACATACGTGGACGTTAGAAGCCGCAAAAGTATGCCACAACACTACGATAAATCAAAAGTCGCGAAAAGTTTGTTTGGCGGACAGAAGTCGTGTCCAGCGTAAAGCCAATCTAGACTACAGCAACAGACACTGGATGGTGCATGAGCAAGATTGTTGCTTCCCAAATTGAACACCGCCGGTTCCGCCATAGTGTGAGGGACAGAATTGAAGTGTGTATTTCATATTGATATTATTGCAGTAATTAATCAACTAGAATGGTGCAGTCGTGTGCTGCATTTAATTGTATGAATACATGTGGTTGCAAAGATGAGAAAGGAAGAAGAATTCCGGTTCTACTGAATTATTCGACAAATTTAAAATACTTTGCTGATAGTACAATACTCTTTGCTTTATAAAAAATAATGGGACTAAGTGGACTTTGCGGCTAAATATGGTATTTAGTTTCAAAAAGCGGAATAGATTCAATAAATTTACAAAACCCATCTATGTAACGTCTCCAAGGTATAAAAATAAACGCGCCTTTTTGGCGCGTAAATTATGCGTATTTATATATTCTTAAAATAAATATATTAATACTGTAATAACTTCGTGTGTAGTTATTCACATTATTCGAATTATTTAAATTATTAATAAATAATATTTTAATGAATATATTTCAAATTTATTTAACGATTTATTTATACATTATATTTATGAAGACGACATTAATTTAAAACTGTAGAAACACTGTAAAAACAATAAAAAATATATTCTTTATAAAAATATAAAACATTAATTATATATACACGTATATATAAAATAAATAATTTATGTATAAAATAAATATATATGTACACAAACACACACGCATATAGAATAAACTATAATAAATAATTGTATAAATTACTATAATAATGGATAATAAGTTGTAAATTATATAGATAGTAGGCCTAATTACACAATTTTATTTGCATTAATACAAATAATATATTATTGACATTATATGTTACTGGCATATAATATATAAGTTATATATAGGTAACTCGACGTTTCTTGCAGTAATTATATAAATTTGTGATCTTATTCTATTTTTTTCTTCTGCAAGTAATATAATTCGTATATTCTTTTTAACACCTGACGCACGTTTTACTGAAAAATGCCAGTATCATCAGAGGTTTCTAAGCAAATTAATAACAGTCGAAATAATTCCATTAATATAAAATTAACGAATAATCGAATTTGTATCGATTTTAATGTAAAATAACTGATAATCGATTTAGGTCGATTAGTTAACGATTGTTTTAATGTTTATTTTCTTCAGCAGCTGTTTTTTCGGTTATATTTGAAAATTTGTTGTTTATATTTTATTCATTTTTATTTTTTAGTAAATTTATAATTTTAAATAGATCGTCTTGTTTTGTTTTTATTTGGGTTTGTTCTTTAATTAATAAATTATTGTTATTGTGTTTGTAAATGTTAAGATTTTCCAAATATTCATTTTATGACCTTTGTGTAAACTTAAAGTTTAAACAATGTCAGAATGATAGGCAAAGTTAGGCCTAAATTATGTGAAGAAAAAATTGTAAAATATAAACAAATAACAGTACACAGTGAGGGAAAAAGATAAGCAAGCATAAAATACCAAACAAAGTGACGTAACCTCTGATGATACTGATATTTTTCAGTGAAACGTACGTCAGGTATTAAAAAGAATATACGAATTATACTGCTTGCAGAAGAAACAAATTGAATAACATCACAAATTCAAATATATATATATATATATACAACGATACATATACATAAATGTAGGCGTTTCGGGTCCCACGTTCATGGGCGACATTAATGTAACGACACAAATTATATAATGTAAGTTGTATGTGTAATTGGTGTTCAGGTGTAATTATAATAAGAGTATTATATTTATGAGTATTTAAAATTCATATTTATTGTTTACTCAATCTTATAAATAATAAACATCATTAATAATCGTCGGTCACGATATTGCTCATTATTAAATGTTTCTCTCTTCACTATGCAGTGTTACACATATTTAAAAACCTCTTACATCTAGACATGTTAATAATCTTAATCTAGACATTGATTCCATTTGATTTACTAAAACAAATAAAATTAAAATGTAATTTGAATTGAATTCTTTTAATTCAGATCTGACCTCAACTCGCTCAGTCTATACCAATGTTAAAAAAAATATATAAATTTAAAATTATATTAATTACTTTTAGACTGGCATTTGTTTTATATTCAAAATTTAAATTATTCTTTTCTATAATGCAAATATCAATCAATTTAACTATTTACTTTGATAAACAAAATCTACTCTCTCAACTTTAAATTCTTTTTTTTTTCTTTATATGCGATCGCTCATTCTTACGACTAAACATTTATCTACATTTCTAAAATATTATTTCTAATTATAACTTTTTTCTTTGTTTTAATTTATTGTCTTTTGATATAGTCTTTATGAGCTCTTTTTAAAAATCATTTATAAATGCATTATGCATGTCACCTCGAGGTTTGATGATCTTACGACTTATTGACGGGGTCCAGCGTTGTCCAGAGTTGGTTTTCCATTCCTCCTGGCCTGGCGTGGTCCTGGATATGTCTAGAGTCCAGCGTCGTTCTCCACCAGTGTGTGGTCCGCCTCAGAGAATTGCTATCTGCTGCAAGGTGGATCTTAAACGTCGGCTAGGCGTCCAAAAAACATCGTCTAACGTCCAGCATCCCTCGTCGCTCTGATAGCTTCTCCGTAGAT
The DNA here is from genome assembly GCA_034769895.1 of Magicicada septendecula. NCBI lineage: Eukaryota > Metazoa > Arthropoda > Insecta > Hemiptera > Cicadidae > Magicicada > Magicicada septendecula. The sequence continues at coordinate 263,974,989 of CM068376.1, forward strand.
ACTCTTTGTAGACTTAAACGGTCCCGGTACTTTACGCTTTCCGAAATATCGTCAACCTAATTGTTGAACGTCTTATTAGTTCGTTAATGAGACTTGAAAAAAAAATAAAACTGTTCTGCCGACGGACAGCATGTCCGTCTGCAACTGTGTCTTGAAAAGAAGAGAAGAGTTTTCGGCCGAACCCTTAATTTATACCCTCTCGAGATTCCGCGCCAGTTGGCTCCGAAATCGTCCTGTCGATACCTGCAGATCACATGATAGCCCCCACTCCCGAACCTTTTCATATATTTGCAATTATTAGCAAATAGCAATGTTTTGCACGGAATCGAGATAGCACAAATCATAGCTAATTCGATTAAACACTCACTATATTGATTTGAGCGTCTTAGGGTAATTTGCGTATTTTTGGCACATTTACTTCGCACTGACTTCGCTTAGCGAGTCCTATTAACGTCATCTTTTCACTGGGGATATCTATAAAATTTACACACACTTTGGTGCCTTTGGTTTGTTTATACACTAATTAGTTTTCGCACGGTGAATTAAAATAATTATTTTATTAATTACTTGGGGCGGGTTGCTGAGATTCCTGTCTGTACATGCATCACTAACACCCACAAGACACCGCGTAACACACATACAATTGAGCAGGTGTTCTCTGCTTGTCGGAACAGGTTAATTTCTCCCCTAATCTAACAATGAAATATTTTTACAATCTCAGACCTGTCCATTTACTCTTAACTTATAATAATTCTACAAAATTTATATTTATTCAAATTAATGCCTAATACAGCGTATGGCTGTATCGTTGCAATATATATATATACATATTACAACAATTTTGTTGTATACAAATTTAATTTGTATAGCCCCACACTTTGTTGGAGCGCCAAAATTATACAACGACACAAGTTGCAAATATAAATGTATTTGTGTATGAGGAGCCCCACATTCTTTGGGACGCCAAAGTTAACAGTTGACTGTTTAAGATACTGTAATTTATGGAGGTTGTATAACGATATCAGGTGTAATTATAATAAGAGTATTAGATTCATGAGTATTTAAAAATTCATATGTATTGTTTACTCAATCTTATAAATAATAAACATCGTTAATGATCTTCGGTCACGGTATCACTCATTGTTAAGTGTTTATCTCTTATACTATACAGCGTTACACACATTTAAAACGCTCTTACATCTAGACATGTTAATAATCTTAATCTAGACATTGATTCCATTTGATTTACTAAAACAAATAAAATTAAAATGTAATTTGAATTGAATTCTTTTAATTCAGATCTGACCTCAACTCGCTCAGTCTATACCAATGTTAAAAAAAATATGTAAATTTAAAATTATATTAATTACTTTTAGACTGGCATTTGTTTTATATTCAAAATTTAAATTATTCTTTTCTATAATGCAAATATCAATCAATTTAACTATTTACTTTGATAAACAAAATCTACTCTCTCAACTTTAAATTCTTTTTTTTTCTTTATATGCGATCGCTCATTCTTACGACTAAACATTTATCTACATTTCTAAAATATTATTTCTAATTATAACTTTTTTCTTTGTTTTAATTTATTGTCTTTTGATATAGTCTTTATGAGCTCTCTTTAAAAATCATTTATAAATGCATTATGCATGTCACCTCGAGGTTTGATGATCTTACGACTTATTGACGGGGTCCAGCGTTGTCCAGAGTTGGTTTTCCATTCCTCCTGGCCTGGCGTGGTCCTAGATAAGTCTAGAGTCCAGCGTCGTTCTCCACCAGTGTGTGGTCCGCCTCAGAGAATTGCTATCTGCAGCAAGGTGGATCTTAAACGTCGGTTAGGCGTCCAAAAAACATCGTCTAACGTCCAGCATCCCTCGTCGCTCTGATAGCTTCTCCGTAGATACTCTTTGTAGACTTAAACGGTCCCGGTACTTTACGCTTTCCGAAATATTGTCAACCTAATTGTTGAACGTCTTATTAGTTCGTTAATGAGACTTGAAAACAAAATAAAACTGTTCTGCCGACGGACAGCATGTCCGGCTGCAACTGTGTCTTGAAAAGAAGAGAAGGTTTTTCGGACGAACCCTTAATTTATACCCTCTCGAGATTCCGCGCCAGTTGGCTCCGAAATCGTCCTGTCGATACCTGCAGATCACATGATAGCCCCCACTCCCGAACCTTTTCATATATTTGCAATTATTAGCAAATAGCAATGTTTTGCACGGAATCGAGATAGCACAAATCATAGCTAATTTGATTAAGCACTCACTGTATTAATTTGAGCGTCTTATGGTAATTTGCGTATTTTTTGGCACGTTTATTTCGCACTGACTTCGCGTAGCGTGTCCTATTAACGTCATTTTCTCACTGGGGATAACTATAAAATTTACACACACTTTGGTGCCTTTTGTTTATTTATAAACTAATTAGTTTTTACACAGTGGAATTAAATAATTATTTTATTAATTACTTGGGGCGGGTAGCTGAGATTCCTGTCTGCATGCATCACTAACACACGTAAGATACACGCGTAACACACATACAATTGAGCAGGTGTTCCTTGCCTGTCGGAACAGGTTAATTTCTCCCCTAATCTAACAATGAAATATTTTTACAATCTCAGACCTTTCCATTTACCCTTAACTTATAATAATTCTACAAATTTTATATTTATTCAAATCAGTGCCTAATACAGCATATGGCTGTATCGTTGCAATATATAATAAAGTAAGTCATAAATAAATAAAGTATAATTATATAAATTACTGTAATATAATATATTATCACTTATATAATCGGTAATTATATAATTATATGTAGGCGTGTGTGTGAATTATAATTTACATAATTTTGAAAACGTTAAACGAGAATTTGGAATTCATTTTCATATCTAACATTTATTTCACAACAAACGTATATCGGCTTATTCAACGCGAAATGGAGACATAATACAGAACTTTTAATAATAATTTTGTGCAGTTCGTATTGGCTAAGTAATTTTATCTCATTCAGTAATGTATGTTAATTTTCTTCTGAATGGACCGTTTTTAACTATCGTTAAAATTTCTAACGGCTGTTATCTTAATGGTCGTTTCCCTGACACCCGTTTCACTTTCACCCGAACCCGGTTTGTAATGCTCGTTTAACCGACTGTTCTATCATAATTGTCGATGTTGCTTCTGGCTGGTGTAATAAATTGCATACATATTTTATTTTGACTACACACATGATGAGTTGACAACAACATACATCAAAGGGACACCAGTTTTTTAGGTCATTCGTACATTTGTTGATATGAACAATTTGAATTCGCGCGTTCAGTAGCCCACACAATGGCGGAATTGCACTTCATTTTTGCACGGCGTATGCAGCTGCAGCCACAGCGTGGTAAGGCCTCGGCTACAACATAATCTCGCCACGAGATGCCACAGGTGCCATTTGTATAATAAAGTAAAACTGATTTTGTGTGCTTGCGTTTAATCGAATTAGCTAATTAAAAATATGGGTAATAGATTGCAATTATTTTAAAAAAAAGTTGATACAAATTATAAATAATGTCAGATTTACATTTTCAAACGCGAAACTTAAATTTATGTTGATGATTACAACTGATTGAGGAAGTAGTTATTATCCCAAGGTAATTAAGAATTTAATGCTCCCAGGCCCAGCATACGCACTGACGCACGTGGCTCGTGAGATCTGGTGCCTCCAACGATCTATACTAGTGGATCGCGCTGTGCGTGTTAACAAAACGGTCCTGCTCGTTCAGCTCTCCCCACCACCTGGCTGTCGTCGCTCGCTGCTGGAACTTGAGCAGCCCATGACAACACTGAATTGTTTTATCACTGCGCTTTCCTTATTGAAATTTTACCAACGGGATGATGAAAAATACAACAGAAACAATTCCTAATTATTAATTTAAATGTGTTTTTAATTTTTATTATGTACATGTTATTGACCATCATAATGTTTGCATTTCAACATTTCATTATAATTACATTACTACAGTACATAATTTTTGTATATTACATTCTTAACAACTTACAATTAATTATTTACAACTTACAATTAATTATTTACAACTTACAATTAATTATTTACAACTTACAATTAATTATTTACAACTTACAATTAACTCAAATAAACTTAAAACTAAATTGGGCTTATGCTAGATTATCTACAAAATTATTTGCACAAATTAATATTTATAAACTGACTTCTCAAATTGTGCGCCGCGTATGTAATCTGTCTGATCTTTTTAACAATAGAATAGGGATTCTAATTTCGCTTTTGTGATACATATGATATGCCGGTAACTGGTAATTACGTTACTACAGTACATAATTTTTGTATATTACATTCTTAACAACTTACAATTAATTATTTACAACTTACAATTAAATAAACTTACAACTAAATGCGCTGATGCTGGATTATCTACAAAATTATTTGCACAAACTAATATTTATAAAGTGAATTCTCAAATTGTGCGCCGCGTATGTAATCTATCTGATCTTTTTAACAGTGCAATAGGGATTCTAATTTCGCTTTTGTGATACATATGATAGGCCTACATATGCCGGTAACTGTCGTATTCATATCTTCTATTTTGAGCATTTATTATAAAGAATTCTTAAATTATCGGAAAACTCCATTTATAAGAAAAACACGCGATTAACATGTTTCTTTCTCAGTTACATATTGCAAAAAAGAACGAGCTTATTATACTTTTGACGAACACCTAATTTAGAAATATTTGCTGCCAAAGTTTTTTCTTTGGCAGAAGCATGACATATAACTTTAAAAAACATTTGACCTATAAGTTTAATGAGTTTAATTTCATGACTGTCTGCAAAGTCACTACAAAATTTATGATTTTTAAACACAGAACCTGTGAACTGGCGACAAGTTTGTGCTAATAAATTATAAGTATTTACTTCTTTGTTGTTATTAGGCAAATATAAATTATACATGTATTTAATCAGTTTTAGAACATCATGAGATGCCCTCACCAGTTTGCCCTTTGAAATAAAATTTGTAAAGTGAGTGTACGCACTAATATCTGAAACGTCGGCCAACAGTACGTTACTGCATTCCAAACACTTGATTTTGCTGTCAGTTTTTCTTACAATAAATCCACTTATATAAAATAAAATATTATCTTTGTAATATGTAGAACTCTGATTCCCTATCAAGTCACAAAGCACCTTTTCAAAGTTACAAGTCTCTGAAATATCTTCCTCTTCTAAAGTTAAAAGATACATTTTCTTCGCTGGTTTTCTGATGTCTCTTCGTACAATTGTAGGCTGCACAATGGAGGGGCAACGGGCATGTTGGTTAAATATTTTAACAGTCTACTGAAAATATATTTTTAGTGAGATCACAGAACAAGAAGTAGTATGTCGAAGCAAAACACACGTAATTGCATGGGTGCGTAATTGTGACACTATGATATGCGGTATGCACGGTATGCACACTTGTTCCAGTGGACAGCCAGATGGTGGGGATAGCAGGTGGACCGTTTGCTCTGCACCTCCACTCCACACAAGCGCGATCCAGTAGTATAGATCGTTGGGTGCCTCCTTGAGAAATTGTTTCACCTTGCGCAATAAATATGGTATGTACAGTAATATTAAATAGACATGAAGCAACGCGCAGGTTGTAGTGGGGAGAAGTCAGGAGCGGTGGTACCAACGAGAGAGGAAAATGTCTACTAACGCAGTTGAAAATATCGACCTACTCTCTCAATTGTGAATGACACGCATGTGTAAGATGAGTAATCTATTTTGAGACGGATTAACTTTTTCTTTTTAACCTATTGTGCCGAAGTTATGCATCTTTAATTAGAGATGAAAGAAAAGTACAATTTACGTTTTCCCCGTAAAAGTACTAAAATTTAAAAACTGATATCGCTTATAATGACAGCTGAAATAAAGCAGTTATACTGCCTTGTCGATTCACAATAATTTACTTTTTATTATTTTTATAACTTTATTTACTTAATTTTGTATTGTCTATGCATTCTTATAATGCTTTCAATTGTTTATTTTTAATTTGTAACGTTTTTATGAGTTTATTGTTTTCTACATTTCATTAGCTACATTTTTAACTATATTACCAAATTTACCCAACTAAATTTTATAGCCCTACCAACACCACACACACACACACACACACACACACACACACACACACACACACACACACACACACACACACACACACACGTTACTTACTTTTTACTAACCAATTATTCTTATAATTTAAAATTGTTTTGTTGTTCTTTTAATTCTTTTTAAGGTTTTTACAGTTTAGTACGTTTTATATTTAATTCACTACTTTTTTACTAAGTTACTAAATACAAAAATTTGGTTGTAGGTAAGTTTTGATTTCGATTACGACACGACCAGACAGTAAACATGGACATTTTTTAAGACGAAACAAGCGTCAGACACAACAGAAAGAGACAATGTAATAAAGCTTTCACACAGTTATAAAATGTTTAATACTGCCATTATTTTGTAAACAGTGACTTGCGTGATGTGTCTGTTGCAATGTTTCTCCAAAGTCGAGCCTAGACATCAACAAGAGTTATACATTTTGGAATGTGTACACTTTGTGTACATGTACGATCACGAAACATGTTGCTCTGGCATCTTAATTTCTTTGAGTAACATCGACAACAGCCTCGCATGTGAAATGACTGCGTGTGTGTTTTTTTTTAAACAAGCAGATGTAAACTGTCCATAAATAACAGGAGAGACAATATTAATGCACAATTACAATGCAATAAACGCTACACTTCTGAAGAATACTGATGTTTTTTGAAAAGTACGCACATAAGAATCTCCACAGCCGTCTCGGAGGCAACTGAGTTTTGTTTCTCTGCTGACGCATGCGCAATTCGTTTCGTTACATGCGCCGTTAGCACGAAAAGGTTGATTCATGTCTAGTGAACTTTACTTTTGTGCTAACTTGGTTAATTAAAGTAAACGAATACTTTGTTTTCACAAAAGTTGAACTAATTATTATGTATATACAGATGTTTGTACACGTGTGTGTGTGTGTGTGTGTGTGTGCCGTGCGCGCGTGCGCGCGTGCGTGCTATTACGATCAATAGGAAAATGTTTTGACATAGTAGTGAATTGTAACGTGGCATATATTTTTTCTCGCAATTTACGTCATATATTAATTAATATTTATGTCATATTTATAAGATTCCAAGTTTCTCTTCTCAAGGATTAGCCATTTAACTTAATACGTATTTCCACAGTCTGTAACTTTCGTTTACTAATAATGCAAGTAACATTTGAACAGACCACTGTTTTTATTTCTTTACTGTCTAATACCTCCTTTCTGCCAAAAGTGTATATAGCTGACGCAATATTTACGCTCGACTAGACATGTTGATAAGAGGCAAACTAAACTACTACTTGTGACTTTCTCATTACTGTCTCGTAGCTTTATTTCGACACGTATAACACCGCTCTGATTTAATATTTTATACGTAACACGCCCCAATAACTGTGAGAGTTATCTTCTGTTAAGTCTCCGCGCTCTCTATCACTGTGATCTCGAAACTTCAGCACAATATCAAAAATATCGGTATGGAGAACCATACATCACTTCCATGTTCTAAGATTTATATTTAAAATCATTTTCGAAATGAAATATTTCCATAGAAACTACTTGTTTCTACTTCTTGCTTCAGCGCCTTAACCACAGTACTGTGGTCACTAACGTATACCACCTCACGTTAGCGCACCCGATTTTCACTGATGATGGTAGTCGATAGCACTGCCGAAACGTCTAGTTTTGCAGAAAATATTGGACCACGGCCAAACAGCTCGGGAAGGAATTTTAACAACAAACTACTTTTTTGTTGCCAGTAACATACTGTCTGACCACGACTGGATGATCGAAGCTGCTCTCCCCCACCACGCGGCCACTTGTAAGCGAGGTAGGGTGAAATATGTGTACTGTCTGGCCGTAATTTGAAGATCGAGCAGTGGGTAAGGTGGGAGAAGCAGGCCGGGCACTACGGTTGGCTAAGTAGAGGTGTTGTAATCTCTAAGCTGAGAACATTACCTCGACTCACTAGTCCCTCACCCCTCCCGCAATTAGCGCGTCTCTTGCTCTTTTAATGCATTCACCCATTGCTCGCGTGGCTTTCACTAGAGAAATTTGTTTGCGCTCTTCGAGAACACGTCGTTGTTATCGTTATTACATTTATTATTTACTTCGTTGTTATCGTTTAAAATTTATTATTACTTCGTTGTTAACGAACGCGTAAATTTCTTCCTTGTAACCGATATTCGTTTTCCCCGCGAAATACGGAAAATTTTCCCATAAAGAGAGAGATAGGCTTCATATTGACAAAAGATAATTTAAAAAAAAAAAGATGTATGAATTACAAAATTAAATTTCAAAAAATAAATTAACTAAGCAAATGCATAAACTAGAAAATTCAATCATGTAAATTAACATTTATGTTTAGTAGGCTATACACTAAAATAATTAAGTTACCTGTAATTCACTACAGTTCACTGTAGTGCACAGAATCTCGAGTAAATTTAAATCTAATGTTATAATTCAAATGCCAATATACAGTATTTCTTAGACACTGTTGAATTAGAAGTACCGCTTCCTAAATCCCTAGTTAATCGTACTTTTTCATAAACCGTTAAGATTTAACGTTTGGTGCCTGATATTCTATGAATTTTAAATACAGTAGACTCCACACTAACAGACAGACGGAAGATTCTAACTAAATGTAAATGAAAGTAACACTGTACAAAAAAACTTAATAAGGTCTAAGAATACAGTACCTATTCTTAGGCCTACGCGACAAAACAACAAAAGATACACAGGTAACGAGTAGCAATCATTTAAGAAATGGAAAATTCCAACAAATACGACATGTCAATCATTCCATGTGAAATGTGTGGTTTTACAGTACAACGTACACTATGGTATACTGTATGTACATTACAAAAGATTTTGCTTATTTCTGGAGTACATTCGTAGAAGGATAATTAGTGTAGGCTAAAAGAGTACTTTCATTATCAGTTTGTATAAGAAAACGTTCCATATTTGAAATAAATTGGTCGACAGAACCAAAGATGAATCTATAAAACAAAAGCAAGATAATTATTAAATTATCTAACTGGAATGTTATACGGAGACATTCTGGCGACAGGACGTCAGATAACACACAAACACGGCACACAGATTAGCGTAGGCAAACCAAACGGCTAGTACACGTATTTTACCCGACATCGCTTACAAGCGGCCGCGTGGTGGGGGAGAGCTGATTCAATCATCCGGTCGTGGCCAGACAGTACTAGGCATTTGGTTTACTCCCACTTAGCCTATCGTAGTATCCGGCCATGCTTCTCCCACCTTACACAATGCTCGATCATCGAATCGTGGCCAGACAGTAATACACATACAAAAATTATCCCCTCCCCCCTCAATTATCATTTTCATTTATAGAAAATTACCCCCACCCTCTTCAACTAGCCTTTTCATTTATAGATATTTCATCTACCTTTCTACAGTGAATTATTTTGACCTTCTTTTCAGAGGATACTTTATTTATCAAAATCAAGTACTTTACTCTTGTTAAAACATAAAACGTTGCAGGTAAACTACCCCTTTCCCTTAACCGATCTTCACCAAAATCAATATGCCTTGAGTCCTCTAGAATTCAGGGATGTATGGAAAAATGTATTTGATTCTGTTTGAATTTGCGGCAGTTGTCGTTCGCCATAGAAAAAATTCTACACACAGACACTTTTAGAAAAATGAATTTTCTTCATGTTTTGAAGGTAGTACAATCAGAATCAGCCCTTATCTCGAACACGATTTTTTTGCCATCATCATACTTCCTTTTCCTTATGGAACATGGAAGTAATTGATTGAAATATTACGGCACGCCTGAGTATATTTCCTTTCCTTCGCGTTGTTTAAGAGACCTATGACCGTAAATTGTTTGATACAACTGTAGTACAAAATAATTATATTCAATCTGCGCCTACTGTAAAATATGAAGCTTAACTGCAGACATTTTATTTGCACCATTTTCATCGTCTTGTTTCCTTGGAAACATGCGGAGTTTGGCGGTAAGATTCCTGTGGAGGTGGAGGTCGTTGTTCACCATTGTTCCTTAATACTTTATTCTGTACAGGTTACATAATATTAATATTGCTCTTTGTGATTCAACTCCGCTGTTGGGTACAAGACATCCGTACAGTTTTTCGAACCGGGGTTAAAAGTGTTTTAATATTTATCGAATTATAATGAAGTGTGGCTACTGAATAATCGATCAAGTAATTCGTATCCAGCGATTAGCCTGAATGATGGATATAATCACTTTTTTCGGATTGAAAAGATCTGTTATTTGTAAAAAGTAATTCACACGTAACTCAAAAATGGAAAAAATGTATTACGTATTTCTTCTTAATGTGTTATACCTATATTGAAATCTTTCTTTCCATATGAATCTTAATCAACATGAACAAAATTCTCCCCTTTTTTATTCTGGCTAGTGTAGTAGATTTCTGTCTCAGGCAAAAGTGGCACCTTTACCCTGTTATGACTTTGCAAGTCGACATTGAATATAATGTCCTTTAAGGAGGGTTGTTTGGCAACTTTCCACGTTGTTCCTAAAAGACTTGAATCCTGGACAAATTTTATTTTCACCTCTCTGCATATTTGACATTCCGATTATTCGAATTTCGATTAATCGACGCTCTACTGTAGCGGGAGGTGTCAGAGGGATCAATCCTACCCCCACAGCTATTAAAAATTTCAACAAAATTCCGTTCCGTTCCGTTAGTCACTTAACGTAGATCTACGTATTTATAAGCCAGTTGCGTGTGTTCAAATAAGGCTTATAAAGTAATTGTAGAAGTCAAAGTAATTGCAATATATGAAAATTAATAATATTGTTACGACGGTCTACTGATCGTCTTATGGTACAGTGGAAAACAAAAACAAGACACCAGTTACGTCACTAATCACCAGCTTTAATTATCACAATTAAACAGTTTGTAATTAACAAAAGACACTCTCTTACAACAAATCAAATGAAAATTGTACACACGCAATAAAAATGTTAACTGATATAAAACACAATTGTATTACAGTAGTCTCGCACAATTATAAAACACGTAACTTAATACTTCGTCACAATACTTCAACCCGCAATCCACTAATTCGCAACTCAAACTGAAACTGAACGTCGCCGAGTACTTGTACTTATGTCCCGCCGAGGTTCCAGAATATTCGCTAATAGGCGTCTACTAGAAAACATTACGCATCAGCTCTACTATACGCACGCCAGTTTTTCTGCCGAGACGCCTGAGGAGCGGGGGGTCTACTGAATGATAGTGCGTGCTTGTGTTGGTGGGGTATTACTGGTTCTGAAAACATTATTCAGACGTCAGAAGACGTATTTAGTTGTAATTTTGGGTGCGTATTAGATTTAACGTTCGTACATTATACGTAAGTGTAATTTATTGAATATTTTGTTAAAGTGTGTTTTTTTGTTTGCTACAAGAAATACCTTGTGAGAAACAGTCAAGTCACACCGAAACTGTGTTAAACGTATTTTAAATGTGTAGTATTACAGTGATGCGTGCAGTGAAATGACATACGTCACCACATTCCTTGTTAGGTAGCAAAGGTGAACTGCTGATAGTACACTAGGACGCAATTGATTGCGGCCTTGACACAGTGCGCGCGGCTTCTGTCACAGTCTAGCTAATGCGTCGAGAATCACGTACGCCACACACATTACATCCGGCTTCCTCTGGAACATTCGATAAACACGTAGACTGTTCTGTAATGTCGTAACAATGTGAAGATAGAGTTTTCTCTATTACTCAGTATTTAGTAAGTAACGTACTTATTTGCAGGCGTAAAAAAAAACAACTACGCAAGAGTCAGAAAACCAAGGCGGATCCTTTTACGCCCACACTTGCCTTTACAGGGTTGTCTTTATCATGATTCCTCTAACCTAATAACTCTATGGATTAAACTGACATCGTTGCACAGTTAAACTAGTAGTCACTTGACTTAAATTCGGAGAAATGAGAAGATTTTACATAAAAATAACGTTATTTTAACACGAACTACAAGTTGCTTAACGCAAGTCTATAAAAGCAGAAAGAGGGGTCGATCTGGGTTATACTTAGATGATGTGCTAGAAGATCTCAAAGAATGGATGTGAGGGGTTACACTGAGATGACAATGGACAGGAGACTTTGGAGAAGATTGGTAATGGAAGCCAGGACTCACGTTAAGCTGTAGTGCTGAAGAAGAAGAAGATAAGTTGCTTAAAACGTTCTTGGGACAACATCCTTAAAGTGCGAAGGGGTAATAAAACCGGGGTTTTTCAAAATACCTTTAGAAAAACTCGTTTTTTCGAAAATTATTAAGAATTCAAAGTGGGTCCTCGAATACAATGAATTAAAGTGACTCCTATTGACGTGAGATTTATTACCTTTAATTTGAATAACAATTAATCAAGATATAGTGTTTTTAAGTTGATACTTTTCCATATTTTTTCAACCGTTATACTTACGTTGGTGTACTCAAAAACTTTGAAACGCAAAGAATTGGGAAGCATGTAGCATGTAGGACTGTAGTAACTCTTTGCACCCGGTGCATGAACGCAGCATCTGGGTCGAGCCCAATGGCTGCCTGTCGATAAACGTAGTTCTGGTTCAGTAGACGGGTACCTAAATCTGGAAAGGTCAACCGCCAACCAGTTAACTGAGAAGGCGGGGGAGAAAGATTTCTTTATTTATGTTTAAATTTTTGCTGATCGTTGGGCACTGCCGCTTGAACGGGTTCAGGTGACAGATGTCACCCGTCCCCAGTCCAGCGTGCAGACGCCACGAGGCGTCGGTCGCTCCCCGCGAGGCACAGAGCCTCCGTGCCAGTGATAGCGCGTACAGCGATAAACAGCGCACAAGGATGGGAAGAAGGAGACAGTTTAGCAGGTAAACTCTGGGGCAGGGTCAGATATTAAAGATTTTTGTGTTTTATCTTTATGGCGGGTCATCGAGAATCGCCCGAGGGCGTCTGACCCGGACAGGGGGAGGCGGTTGCGCGGTGCTGATGGTCCGTAGGTAAGGGAAGGAAGAGGTATCAGCTGCAGCAAAGAGAGTTGCAGCTAACGACCAGATAAAGGCAGAGAGAGAGTAGGAACTCGAAGACCTCCTCGAATAACACTATTCCTGACAAACCAAGGAGATCCCGACAAGGAACGGAGGGTTCTGGATTGGAAACGTTCCCCCCTACGCCTGTTGGTGGCGGAGATAAGTGACCACCAAGCAGGTGCCGCATAGGTCAATACAGACCGAAGGAACAAAAGATAAATGGTGAGTTTCGTGCTCAGCGCCAGGGGGCTGCGGCACGAGAGATGAATTGGGAAGATTCCTGAACTTCTTATTTATACTTGGAAAATGGGAAGGGGTCCGACATTCAAGCTAGTCTCATCCCCCCCCCCACACACACACACACCAGGAGCAGCTCCTAGTCACGCCACTGCTCTACTGTACAATGGTATGTAATTACTTTTTCCTCATTTTATGTGCCTATTTCAGTTCTATGATTACTGTGTGCCCGTATCTCCTGAACGCCACACGACTGCGTTCATAACCCTCTCTTCATAATATCTGTGAACCTCTTACTCTTCTGTCACCTCAGTGTTATATTTAGGTGTCAGTAGAAAGCTGCGCGTTCACCCCAGCCTACGTAATATTTTCCACGGACTTGATGACTGTTCAACAGTTCTCGTGTACATTTAGCGTTTTAAAATTTTACTGACTGCATGCATGATTACATTACTTGCAGAATCATCGCTACGCTGCTTATGTAGCGTAACTGTCGAGAAGATCCGTGCAAATATTGCCTTCTACATACTTTTTATATAGTAACAGTTAGTTGTGTCATTGGTATTACGTTTTCTTATGTCGGCTAACCTGTTATGAGTATTGGCAGTGTCCGGCATTCTAACAGCTGTTTTCATCTTCTTTATAATAAGTTTTTTTAACTCGTAAGAGGATTCCAAAAGCCAAGACTAAACAATTTCCTAATGTTACCAGGGGCGTATTAACGGGGGGGGGGGGGGACGAACGGGACCGGACCATCACCATAAGGTCGAAAAAAGTTAGGAAATTCTGTTAGTCTCTTATTTTTTAGGCTCTTTTATTGTGTTTTCAGCTAGTAGCTCTTTTTTAAATATACAAACAGATTTATTACACAGCAGTTGCGCAAACGTTTGAAATATGAAATATACGAAAAGCAATTCAGTCAGTATCTACTAAACAATGTTTCAGTAACGCGTATTTTTATTGTGTTATCACCGTTTACTTTAATGGGATTGATTTCAGGATGTTAAAACACATTTTTCAGCCACTTTAAAGCTAGTAATGTTGTTTGTAACTTGTTTTTTACTTAGTAGTAAACAGGCTTAACTTGTTTTTTCTTTTGTATGAAGCCGACTCGACCGGACCCCCCCCCCCCCCAGATCAAATTCTAGATATGCCACTGGATGTTACTCCGGTCGGAGATAGGAATCGTAAAATTACAATTCTATTATCGACTGGCTATTAAGAGAAATAGTGAATTTGTCAAAAACACAAAAGAAGCCATACGGGCTCAATACTTTCTATGTCATGGCATCCTACGAAACACCACAAAATCATGCGTTGTATCCAAGAGATGAACAACCTGGTAAAAGTTCAGTCAAGAAAGCTTCAAAAAACTTACTATCAAACACGACACTTACATTTCCTTGTAAATATGACGAGCAAGTAAGTATCTAACGTATATTTCAAGACCTTTCCAAACCAGAATTATTAAGAAAATATCTTCAGGGCAAGACCCAGAATATAAACGAGACCCTAAATAATGTTAATTGGACCTACGTAAAAAAAAAAAAACATTCTTTAGGACGAGTACCTTGAAATTTGATGTTTATGAGTCTGTGACAACATTTAATGATGGCCACATTGGTAAGTGGATGCTATACGAGGAAACTTAGCCTGAGACCTGGAAATCACTTTACGAATATGACGAAGGCCCTGGATCGGAGGCGAATAGCTGAAGCTGTGAAAGGTCAACAAGAGTTGGAAAAGAAGATAAAAAAAACTGAAACATGTTGAAAAGATGACTGGAAGATCGTTTTGAGAACGAAGAAGCCCAAAAACCACCAAACTGTCCAGGAGTGTGTTAGAATGTAAAAACAACATATTCACATGTTGTTTTTTTAGTTTTTATTCGTTTTCCAACAAGAGTTGGAAAAGAAGATAAAAAAACTGAAACATGTTGAAAAGATGACTGGGAGATCGTTTTGAGAACGAAGAAGGCCAAACAACATATTCACATGTTGTTTTTTTAGTTTTTATTCGTTTTCCAGAAATAAGCTTTCTTCAACTTCATTGAGGCCTACTTTTTTCTCAGGAACTATAAGAGATATTACCGTGAAATTTTTTCTGTCCTAAAATTTACGATCTTGTATAAGTGGAACTTCTTCTTCTTCAGCACTACAGCGCAACGTGAGCCTGGTTTCCAACACCAATCTTCTCCAGTCTTCTGTCCGCTGCTATTTCAGTGTAACCCATCACATCCATTCTTCTGAGATCTTCTAGCACATCATCCAACCATCTTATCCAAGGTCGGACCGTCTTTCTGCTTTATAGACTTGCCCCCTTAAGATTTTCTTTGGCATACGCTGATCATCCAGCCGCTTTAGGTGACCTAGTCATTGTATTCGTTGAGCTTTTATGAATCTTACAATGTTCTCATGATACAATAACTCATCTATCTCCTGGTTATTTCTTATTGTATAAGTGGAACTAAATACTTAAAATACCTTAAAAATCTTCCAAGTTAAAACGTGTAAATAATTTTGAAGATTTTTTCGGAAAGGAGATTTCCACTTATAGTGGAAAACTTTTAGTTCCATTTATGTAAAAGGCTAGAAGCTTAACTGGAGAAACCCCCAAGCTGATATCTTCTACAGTTCCTGAGAATAAGGTACAAACGTTAACATGATCGCGTGTAGGGCCAAGTGATTCTCAATCGGTTTTGTGTGCAAAAAATCAGTCGGTTTGGGTCGACAAAGTTATATCGGTGATTCACCTTGAAATGATGAAAAGCCTGAAGTTGTGACACTTGCTCGGAGACCGAATGTAGTAACATTTGCTCAGAGAAACAGTGGTTCTAGGAAATGCATAATGATTCCAGTAAGTGTAGTATGGTAGTGGTTCCCAAAGTGGGGCCCGTGACAATGTTTCACGGGGTCCGGGACACTTTCAAGAAAAAATAGAATATACTGTAATTTTCTCCGATTTTTTATAGTCTAAAATCAAAATTTTAGAATCTTAAAACAATTAGTAGAAAATTCCAGTATTTTTTTTTGTTCAAACTAATTGTAATTGTAAAAGCAATTTCAATCTAATAGCTTTAATAATGTCTTTAAATCATGTCGTGTACCAGATCTGTTTGTCAGCCGAACTGACGCAGAACTGATCGCGCTGTTTTAGCCCACGTATAGGCGTAAGCACTGTATCTTGCTTATAAGCACTGCATCCAAGCATAAAGCTTTTCCGTGTAACTGATTTTACGCCTAAGTAGCTGGATTTCGACACGTGTAACTGGAAAGATAGAGCCGAGGTTGGTGAAGTTAAGAAATAAACTTGATGTAGAGAATGACTTAATATTGAAATTATCAAAGATTAAACCTAATATTGCAGAGCTAATTGTTCAGAAGCAGCTTCATTGTTCACATTAAACTATGTTTGATATCATTAATATTATAATTTTGCAGGTTATGAGAATTTTGATTTTAATACATTTAAATTAAAATACAAGAGTTTCATACTTACTGTTTGCTTTATTTCATAACTCTAACGGGGTCCATGAAATTTTTAATTTTTTGAGGGGTCCGCGGACTGAGAAGTTTGGGAATCACTGTAGTATGGTATTAAGCAGTTACATTTGCACAGAAGCCAACGATGAGTTTTAAAAATTGTTACGTGGGCAACCCGTCTACATAAACCCAACAATACATCCTTTATTTCATCTAAGAGCTAATTTAAAAAAAAGAATGTTCATATTAACGACGTTCAACTAATCATTTCGAAAACAACTTATGTTTGTAGTTCTTTTAGTTAGCCTGACCAAATTTTCTGCGCTTAAATCCGAGATATTTTTTATTTTTATTGACAGTATTAATTATATTAATTACACTTATATCGAAGGCTTCACCCATGAGTACTTTTCAGGTGTACCAGCATTTTTTTTAGAATTTGCTTCTTTTCAGAAACATTCCTCTAAGGTACTAACAATGGATTTTAAAATTTGAAACTTGAGGAATCCAAACCAATATGTTAATTTCTAACCTGCTTCTGTCGTCACACCATTTAATTTAATAAAGAATATTCTTACCATGTTGTTATATCGTGAAATTATTACTTATTGATGTACCTTTTACTATATATTTTTATTAATTCTCTTTCACTTCACTTACCGATCAGAGCCCTCCGAAAAGACGCTGAGTACTACGGCTACGCATTTGACAAAATATCCCTGAACCTTGAAGAAAAGAAGAGAAGAACTCTTGTGAAATAATCAGTTCAGTCCTAAAGCTTTTAAATTTTGAATGTTTTGGGGAACTTCCAAACTTAGGTTTCGTCCATAAATTGCAGTAAAAATCCATCTCTGAAAAATTCATATAAATTGTAAATATTGTACAGAAAACAAATTGTAAATGTTGTTTAAAAGACAGTTGACATTGTACATCAAACTATTAAAAAAAAACAAAAAAATAATAAACAATGTACCGGGAAACATAAAAGACTACCTTCCATGGTGTTCTCTGAGAACTGTAGCTAAATATCTCCTTAAAAAATAATAATAAATAAATAAAATAATAATAATTAAAATAAAAATCAAGCGCACATCTTTCTCCAATATTTATTTTTATAATTTCCTCTTAATGAAATTTAAACTATTATTCTAACTTATTATACAGGCCTTCATACTGGAATATCGCACACTTGCTAAATAACCACCCACACCTAGAATAGAATTTAGCATTATATACACATTTGTGGAAAAATCTCGATCTTTATGTGGCTATAAGATTCGAACATTCTCTATACATTAATTATTAAGGCCTGGAAGAATGAAGAAGACGAAGTATTTGTTTATTTGGTATGTACCTGTGAGTGTATGTGCGTGTTCGTTCTCGTGCGTGTGTTTTATCATCTCGTTGATAACACACGAACATTCCGAGCTAGTGTTCCAATCCCGGAACGCTATGCGTTCAAGTTCACCCACGCAATGAATCTGAATTAATACCATCTTGAATACGTTCTTTTATTACGTTCAAAAGTATCGGAAATATCCATCAGGGACTTTCACGTCGAAACATTCATTTGTTTTGCGGCAAATTCTGGGTATACATGCCCAGAACGGGTTTTCGCTTCGAAAATAGACTTACAATGTGCAATTATGCTAATTTATGCAAATTCAATTATTCAATTAGATTAAATGTGTCAAATTGATTTATTTATGTGAATATATTAATTACTCTGATATAATTAACTGTATTCATTAACGATTAGCATAATTACTGAGACTCTTTATTGTCGTTATAAAACGATATAAGAAAATGTATTACAAACATTTCAATTAACGTTAGTGTTTCGTTACTAAGGTTGTGACAATAATGAACGCATGAAATACTTAACAAATAAATACTTATTTATTAAACATCATTCAGATAAACTTTTGATACATAAATGTAAATTATGACCTGAAAATACAGTTAAGAAAACATACATGAATATGAATCACAATATATATCCGTTTCGTTGTTTGCTGTAAAACATAACATACAATACAATAAACATACACAAACATAGACAATCAAATATTATTTATCCTACTCTAATGCGTTCATTTTGCCTCAGATGAGTAGCTTTTTATGTTTAATATTATCAAATCAATTGATCTAATTTCTCAAAGTGTGATTTCTTGGAAAAGAGACAGAGCAGTAGTTTTATTATAATATTAATAACATGAGGATTTTACTTGAGATAGTGAATATCCAAAACTCCATCGGTGAGGATTCCTGTTCACTGATGATCCCATGTAAGTAGAAGTTCCGTAGATTAGGTGTTTGTCATCACTTTGCACTCGCGGATAAGATTCACTCCCGGTCTGTGTCGTCGCCGTTGGCGTTGTCCGTTAATAATGAAAGTTTATAGAGTCTTGTGTTGCATAAGTGCATTCATTATTAGTAGTTCTGTACAAATAACTGTCTGTCGCTAAACTGCTTCGTGTGTTTATATACGTTTAATTTAGTTGGATCATGATTGTGTGCAATGTTGAGCACGAGTGTTATGAGCGTTGAGTCACTTTTTGTTTCTGAGTTCGCACGACTGAGATAGTTATACCCGAATCATAGTGTGTTCTGATATCGATCACTGTGTTCGTAATTGTCGCGCCAAAGTTCTAACATCGAGTCGTTCGTTCACTTATTAATGCTTGGTTTGCATGACGAAATACTTTTAAAGTTTATGGTATCAAACTCAAATTCTAGCGATACTTATATCACTTCACACTTCGCGTTACTGCGGTAAACTTCTGTAAACCTAGTGAAATACTGACATAAAGTTTTGTAAGACTGTTATTAAAATTGAAGACTGATTAACTGAGTAACTTTTGAATAACTGACTTAGTTTTGAACAACTGGTAACTGAGTAATACCGATTGATTGATTGAAAAACTGTGTGACTGTCTGAGAACTATTGAGTAACCGAGAAAACTGCGTAACTGACTGCTTTTGAATAACTGAGTAACCGAGAAATTTTTAACAACTGAGGGCTCGCGTACCCCGTAAACAGTTTTTATTAAACGTCTTCTACCATAATGCAACTTTCTGTCGTACACGCCTCTGGTCGTCTTTGATAGGTCCAATATTTCCTTCCATTACGAAGATCTATGGTTCTCGACACCCTGATTCGCTGTTCTGGTTGTCACCATGACGACAGTCCTCTCCACCTGCTTCTTTGGAAGATGCTAAACTCTGGTTGGCTATCGAACATCCCCTAAAATACACGACGAAAGGGCTTCGCACTACTTCTTAGAATGTAGAGTAATTGCTCGCCTGTCCGTCAAACCTTTGTTCTTGTGAGTTTCCCAAGGCCTGCTGTTATTCCCTTACTAACAATACGTAGCGACTCGTTCATTGTTTGACTTCCCTTCGTCTTTTTTTCTGCCAATTAACAGCTTCTTGCTTGTCGTCATCCCAAGATGCCTCCACTGTCTCTCGTCATAAATATCAGTTGTCATCCTAACGTTGTTTTCACGCTGTGCGACACCCTTGACTCTATTCATTTGGTGTACGTTGCTTTGTCTTCATACTGGGTAAAACCATTCTAAATCCTTTGTGAGTGAGTATCCTTTTCTTAAGGCTCGCACGCTTCGATTTAACCCTACAGCATGTGCTCGCTTCAATTTCTGCGTATCCGTGCCACTGGACTCTGCTTTTGTTCAGTTTGTTGTGGTGTTGTAAATCTGAGTTGAGCTTGGTCTGTCACAGTCGATCCTATTTCCTTTTGTTGTGTTATGTCAGGCGTTCTCTCATTGTCTTGTAGCTAGCGTCGGGTTGACGTGTTGTTAAATTGTCCTTATCTATTACTCTGGCTTGGGTTGGTGGCTTGACCTGTGCAAACGCACTTCTCGATCAGAAAATTATGAAATTAAAATTTTTGATCGCTATAGACTTTCATGAATATCCACAAATTGTGGGCTCATCTCCAGTCTTGCCCTTTGCACATAAGTAGCATATATACTTATAAAACAAAATCAGTGGTTGATGAACTTAATGTGGCAATAACAAAAATCTAAATCACAGTACCCCTAAAACCAAACAAAAAACAGACCCGTGGCGCCTGTTATCTTAACAACTACATGTCTGTGTTCTTAAAAATGTTATAAAACGACATACGGTACCTACAATAAGAATGTTCTGATCCGGATGAACGTTTTTATTTAATTGACTAACAAACTTTTTTCCGCTGATAGCAGGAGATACATATGACGTCAGCCAAGAAACTAGTGTTGAGCATTAGTGTTGCAACTGAAATTAGGACAAGTCCAGACTAACTTTTGAAAGAGTGTGCAAATTGTTTTTTCAGTAGAGGTCTGATACTGCCGATAAGGATCTGTTACGTTTTAGACCTTGTTACACACGATGAAAGCTCGAACGTTGAATGGTATCGAAGTTAAGAAACCGGAAGCTTTCGAAACATGGTTGTATAGAGGAATGTTGAAAACGAAATTCGGGAATCCGAAGTCATGGGAATTCTAAAATATAACGCAAAAATCCTGAACACTATAAAGACAACGGAATTCGAATCTTCGGACGCCTGGATAAATATCATCTGGTACAACACAAAGTGCAATATAAAGCAGGAAGTAGGCAACAGCTAACTGAATAAAGGAACATCTTGGCTAAACGCTTATGACGTCAACATCAGGGTTAGGCGAGGGCAAGATACAGGGGTGCCCACAGCATAGCACAACGGTCGAAGTCGCACCACTGGAATTTTAGGGGGGCCCCCTAAAGGCATCTCACTGTATATATGCAAAAAGTAAATTGTGTTTCAACATTTAGCAGGTAATTATTTTATTACTAAACCTTCCGTGCCATTAATAATCATCTTTTTACTTTCATAATCCCTTGTTGGAAATAGAAGTTACATGAATTTAAGCCAGTTGCGTAACCAGGGGCTCAGTTACCCTCTTACATGGGTCGTAAATCAAACAAATCAGTGAAGGAGAAGAATGCAATTACAAAATCAAGTTAGATTATCTTGATAAGATCTAATGTACTACTAGTTACGTTAGGCCAGGTTTGACCAGATTTATACATTTCTCATAATTTAGTAACTGATTAGGCACATTAGAAAACCTTTTGGTATTGATAAAAAGAATAACGTTAGTTTTTTGATTCCAATAATTGGTTAAATGGCTTTAGTTTTTCAAAAAGTTTTGGTTAAAGTCCCAAGATCCGCTGTTAACTGGGAGTTATTCCATATCCCCGTATTGTGATCCCCCCTACCCATGAAATCAAACGTGGGGGAATACTGGGTGGTGGGATGCACCATGACCTTTGGAGGGATGGATACCTCTGGCAAGATACATAAGGTAGAAGTGCTGCGGAAGTCTGTTCATCAGTTTCGGCACAATACCACAGAATTTTAGTAAAGAACTGTTTACAAATAGGCTATAGGGTTTACGGGTAACTTTTTTTACCAAGATCTTTACTGCTGAAGATTTTATCGCAGTCTCGGTCTATCGAATCGTTCATAAGTTACATTGTAACATAAGATCAGACAATATAAATTGCAGCTTTATAACGACATAACCGCTGATTTAAAAATTGTGATAATTCAAAAATTATATATTCATTACGGAACTATAATTACATCAAATTGTAATATTACAGAATTTAAGGCTTTTTACTTACGTAAGCAGCGAGTAGCAGCCATCGACAACGGTATGCGGCGAGACTCTACACCCACACTGGTGGAAGGTTGGGAGGTAGGGATCTAACTTTCACTTTATACAACCTAACACATGATTTGACAAATTTAAATACGGAGAACTTTAAAACCGGAATGTTTATTTGGCCGGCTGCTGAACGAACGTCTAGATGATTTAGGTTCTGATTCAGTAGCAGGCTGCCTGGCTTGTGCAGGGAGCGTTGTGGATACAAAGATATTAGTAATGATGGATTTTCCTTCCTACTATAGTTCCTGGTAATTTTTTTTAGCAACGTATGCGACATTATTTTCCCATAGCGCACAAATGATAGATACAATTTCGTATTTTTTCTTTTCTTTTCCCCAATATTCTTTCATATTTTCACTGTGTCTCTTCTTCCTGTCTTCAGTCCACTTTGAACCTGCGTTTTTCTCTCTCCTACCCTGGACTCCCTCCATTTTTAACACTTTTGCCCGAAAAACTTCTCTTTCAATTGCTTCTTCTGCGTGTATATTATTTTTTTCTAAATCCTTTTGGACTTCTTTAATCCAACTTGATGTTGACTTCTTCCCCCTCGGATGTTTGAAGATCTCCTTTGTTAACCTATTGTCGTCCATTCTATATAAATGTCCAAAAAATAATAGTCTTCTTTTCCTCATTGTTTCTGTTATATTTTCTGTACTTTGATATATTTCATCATTACTTCTTAATTTCCAACCTTCTGAAGTTTTTCTTGGGCCTAATATTTTTCTAATAATTCGTCTTTCCAATATTTCTAGTTTGTCTAAATTATAATTCAATGCTAGACATTCACTTGCATATAGGCACTCTGGCTTCACTACTGTACTGTAATGCCTTATTTTCGCGTTTTTATTGTTATTATTTCGAGTACATTTATTATTTAGGTAAACAATATTAGAAAAATTATGACAAGCCCTATTACTCTATTATTTATAGTTTTTTAGAAAAAAACACAGTTTTAAGCAGACAATCATACATTAAACACTAAAAACCAAACTGTTTTATTTTTTAGTTAATTTATAACCATAATACGTAAATGACAAATAATTTAGTCCTATTTTTTAAGTTTATGTACTTCTCCATAGATGAACATAACTGATAACAATATTATAGTTATTTTTGTTGTAAACGTAGCTTACAGACGTTTTGAACGTGATCCAGAATTTGTAAGGATTGTCGAGAGATATTAATTGTGTCAAATTATTAAAGACACTGAATTGTATTTTGTTGTTTGAAATTCTTCATAAACAATTTTCGTATAATTTTGAGTTCCATTTTTGGCCCGTGGTGCCCCTAAGGTTAAAAAATTTTTCATTGTATACGCTACATTCAGATTTCAGTTTAAATTTCCTATATTTTTTCCAAATCTTTTATCCCTGTTTTGGACCCTGGTGTCCTAAAATTTTCAAATTCCAAAAATTCTACACTATACATATAGGCCTACAGCTTTTTGTTAAAATTCTAGTTCATTAGAATTTTTTGACGCTTGTTGATCCGTGACGTCCAAAAATTTTGAAATTTCAAAACTGAACACCATATTCAGACTGTGGTTAATATTATCTTTTATATGATACCCTACATGGATTTTTGCGATTTTTCATAATTTTGACCACCCGCTCCCCTATCGTTCTAAAATAATAGGGTTCTGTAGGATAGAAGTGTAGACACACGTGCCAGATTTACGAAAATCGGGTATGTATTCAAAAGTTATTTTGAGACATGCCTCAAATAGACAGACGAACAGACTCCAGTTAAAACCGATAACTAGTCGTTCGTTCAATAATACATATTCCAATTTCTTTTAAATTTTTCCAATCTCCTTACAAGCAACAAATCAACAAGAATATTTCATCGGAATTATCATTAACGTTCGGAGCGAATCTTTCCCGGTCAGTTTTCGTTATCTCGCGGAGGACCGTCGTCTTGGTTTTCTTGGCTTCTAAGTTCACAGCCTTCGTGACCATGTGGGCCCACCATCTTCTCACCTACACAGATGAACTGACCATTTCCATTTTACATTCGCAGTTCAGACAATTATACAGTATAATCTTTGCTAACTTGCTCGTGTATTCATTTAATTGTTTTCCTGGCGTGTATTTTACATGTTTCTCTGTGCGGTTTGCACATTTCGTACATGTTGCTTAAAAAGTTTTTTATAAAGGACGATGGCAGTTTATTATTGTTCACAGCAGTATTCTTTTCAAAGATAGTCCACCCTTCTCTTATTCTGTTAAAATTTTCTGGCACTGTTTGCCTATGCCGTAAGGGGTTTGGTTTGTATTCAGTGGCGACTCGTGACTTAAGAGGCTGGAGGGCGCGGCCTTTAGGCTTCTTAATTATTTATCAATATTGAATTTAACGCACAATGGAAATGTCGCCAATATTTGATCACATAATTCATTAATAAAATAAGAATAGTAACACGTGCAGCATGCAACGATTATTTAAAAATTTGATCTCACCTCAAATATTGTGAGCTGTTGTAGAGAGTCAGCAGTTTTATTAATAAACATAATCACAAACTGTCGAAAGTATCCACAAAAATGTGTATGCTGTTTCCACAAAAAAGTAATATACTATATTTACATTATATTATTTTTATGATACCTACACTTTAAACAGGCCATTTATTTATATACAAAGTCCATTCGCCTTTCCTTTAAATTAACGAACTTTTTTAGCATCAAAGTCCTTCATTTCTTTAACAAGTTCCTTGTTGACAGATAACATCTCAAGGGCATTCAGTCTATCGTTTTTCATTGTATTTCTCAAGAAAGTCTTTAGTCTTTCCAGAGTCGAAAAGCAGCGCTCAGGTTTGGCAGTTGTCATGGGGGTAGTTATGACAATTTTCAGAAGTATCAACACTTCTCTGAAAACTGACGTAAGATCGTTTTCTTCTATAAAGTTAAGACGTTTTATTGCGCCTTTAGTATTATAATCATGAAGTCTGTATAATAGTTCCAATTCACTCCGGAGTTTGTTTTCTTGTAAGAAAGGTTAATGACCCATCACTCACTTGAATTTTTCTTCCGGAAAGTTTGTAGAAAAAAGTATAAATAAGTCAATGGACATCAATGAAGCTGCTTGTAGGTGACCCGTGTAAGTTAATCCATCTTTTACGTGAGTTATAATGATGTCACGTACTTCTTCTGCATCCCCTATTCTAGTGCTGCATCCAACATTATTGTTCCTTTTTCTTGGTTCCTCAGGGAACTCCTCATTTATTTGTGTTTCTATTTCATTTATTTTCTCCCTCTCTCCATCTCATTTTCAAAAATTCCGATGTCACTTTGCCACATTACGCTGTCTTTGTTCCTACTCTGTAGTTGTTGGTACAGTATGTCCACATGGGGTAGAATTCTATGGAAAAAAGTTATCAGGACATGAAATTTTTGTCCTGAAGAACCCTTCTGTGACCACTTGCCTCATTAACTGTGAGTCTGTTTGTACACTGTTTCAAGAACTTCGAAACATTCCTCCAACTTATATCGGTTTTCGTACACAACGTTGACTGTACGAATGTTGTAATTCCATCTTGTTATAGAAACTCTGGGTAACCTGGCTTGCACTACTTCCTCCAAAACGTCCGTTCGTAGAGATGAGTGTGAAAAAAATGCTGGAATGGCAGACAGATTTGAGAAAAAAATTCCAACTTTGTTGTTTACACTTGTTGCTTTTTCTAATAGCAAATTAAGTTCATGAGCGTAACAGTATACAAAATATGTGAACGGACACACTTTTCTAATTTTTGCTTTTACACATAACATTAGCGCCATCATAAGTCTGAGCTATTAACATTCCCTTTGATGTGTGCAGAAGATGATTGATATTGTTCATTATGTACTTTTCTAAGGTTTCTCCACATTTACCTTCAGGACTGAGAAATCCCCAAAATCTTTCGTATACCGATCCCTTAAACCGTACCTAAAAACTAATACCATTTGGGACAGTGGTTTGTCACATCAGTTGTCTCCTCACATTCGATTGTCACAAATTCAGAAGCTTTTATCTCCTTTTCTATTTCTTCCCTGCAGACACTAAGCATAAAGTCCAATATATCATTCTGTATAATTCTCTATGTACTTTTTGAATACAGTGGCCGATTCTAAATGGTCTTTCGTTGCAGAATCCAACTCCGCAGTAAAATTAATTAAGCCTTTCTATACCCCCGGATTTGTAGACGATGATGATTCGTCATGACCTCTTAGAAGCAACTCTAGAACAGTACAGAATTTGACACACGAAGTCAGCTGTTTTAAAATATGTCTCTTTTTGCTGACTTGAATATTGTGCTTTTCAATGTTTTTGTCTAAATTACGAGTCTAGACTAGACAGTATGTTTACTTTGCCTAACAAAGAAAAATCAACAACACTATTCATGTGATTGACGGATATTTCATGCTTCCTAATTTTTTCTGTAAGATGTTTTATATCATTAACCCCTTCTACAGTCCAAAAGCAATCACCATTGTCTCTGGGAGATAATAAAAGTCATGGAAAACAGAACAAAGTTTTCTGAACATCGCAGCCACCCAGATCCAGTCGTTTTTTGGGTATGGATCTTTCGAAAGAAGTTTCCATATGAAAACACGATTCCCACTTTTCTTATTTTCTGTTTGCATCATGCAGAATTCAGGAGTTGGACTACCTAATGACTTTAGTTCAGTTTTTTGATCAAGAGTTAATCTTGCAAAAGTTATTGCTTTAAGCACCTGCACTGAATTATCCATGTTGGATTAAATCTTAAAACAGAACCTAATAATTCGATACTACAATATTTCCCTAAATTATTCGTGAAGCTATTAAAAAAACACACACAAACTCAAAACCTAAAAACTAAACAAATGCCCGCACTGAATTAACCACGTCAGAGAAACTATAAACACTAAAAAGAGCAAATCTCATATTATTATCAATAGTCTACGATTAGTTGTACTGAGTGAACCACGGCACTTTCTGTTAAACGTGGCGCGTGAGCCGGCGCGCCTAGCGAGAGTGCAAAAGCCGCCTAAAGCTTACAAGTTCGTTCAAGTTTGGATAGAGTGGGGAACTGAGAACTGGGCGCGATTGTCAGAGCGCCGTAATGCCTACTGTTCCGAAAACATTTCTGCTATTACCTAACACAAAAACATTTTCTTGTCCGAAGTATTAAAGAAATATGTATATGTAATGATTTTCCACAAGTAGTGATAATGGGTTGTTTAATGATATGATTTAATCTGGGGGGGGCGCCTTAGCGCCCTAAGAACGAGCCGCCACTGTTTGTATTTTACCCAAGTATTCACGTCATTCTCCGGTTGAGCTCATAAATCGTCTTTTCTATACGACTGCATTTTCACCAAACAACACTGCAGTATCTCAAAATATATGAAGTCCTTATCATACGTGTAAAATTTATTAATAATTTTTATTCTTTTTCAGACAAAGAATCGAGGACTATTTTTTTTTTATAGTCGAAGAGGCCATATATAATGGATACGATGTTTGTTCATATCGATGTGCCGTGTATCGACCCCAAGGTTCTCAGAGACGTTAGACATAGTGAGTACGAAAGTATTTAATATTAATATTTTGTTTTAATATTAATTTTAATATAGTTGTTTTCTTAATGTTGCGTTTTAAACATTTAGCGAAATGAAAACAGTTTAGTGATTTAGTAGTGTAATGATCTTCGATAATACTCCGATCAGATTGGCTCCATTTGTCCGTGATTATTCTGAATTGAGAATAGGTGCCAGTCGCAGTTCCGAGTCTTATGGACTGAAGGGCTCGGTCTACGTTTGTTTATATTTTCAGTGATCTTCAGTAAGAAATATGAAGTTGCATGTTACTGAGTATAAGTTGTTTAAAAACTATCATATCATCATTAACAATCTATTTCGCAGAGACTAAATGTTACTTAGAGTTAGCACTCTAGGAAAGAGA
Source organism: Magicicada septendecula (assembly GCA_034769895.1). Classification (NCBI taxonomy): domain Eukaryota; kingdom Metazoa; phylum Arthropoda; class Insecta; order Hemiptera; family Cicadidae; genus Magicicada; species Magicicada septendecula. The sequence goes on from CM068376.1 coordinate 264,003,516, forward strand.
AGTTTCTTTGTTGTTAACAAAAACATAACATCAAGTTTATCGTCTCGTGCTACCAAAAAAGGGATTTAGAAAACTGTGTTTATGCCGGTGGTTCTTCATGCACCAGAAACTTGGAAATTAAATAAACAGTAGTAGAAGAAACTTGACACATTTGGGAATGAAGTTTGAAGTACAATTTGTGGACCATCCAAAGAGAGTGACGCCCGGAAGCGCATCAGAACATAAGGGAGGTTTACCGAGAACCGGATATAATAGGAGAGGCCAGGAGTTTGAGATGGGCTGACTTGTCACCAGGAGGGAGGAGTTTCCGTACTGAAATAAGCGTGGAGAAGAAATCAAGAAGCTAGATTACTGACCCATTGAAGAAAGGCCTGCAAGAGACTGGAGCCAGTATACAAGTAGCACGTAGATGCCACGGGAGTAAAAGTAAATGAGGCGTTTCTATCCTGTGTTAATGTCGAAAGGCGAAATTTTAAAATTAACGTTTTTCTCAAGAAGCGGCAATGATTTGCGTATGTGAGAATATTACAGAATTAGAAACATTTTATTAAGGTGCTACACAAATAGGTAGTGACTTATGCATCAGAGACATGGACGCTGCCTAGATCAGATGAGAGGCAACTAAATATATTTGAAAGGAGGATCCTCACGCAAATTTTTGCTCGGGGTGAGCCTGGAGGAAAAGATATAATTTAGAGCTCTATATTTTCTATGATGAACCTGATGTGGCCACCTTTATTAAATTAAAAAGATTAGAATGTGGACATTATACGTGCTTGTGAAAGCAGAGTTATTAAGAAGATATTTAATGCAAAGCCAGAAGGTAAAAGGAAAGTTGGAAGGAAAAACCCTGTGATATAGGGACGGGGTGAGTCAGGACATCAGTACTCCTGGAATTAGAAACTGGAAGAATATGGCTATGAATAGAGAAAATGGCTAAATCTTCTGAAGAAGGCCAGGGCCCACAAAGGGTTGTCGAGCAAATGATGATGATACTATACTAATAGAGCGAGTAAAAATTTAGTTTACAAAATGTTAATTCTGAAATAACAGGCTTAACGGTGATATTTTCAAGCGGAAGGTTATAAGCTATAAGAATATACTGGTACGGCAGAATTCTGTCATCATCCTTTGACGTGAGATCCATGTTAACGAAAGATGATAAAACATAGTTTCATCTTATATAAAGGTTTCCCGTTGCGTTGCGTAATTATGTGATTGTCTTTTTCCGATATGTTTACAATTTTTTACAGCATCGTTAAAAGGCTCTTTTAAAAAAAAAGTAATATGTTGTAATGCTTTAAAAAAACTGGCACTACTGATATAAAAAAGCAGACTAGATTGTGTTATCATACGTTCCGTTAACTCTCCGAAGCGTGATTCTAATGTAACTGCTGAATATCATCACAGGTGTACTTTAGGTGTGGTCATTTTTGTTGAGTATATAGTCTGTCTAGAAATAGTAAACCAAACTCGCTGCTGCCTCTTAACGGGTTTCGCTCGATGTTGAATGTGGAAAAGTTTCATTCTCCAGAAATCATACTCCGCATTAGACGTACTGAAGGATGTTCGTTTTATAGCAGTGGCGTAGCTAGGCTTTTTAGCGCCCGGGGCAACGAGATTGTCGGCCGCCTCGCCTTCACAATTAGAATGGGAAATAAGAGCAAAAATGAAGGCCCATCCAGTGAACAAAGTACTTAATAAATGCAAATGTGTAGATTTTTGTATGAAAGCACGTTCGGCAAACGTCTTAAGAATATTTAAGTCAAAATTAAGAAATTACATGTTATAATATTACCGATATTCGGTTTGTATACATTTATTAGTAACAAATGTGGACTATAAAAAAATGTAGTAACATACAAAATTTTTAACATAAAAATGTTCTAATAAACATGCAAATTCCTTGTAGGTCTAAAGGGCATCGTCAAAGCAATATCCTATAGCAACCTAATGTTAAAGAAAGATCTTCGTTAAAAGTAATAAAATAAATCACTTACTATTACAGGTTAATGGTTCCGTCTTCTATTAATAAACACTTAATATTTATTTTTAATATTTAATAAATATTTAAAACGTGACATTTTAAAATGTAACTTTCCTGGTCTTAATTGCTGCAAAGTCAATTATTGAATCACTATAGTCTAAAGACGATGGAATGTCGTTTTCAATTGAAAGTATTGCTATACTTGATACCCTGTCTTGAGATACTTTTGATGGTAGGTACGATTTAATCAATTTAAGTTTACTAGACGATCATTCACAAGAAGACAACAGACCTAACAAAGTAAGAAAAATGTTTAAAGCTGTTGCTAGTGTTTTATAGGCTTCCAATCCCACTGAAAAAATGTATTGTAGCAGTCCCTGACAAAGAGCCACTCTGTTACAGCGTAATTTGTTATCATAATGAAACCTAATTACGATGCGTGAGTATAAATAGACTAATACTGTTTATCACGCAAGGTTTATTACAACAGACGAGCTGGCTGGTTATGCTTCTTTTATGAAAGGGATAGTCATATCACAGAAACGAGTTGTTTGTAGTTTTATAAACTGAAAACAATTTTTTCAAGTCTATGCTCACTTTGCCGCGGCTGCCCCCTTGGCCCCCCTCTAGCTACGCCTCTCTTAAAGTTTACGTTTTGGGTCCTTACGGCTTCTGCCGCACTTTTTTCGGTCTCTTCAATCTTCTTCATTGATAGCGCTATCTCTTATTGGTGATCTTATTCCCCTTTTTTCCTGTTAATTGGAATACAGTTAATTGCTCCTCTCTTTTTTCCATGTTTATTATACTGTCTTGCCGCGTGAGTTATGCATGTTTTTGTTGTGTGTATTGTGTCGTTGGTAGTAATTCTCCATTCGTTATACATTCTAATTTGGACGTGCTTCACGATCTTATCATCCACACTTCACACAGAGTATAAACGTTATGTTGTCGGTCATTTGAAAATGTTTAAAAATATCAAATTATTCATTCTGATGAACTTGGCTGCTGTGTGTCCAATAACGCAGTTTCGGTTTCCTTCTCCAAGAGTTTAGTAACGAATTCAGGCTTATAATTAATAAGCCATACGCAGAAAGTCGCCACAGATGCCTGTGTTTATCTGTTACAAGAATAAGATATTCTTTATTACTGTTAGAATTCGCCGGGCTGTTAGGCCGTGGTCCAAATTTACAGCAATGTTAAAGCGTTCCAACGACGTTTCGCCCATACCAGCGACGCCCATCTTCAGTGATGCGGTAACAGAGATCTTGTATGCCAGAGTAGGACTAAGTTGAGACTATCCTAACATACTAACGGTACTTATATTTTCTTCTTACTTCCATTTTTTCTTCTTTCTTCTATGCTGGAACGTTCACTATGCTGGTTTGGACCATATGCTAACAGCCCGGCGAATTTTAACAGTAATATTGTCAGTTCCGGCCGTGAAAGCGTACGCTCATACGAAACATTCTATGCTTAACGTATAAGAAAACGGAGATTGAAAATAAGAAAAGAATTTTATTAAAAAAATCGATTGACTACTCTCCGGGCCATTAGGTCGTGGTCCACTACTGCCGCATAGAACAGACATTTCGGCCCCACCTACAATGTTAATATTTATGCATATTTAATTAATTGCATAAATTAATTAAATTGTAATTATATAAATTTTTCTCTTGATTACGATTATCTAGTAGAACATGTTTCCTTGTGCCACGCGTTGGGCAGCCATATGCAATGTTAATATTTATGCATATTTAATTAATTGCATAAATTAATTACTGTTTAATTAATAAATCTTGATCAAATTTCTCAAATGTGTAATCGGCAATGCTATCAACCAAGAGTAATTAATCTTGTCTTCTACTACCAAATAAAAGTCCAAGAATTAAAATATTTATGAACATGGTACTTGTTAAATCATATTGAATCTAAATCATTGATTGTGGATTTTACTTGTTAAAGAATTGTCTTGTATGCCAGGTCTTAAAATAAATAAACTCAACACTATCGAATCCATTATAAATTACATTTATTATAATATGGCATGTTGCATGTATTCATAGTATAAAAGGAATCATGTAATAAGAGTACCTACAACTATTCCAAAAGATAATTAAATTCTATAACATATTTAAAGTATCTGAAAGAAACAGTCAAATGCTTACACATACTCGTGTGTAGTGACGTTAAGAACTATCAATGTTGCGTGCTTGAGATTTGCACTAATTGATATACTTCGAAACATATTTAAACACCTATACACATGAAATACTCATATACCTGCAGTAAACATATTAAACACATACATATTTGAAATAATCATATACTTACACTAATAAGATAATACATGTGTAATATTCTATGATATTATTTATTCCTAACCATGGATTCGTATTTATAATGACTCTATTCTGAAATATCTCAGGCAGTTAGTTCTAAGTGACAGGTCAGCGGTATTACGATAAACTAGGAATTATAATAAGTGGTTATTTTGGTACATTACTCAAGTCGTCGTAGTGTCTCGCTCCCGTTGCATGTCCATTTGGATCCATTGGATGACGATTGATGTTAGTCCTGGAAACACTCGTAACTCGCACTTCCAATTGTTATACGTACATCGTTTCGGAACGCTAGTTCGCACTTCATGACATCCGTTATAAGTTTTATAATATTATTACCGTTTAAGTCGCGGTACTTGCACTAAGGATTCATTGACTATTCGGGTCGCGTCAGTCTATTCATGCGATTTTTAGTTAGATACTGCCACGCACTTAGTTATCTTTCAAATTACGTGTTCGACTCTTCCGTAACGCCTAGATTGATTTCAAGTTCATTAGACGCATATAAAACATCATCGGCACTTGTCTCTATTCTACGAAATAATGTTGTCTCACAAATTAAGTCTTATTGTTATATACCGATTCATTCCGTTGATAAAGAGTTCAAGTATGTTACTACTGTATCATACCACTTATTACAGTACTAATTGTATTAGCGTAATGCTTAGAGTTTTACAAAGTTCGTTAGTCGCGCATCGTCGCGAATACCACTGTTTCGGCTTAACGCTCCAAGTCTTACTCCCGAACTTCCACTGATACCGAACACTACTTTGAATATCTCAAAACAAAATCTTTATGAAAAATGAGATAAAATTTCGACTGATATTGAGATAAAATAATACTGAGATGAAATTTCGACTGATATTGAGATAAAATAATACTGAGAGCGCGTTTCCTCTTGCATACAGTTTTTATGCCCTTCGTTTTCCCACTCTCGCTACTCCTACGAACGCTTCATTTTCCCACCAAAATAGCTCTGATAGGACAGTTGTTCGGATTTCCTTCTATCCTCGTGCCTCTGGTCTGTGATTCTTGTGAATTCTCCACCCAGCGCCGTTTGGAGAGGGACGTTCTTCCTCGGGATTTGTTCTCTGGTCGTCGGTTTCTGTCAAGATCATCCCTTACAGTTACTCCCTTCTGAATTCTCGTTTCTAATTGGCTGGTTGGCTTCCCTACTTGAATCTCACATAGTCCACGTTGACACGACGAGCTGCTGTCATCAGGACGTTGCCACTTTCTCGGAATCTGCATCAAGACCTTGCTACTGAAGTCACATCTGTCCCTTTTGGTGTAGCGTGTCGAAATAACGTATTGTTCGGACACTGTCGACTTCCTCTAGCGAACTTACGGGTGGCAAATATCTGTGTACGTCGCAGACGCCTCCTCGTCTCCTGCTACATTGTCCGTGCTCCAGCTATTGTTTTTCTGTAAGTTTCACATATGCTTGGAACAATGCTCTTAGTGATGCCTATCTATTCTTCTCGCTACTGAAACGGATGCAAGGGTAATGTTCCTTTGTCATATTTGTGAAGTCAAGTGTTCCCACGCATGGCCCTGTTCGTCGCAACATGTGTTGCAGCACGCATTGTCCTTTAACGGCTTTTATGTCATTTAAGTAGAAAGGAAAGGTTTGTTCCCTCCGTCGCTCACCCTCGAACAATGCTAACTCTTGACGGGCTCTAATTGCTGGCGTAACTCCCTCGGAATACCCAAAAAATAAAAAAAAAATCTCAAAGTAATAAGTACGTTATAGAGTCCCCAATCTGGGTGTGTCGTGAAGATCCGCGAAACGACGGAGCCAGATTCACGCCCTTGCTTGTGTACTATCATCAAGTGTGTTGGTCATCTCCCATTGGAGCAAGTATAGTGACCTACATATTCCTTCCGTCTGACCTACTGTCCTAACTAACCGTTTTCTTGGTTTACCCTGAGTATTGAATTTATTGCTTTTTAAACCGAAATACGAATCCATTCACAATGATATATCTAGTTATGGGATGAGCTTATGCTCTAGTGTGTTAATTGATTAACCCTACAGGCTATTCTTTATGTGTATACGATCATTACTTCTATACAACGTGAATAGTTATTGTTATTAGCTACTTATGAACATTACTAAAATGTATTGCTCCTTTCACAATTACTCATTATTAATTCTAAAACATGATACATTTAGATTACAAATATTCATTGCTATTCTTATCATTAGGTGATTCGAAACCTAGTTTTGTTGAATACATGTATAAAATATTAACAACAAATTAAATTAAATGTGTACAATTGTAAAATTTAAACTAATTCACTTCGTAATCGTTCCGTCTTTGCTTATAATACAATTTTTCTTTACAAAATTTAATCTTAGCAATTTATTGCTGCTACTCTATTGCTATTGCGCAACTCAGTTGCTCGTACTTGTCCTTCAAACGCTACTTTTAGTTTCGTTATAATTATATAACAAATACATTTATCAATTAACATACAATTTCTATATTACGTAGTATCATACTTTGTATTGCTAGTTATTATCAATACAAGTTCAAATTGACCAAGACAACTCTGAATGAACCACTCAGTAGGTTGCTTTCGCGCCTACTACAAATACCTTCTTCATTCAGGATTGCCACTCTTCTTGTCATTGTGACGTTTTGACTACTGCTCCCATAGTTGCATAGTAATGAAGTCTACATATATATAATCAATTATAACATACATTTATTAACATCCCATTTCTTCCTCAACTAATACCATTCTTATAACAATGTTTTATATGAAGGTTATATTTAATTTACACAACTCTGTCTGTCGACAACAGTTACGAATTGGGGTTTGTTGTCATTGTAAACCCTTGTCAACCGGTCCTATGGTCACATTCTCCTCCCTTCTTTGTCCCTGCCTTATATCGGCGTTGTACTTTTAAAGATGTTTACAACTTGTCTATCGCCAGTAGGGTTGTTGGATCTTCCCTCTCTCTCTGTTTGTTTACAACTCTCACTCGGTCGTCAACCCTATTTCTAACCATACGCACTCTATAACAAACACTTTCACTTTGCATGTATATTAGCTCTTCGCTTCTCCACTCTTATTCTTCTTTTGCGTAATACGGTTTTAGTTGTCTTATATTGAATTTGCCACGGATTTTGTTTTCATTGTAGCAGTCAACTAATACATATGTAGATTCTCCTAGAGCTTCTTTAATTTTAAAAGGTCCAGCGTATAATTCCCAAAATTTCTCAATTTTCCTTTGCATCGCATCAGACTGGTAATGCGTACGCACTAATACTAAGTCTCCCAATTGAAATTTCGTCAGTGTACATGCTTCGTTTACTCGCTTAGCATGTCGCTCTCGTTTTTTTTTAATTCTCACAAAGATTTGGTGGTTATCTACTGACTCGTCTTTTGATTCGGCGTTTCCTTTTAAGAATCTTTCCCACACGCGATTCGGCTTTCTTCCGTGGTGCGCTTCGTATGGCGTTACCTCTATCGTCTCATGGTAAACTTCGTTGATACAGCATTCTATTGTATTTATGAACTTAGACCACTTCGTATGTTGATCCCCAACGAATATTCTGAACAAGTTTCCTAGTTTCTATTGACACGCTCGGCAAGGTTTGTATGTGGGTTTCTTATTGCAGTATACTTAGGTATGATCCCAAGCTCATCCAGTCCTTTGATCCATTGTTTTGATGTGAATTGGGTGCCATTGTCTGTTAGTATCGCCCTCGGCTTTCCAAATTCATTTATATATTGTTGGAGTCTACGAAGCGTAGCTATTGTTGTGGCTCTTTGAGTGTGTATAATTTTACGTACTTGGTGAAGTTGTCTACTATTACCAAAATATATCTTACTCCTGCTGCTGCGGTTGGAAGAGGTCCATAGAAATCACCGCTAATCGAATCGCCTTTATCCGTTGGTATAAATGGTCTAGTACCCCCAAACAGGTTACGATTATTTGTGTCCTTACATCTTTGGCATGTGTAACACGTTTTTACATATCCCTGTACACGTTTTGTCATCTGGTCGAAAGTGAAATGCTCCTGTAATAGCTTTGTGCATTTTTTACTACCAACATGACCGTACATTCTATGTATTTCTTCAATGAGTCTATCCGTAACGCTTTCCGGTACGTAGAGCTTCCATTTTCCCTTACATTTTCTATAACACATCCCTCTTCTTTTAAAAAACTAATACCTAGTATGCTGTCCCTAAGTAAATTTGGTATTACTAAGAAAACACAATCTAACTTAACATTATCAATAATAATTTCACACATAATTTGCTTACGCATTTATTTTGACTTCCCGCCAACTGCACTTACGATTAGTGTGTTATTCATGCGGAGTTCCTCGTAAGGGCGCAAGCGTTGTTTGTTCCTCTCAAACCAATCCTCGGCTAAACCGTTGATGGCACTTCCTGTGTCTATTAAGGCGTTTACCGTAACCTCATCATTGAATTTTATTACTATTTCTGGGCATTTAGAAATGCGTCTTTCTAATTGTGTCTGTTCGTCAAGGATTAATTCTTGTCGCAAGTTAGGTAAAAGTATGTCAGTTTCGTAACATTGTAACGTGGGCTCGTGCGTGACTATCTCCCGAGACGACCCACTTAATTTTTTTTTTCTATCACCTCACTCCCCTTACCGTTTGACGTGGAGGCGCTATTGTTAACAAATTCTATAGTATTTACAATCGACTTTTCACCGAATTTTTGGAATTGTCTATAATTACCACCCTCACCCTTTCTGTGTTGCCAGTGGGTTGGCTTCGTTTCTGTTTCCTTGCTTACAGCGGCGTGTTGATTCTGCGCCACCCCTCTCGTATCTCGGTCATTCAACTTCTCTCCCTGTCGCACGAATCTGTCTTCCCTATGATTTCTCTGTCGAATCATCGCATATTCTGAAATTAATGACTCCAAGTTTTGAATAGTTCGTACGTCTCTCGTCACACAGGCAATTTCCAATTCACGTCCGTAATGACGCGTAATTTTCCTAATTAATTGGTAGTCTGTGAGTGGAGGTGTTAATTATCGGCTCTCTAAGAGTTGCCGCTCCATGTATTGGACTGCGCTCATACTTCCTCTCCAATCAAAACGACCATACTCTAGATTATTCCTGACATCGTCTTGCTTCTCCGGGCCCCAATATTTTTGTGTGAAGATCTCCTTGAATTCTTCAAAGTTCTTTATTTGATCACGTACTACGCGCCACCATATCGCTGCATCAGCCTCAAGATGTTTTCCGACCCATTTAACGTTGTCTGTTGGGTAGTACATGTGTTGAAGTTCGGACAGTTCCTTCAAAAACTCAATGGGAAAACGGTCCGTTCCGTTGTACTTAAGCTCGCAGTTGTTGTTCCCGTTCACTCTCGTAGACGGTCCAATTTCGGCTTCCGCTAATTGTCGCTGCAGCCTCTCTTGTCCGCTTTTAATGTGGTTGATGTGGCCTTTTAATTCTTCAATTATTACGTCCTTTTCTTTCTCCGTCATCGTGGTCTGTTGTTCTGCTGTACGCTGTCGGTCGTCAACTTCAACGATTTTCTGTTTAAGTACATTGACGGCTTCTCCCTGTTCTTGTTGCTGTTGTGTTATGTTATTTTGTAATTCTCTTCTCCATTGCTCGTTTCTATTATTTGTGTCTTGGATATGGTTATATAGTTTTTGATCGATCTGTTCGACAGTTTTCTGTGTATGATTTATGGCTTCCTGCCGCTCATGACGGTCCTTCTCTCTCACCTCTTTATTCTCTCTCACCTGTTTCTTCAGTTCATTTTTTAACTCTGTTATTCCACTTTCACTCTTCTTTTGTAGATCGCTGATTTTCTCCTCCCACTTCTTAGCGTAATCTTGTAAATCTAGTTTTATTTTGCTAATCTGTTCTTCATTATGCCGTTTTAATTCCTCCTGCATTTGTTTTTGTTCTTTGCTTTGCTGTTCTAATTTCTCTGTGATTAATTTATTCTGTTTTTCGTTTTGCTGCTCTAATTTCTCAGTCATCTTCTCATCTCGTTGTTTAAAGAATTCAAATAGCATTTGCAAATTCATTTCGCCGGGTTGGGACATCTGTCCCCCCGCCCTTATCTCTGATTCACCCGCGCTGACGTCGTCGCTTGGCGTCGTACTCTCCTCCTGTCCTTCTATATTCAATTCGTTATTGATATCAAACTCCTGGCTTTCGGGATTATTAGTCGCCATTCTTGACTGACTTCGCGTAATCATTCAGAGTTATTTTGGTTTATAATAATCATCTGTCTTATATTAGTAATTATTCTATTGTTTTGTCAAACTACAAACTACCCTAGCTTACCGCTGCCTGCACTTAACCAGCTTATTAATAAGAATTGATCTTATTGATCTGCCTTCAGGTTGGGCGCCATATACAATCTTAATATTTATGCATATTTAATTAATTGCATAAATTAATTAAATTGTAATTATATAAATTTTTCTCTTGATTACGATTATCTAGTAGAACATGTTTCCTTGTGCCACGCGTTGGGCAGCCATATGCAATGTTAATATTTATGCATATTTAATTAATTGCATAAATTAATTACTGTTTAATTAATAAATCTTGATCAAATTTCTCAAATGTGTAATCGGCAATGCTATCAACCAAGAGTAATTAATCTTGTCTTCTACTACCAAATAAAAGTCCAAGAATTAAAATATTTATGAACATGGTACTTGTTAAATCATATTGAATCTAAATCATTGATTGTGGATTTTACTTGTTAAAGAATTGTCTTGTATGCCAGGTCTTAAAATAAATAAACTCAACACTATCGAATCCATTATAAATTACATTTATTATAATATGGCATGTTGCATGTATTCATAGTATAAAAGGAATCATGTAATAAGAGTACCTACAACTATTCCAAAAGATAATTAAATTCTATAACATATTTAAAGTATCTGAAAGAAACAGTCAAATGCTTACAAATACTCGTGTGTAGTGACGTTAAGAACTATCAATGTTGCGTGCTTGAGATTTGCACTAATTGATATACTTCGAAACATATTTAAACACCTATACACATGAAATACTCGTATACCTGCAGTAAACATATTAAACACATACATATTTGAAATAATCATATACTTACACTAATAAGATAATACATGTGCAATATTCTATGATATTATTTATTCCTAACCATGGATTCGTATTTATAATGACTCTATTCTGAAATATCTCAGGCAGTTAGTTCTAAGTGACAGGTCAGCGGTATTACGATAAACTAGGAATTATAATAAGTGGTTATTTTGGTACATTACTCAAGTCGTCGTAGTGTCTCGCTCCCGTTGCATGTCCATTTGGATCCATTGGGTGACGATTGATGTTAGTCCTGGAAACACTCGTAACTCGCACTTTCAATTGTTATACGTACATCGTTTCGGAACGCTAGTTCGCACTTCATGACATCCGTTATAAGCTTTATAATATTATTACCGTTTAAGTCGCGGTACTTGCACTAAGGATTCATTGACTATTCGTATCGCGTCAGTCTATTCATGCGATTTTTAGTTAGATACTGCCACACACTTAGTTATCTTTCAAATTACGTGTTCGACTCTTCCGTAACGCCTAGATTGATTTCAAGTTCATTAGACGCATATAAAACATCATCGGCACTTGTCTCTATTCTACGAAATAATGTTGTCTCACAAATTAAGTCTTATTGTTATATACCGATTCATTCCGTTGATAAAGAGTTCAAGTATGTTACTACTGTATCATACCACTTATTACAGTACTAATTGTATTAGTGTAATGCTTAGAGTTTTACAAAGTTCGTTAGTCGCGCATCGTCGCGAATACCACTGTTTCGGCTTAACGCTCCAAGTCTTACTCCCGAACTTCCACTGATACCGAACACTACTTTGAATATCTCAAAACAAAATCTTTATGAAAACTGAGATAAAATTTCAACTGATATTGAGATAAAATAATACTGAGATGAAATTTCGACTGATATTGAGATAAAATAATACTGAGAGCGCGTCTCCTCTTGCATACAGTTTTTATGCCCTTCGTTTTCCCACTCTCGCTACTCCTACGAACGCTTCATTTTCCCATCAAAATAGCTCTGATAGGACAGTTGTTCGGATTTCCTTCTGTCCTCATGCCTCTGGTCTGTGATTCTTGTGAATTCTCCACCCAACGCCGTTTGGAGAGGGACGTTCTTCCTCGGGATTTGTTCTCTGGTCGTCGGTTTCTGTCAAGATCATCCCTTACAGTTACTCCCTTCTGAATTCTCGTTTCTAATTGGCTGGTTGGCTTCTCTACTTGAATCTCACATAGTCCACGTTGACACGACGAGCTGTTGTCATCAGGACGTTCCCACTTTCTCGGAATCTGCATCAAGACCTTGCTACTGAAGTCACATCTGTCCTTTTGGTGTAGCGTGTCGAAATAACGAATTGTTCGGACACTGTCGACTTCCTCTAGCGAACTTACGGGTGGCAAACATCTGTGTACGTCGCAGACGCCTCCTCGTCTCCTGCTACATTGTCCGTGCTCCAGCTATTGTTTTTCTGTAAGTTTCACATATGCTTGGAACAATGCTCTTAGTGATGCCTATCTATTATTCTCGCTACTGAAACGGATGCAAGGGTAATGTTCCTTTGTCATATTTGTGAAGTCAAGTGTTCCCACGCATGGCCCTGTTCGTCGCAACATGTGTTGCAGCACGCATTGTCCTTTAACGGCTTTTATGTCATTTAAGTAGAAAGGAAAGGTTTGTTCCCTCCGTCGCTCACCCTCGAACAATGCTAACTCGTGTCACTCTTGACGGGCTCTAATTACTGGCGTTACACACTGTTGGAAGTTATCTTCAGTGCAAACCGATGAAACGTCAGAAAATTACCAGTACGGTTAACTGGTGATGAACCGTACCGGTTACTCGAGTCGTTTACACTGAAGATGCCCTCCAACGGTGGGGCCGAAACGTCTGCTCTGTGCGGTAGTGGACCACGGCGTAATGGCCCGGAGAGTAGTCAATCGAATTTCAACAGAATCGACGTCGGCCTTCCAGTGAAGTTGTAGCATAAGCCTACTGCCTGCACATAACAGTATAATAAGCCTAATATACCAAATTCAAAAATTTTGTGTTCCGAGTTGGTAGTGATTTAATTATATTTTGAAATCACAATTCTCTCTCTCTCTCTCTCTCTCTCTCTCTCTCTCTCTCTCTCTCTCTCTCTCTCTCTCTCTCTCTCTCTCTCTCTCTCTCCGTGTATCACTTTAAATCAAAGAATTTCGACGAAACCGAAACATCGAAGCATGATAATGTTAATTCCAGGTGATGTTAACACTATATTTTTTTCCACACTTTCGATTCCCCACTTCCGTTACATTTTTAATGACGATTTTTGTGGAATGACCCCCAACCTAAAAACATTATCATGTTAAAAAAAAGGCTTGAAACAACTAAAATCCTAAAAGACGTATCGAAGAAAACGTACAAGTTGTAAAAATCTGCCGTTTTTCAACTCCGGAAACGCAGAAACGTGGTCCGAATTGCCTAATTGTGTGTTCTCACCTTGTTCACGTAATCAGCCGCATGTAATTTACACCTATTTTTCACGTTACTCTCACGTTGTTTGCGACTCCTTACAGCGGAGCAGATAATTACGTAATTGCGGACACATTTAAATGTTCCACTTTTAAGAAATTTGGTTTTCATGATATTTTAAAGACTGATCTGGTTTATTTTCTTTCATATACAACCTTAATAGTTACAAGATTTGAACAGAAAAAACTTCATTCATCTATTAAAAAAGCGACATGTTCACGTAACATGTAGTGATTTTGTAGGAGTCCCGTTATCAAATAACTGACGTCTAAAACGTCACAATCCACTTCTCAACTTAGGGTGATACGTAGATTACGTACCTTCTGCACGTAAAACGACAACAGTTGAGAAGCATCAGTGTAAATCAGGGGCGTATTTACGAGGGGGGACCGGACCCCCACAGGGTCGAAAAGTTGACGAATTTTGTTAATCTCTGAATTTTTAGGCTGTTTTATTATTTTTTCAGCTGTGTACGCTAATATAGCAGTAACATTTTTTACTTCCATGTTCCACAAGGAAATGGAAGTATGGTGATGGCGAAAAAAATCGTGTTCGAAATAAGGGCTGATTCTGATTGTACTACCCTCGAAACATGAAGAAAAGCCTAGAAAACATGAAGAAAACACTTAGTACTAAAAAAAATTGGAATAAATTTTTAGGATAATTTTTAGGCCTATCACAACCGGCAACAGCTGTTGTGTACCCACGCCACGCCACTGGTACTCAACAACAGCAGTGGAAGAAGTTGCATTTTTCTGCCACCTGCTTGTGCCAGCTAGGCTTTTTGGCACTAACAAACATAAACAATAAGAAACGTGAGAGACTTCTCTTAGATGAACAGGAAATGCGTGTGTGTTTATCTTCAATTCTATCACGAATAGAATTTTTATGTAAGAAACGACAAGCTCAAGTTTCTTGTTTATAAGTTAATTTTTTATTGTAAATCATAAGCCGATAGATCCCCTATAGCCTAAAATAAATATGTTTAAGCTGTTGAATATTTTACTCTTGTTCCTTTTCCAAAATATAAATATTGAGAAAGTTAATTTTGATTATTTTTACCAACAATATCACAAAGTCTCGCAAGTTTCGCGGCACATATAGCAAATCTCGGGGCACAGTAGTCTGCCGCGGCACACCCTTGAGAACAGCGAATATGAGGAAATTTGAGAAAGCAGAGAGAAAGAAAGGCGGTGTTAAAAAAGAAGTGACAAGTAAAGCGAACTGAAGTAACCTCGTAACTGTTTTATTCTGAAATGAAACACATTTTGTGCGCCGATTGGGGAATACAAAAAAAAATCTCTCGTTCTCAAAAAATCTCTCATTCTCAGAAAATTTTACTGCTGTAAAGACTCTCAAGTGACACATGCGTTATTATTTTAGAGGAATGCTAAAGTCATTTTGTATCATTCTGTATATTAACTGAAATAGTGGTTCGGTGCAAGTGAACAGACATGATTTGAAAAGATCGGTCCCCGAGGAATCTCGCTTCGTCATTTCCTGCATTTTGTATAAACAATGGTGGATTCTTTGTATTGCCATTTGCAAAACAGACGTCAACAATCGTTGAATTAATTTCTAAAACAATGTTTCGGTAAACAAGAAATCGGTGGCGACCTTATTAAAACACAAACACTAACGGACACAGTACTCAGTGATTCAGTCAAGTTAAAAGGTTATTTTAATTTTTATGTACAACTCAGTGAAACGACTTACGTTATAGCTGTCGTCCGGTAAGTGAACAAAGAACCTTCACCAAAAACTTTACACAAGAAGAAACCAGATCACTTGCCACTTGTGTGATACGCATTGTGGACTTAAAGAGTTTTGTCTGTCTGTTTTTAGTGAGGGTACTTTACTAATGTTATTTTTGTGTAACTTTTGCTGAATTGACTCTCCATCCAGGGGGGTATTTACGGAGGGGGCCGGACGGGCCCTCCCAAGAGGGTCGAAAAATGTGGACGAATTTTGTTAATGTCTTAATTTTTAGGCTATTTTATTATATTTTTCATCTGTGAACGCTTATACAGTAGAACTCGTTTTTCAAATATACAAACAGGTTTATTACACGGCATTTGGGTATACGTTTACATCATGAAATATAGGAAAATCAATTCAGTCAATAGGTATCTTCTAAACAATGTTTCAATTACGACTATTTTATTGTGTTATTTACCGTTTACTTCAGTGGGATTGATTTCAGGATGTTATCACGCTTTTTTCAGCCGCTTTAAACGTAGTAATGTTGATTAGTCTTAACTTGATTTTTCTTTTGTATGAAGCCGGCTCAACTTCCCCCCTCCCCCCAGTAGCGGACTAAAGGAGGGGCGAGGGGGACGGACCGCCCCGGGCCCCATTTAGTAGGGGGGCTCCAGATTTGGAAAATTAAGTTTATTTAGTAAATTTTTAAATTTATTTTCAAATGTTCTATTGTCACGTCCTGAAACGCAACACTAGGAGAGATCCAGGATTTAATCGATCGTTTCCAAAGAATTTTTCATATCATTTTGAAATCTAGCTTACTCAAGAAGACAGTGCGAAAATGTAAACGGCAGAGTGAAATATCGGCCGATAACATGTAGGCCTACGCTAAAAGAGATTACACCAGTAAACAGTATTTAACATTTCAGGACACCAACAATTTATTTAAAATCTCTCATCAGAATTTTTAACTAACAGTGGGTAATTCGGGGTACGGAAATCGGGAGGGGGGCCTCATAAAGAATTCCGCCCCGGGCCTCCAGTGTCCTAGGTACGCCACTGGGCCCCACAAGGACAATTCTAGATACGCCACTGTCTCCATCACTCAAACTCTTCTTCGGACGCCCCACATCTTTGCGTCCTTTCGGCTTCTAATTCCATAGTTGTTTGGCGATGCGGCAGTCATCCATTCGGTAAAGATGTTCCGAGCATTTTAGCGGATTGCTGGGCAATTGTATCACATAATATTCGACACCTGCCGTACATCGATCTTGAAGAGTATAGACGCTGCCACGTGCCTGAGAAATTCATTTCAGTCGCTTGAATACGACTGGCCAGGGAATTCGTTGAAGCCAATTCTCATACACATAGAGAAGTGCGGGGAGGGTTTCAGGGGTGTTTCTTTCCTCGTTGATTTCAGAGTTCTCCTGATGGCCCCAAATGTACGGTTGGATTTGTGCAGTTTCTTCACCACATCATTGTTTGTAATATAAGATACATTACAGCCCAGATACTGAAATTAATGACCTGCTCCACAACAGTACCAACTATAACAATTTTTGCTCTATGGTGTGAGCTCACCTTGGTCTTCAGTGTGGAGATCTATAATCCCTAATCCTTGCAGATTTTACTCATGGGCTTATAAATATCTATATATATATATATATATATATATATATATATATTTAGTCACTTTTTGCTACAGTCCGTTTCTTGATATATATAATACATTTAATATTTATAATTAAATTTACCTCAAGATGTTATTTTTATCCTGTATTGGAACATGTTTCGGGTACTATCTTGTACCCATCCTCAGCCTTCCGGTTTTTTTGTCTGGTGTGTTTTTTGTTTTTTGTTTTCACCAGACAAAAAACCCGGAAGGCTGAGGATGGGTACAAGATAGTACCCGAAACATGTTCCAATAAAGGATAAAAATAACATCTTGAGGTAAATTTAATTATAAATATTAAATGTAATATATATATATATATATATATATATATATATATATATATAGCGATCTAACTAATTTTTAGTCTGTATAATTTATAATAATTACCTATATTTATTATAAAAATCGATGACACGTTGGGTAAAAGAAAGTATGTAACCATATTTAATGCAAATTAATTAAAGTGACGAAATGTTTTATCTTCAAAAAAGTAATTTCTAAAAAAAAATTGAAATTATAATTATTAAAATATATTGTTCTAGTGTGTTTGCAAATTAAGAAATACATGAGCCGTAGTGCATTCACTCTATTCATATATCTTTTCACATAAATATAAATACTGAACATTTTATAGAAAATCGTATCTCTTTTGTACGGGTTTTCAGCGTAGAAATATTGAATCACAAATATTTTAACGTGCGTGATTTTTTTTTTTTTAATTTTTAAAAACGTTAAAGCAATCGATTGATCGACTTTGTCGATTATTTCCACTGGTGATGGTTTCGAGTAGTCGTCGATTCTTAGTGCGGAAAAGTTTCTTTTCGTAAAATTTATTTCTTTAATCGCACTACGGACGGTTAAGTGCTTATTTATTCGTTACTTAATCATGTAGTTATTGTGTAAGTTGCTTTTCAGAGTATGGATTATATTAATTAAACGAGCGAAGGGAGGTCTCAGTTTTAATTCGGACGTTGGCATTTGTCTGCCTGTCTGTGGTATGTCTTACGATACCTTTTTAATGCACCAACAGATTTTCGAAAAATTCGGGCCTGCGGGCAAAAATGTGACGGGATCTAAATTTTGAAAAAAAAAATCGCAAAAGACCATTTGGGGTATCAAATTAAAGTCAATTTTAACCAAAATACGAATGCATTGTTTATTTTTGACAAATTCAAAATTTGACACGCCGGGGGCGTAATAAAAGTGATGTGAATCGTGATAAAATCGCAAAAATTCAAATGGCGTATCAAATTAAAAACAAATTTAAGTAAAATCTAAGTAGATCTGTAGTGTTAACTTTTGGGAATTTCAAAAATTTTGGATACCAGGGTCCAAAAAAACGGGGCAAAAGTTTGATAAAATTGCAAACTCATGTAGGATATCACACTAAAGAGATGTTTAACCAAACTGAATATAACGTACTGTTTTGGAAATTTCAAAAGTTTCTTTTTTGTTCTCAGGGCCCAAAAATGGAATTACAAATTTTATAAAATTGTTAAACTCCGGGTGTGACACTAAAGGAAATTTTAACACAAATCCGATTAGAATTTGTACCATTTATTGTATGGTTAATCAGCAATTGGTCCTATACTAAGCAAAAACTAGGAGGATAATCGATATTTTCGTAATTTTTCTGCTAGATGAAAAATTACCTAATATCAAAATGTATCCAATAATAATTTGGACGTCCTTGCAAATATTGTCCGATTTGTGCAGCTCAGGGAGCATAATAGTTTAAATTGATTCATTTTAATGGGCCAGAATGTTTGATTTTATAAACCAAGGTTAGTTCTTGAAATAGGCAATTTTCATTAGTTTATTCCCATTCTTACTTAAGCTATTAAACTAAAAACTGTAACAGAACAATGTATAATAAAGTATAGTACCCAGCATGATACCTGCTAGTATTTACATTTATAACCTCTTCTTCCTGCAGCCCAGATTGGGTGCTGGCCGCTTCCACTTCCGTTTCCGTCGCTAATCTCCTCCAATTGACAGCACGACGTTTACTGAGTATTTGAATAGCTTTCATGCCATCTCCAATGGTCTCTTGGCACATCGTTTTACTGGTGTTAATTTTAGTTTATATTTATGGATTTCATTTGTCAGGACTGCCTGCTTCTGGTTTTGAATAAAGAAGAACGTTTCAAATTTCAATTGCGTGTGTATAATCCACAGACTTCGTCGTTTCCTCAGTGGCCGTCAGTAACACATCTGAAGGTTTCGCATTGTGAATGGGATACAGGCCTTAGCCCATATCAATTTTCGGAAGCTATTTCTCCAATTCTCGTCAGCCCTTCTCCTGTTTCCCTTTTGCAGTTGGTTGCCTACCAGAATCTGCAGCAGGATTCCTTACGTTCCCGAAGTTCCTCAACTTGGAGGTGACGGTCAGAATTGAGATGAAGAAGTTAAGCGATTCTAAAATCTGCCTAAATTCTTAAACCAGTCCATTTGAACCCTACTTGTATAATATGTGATGCAGTCCTCTTCGTAGACGGAATATCTGGTTTCGCGTGGTATACAAATTTACTAGGCTAACAAAGCTTGTTGTTCACACCTCACAAGTGCAAACATTTTTTCTAAATAAAGTCTGAAATCTATCTTCGACGTCAGTATTAATAATTTTCTATATGTAACATTCGTTACAGAAAAAAAACACACGCTAGTAGTTATCATTGGACTCAATAACAAGCTAACTACAAAAATCCTTTTCATATTCAACATGTAAAGTTATGTAACGCATTTGCTAGCAAGTACGACGCATTCAATAATGTGTTGATGGTAATTTACAAAGCGTAAGAGTTCTTCACGGTCTTTGCGCCCGTGGCTCGCTTGCATTGCCCGATGACCGCCAGATGAAAAAAAGTGGTGATCTTTCTCAGAGGGTGCCTAAAACTGGGAAGGGACACGCCGACGACGCGATTATTCGCTAGGTGGCGCCGGAATTTTGAAAGGACAATTTCAATGCTGCTGTAACGCTGCCTCTGGTGTCGATTCGGACGGCACCAGCCCGTCTCGAACACACCAGGCACGCGCCCTGAGGCGTCGGTCGCTCTTCGCGAGGCAGAGAGCCTCCGTGCCGGTGGGTTGCCAGAGAGCGTGCTAGAGACATGCTTGGGGAAGGAGTTCCCTGAGGAGAGACGGGTATGAAAAGAGAAATGGAAGTCGCTCGGGGTTATTCATAAATAGCTTAGCGAGGCTGACATTACGGGGGGGGGGCATCAAGAATCGCCCGAAGGCGTTTGACCCTGATTGGGAGAGGAGGTTCAGAGGTACTGATGGTTCGTAGGTAAGAGAAGGAAGACGTGGCTGCCGAAGCAAACATAGTTTCGGTTAGCGACGGACAAAGGCAGCAAGAGTAGGAACTCGAAGACCTCCACGAATTACCTCATTCCTGACAAACCATGGATATCCCGACATGGAACAGAGGGTTTTTGATTAAAACTGTTCCAACTTACACTTGTCGATAAGAAAGACCACCATGGGGGTCCAACGTAGGTCAGTACTGACAGAAGAAACAGAAGATAAATAGTGACTTTTGTGCGCAGTGCCAGGCGGTTGCGACACGAGAGCATGGAGGTCGCGAGCCTTGTTGACGGTGTTAGTCACGTGGGCGGTGAAGCTAAGACGCCGATCGAGCCGAACGCTTAAATACTTCTGACTGCTTCTAGGCGATAAGCCTCCCTTCTAGGGAGAGGGAGTACGGAAAATGTACTTACGAATGAAGCACATCGCCTCGGATTTCTCCGTATTGATCGCACCCGCCACTTCCTTAGCCAGTGCAATTGACGCTGCAGCTTTCTACTCGGAAATCGCGGACACAGGGAGCTGCAGTGCTATATATAGCTTCGTTGCCGAAGAGGGAACCATGACTCCGGGAAAATCGTAGGTCGTTCGTGTACACGAAGTTCAGAATGGGGCCGAGGAAAGAACCCTGCGGGATACCAGCAGCGACGAGTCGAACTGAAGAAGATGACCCGTCGACACTAACCCTGAAGGTGGAATCGCTGAGCTAGGACTGCAGAAAATCTAATATGGTCGGAGAAACGGGAGAATGGGCCAATTTGAAGAGAAGATCTTCGTGCCAGACTCTGTCGAAGGCCTTGTTCATATCCAGCAATACCGTGCCCGTAGACTATGTACGGCGGCGTCAGACAAATGCGTAACAACGCGGACCAGCTGCAAATTTGTCGAGTGTCCTCTGCGAAATCGGAACTGTTCCCTGAGGATAAAATTATCCAGCAGCGGGCGTAAGAGTTAATTTAGCTGCGGGGCGAAAAGGACGTCTTAATTCTGGTAAGAGGGATATGACAGAAATACCGTATTTGCAACTACATATACTCAGAACCAAACCCTTCGCTCCCTCTCGGGGACTCTGTGGTTTGTGAGAAATGATGTAATTCATCGGGGTCTTCGAGTCTCTACTTTGGAGGTCTTTGTTTGGTC
This sequence comes from Magicicada septendecula, assembly GCA_034769895.1. Classification (NCBI taxonomy): domain Eukaryota; kingdom Metazoa; phylum Arthropoda; class Insecta; order Hemiptera; family Cicadidae; genus Magicicada; species Magicicada septendecula. Next base: position 264,025,236 of record CM068376.1, read on the forward strand.
CTTGGCAACTAATTTGTTTGTCAAGGCTGGCGAATCCTCCTACCCTCATCTGCGTCGCCTCAAAACCATGGACAACGCACCGCCCCCACGCCGCGTCAAGCGCCCACGGGGGCTGCTAGACGATCCTCCGTAATTCTTCACATGGGCCTCTTAGAACCGTGTCCCCCCGTCAGGAATCCATGAATCGCGCCTACTTAGGCTAATCCTTACCTGCGGCTTGCCTACTTTGAAGTTGCACAGTGTCTGGCAGACAACACAGAATCCCCACCACAGTCACCACCTGCTTTGTCGTCTCGGCTGGGCTGAAACTCAGGGCACGGGAAACCGCGAGATGTGCAACGCCTAATTGCGGGAGCCATCCGCCCTGTAGTAGCAACCCACCGTTACGGACGACTCGCCTCCGGGGGGTCGAGCCTCTCGTCCACGCCAGCGCGCCTCTAAGCTCCTGCGGGCACTGCATTAAGGGGCCACGGGGTCGCGTCACCGGCCTGGCGTCTGGCTGGAGCATGGAAAATCAACGATCCCCGCATGACATACATGATCTCATGTATTCGTGGACCGCACCCTAACACCTTGTGCCGAGCAAACGACCGCGCTGCACTGTTGGCACCTGGCGTTCATCAGGTTGCGGCCTGGATAACGCAAACAAACCAGGGCGCAAGAAGCCCCGTGCATCTTCTGTCTGTCTAACTATACTAATGTAATTCTATTTACATTATTCTGCCACATAGCGGATTGCATTCACGGGACGACCAAAGCCAAAAGCGTCGGTTAGAATCGTTGTAGTTGTAGAATAATATAAGTTTATTAACCTAATCGTAGCGGGCGTGGACAGTTACGTATGGATGGTCTGAACACCAATGGGGAAGGATGTTGGTAACCTATTTCTTGGAGGAGGAAAGGAAAATCATAAGTATCAGGGGCTCTACACGGTTGCTGACCGGGTTAGGTCTTTAATTATACCTAAAAAGGTATGTGCCTATTGCAGCAACCTTGATATTAAATATTCAAGTCCATCCTACAGCTTGGTCCATGCTGTCCTGTGAACACAACTTCGATCTTTCAGCTGTTTTACCATTTTCAAAACTTGACCAGCCAATTTAAGCCGTCTTTTTAACTATGATTACGTTCTATATTCAGGTGTAATTGATTTGTTCTATCGTTTTATCGTTCTATCGTCTTGTAATTGATTAACGTCTCTTTTTTTAGCCCACCCGTTCTTCTCTCAGATGCTTGAAGTACATCTTGACGCTTTTTCCTTGGTTGAAATGATAGTACTTCGAAATTCGGGGATGTACGACAACAAGAACAATGGAGAGTAACCGCGAACTAAAGGAAATAGTGTTTCTAAGCTGACGAAAGCGAATACGACGCCGAAATGCGTTCGACGAAAAAGACAAGTAAGTTTTCACAAGAGAAAGTTTCAGTATTATATAAAGTAAAATTTCAATCACTTTCTGCTACAGTCCGTTTCTTGATGTATATAATACATTTAATATTTATACATAAATTTACCTCAAGATGTTATTTTTCTATTTGGAACATGTTTCGGGTACTATCTTGTACCCATCCTCAGCCTTCCGGTTTTTTTGTCTGGTGGTGTATGGTGGTTTTATTGTGTGTGATTGTGGTGTATGTACAACTTGAAATACCAGAAGCCAACAGGAAGCCACAATAATAATAGTCATCCAACAACACATATGTACTTCACCAGACAAAAAAACCGGAAGGCTGAGGATGGGTACAAGATAGTACCCGAAACATGTTCCAAATAGAAAAATAACATCTTGAGGTAAATTTATGTATAAATATTAAATAAAGTAAAATATATGTACAAGACACTCACATACATTTCTGAGACAAAGAAAGAGTTTGAAGAAAGAAAGGGGGGGAATTAAAAGAGGCTAGATATCCACCAAAAAGGATGTCCACAATCGACGCAAGTTGGAGAACAAATACGGAAAGGATGAGTACGTAGATCCAGTTACCGAGCACCGCGTTATGCAATAACACTTTACGACAGCCTCCGAAGATTGAACGTAAACGTCGAACACGGGGTCAGAGTCGATGAAAAGACAGATTACTACGCACATATATATAGAGCGCTGGGCTTTATCCTTCAAATAATGTACTGTATATATAAACAGGTGAATTCCTTGAACTTAGCACGTTATCTGCAACTGAGCTGGCATTCGCTGGGGTTACGGTCAAACAGATAGCCACGGTTAGTGTTGCAGTAATAGTTTGCAAAAAAACTTTCCCACTACCCGTCTTTTTTCTTTTTTTGCTCACATGGATGTATAATCTCATAAGAAACACTTTACTCGGCCTTTTCCAGTTGACTTTCGCGATACTTAGCGTGTGCCTCGAGTGGCTCCGGGATACTCGGCTTCACACATATTTACTGGGTACGTTTACTTATACTATGCTTCGTATTAATTATCTGATATTTATAGTTTAGTTATAACTTGAATTTTTCAATTCTCAGGCGTACTTAAAGTAGCTTTTAATTTGGCGATGCCACTTGGTTGGTATATTACATATTTAGCTGTAGAATTGTTACTAAAGCGTACGCAAACACACACCTAACATTTATTCGTTGTTATCGTGTTTAAAAATCAGTATTTATAAGATTTATGGTACGCACGCCTACGCGTGTGTAATAACTGTTATTGTTGAAAAATGTGTTACTTTTTATAATAAAAATTAAAATATACATGGAATTTGTAAATAGACAAAACGTAAGACGTTTTGCCTTGGTTCACGGTCGTGTCGTGTTTCAAGAGCAGAACCAGCGGTAGCATGATTAAGTGCTGTCACTTTCGTGCAAGACTCAAGAATACGCTTGTACTAAATGTATATTTTGGTAGTACTGCAAATGTATTTATGCGATTTTGATTGGTGATGTGCACTCGAGTGTGACGCTCAAACGAGTTATACAGCCCATCGACTTTATATATTGCTTGCATTTGTTGCTCAAAATTCCTGTGTTGTAGTATTATTTTTTTTAATTTGCTAACATTCTAAAATGTTGTCTAGTTTGTGATTTTAAATGGAACGACCGTATATTATTGATACTTATTTTTCGAAAATTATAGGAAAAAAACAAAGACATTCATATTTTGTTTCCCTTTGTGGGTAAAAAATTTTTGTAGTTTCTAGTCTACCTGTCTAGTGATGTTCCTGGGAAAAGTTAAATACTACAAGACATTAAATCGGAGTCAATTAAAAATCACGATGCCCTGGTGTGTGTGTGTGTGTGGGGGGGGGGGTTTAACGAAAGTATTTGTCAACAAATTTTTTTGTTTTAACGAAACTGTGTCTGCCTGAAGACAAGCCTCGATGTGAGGAATCTAAACGTCTTTACTTTTAATTACCAGCCCGCGATCCAGAGGGAAATTTTAGGAGGGAGGATTTCTGGGGAAGTAACTGCAAAATAATGAAAAGGTGACGCACCTCTTAACGCGTGAAACATTTGGTTGTAAAGAAAAAAACGTTTCCATGTTACAAACACGGAAAGAAGAATATGACTATTTTTCATATTCGTTAAAAATGTGAAATACAACTTTTACTAGGGTACTTTAAAACGTAATTTTTACGTTAACAGTAGAGATAATTTTACGTTAATATTAATATTTTTCTAATAATAATAATGATAATAATAATTATTATTATTAAAACTGTAACTACTGCTAAAATAATATACATACACATTATTATTTTATTATTATTGAAATAGTACATTATTTATCATATAGTCGTATTTATTCAGAGTGACAGAATATACAGAAAAGTATATCACAACTGCCTAGCGTGTCCATGTGGACACACTAACATTGACACCTCTATAAAACTAGTAAATGTTTTTAGATGAACCTCTAAACCTCTTTGTGTGCTAGACTATATTGTTTTTAATAATCACGAAGACCTATGGGAGTTTATATAAGTCTTATGAAGAAAATAATATACTTGCACTCGATCTCCGTCCATAGTTTTCATAGAATTCTAACTTCTTAAAACAAGTGCGTCTGGAAACAGAAAAATACCAACAGCAGCACGCTTATTACTTTTAGTAACGAGAAACCTATTGTTGTAGGCGTATTCTCAGGCGTGCGACCCTAAAAATAATTCCCAGAAAGCTTTCCCGCCGTCTCAAAGTGTACCCTGTATGCGTGTCCATATGGCAGTTAAGGGTCTTTAAAGAAAGATTGAACTTACCAGAAAAATGTGTACTGCTGCGAACAATTTTTGTATAAGACGTGGAGCGGGAAAATCCGCGGGGCCGCAACAATTTAGGTATATACGATAAAGTTACTTAGACATAGTTGTATTTAATATAACGGGCATACTCAAGAAATTATGGCTGCCTAGAATCACTAAACTGTACATGTATTGGGCTGGGCGACGACAAAGTAACTGTGTAGAGTTAATGGTAGTCCGCCATTTTGTTGTTGTTGTAAATCGACTCCGATCTACACGTGTTAATAGAAGTGTTGAAAACAAGTTCAGGGTTGTCCGTTTTAAGGGGTAAACTCCTTACTTTTGTCTAAACACAGCTCTTCACTGTTAGAACTATTCTAGTAATGAAATTTCATGTTATTTTGTTGTGTGTGTGTGTGTGTGTGTGTGTGTGTGTGTGTGTGTGTGTGTGTGTGTGTGTGTGTGTGTGTGTGTGTGTGTGTGTGTGTGTGTGTGTGTGTGAGAGAGAGAGAGAGAGAGAGAGAGAGAGAGAGAGAGAGATAGAGAGAGAGGAGTGAGGAGAGAGGGAGGGGGAGAGAGAGAGAGAGAGAGAGAGAGAGAGAGAGAGAGAGAGATCGTTAGTTCTAATATCGTTAAAGAATTCTTCATGATTTGCAATTGCAGCAGGACGTGATTGCTACGCAAACAGCAATCCTCAGTGAAAGAGAATCATGCTCTCACTGCGGCATATAACTCAATTGTCATATTGATCGTGATTTTACAAACCATCAGGTGATTATTAAAAAAATTTTGTTTCTTCGTGATTTGTTTATTTTCCATACAAACAATACCACCACCATGGAAATGTTTCAGAAGTAGAATAAGCAGTGCAGTGCCCCGGGATCCAGCGGTACGAGTCAGTCCCCCTATAGTTACCCCGTAGATTGTCATTTTACAGACGGAGTCGATCTTGGTGCTACAATACTCGTCTTGATTAAATGGTGATATCATAATTAGGATCTGTACATTAGTAGTCTTGCTCGGAGTCTACTGTGGTCTTCTTCCATGCACGAACTAACAAGTGAGAGTCACAAATTGTAATTGAGAAGTAATAAATTATTTCAGTTATCTTTTACCTTTTCTGTTGCGAACATCACCGTCGAAGGACAAAACACGGCACAATTCGGTCAATGTGTCTGTAAATAGTACAAACGATAGTGGAAACTTACACAAAGAACTAACGTACGTAAAGTTAGTCTGTACGGCAAGGTTACTGGACCTGGATGCACTCGGAGAATTGGTCGCGCGTAAGGTTTGTTTACCGATCGTGATGTTGTCCTTGGGACGGTATGCTGTTGCTTTGAGGCGTAAATCTTTTAGCGACAAACATACGATGGTAGTCTGCTGTGCGTTGTGCTGTGTCGTCCATGATGCTGCGCTTTGTACGCTCTATCGTCGGTACGTATTTCATATTTTACTTTACAATATAGGTTGATTTTAGCGACGTCTGGTATAATTTTCCGTGTGTTGGGTTTGCTGCATTTGGCTCGCGGTATCGTAAATCCCATTATCGATGTTGCATACTCATTGTATCACACACGATGCTGCATTTTGTTCACTTTACCGTAAGGTTCATCTTAGCGATGTTATGTAGGCTTAATCTGCTGACTGCGTCATACGAGGTGTTTTTTTCTCTGTTCGCTCTGTAGTGTTCACTAGCAATGTTGTATAACTGCCGTGTATTGGCTGATGCTCCACTTTGCTCGCGGTATCGAAGACCCATAAGCGATGTTGTATGCTATCACATAAATATGATGCTGCATTTTGTTCACTTCACCGTAGGTTGATTTTAACGATGCTGTATAATCTGCTGCTTGCTGCCTGGATCATACGAGATTTTGCTTTCTCCGTTCGCTCTATAGTGCATATTAGCAATGTTGTATAATTTGCCATGTGTTGGCTGATGCTGCACTTAGCTCGCGGTATCGTAAATTCCATTAGCGATGTTGTATAATCATTGTATCACACATGATGCTACATTTTGTTCACTTTACCGTAGGTTCATTTTAGCGATGTCTGCGGACTGCGTCATACGAGATGCTGCTCTCTCTACTCGCTCTATAGTGCTTGTTAGCAATGTTGTATAATTTGCCGTGCGTTGGCTGATGCTGCACTTAATTCTGTGTACCGCATGTCTCATTAGCCGTGTACCGACCACTACATTCTGTTCGCGCTATTTGGGGGTGCGGTATTGGAGACGTATAATTTTCCGCCTGCTGACTGTAGCGCCGGAGTTGTATTGTAGTCGGCCTGTGACGTTTCATTTGATTGTTTGCCCTGTCTTCGTCTAAAGCAGTGGTTCCCGAAGTGGGGTCCACGACAATTTTCAGGGGGTCCGCAGACACTTTTAAGGAAAATTATAATATACCGTAATTTTCTCCAATTTTTATGCTCTCAAAACAAATTTTAGAATCTTAAGACAATTAGTAGAAGATTCCAGTATTTGGGGGGGGGGTCAAACTAACTGTAATTGTAAAAGTAATTTCAAACTAATGTCTTTAAATCATGTCGTGTAGCAGATCTGTTTCTCAGCCGAACTGACTAAACCTCTCTCTTACACTACAAAAAGAAGATTCAACTGACAGTTCATTAAAATTACAGTTTCCTCAATTACAGCTATCTGATTTATGGTTATATGTAATGACTGACTATCCTGAACTCGCAAAAAAAGCTTTGAAGCGTTTAAATGGGGTTCCCTCTACTTATTTGTGTGAAACCGCATTCTCCCTCCTCACGAACTTGAAATTGAAGTTAAGAAATAAACTTGATGTCGAGAGTGACTTAATATTGAAATTATGAGACATAAACCCAATACTGCAGAGCGAATTGTTCAAAAGCAGCTTCACTGTTCGCATTAAACTATGTTTGATACCATTAATATTATAATTTTGCAAGTTAAGAGAAATTTGTGTTTAATACATTTTAAATAAAATATAAGAGTTTCTATCGTATTTACTGTTTGTTTTATTTCAGAACTACTCAGACAGGGTCCGTGAATTTTTAAATTATTTGGGGGTGGTCCGCGGACTGAAAAAATTGGGAACCACTAGTCTAAAGTAATTGCTTCTAGTTTCCAGTGTTAACAATTAATCTTCGTGTTCATTTGTTTACGTTAGCGCTACCAAGATGTGAGGCTTACTGACAACAATCGGCGTACTAAAGCGAACACAGAGTACACGGTGTATAGAAACCAAGTGGTAAATCCACTGTGGTAAACGTCAAAACGTGTAGTAGGCTAGCTGTAGCGTCAGTAACGTATTCCAAGTTGGTTTATCGTACGTCTAAGCCGTGGTCTACCCCGTGCCAATTCCCAACAACATGAAGTGAAAACAGAAAGCGACACACAACGCTGTTCGGTCTGAAAACATAGCACGCCAAGTTTTCTCACGCAATTCCGTTGTTCAGCATCGGCCGTTCAGAATCAACTACGTCAGGGCCGATTCACATTGAAATGTAAGTTATAGGCTACGCGTTGTCTGTCTCAGCACAGTAACACGAGGCAGACCGAGGGTAGTTGCGCTGTGCGTTCAGACAGGTAAGGTCGAAGTACTAGAGGTGGGCCGGTATACCTATAACAGGTATTTTGGAACGATTATTTTTGTGGAACGGATATAACAGTTACTGAAAAGTTGAAATACCTGTTCCGATTCAACGATAACTGAAAAGTCAAAATACCCGTTCCGATTACTCGCGGCGTCGCGGACCCCCCTATGCAACTAACGAATAAACGAGTACAAAGTCACAGTTATTGGTGCTGAATACTTGATTCTGTGCATGTACCGATTGCCATACAAGTACGAAACGAAGCAAAACAGCGAGGTTCAGAATATCTCTATGCCAAAGAGACGAAGCTGTTTTTAATAAATGAAAAAAATTCAACTGATATTACATTTCTCATGTGTTATGCAGATATATAATATAGATTATAATAACAAATTATATATTATACTAGTCACCAACTTGGTAAATTTTGAAAAAACGAATTATATTGTGTTATAACCTACAGAGCACAGAGTGGCTGATAGGTCATATAGTACTTTTTGTTAATGTGGTTTCGCCAATTGTTTTTATTCTCATTCACTCTTGTGGCTTACTGTTATGTTTTTATTATATGTTTCTAATGTTTTTTTTTGACATTATTTGTTGTGCTACTACGTGCGCTCTAAATTTCATTGACTGAGTTTCGCAACTGATTTGTTTAACCAAAATGGAATCAATAATTTTAAAATTATAGTATAATATTAAATTCTTAGTAACAATATTAAATTCTTAGTAATAATATTAAATTATATTTAACAATAATATTATAATTTATAGGCCTAGTATAAAATTATGTCAGTTTGTTTAGTCATAGTGAAAACTTAAAAATTTGTATTCCCAAAGGGAGATAGGCCTATAAATTCTCTTGTTTCTTATTTTCTTTTAAACAGTAACAGCTTAATAAAGTCACAGTGTAAATTAACACTGTTAATACTTTTAGTTTTAATTTATTTCTTGTAACAAATTATATAATACAGTTATATGTATAGTAGGTATATAATAACAGGTATTTGTACGTGTTATTTTTTTTTAACTGTTTCGTTTGTACCTGTTATTTTCAAAAACTAGTGTAGCACCCCCCTACTGGGGACCAAGTTAGCCATCAGCTCTCCCGTGATAGAGCAAAGCCCATAACGAGTCGTATTCTCTGTTGCCTGTCGTATCATGTTGCTTTTTGTTTGTCGATCGTCGCTCCTCGTTTCGTGTGAAATAATCATACAGAAACGAAAAGTTGGGTACTTGAAGGAAACATCGACATTGGTTTAACGGCAGCAGAGTAACAGATAGTCTATATACCAACGTAAACATACAAACACTTGGTAAGTTTGACAGGTTAATAATTATTTCCAGTTTAATAATAAAATCTATAAACAATTAAATGGTTACCTATGTTTTCTCTTCTATTCTAAGTGAAATCTTTATGACATTTTTAGAGGAAAGCATTTTTACATCCAACATCCCCAACATAAAAATGTTTTTCATTGGACAAAATATGCTGACGATATATTGTGTATCTGGACGGGAACAGGTAGACAGGTCCATATGTTCTTAGATTATATTAATTCCTTATTACTGTGCAATTTACACTGGAAACAGAAAATATGAAAAATTTACATTTTTTGGTCACATCATTACTAGGTCACAAAATAATCTTAGTTTTCAGATAGGCCTATATAGAAAACCTACTTTTACAGATACCGTTATACACAAACAGTCACTAGCGTCATGGTACATAAAATTAAGAAGTTTCCATCCAGTGGTTAATCGTCTCCTCATAGTTCCTTTATCCAAAGAAAATTTTAATAATAAACTGTGAAACTTACCAAGTTTGTATGTTTTTAAAACCTTAGCAGTAATGAATTTTTCCGGTGAAGGGTTTGTGAGGATCGGTCAAAAAATATAACGCGAATTTTAACTTATTTGTGTCGACGTTTCGACAATGTTTATTGTCATCATCAGGACCTGTGTATGAATACAAAGGAAATGTCAAACACAACAGAAAAATTATTTAAGTGAACGTGTTAGTGTATGTGAGTGTGTGTGCGTGCGTGCGTGCGTATGTATGTATCATTGTATATGTGAAGGAGTTGAGATAGTTTGTTTTACATCATCAAATGTTTTCTCTAAAGACAACGAGAAAACTATAATATCATAGAACTTAATTTATACAATATTACAGTTTAAATTACTCATAATGTAATAGTATTTGTAATTAATTATAAAAACAGTAATCAACATATAAACACGTTCACTCAAATAATTGTTCTGTTGTGTTTGACATTTCTTTTGTATTCATACACAGGTCCTGATGATTACAATAGACATTGTCGAAACGTCGACACAAGTAAGTACCAAACCTTACACCAAAAAATATATATGTATAGTTTATATGTTTTAAATAATAGTGGTGGTATGCGTTTTTGTAGACTAAGACGGGTTTCGCCAATAAAACGAGAATAACGATACTTTCCGGAAATGAGAAATAAACAAAATTCAAAAAATGAGAGGCGTAACGTTGGTATTCCGCATTGACAATGTTCACGTGGCCTTGGGATCCCTTCTTAATGTTAAACCCTAACCCGTGTTATCGCCGCGCGCACGGTCGCAGTGGCGGTCGTTAATAATATAACAATAACACAATTATATAATTACTTTATTAGTTATGTAATTAGTTATAAGTTATTATATAAGTGTATTGCGTACACACACAAAATTTTACTTAGGTCTGCAGTCAAAATTTACTGGCATATACGTCCAAAAAGAAATTGTATCAAGTTTGTATACATACGCGCGCGCGCGTTTCATTGTGATTTCGGTTTGTTTGCCTTGTGGAGAAGATCGGTCCCTCGTGCTCGTTAATGACTGTCGCAGTTCCCCCGCGGAAAGGCTGACACAATTGTGGTAACACACTTGTTGCGGCCTTAAAATGAAAGGCTGAAGCGAAGAAAGCAGGAAGACGGTGGTGGCCTGGAGCGAATTCTTCATTTCCAAACTTACAACCGTTTTCGCGTGAGATGATTTGTATATAGTTTGATACCGCGTACTGTGTCCATTACGAGTGCTTCTATTCGCCAATTGGTGTCCGACGCTGCTCACGCACGCCACGCCGAAACACTTTTCCTATTACACCTATTGTCATCTCTAATTTTTTTTACTATCAGAGTAACAAATTGTGAACCGTGTGAAAATATCGGAAATAGCGTTTTAAAAATTATACATGTCTTTTACTACCTATGAAATTCCAATTCGTTTAATTTTTATTTGTGAACAACAGCCAGTTGTGTTTAACAATAGGGATATCTTGTTGGTTCCACAGTCGGATGAGACAATGGGCGAGATAGGGAAATACATTGTGCTTATGGGTTTTACGTTTGCTACTATTACGCGATTTGAAAATCTGGACCGATAAAAATGAAGTACTATATCGAATTAAAATTTTTTTCAGTCGTGAGGCGTAAAAAGTAGCTTGCGAGAAACTTTTTCCCTGTTCAAGATAGACTAATACATTAAGCGAGTCAATTGTACAGAAAGGTCCAAATTCCAATGTTTTATCCTTATTGGTTTCCAAATTAGTGGTCGAATCATACAGATATTTGAATGATACTTCAGCGGTCGCGTTGCGTACTGGCGCTCATCCAGTTCCCGGGTCCTATTCAAACTGTGTTAATCACGATGTGTTTCAATTAATGCATTACACTGTTACTGAAATCGTTAGATACATCTGTTATAATTTAAGACTTGAAAGAGTAAATCTCGTCCTCATTTAGGAAATCGTAAATTGAAATGAATTCTTTATTAAATACTAATAATTATTGTTGAAGGTAAGTATATACCGTGTAAGTAATAGAATGAAAGTAATTACTGTACGTTGAAAATGAAATAAATCAACTAATAGAAAAAAGCAATAAAAAACAAAGTAACAATAAAAACAAAATATTAAAAGCATACAAAAAAATAAAAATAAAACAATAGCAACAGTAACAGTACCAGTAAATGAATATCTTCATATTTAAACGTTATTTTTTTAATAAACGGTAAAACGTTGTTCTTTTAAAATTTGGCACTATCGACACTGTTCAGCACACAGTGACTGAATTCACAGTTGACCGCTCGTTTCTTCTAAAAAAAAAGCGTGGACTTTTGGACGAATTGTGCTCCTAACAGTATATACCATAGTCCATTGTATTTGATTTTACGAATGTTTTTAATTAAAAGTCCTTTCCTAACTTTTTTTTTGCAACAACTGGACTTAATAAGTGCATACTTCATTCGGCTTCGCTACGCATCTGAACTCGTCGAATTGTACAATATGGACATGTATAGACCTATATTGCCTGCATTTAGGACCTGGCTGTTGGTTCCTTTAATAGTAGATATTGAATATAGGAAACATATATAGTGCGCATATGTTACAGATTTTAGTGGTATAATTTGGGGGGGGGGGTCAGGGATTAATCCCCTCAGAGCTATTAAAAATTTTAGTGAAATTCCATAATCACCTAACGTAGGTCTATTTATAGCTAGTTGCGTGTGTTAAAATAAGGTTTATAAATCATTAGATGGGAAGATTCAGAATCTTTAATATCTCAGTTGTCCCGAGGAAAACGCGGAGTCCACCCTTCAAGCTAGTCTCATCCCACCTCCCAGAAGCTAGTCTTATTCCCCCCCTCCCCCAGGACCAACTTCTAGTTATGCCACTGTTACAGATAATAATTTGATTAAAAATTAATTTGTTAGTCTGTAAAGACGGAACAGGCAAAGTGGCTACTCCGTGAGGTGCATAAGAAGAAGATTAATTTGTTCGAAGCAGTCAATATTTAATGTGATTTATTTCCGTCCCGGTGTTCTGATTGAAATGGTAGGCCTATAAAGAAATTATCGCACTGTTGCGTATCCTATTTTTCACTTTAAGTAAATTTAATAATTTTTTAGATCTCCGACATGAGACCGCTTAATGGTGGACCCCATAACACGATGTAAACAGATGTGACGAATTTAATTTAAGTGTAGACTACGTGACTCATACGAAGTATCAGTTTAAATGTTTATTGCCTCTTTTAACAGGAAGCTGCAAATTGGGGAAAGTTGTGTACATGGAGTTATCTCAGCGACGTCGACAAATTTTATTTTTTAATTCTTTTTGTTATTTGCAGTTTTGTTTTCGGGTGAACGTCAATTACAGAGATTTTATTTTGTGAAGAGTATCCAAGTTAACAATACAAAAGTTGGCTGACTCTTTAAAATTTCTGAAAGAGTAAATTTTCGTGTTTCTCAGCATTGTCACTGGACGTTTAGCCAAGGCTGTCACGAGTATGTGTTTAATGCATCCAGAACTAGAGTATAATCGTTGTTTGTCAGTTAACGGTGGGCGAATCGTGTACAGCTGGGTTTGTTTATAAGTTAGTTTCCACGGCTCGTGGTCCCCACTTGGCCTATAGTCCATTGCTTCCGCATGGAGGGAACACGTTCACAGAATGAATTGTGATAGTATTCCTACGATTATCTGTTGGTTTAAAACAATTGGAAAAAGACGAACAGGGCGGCCGACGAAGAGATGGAGTCACCACCCACCGTATAATGGCCGAACGTCTGAACTAATGCTATGGAGCAAACTGTGCAGCCTAATCCATAAAGTTTATGGCGATATTGATGATGATGATGTTGATAATGTTTATGATGGTGGTGGTGTGATGTTTACTCAAAACAGCGGTCAGATGTTGACATATATTACGACTTATGGTAAAGTACCTGTATATTACGTCTTATGGTCAAGTCCCTATGTATTACGTCTTATGGTAATGTCTATATATTACGTCTTATGGTAAAGTCTCTGTATATCACGTGGTAAAGTCCCCATATATTATGTATTATGATAAAGTCTCTGTATACTACGTCTTATGGTAAAGTCCCTATATATTACGTCTTATGGTAAAGTCTCTATATATTACGTCTTATGGTAAAGTCTCTACTGTATATATTACGTGGTAAAGTCCCCATATATTACGTCTTATGGTAAAGTCTCTATATATTACGTCATGATAAAGTCTCTATATATTGCGTGGTGAAGTCCATATATATTACGTATTATGGTAAAGTCTCTATATATTACGTGTTAACTCCCTATATATTACTTCTTATGGTAAAGTCTCTATATATTACGTCTTATGGTAAAGTCTATATATATTACGTCTTTTGGTAAAGTCTCTATATATCACGTGGTAAAGTCCACATATATTACGTCTTATGGTAAAGTCTCTATATATCACGTCTTATGATAAAGTCTCTATATATCACGTCTTATGGTAAAGTCCCTATATATTACGTCTTATGGTAAAGTCTCTATATATTACGTCTTATGGTAAAGTCTCTACTGTATATATTACGTGGTAAAGTCCCCATATATTACGTCTTATGGTAAAGTCCCTATATATCACGTCTTATGATAAAGTCTCTATATATCACGTGGTAAAGTCCCCATATATTACGTCTTATGGTAAAGTCTCTATATATTACGTCATGATAAAGTCTCTATATATTGCGTGGTGAAGTCCATATATATTACGTATTATGGTAAAGTCTCTATATATCACGTCTTATGATAAAGTCTCTATATATCACGTCTTATGGTAAAGTCCCTATATATTACGTCTTATGGTAAAGTCTTTATATATTACGTCTTATGGTAAAGTCTCTATATATTACGTCTTTTGGTAAAGTCTCTATATATTACGTGGTAAAGTCCCCATATAGTACGTCTTATGGTAAAGTCCCTATATATCACGTCTTATGATAAAGTCTCTATATATCACATGGTAAATTCTCCATATATTACGTCTTATGGTAAAGTCTCTGTATATTACGTGGTAAAGTCCCTATATATTACGTCTTATGGTAAAGTCTCTATACTACGTCTTTTGGTAAAGTCCCTTTAGCGGTCCGCGTAGTACTGTTCAAAGACAGTTTCTCTGAATCCTGAAAGTTTCGCCGAAGTAGGTAGCTTGAAAATGTCGGCTGACAAAAACTGAAATGGCCGGGACATTTAAATGTACACAGTCTTCATAAGGATACATAGGGTATCCATAGGGACTGGTTTCTGTCGCCAGTCCGGTTTGTGTAGACGTCAGCGGAAGACTGTAAACGCGCTCCAGTTGTAAAACCTTGTTCATCAGGTTTGTAAAACCTGACGGTGACGTAAATTCAGGTTGACTGGTCCACCTTGGTGTAGTCGGTGTCGTTAGTTATTTACGGTGGTTGTGTAATGTTTGTGCCGAGGATTATTTGTTCGTTACATAATCCAATTAGTGGTTTACGCGTGTTTGCCATTCAGATACGTTGGCCTGTTCCGTGTTCTCAACAGGTGTGCCGCGGTACACTACTGTGTCGCGAGATTCGCCGCGAAACTTTCTGATGTTACTGGTAAAAGTAATTTACAAAATTGATTTTGAAAAAGGAACATGAGAAAAATATTCAAGAGCTTAACAAAATTATATTAGAAGAGATTTATTGCCTTATAAACCTACCTTACAATAAAATGTTTTGCGTTATTAATGAGAAACTTGAGCTTTTTTTCTTTCACAGAAGTTCAATTCGTGGTGGAAAAGAAGATAAACACACCCGCATTTCCCGTTCAACTAAGAGAAGTCTTTCGCATTTCTTTGTATTTTCATGTTTGTTAGTGCCGGAAAGCGTAGGTCACACAAGCGGATGGTAGAAAATGTAATTGCTTCCAGTGCTATTACTGGGTACTCTTTTTTCGCTAACATCCAAAACTTGAGAAGTGTCAGTTCAACGTATTTCAGTTTAAGTGTTCGGTCTGACAGAAATTCTGCGTGTTGTTGTTCTTCCTCCAGAAGGAGATCGACGGTGAATTCTGGGGACAAGGATTGCGCGTCCAGTCCCCAGTGATGTGGGGGCAAAACTGTTACCAACTCCAGTTAGTGTGCCGCTGGAACTCACTACAAAAAATAGTGTGCCGTGAACAAAAACAGGTTGAGAACCACTGGTGTAGACAAAACGTCGTGACTCCAATTGGCGTCAACCGTAACATGCATGACCACACAACCTGGAAGAATGTGGCCGGAGATCTCTGCACTCATTTGGGTTAGAGAGATAATAAAGATTCAATACGGTCTACAAACGATTGGAATTCTTTTTTTTTCTTGTGTGTTGCGGTGTACATTTAAAGACTACAACAAAGTTAAAATTTATCTAACGTTTTCCGTTCTCTGTTAGAAAATCTTTCAGAGTAAAAATTGTATTGCAAATCTTTACACAGACGCAAACGTCTCGGGTTAAAGGCTAGTTTTTATCTACGAGACTGTAATACTGCGTGTGGCCTGTGGACTGTTTACAAAGAAGTGGGATGCGTGTCCTTTGGCAAAACCCCCAGGCCGAAGTTTAATTTTTTTTTCAATGACCCTTCTGTTTCAGAATCCGTATCTTAAGGAGAAAGTCTACTCTAAAAACTCTTGTTTGTAATACACGTTAATAATCAAGTTTTTGTCGTCGTCATTCACCAAATTCTTACGCACAAATAAGATAAGTTATACGTAGTTGTTGTGGTCTCCAAGTTGGATGTACAATTAAATTGTTAAAATTACCTTGTGTATCCAGGCTCCCTTCCTTGCAACTTCTTCTTTAATATTTTTTATACAACTCGTTTCAAGACTTATAATCCCATCATCAATTGATAAAATATGTTCACTCACATGGAGTACGTCAATTAATTAATAAAAGTCACACACATATATTCATACGAGATACAATTAGTCGTGTTCCGTAAAAAGGGGGTAGGGGTGAAGAAAATGGTGGTTGCCAAATATATATACTTGAAACCTCTTCCTATGTCAGACTGAAAAATTAGTTTTAAATTAAATAAAAGGTTTAGGGCAAGTTAATTAAGTAACATGCGTATAATTCATAAATTTTCTGTTAATTTATACAGATTATTACTTTAAGATAAACAAAAGCTGCTCACAAAAGCGAATTGTTTGTGTCGGTAATATTATAATTGCTTTCGTTTAACTAATGCTATAGAATCTTTAAAACATTTTTCACATCATTTTACAAACACAATTAGGTATCTCTCTGGCTACAATACAGACCGAATTATAACGTTTTTAAGGTGTTTTAATGTTAATATTAATGTGGTGTTTACAAGATGTTTGTTCTTGTATTAAATGTAAGAAAAATGCAGTTACCCTGTACAAACGCACGACAAACAAACGTACAAACGTACGATAAAGCAAATAAAAATACGTTGAACTTACCTTTATCTTCTTATTTGTTTATTTTTCTCAAACTCGTTGTTGATTGAGTTCTCGTTATTTTGTTTGTATTATTGCACAAAATAATATTAGAACGTTGCCGTTTTTTGTGCAAAAAATGCACATTGCACTCGTATTATCGATTTTAATTTATTAATCGAATAATGTTTGTAAACATGTCTATAAAGGCTGTAAACAGATGGATCGCATTATCTTTTTTTTATAAAACGTTTATGTATCAGAAAAGTAAATAAATTATTTTGTTACTAAATAATTTTTTCAGTGTTTTCTGAATAAATTCCTCTCTTAAATAGAAGCTTATACGTAATTTAATTGTAATAAATTAAAAACGTTTTGTATGCTTTAAAAGATTCTTTTTATTTGATTTAATTTTATTACTCCCCGAGAGGAAACATATCTCTCCATAATTTCACTGCCTATGCGTCCATCATGAGCACAGGTTCCCATGCCGAGATAAAATATCCTACCGGGTTAGATTATTTAAAAGCGTGTTCGGTCCAACGCGAGTTCCAGCGTCTCTGCCACCGCGCGTGGAAATGTCGTAGACGTCTGTCTTACAACGCCAGACCAAAGGAAATGCGTTTTACGGGACTTAAGTGGTAATAACGGTTTCATTAAGAAACGAGTGTAGCAGTAGTCTTTATCCTTTTCATTGTATCTTAACAATGTCAAGAGTGAATAGCCCGGAAATAACGAGCGTTTGTCGGTCTGATTGTCGCAAACACGCCATAGCATTCAGACATCGTACTTTCCCCAGGGAGTCAGTACTTTTTGGGACCAAAAAATAGTAAAAAATTTCATCATAGAAAATTCTCCATTTCTTCCTTTATAAGAAAATATATAGTTTTATATGCTTTAATGGTCACTTCAATGTTAAAAAATTAAAAGAAATGCACCCTATTTAACGCGCGATCCAAAGTTCTCATTTTAGTTGGTGCAAATTCAATAAGGCAAAAGAAGATGTAACAATCTAAAAACATGAACACTCCCCTGCCAGAAGCAGTAATGGAAGAGCTATTAAGCCCGTATAAAGAGACTTGTCTAATGAAGATGTCTTAAAACGCTGTCTTCACTGGAAAACTCAGAACCCAAACGGAAAGTTTCAATAGTTCTATCTGGCAAAGACTCCAAAAAACTGTATTTGTGGGGCTGCAAACTCTCAAACTTGAAGTAACGGATGCAACTATATGCTTTAATGAAGGTTGTATTGGAAAGGCAAATGCTCTTCAAAGGCTTCACATAAATCCTGGGAAATTTATGTTTGATAGTCTCAAACATATTGACGCAGAACGTATACGAAAGGCTGATAAGGGGATTCAAGAACAAAATAAAAGACAAAGAGTGGGAAGAAGACTGTTAAAAAGGAAGACAGAAGAATGTGAAAGTGAAAGTTATTGTCCTGGTGGACTTTGGAGACACAAAAATTCTTTAAAGTGTGTTTATAATTTTTAAACCAGCATTACCGAAAAGTTACCACTTTTCAATTTTAGGTACACTTTTCTAAAAAAAAAAACTATAAAACTTACAAGCCTGATATACTGGAGACATTTTACTTACTCTTATACAAGTTTGCCTTACCAGAATTATAAAATATAATTACCAGAACCTTTAATTTACAAAAATTTTAATTTAAAATTTTACGTGATTAAAATTTACAAAAATTAAAGTTTTTTCAGTCGTAACCAGACATGATATTTTAGTAAATGTGCTACACTAAGAAAAGGTAAGTGTGCTTAGTATTTGTTAAAAATTTTATAGAGACAGGATTAACCGTTTTCGAAATAATGGTACCTAAAGGTAGCTAATTTTCCCATTTAAGTAGCATTGGATCGGAAGATGTACCGACTCCCCTTAAGCGTAAATAAAGAGCAGAGGTGCCCATCCCCTCTAAAGCCATGGTGCAATACCCTCCAAGTATTCCGAAATCCCCCCCAAAAAAAAATTGATTCGTAGGTAGGAGGGGCTCACAATACGGAGGTATGGAATAACCTCCAGTTAACGATGGATCTTGGGGCTTTATCCAACAAGTTTGAAAAACTAAATACATCTAAGCAATTATTGGAATAAAAAAACTGATGTTATTTATTTTTTATAATACCAAAAGTGTATGCCTTTAAAAATTCCCCCCCCCCAAATTCCAACTTGCACCAACCAGACGGAGATGATGGTGTTGCAATGAGAACGATAATATGTATGTTGCAACAGTACAGTCACGGCCGGGCTGAGTGGCTGCCACGCCAGTATTATCATCCCAACGATAAACCGTCGTAGCACTTTTTTTCAATCGGAATTGCAAAAAAATACGCGTATGTTGTATTCGAAACTACAGTTTGTGAAACCGTACAGTTTTCTTCTCTCTCTCTCTCTCTCTCTCTCTCTCTCTCTCTCTCCCTCTCTCTCCCCTCCCTCCCTCTCCCCTACCCTTCTCTCTCCTGTTTGTGGTTCGCATGTACAGATCGTTACAACAGCATCTTAGTTTCATTACCGCAGTGCTTTATCGTCGGCAGGGAGGGGGTGTACCTTGACAACTGGGTTGGCCACACTATACGATTTTGTTGTTGCATGGATAGGAGTTCACAAATGGAATTAAAAGCTACACAATGTGTTCACCCTTCCATAGTATATCATTACAGAATATTCAGTACATAATTTCCGTGCACTTACCTTAATTTTAGTCTTGTACTAGTCTACCTCAAAATACGTAAGTCAGCAGTGAAAATGTCAACTACACATAATATAAAAACATGAATATATACACTATTTACACTTATGTCCAATTAAATCATTTTTATTAAAACGGATTAAGTCTCCTAATATTTTCAATGACACTTATTTATTACACTAACCAGGTCAAGTTTTTGGCCAACTGCCTTTCAACTGTTATAATTTCAAGACATGCTGTTCATCATACACTGTGTTTCTTAAACAGATTTTTGGTCTTTTAAAGGACAAAAAGACCTCTCACAGTATGTGGTTAATAAAAGGAATAGTACCGACTTGTACATTTCTCTTAATACTAATTTGTACTTTTCCAATAGCTAAAGAATAGCGGATAAATGTTGAGGTATTATACTATTTTTCTTTTCATACTGTAAATCACATTATTTAAGAGTTTAATTTCCACATCCAAAGAACAGCATAATTACACCTATAACGATCTGCTAGCTAGTTGCTTCAGTTTAATCTGGACATATAAAAGTTTCACTTATTGGAACTAGAAAACTTACACTATTAAAAATGTATCTATTGCCGTTGAAATATTTCTTAAATCTTGTCTACTAAAATTAAAGTTTTCCAATACAGATTAGACCTCAGTGTCATGACCTATTCTCCGGCAGCCGCGAAACCGCGGTTTTTGCGTTTCTATTTGCACTGCAGGTCAACAAGTAACGGATAACAATTTTTTATGTTTAATAAAAAAATTAGTTCAAGTAGTTTTTTTGTAAACTACAATTTTTTTAAACATTTGTCCAAAGTTATGAATAATTAGATCTAGGCCTACGTATTTACCTATCTTATATCTAAATATTTGTATACATTTATCGTAAACGAATTTCGTGAAATTGGTAAGAAATTCGCAAACTATTTGCATACTGTTTTGCACAGTTATATAGCCACAGTAACCTTACGTAATATTTTTGTTTTCCTGCACACACCCGTTTGTTCAACAGCCCTAACGAAAACATTTAGGCCTATTACTGGTACCACAAAATTATTAAGAATGTTAATGTACGGGTTCTGATCAGTGAGTTAATGCAATTTTTATTTATTTGAAAATTTATGTCTTTATTCATTAAGATTTAATTGCCTCTTTCAGAGAGTCTCAGTCGGATACAACGCGATCATGGCAACGTTCGTTTTCAGTCTTCAATGCATTTTCCAAACGCACTTTGTGGTATACCCTGGAGCTCGCTTCCGGTTTTAGTTTTACGTCTTCAACAGTCACGAAGCGTTGTCCTTTCGTAGTACTTTTCATTATTTGGAAGAGGAAAGGACGTACTGGGATACATGCGACGAATGCGGCGGTTGCGATGTTATTTTTACGATGTTTCTTTGTCTGAAAGTCATGAACAAGCAGTGGCTTGCCTCCTAGAGCATTATCGGGATGCAATATCCATAACTCTGATCCTCCCATAAATCCTGGCGTTTTCTACGAACATCATCACACGAATGGCGTAAATTGCCCGAATAGTAGGCTTAGTTTTATTTACCACTGCATCTAGTGATGAAAATTCATGGAACACGAAACCATGATCTTCTGATTTATTCACAATATTCTTTGAAGCTTTTGTACCATCTGTAAACCGCTAGTTCATAAATACGATACTCATCTAAAACCTTCTACAACACTTTCAGCGTGACAGAGCAGCTTCTCACAAAATGTAATCCATGTTCTTCGATCTTTAAAAAACATTGCCTGGCACTCACACACAATTTACTGAATTAGTTGTCATATCTAAACTATGCGTTCCGTATGGCTAAAAGTTTGGATCATTGTCACTGAAATGTGTACTAACATCGTATGAAAATAGTTTTTTAATGGGTACTTATAGCGCGGGAATTCAAAAATTGCGCACACTTTTTGATCAAACCTCGAACATCAAATCTGGGATAATTTCATACATTTTTAAGCCTAAGGCAATTTCATTATAATTTATTGCTGCATTGCTTTATGTGACAATGTGATTTTTTGCAAAATGCGGTATTCAAACAAGCGGTTATTCCACAAATTTCCTGATTGCCAATTCAACTGTTTCCTGTTTCAGTATTTAACTTTAATGTTTTAAGACGCGAAAATTTATATTGAATACTTACATTTACTTTACCTTAAAAATATCTCGCTACAAACAAAGTGGAAAGTTATACACCTATACATTAGGCATATCATTGAATCGCTTTACAGTCACTGAAAACTATACTTTTTTATACTTACAAATACTTCTAATACGTACAAATATTTTTTATACTTGCAATTCTTCTATTATAAGTCTAAATGAAGTACTAAAACTAATTAAACTCTTCGAAAACAGAGTGCACTACGTAATCTTATCACGACGACAAACGAGAATCAAACTGACGCGCGGGTTGTCGTTGCTTCGGACTTCATAAAGAGCCATACTGTAGCCTTGTCGATAATGTTGCTTTCCTACAGCTTCAGTTACGTTCTTTTTTGTGTCCTATTTATAATGTTATAAAACTGTTTAGTATCGTCCACTATTTTAACATCCGCGTAACATTAAATTCCTAATAGTATACAATTTCTGCGTGTAAAACATTTCCCATCGTCTAGATCAGTGGTTACCAAACTTTTCAATCCGCGAACCCCCCTAATAATTTAAAAATTCACGGACCCCGTGTGAGTTCTGAAATAAAACAGTAAATATGATAGAAAGTCTTATATTTTAATTAAAATGCATTAACATCAAATTCTCTTAACTTGCAAAATTATAATATTAATGATATCTAACATAGTTTAATGTGAACAATGAAGCTGCTTTTGAACAATTAGTTCTGCAACATTGGGTTTAGTGTCTGACAATTTCAATATTAAGTCACTCTCGACATCAAGTTTATTTCTTAACTTTGGCTTCAAGTACGTGAGCAGGGAGAATGCGGTTTCACACAAATAAGTAGAGGGAAACACAGTTAAACGCTTCAGAGTTTTTTTGCGAGTTCAGGACAGTCAGTCATTACATATAACCAGATGTCAACTAGCTGTAATTGCAAAACTGCAATTTTAATAAACTGTCAGTTGAAAGTTCTGCCAATGAATCTTCTTTTTGTAGCGTAAGAGAGAGGTCTAGTCAGTTCGGCTGAGAAACAGATCTGCTACACGACATGATTTAAAGACATTATCAAAGCCATTAGTTTGAAATTACTTTCACAGTTACAATTAGCATGAATAAAAAAAATACTGGAATCTTCTACTAATTGTTTTAAGTTTCTCAAATTTAGATTTTAGAGCATACAAAAATCGGAGAAAATTACGGTATATTCTATTTTTCTTAAAAGTGTCTGCGGACCCCCTGGAACATTGTCGCGGACCCCAGGGGTCCCACTTTGGGAACGACTGGTCTTGTTACTTAATACATTATGTACCACAGCCTCCAATCTTTGAGGGGGGGCAGAAGATGGGCCAAGGAAATTTTGGAGAAGCCCGGGCCCACCCTGGCCCATGTATACAGAAATGGTATTAAGAGAATGGTGTCCTCTCCCCGTATATCCCCTCCACTTATGTTGAACCTCTCCCGCTAAACGAAATTTTGCACACCTCTGTCACAGTGAAATGGTGCCTAGTGTTCTCACAAGACTTTCCTAAGTTAGTACCACTGTATTAATGAGTTATATCTGCGCACTGTACCTCTGTAATACTGTATCGTTGATTGTGTTGTATCTGCATTTATTTGTAAGCATTCTTTATATATACGCGCGCGCGCGCGCGTGTGTGTGTGCGCAGACCTCCACCCATGTCAAAATTAAATGGGTTAGCCAGTACCCTGGTTCTATATAATTACTTCTAAGAGAAAAACTCTGTAAAGGTTACTATGTTAAGCAAATTCAGAAAGCAAGATGTCGTCACTTTTACTGGCAGGAGTGAAATTGTTATGTCACTTACGACCTTAAAATCCGTTCCGAATGAGTGAGACCTTGCCCAAGGAACGCCGCTCATTAAATACGTCAAAGAGACGACGTGTGTGACGTGCCCTTTACCGACTGTCCCTGTACGACCACACCGTCTTCTGTGATTGTTTACAAAATTTGAAGTTTAATTCGGTAAATTAAACCGCGACGGTTTGAATTCCAGGCGAGACGCGCAAACGAACTGTGTACCAGTACAATGACCTTGGCGAAATCGGTGACGTAAGTACTACTTTGACGTAACTGTCGCTTAAGCTTCGCAGACCATGTCCATACAAAGCTCGTCTAAATTGTGGTTTCAGAATAAAGAAAGATCTTTGCGACATTCCCTGTGCACCAGTGGCGTGGGTACATAACAACTGTTGCCGGTTGTATTAAGCCTAAAACGTAGAACAAATTTAATTGGAATTTTTCTAGTACCAAATAATTCTTTTTAGAGCCAAAATACATTTCAAGAGTATTTTCTACGTATCATTCGCTGGCAGAAGAAGATGGTCCCGGTTCAACGAACACTGACCCCATTATACTTACACAGAATACTACCACCTTCAGCTCTTTTTGGTGAACCTTACTACACCTTGAGCCGTTCAAAGCAAGGGTTAATTTATAAAATTCTAATCAAGCATTGAATGGAATCACTACTAAACTAATATTAATAATTATCGAAATTTTAATTATTACACCTATCTTGTAATTGATATGTTAGGTATAATTTTACTAATAAATAACTGTTTACTTAACTCTTGCTTTGGGCAGCGACTCTTATAGTTTATCCCAGGGCGCCAGTAGTAAATAAACACAATATTAAATGTTATAACTTGTGTGTTTAATAACTTTTGCATTTAAATATTACATTTAATAATCTTGATTGAAAGATTGTTACATACTTAACAACATGTAAATTTTATGATAAATTTCTTTTGATTGTGGGTTCTTTGAAACTGATTGAGTCACTAATAGTAAAATTTCAAGAATTGACTCTAGATTACAATATTACATGAGTGTTCATTAAAATTTTTACTTGTTCGTTGAATTCCACAAATCTGCGAAGCGCTGTGTCAAATTCCTTTGAACGTTGTCCGTACTTGAAGTCCTGAGGTCCGCTGCTGACCCGTAGATCCTGGTGTATTTCACTCGTTGATTGCCATTTCACTTATACACAATATTCACATACACTAGATACCATTCACTTTTAAGATCTAGAGAGAATGCGAATGTGCTGTATTACACACTATTTACTGAGCACATAATATATAAGTTATTGACGCTAAGTGCCTTCAACGCAGGACAATATGCAGCAATCGTCAGCTTAATTGATACGTGACAAGTTCCGCTGTGGCATTTATTTTGCCCACCGTATGCGCACACTTCGAAATTTGGTTTAGATTCAGACGATTTTTTGTATATTCGATAAAGACTTATTATTTTACTCGAATACCGTTAATTACGTCTGCCTTCTCTACTGATTTACTTTCATTATTATTATTATTATTTAGACGATTCAATATAGTTATTAGTTTCACCCGTATTGTAACTTTACCGTATACTGAATACTATGTTCACTAATAATTATTTCTTAACAACACTATTTGCGAGTCTAATGAATGTAATTTCTCCGCAGACTGCCCCTTTCTCCAACTACGTTTTTTTTTATACTCAACTAAAAACTACCCTCACCTAATCCTTACAGAACGTTTCCCGATTGGCTACATGTGCCGCGAAATTCAATTCTACCCAACCGATCACGAAAATTCTCCCGCAAAAAAGATGACGCGTTTTTTTATTCGTCCAACAACTTCGCGTTCAAAAATAGTGGGAAAAGACGCGTTACATGATTTCTCTCTCTCGACCCTCTCCCTCACACATAACGGTCCCATTGTTGAAAGACACTCAACTTTCACAAACTTTCATTTATTTTTTTCTAGTTTTTAACACAATATAATTTTATGATATGGTGTTTGCTACGTGACTTTTTCAGACTTTCCAGCCGTCTGACGGTCGCCAGCTCAAGGCTGCGTTTCTTTGAAAAAACCCCGCACCTCTATTTCATAACGATACTTTCTTAGTATAGTTTCTATAGCTATATTTTATTTAATATCAATAAGACATGACTTTATCCCCGTAAAATTGCTTTATAGTCAATTTTAACGTCATAATACTTACACAGAATACTTATCAGAACACAAATAATCGAATTAAAAATTAATAAAGAAACACATACCTAAACGAACAAAACAGAAGTAGGTGCACAGGAACTGGCACACGTCGGTTCCGAAACCGAAGATAGCTGCTAACTGAGCTTTTTCTGGGGCACAGATCGAGGGCTGTGCGAGGCGAAGGGCATGCCCGTCGCCCGCTCGTGTACTACGTTCCGAGCTTCAATTTTCTGGGGGAATACATCGGATGGGCAAATGTGTCCCCTTCCCCTAGTCTGTGCAGTGACATCTACTACGTGGTCAATGAGCTTACGCAGTAGAACGTCGCCACATCTGAGACGGCAACGTAACATTAAAATGACGGTACAAGCGCTTGGCAGTTCGAAAGCTATGCTATGCTTTTCTTCAAGTTTCCCAACTATTGTTGTTCAGATTTAAAATTAATAAATAACTAAAGTATTTACTTTCTGATTTGATTAAGTTTATTTTCTTTCGTTCACCGTACTGTTGGCACCGGCAGCAGCGGTTACGTGGACGCCACGCCACTTCTGTGCACAAAGCTGACCCTGTATCTACTACTGCTGCGATCAGTACTCACATACGCCGTTCCGCGCGATATCCACTCTTCCCTACAGATGCAAAGATACAGACTCAAAATTTCCACAGCTTGCATCCGTACCTGATTTTTTAGCAACCAGGCGATCAGCGTGGGTCTCCGGCTGTCCATCCTGGTATCTGAAACTCTTTTTCCGTACGGAAAACTTCTCGTACCCTCATCTTTGTGAGCTGGTTAGGGACAAAGCCGCTCCTGTCACGTCGTGGAAAAGACCAAGAACTCTGCTGGAGGACCACCAAAATCTCCTGTATACAGCCGTTTCCCTCAAGGAATAGCTGTCCTCGTGGCCCAGTAGGTGGCGACGTCTTCTGTCAGTTTTATCTAACCTTCATTCATGAGGTATTCACAGCAACCGGGCTAAACGAGCGATTTTGGATCGATGACCACGAAGGTCATTGCAGTCGCGGTGGAGCACGACCTGGCCCTCGAACTGACCAGGAAGTGTATCAACACTCTTACTCCGGTTGCGTCTTCACTGGTTCAAGATAACAACCAGCTCACCATCTTGAGGTGTATAATCGAACTAATTTCAAAATGAGCATATGTATTCCTATTTATGATACGTTCCACCAATCTTGAATACCTAACATCCTTGAGAGAGATTTATTCTTTAGGTTACCGGAGTCATTCCGAGTGTATGAGCCTTGATCCCAGTTCTCTCGACGCACGACGAATTACAGTAATAGGTACAGTTTTAGAGTAAACACACAAATGCATACTCCTTTGAGAAGACTATAAGTACCACCTAGCAACGGAAAAGCTCTGAAATGTTTGTTACAAGGAAAAAGCAAAATAATCGACATTCGTTCTCATAGAACCATTATAGTATTCTTAAAAAACAGCTCGAAAATGTCTAAAACACAAAATAAGGTGCGCGTGTACTACAGTTCCTGTAATCCAAATCCCATCAGTCCGACCGCTCAATCTTTCTCTTCTTAATTGGCGCTACAGCTCTTGGAGAGCCTTGGCCTCCTGGACAATCCGCCTCCAGTCGCCTCGATCCTCTGCTCTCAGTCTCCATCTTCTTAGACCGAGCCTGTGCAGGTCATCCTCAAGATCATCCAACCATCGTTTTCTGGGCCGACCCCTCCTTCTTCTTTCACCAGGTCTCTCCGTTAAAACCGATCACCCAATAATTCGAGATAATTTTTTTTTAAAGAAAACTACTGTAGTTACAATTTAGTTCTAATAGGATTCTACTGAGTTACAATCTTGAATCCAATATTTATGTAAAAAGAAAAATTAAAGATTGGTCACTGCGTTTATAGATTCAGTTTATACTACGTTAAACGAAACCTAAGCGCGCACTGTACAATTAAACCCAGATAACATTGTAATAGATTACTAACTTATTACACAAACTAATTTATTACAGATTGGATTTTATTCAAGTCACTTTAGGCTTAACTGCGAAAGATGGCAGAATCAGTCAGCCAGACAGAAATCAGTAAATATTATATATAAAAATGTTTAGTTTGTACGGTAAATAAACAATCCCAAAAATTAAAGTTAATGGCAGTGAATTTTACAGTTTTAGATATCTTGGGTCTCTCTTGACGTCAAAAAAATGAGATGGCAATGGAAATTCAAGACAAACTAGCCATGGGAAATAGGTACTATTTTCCTTTTCTGCCTATCCTAAAGTCCGGAAACATTTCAAGAACCTCCAATGTCCACATTTACAAAACCGTATTGCGGCCATTTGTATTGTATGGTCAGAAGCCTGGACCATGACCCTAGTCCAAGAAGATATGATCAGAAGATTCAATATTCTGAAAGAAAGAAAGATTCTGAGGAGGTGTACTAGATACCGGAATGTGGCGTATGAGGACAAATGCCGAATTGTACGATCTACACAATGAACCGGACATCGTCACAGTAATAAAACAAGGTAGAATTAGGAGGGCAGGTCACGTACAAAGAATGACAGAGGATAGAGCAGTGAAAAAAGTATTCATTGGAGGACCAAGAGGAAGAAGAGCAAGGGCCAAGAAGAAGACGGATGGACGATGTAGATGAAGACTTGAGAAGGCTGGGGTCAGAAGGTGACGAAGAGTCGTACAGGATAGAAAGGAGTGGAGGCAGTCGTTCTGGAGGCCAGGGCTCTTCATGAGCTGTAGCTCCGTGGAGTAGTAGTAGTAGTAGTAGTAGTAAGGCAAATTAGACACATTTGTTTTCATTTACGCTTTATACTCGGAAAATAGCCATTGCATCAGCATAATATAAAGAAAAGAAATTTACTATTTACTACTATGCTGCATATGAAAAGTATGAAAGACCTCTCTCCCGCAAAGAGGCTGCCTCCCACCAAAACTATTGACCGTCCCAGATTTAATTATGAGTATTGATTAAATGGATTTCTGTTTGGCGATACTGCATTCCGCGCATTGGAAGGCGTTTGATGTACGTGTCACCCCATTATCACTCAGTTATTTATATGAAAATAACACGAAAGTAATTATCAGAAAAGAGCTTTACCTATAAATGGAAGTGTGTTTATATTATTTAATGAGATAGGAGTGTAGACGATGAATTTAAATATCAGGTAACTGACGGGGAGACCAAGGACGTACAATGGGAAAAGGAATTATGCAAAATAATAATCCTGGATTGAAAACGTGGAAAACATCGTATTTAAAAACAAAAATGACGTTAAAAGTATATAAAATTTATATCATACATTATAAATTGTATTATTTATTATATATTATAGGATTATATATATATACTATAGTAATATAATGTAAAATATGAAATATAAAAGTAACGTTAGACAACACGATTTACAAAGAAATAAAAGCTTCATTACACATGCTATCGCAACGTACACGTATTACTATACTATTAAATAAAGTCCAATTTCTAAGATTAATTAATTAATGTTTTGTTAGATTTATATATACAATAAAAACTAGGTTTTAGTAATAACAGATATTTTCGACAATTGTAAAACTTTGCGTTAGGCATTTGTCTGTTTAACACTGGATATGAAATTTGTAGAAATGTATTTTTTTTAATATTAACGGAAAACGTCCGTAGACAAAATTAGTTAACGCTAAATATGGTGTCGACAAGACTTGACGCCAATATGTCCGGTCTTCAGACGTATCTAGTCTTCGGAAGCGTCCGGTATGAACATTACAAATAATTCTACACACGGTCTGCCGTAAGTAGAATATTAGAATTTGCATTAAAAACAACTTTAGACTATGTACTACAAGTTTTGTGTTTATACTGTGTGTATATCTCTAGAAATAAAGAATTTACTCACAGACTGAAATTTGTAATACGCACACTGACGGCATTAATTAATATTACAGAGATAAGATATCAATTTAAAATTTTATTTATTGTGCTTTGGCTATTCAAATGTGTTCATAACAAAGTAAATTAAGTGTAAATAAAAGGTGGCAAAAATGAACTCCATAAATCGTATATTAGGGCAGCAGTCACTGGCTGATTGGAACGTTGTACGAGTGAATAGAACGTTGTAATGTATACACAAACCTGCAGCTTTGCATGTAGAACATAAATAAAATATAAAACTCTTTAAAATTTGTACTTCACATGGCAAAGACAGAAAAGTATAGAAGTAGGGCTATATGGGAAACACGTAGGTAAGAGAGAGCGCGACAGCTCCCACAAGAGCCAATACTGAAAACTAAACCTGGGACAGCCATTATGTAAAGAGTCCCTTAGATTAAACAACAAACAAATCACTGAATTTCACACGACGTTTTACAGAATTAGTTTCATCAAAGTTACACAAAATAATAACAAATACTAATTTATTACTTCACTTGATAATTCCGGCCTAACTCCACGACCCCAACGTCGGGTAAGGGCAGCTGTTCCAAACCAAATGTTCTCTTTTGGGACACGATCTACGAGGACAGTTAGTTTCCGGCACAGACTTCAGCTTCTGGATCCCATATAATGTTATTGTTTCGCCTGCACGTGGGTACGTTTCTTGCACGTTAGTAACTTCTTTGGAACAGGATAAAAAAAAAGAACAAATAGTGATGTAATTACGATCAAAGATAAAGTGCTGGAGCAAGTATCCCACTTTCAGTACCTAGGATGTGATATTACATAGCAATTTGACGAGGACATCTAGAGAAAGATAAACAGAGTTTAGGCGATTTGTGGCACTACCAAAAAAACTAGGGAGAAAAACAAGAAAGGAAAGTCAAATGAAGTTCTATGAGGTTATGGCAGTCCCCACTCATTTATACGGTTCCGAAATATGGGTATTATCTAAAAAATATATAAGTCATATACAAGGTGCAGAGATGTAGGCCTATTTCTTGAGATACGTAAAGGGATGTACACGAAACAATAAAATTAGAAACGATGTGATATGACATGAAGTAGGTATATTCTCTGTAAATGCAAGAATCAAGGAATACGATATGATAAGACATGAATTGGGTATATTCTCTGTAAATGCAAGAATCAAGGAATACAAGAAATCCTTGATTGTAAGGAATCAAGGAAGGAAGGTATGCTGAGATGGACTGAACATGTAGGTAGAATGGAAGCGAAAAGGCGACCTCAAAAAGTTTTCCAATATGCGCCTGAAGGAAAAAAGAGATGTGGGAAGATCACGCAAAAGATGGCTTGAAAATAGAGACCGGAACAGGTGATATCGCCTAATCATGGAATGAAGAAGAAGACGAAGACGAAGAATAGGGAAGTAGGAGAAGGGTTAGACCTTAGAGTATTAATAATGGGGGACGTCTGGCTTATGTACTAGACGCAATTAGAAACCCGTAATTACTGTGGTAACGTTCGGTATAGGCCTACAGAAGAAAACAAAACACTTGCCATCAGGCGAATGTGAATGCTTATGAATAACAGTGAACGGTTAAGAAATTCTCTGTTACTATTCTTATGTAATTATTCTGTACAGACGGTATAGGGGCTGAGTAGACCGATGGTTATGACGCCCGGTTACTAATCTAAAGGTCCCGGATTCGATTTCCGGACGCAGCAT
Source organism: Magicicada septendecula (assembly GCA_034769895.1). Classification (NCBI taxonomy): domain Eukaryota; kingdom Metazoa; phylum Arthropoda; class Insecta; order Hemiptera; family Cicadidae; genus Magicicada; species Magicicada septendecula. The sequence continues at coordinate 264,056,709 of CM068376.1, forward strand.
AAAAACGTCAACCCCCAGGGCTGCTCAACATGTGGAAATGAGTGCGTGGAAAATCATCCTGGGCTAATAATAGGCGGCTGAAGCATAATGTTGGCCATACTTAGACGCCAAACGACACAAATAAGGCCGAACTCCGATATCGTGTAGGTGGTAAAAAACGGGCCATTATACAGATGGTAAAATAGAAGATGTAGAAAAAGTGAATGGATATGTGACTAGCAAAAACGACAACTAGCCAAGCAAGAATGTGTATCATCATCATCATCATCATCATCATCATTGACTGGACATCCCTTTGTGGTTCCTGGCCTTCTTCAGACGATTTCGCCATTCTTCTCTATTCATAGCCATATTCTTCCAGTTTCTAATTCCAAGAATACTGATGTCCTGACTCACCCCGTCCCTCCATCTCAGTTTGTTCCTTCCAATTTTTCTTTTACCTTCTGGCTTTCCATTAAATATATTCTTAATAACTCTGCTTTCACAAGTACGTATAATGTGTCCAGCCCATTCTAATGTTTTTAATTTAATAAAGGTGACCACATCAGGTTCATAATACAAACTATAGAGCTCTAAACTATATCTTTTCCTACAGGGTCCCTCCTCTTCCACTGGACCAATAATTTGCCTGAGGATCCTCCTTTCAAATATATTTAGTTGCCTCTCATCTGATCTAGACAGCGTCCATGTCTCTGATGCATAAGTCAGTACTGGGCGCACTAGGACCTTATACATCAATACCTTGGTCACCTTGGTCTTCCTTTGTATTAACTGAGACTTTAGATGTTTTCTGAGACCCTGTATGCACACACCTATTTGCTGACAAAATACGCTTTCGGATTTCCACAGTAATATTATTTTTACAGTTAACTTCTGAGCCGAGGTAGGCACCTATGTACTATCTCGAATTTATAAGATCCCATTTCTAAATTTTTAGGGCCCACACGACAGTCTTGTCTTGTCACTGGCATATACTTTGTTTTTCCCTGATTGATCTGCAGATGCATTCTTGTTGCAGCTTTTTCCAATTTCACAAAAGCTTCCATCATAGCTGTTTTTTGTTCTTCGTATAATGTCGATACCATCTGCATAAGCCAGAATTAAGAGTTTGTATACCCTTTTGGTTTATTTGAAAACGCATTTACGCGAACGCTAATGCATCATCTACGGACACAGAACATTCGATTACAACAACAAAACTTTGTACGACTTCACTAGCAAGCTTTACCATTAAAAGTAACGGTATTTTTAAAGGTCAAAACGTGTCTTTATTTCCATTATCCTGCCAGACATTACGCTCATTCTGAAGACGAGATCGAACTCAGTGGCTAGACTGCGATTTAGTTTAGCAGTGAATATCAGGATGGCCGGGACAGAAGCAGAGAGGAAACCTTACTATACGCGTACAATTTTTGTCCTACAACACACGTGTCTGTTTTCACACACGCGCACTTGCGCGCGCCATTGTACGTGTTTGATCAAGTACGACTAGTGTACAAAAGACGTGTTAACCTTGCCTGAACTAACCAGTTCTCTGAACTCCATCAAATTAGGGTAGGGGTGGGGAAGGTTTATCATCAAACTGGCAGCAGGTCTCATTTCGCGAGAATAGTCGCATGATTTTTGCGCGTTTTTCTCATTTATTCAAGTGCACTCGAGTGTTTTTGTTTTAATCGCTCTCAGAAAGTGGATTACGGTGTTTTGTACGCGTGTGACTGTGTTTTTTGTGTGTTCAGCTGATTTTATTTTTATACGTAATTTGTAATAAATAATTATTGTCGTAACACATGCTATTGAAATGATAATCACTTGAAAATATGACTTAACGTTAAATATAAGTACGATACAACGCAGTTGGTTCATTTGAGTTATTGAGATGCTATTTAGTTACGTGTTTAAGTCCTCACTTCCTGCCCAAGATTACCGCATCGAAAAAGTTGGAAATTAATTTGCGCGTATATAATTGTGACGTCCGTTTTTGTGTGCAGCCGTACGAAGGGGAAGAAATAATTTTAATTCGAGACAGAAAGTCTACAGTTATGACAAAAATTTATAAGTATGTTTAAAAAAAAATCAAATGTTTAAGCCAACCTGATATCGGAAACTAAATTGTCGGTTTGGTAGTTGGGACTCTTAGATTGTCGAGAACGTGCGATGGGCGGTTGGAGCAGTCAACCAATATAGTAATTAATTTTCAGATACTAAATTCTAAGCCAACCAGAATACTAAATATATACTAAGAATAGCTCAGCTCACTACCTCTGACTGCTCGGCAGAAGTAAATTGGCCGTGATAGTACAGGCAGTCGTTCAGTCGTTGGCCCAGAAAGTATATATGTTATTCAACGGTGTCACCTCGTAGGTACAGACATTTTTGTAGATCCCCGGGGCAGTACGAACCAAGGTGTCGGAGAAAGTCATAGTACAGGCTAGACGTAGCGTTTCAGTTATTGTACTACCACAACAGAACCCAACGATCTGTCGGGGCATTCCGTGTAATTAGTGGCATTTGGTCTGGGAGGGGATCCGGGGGGGGGGGGGGTCATCTTCATACAACAGAAAAAACAAGTTAAGACTAATGAACATGACTATCTTTAAAGTGGCTGAAAAACGCATGATGATAACATCGTGGAATCGATCCCATTAAAGTAAACGGTATTAATACAATAAAAATACGCGATATTGAAAAACTTTGTTAAGATTATTGACTGAATTGGTTTTCGTATATTTCATATTTCAAATGTATACCGGTACCTTAATTCTGTGTAATAAACCTGTTTATATATTTAAAAAGCTACCACTACATTAGCGTACGCAACTTAAAAAAAATAAAACAGCGTAAAAATTAAGAGATTAACTAAATCCGTCAACTGTTTCGGCCCTCTGGGGGGGGGGTCCGGTCTCGTTCGTCTCCCCCCGTATATAGGAGGGATGATTATCTGCGTAGGGGAGGAGGGATGATTGTCTGCGTAGTTCAGTTTCTTTATAGAGAATAAAGTACCTAATTTTTATAGCTATAGTGACTCGAAAATAACATATTAAACGACTACCCCATAACAACAAAAAATACATATAAATAGTGAAAATAGTTTGAGGGTGGGCGATACTTATTTAGAAATTATCGAACCAAAATTCAAATAAATGATTTTAAATATAAATCTTAGAACATGGAAGTCATGTATGGTTGTCCATACCGATATTTTGGTTGCTGAACATACTTGATTGACAAAGTTCAGGTGGTCTTTTACTTCGCTCAGTTAACACTTTTGAGCGTGATCGTCTTTGATTTTTCAACATTCCGTGTTTCTTAGAGCCGTCCGTTATAAACGGGGTCCATTATAACGGAGCATTACTGTGTTTTGAATTACGGCACGCAAGGAAAATACGTGCGAGTTGTTCGACAGCGTGCGTTTAGTAATCAGATACTTTAGATTCGTATAAATGTATATATAACAATATATAACATTATTTAACGTGCACACGTAATATCCTGTGCGGACGAACTGATATTCTTAAATTTATTAATTTTATTAATACTGGACGTAAAAGCGAGTTGAGCCGATGCTTGCCGGTTAGGTTCGGATAGGCGGCCCGAAGGGCCGCGGGATATAGTTCATTGTTCCAGATAATAAAAATTAAGGCGAACCGCAAAAATTGGACTGTATGAAAAGCGAGTTGAGTCAATTGCTGAAATACGGGTACCCAAATGCCAAACGCCAAAAATTTCCAGAGGCTGATGTAATGCTGACTTACCATTGGTACTTGAGAAAAAATCAACGGCTGGGTTTAAAATTTTGTAATCTCGCCTTTGTAATTGGTTAAGACAAAACAGCGGTTTCACCGTTGAGAATAAACGCGCGAATTTCACCATAAGTTGCATATTGCATAGTGTGTACTGTCGCCGCGTTAGGTAGTCTGGTGCGTGTTTGTGTTTGTGTTTGTGTAATTGTGCGGTGTTATTAATTATGGTTTAATTATTTCTGTTGTTTAGGGTTATTTACTATTAATAACGTTTGTAATATTGAGCCGATTACTTTAGAAATTTATGAAGTACAGGGCTGGGTACTCCGCGTGGTTAATATTTACCTGTGCTCCACCATACAATCTTGAAGTGAATTACGAAGCTTCAAATGTACATGATTCTTACATGTTCAAAATTGCGTTGAGCCCAAACGGCGGTTTAAAGCTTTGCGTTGAGCCCACCGCGAGTTTATTATTAGTAACCTCGGAGGCGCCGAAGGCGCCGTAGACTAAAGCATGTGCGGTGAGCCGGCTACCCAAAATCACTCTCAGCGGTGGATACTGTAGGAAACTGATGAGTCGGCCACCCACGAGTCTGAAATGTAATGCTTTGCGTTGTAGGCAATTGAATTACGTTAAGGCAAAATGTAGTGGTGATCCCACTAACTACTCAGTTAATATGGCGTATGGTGTAGCACAGGTAAATATTTACCGTTTGTGTAATTGTGTAACATTTTAATACACAATGGCCTGCTACATTAAGGTAAGATTTTCATCTTTTCATAATTGGATGGATTACATGTGTGTGTGTGTGTGTGTGTGTAATATTCAAATTGCCGTGAAATATTTCTTTTTCTATTCTTCTATACTATATAAACACGAGAAAAATAATTTTAAACGGTGGTCGAACCTATTTACGAAGACAAAAAATTAAATAATTTCTCCCATAAGGCGCCAAAAAACGCTACGTTATTTGCCGCGTAAACTTAGGAAGTACAGCGCTGAGTACTCTCCGCAATGACGTCATAACTCGTCATTCGCTGTGTTAACTGTGCGCCGTTTCTTAGATAACATGGCGGTCATTCACTTTACATGCACGCTTATGGGAGTAATTATTTAATTTTTTTTCTCCGTAAATAGGTTCGACCCCCGTTTAAAATAATTTTTTTCGTGCTTATATAGTATAGAAGAATAGGAAAAGAAATATTTCACCGCAATTTGAGCATAGTCCGGATCAACAATAATTACCGTATTGAGTTTCGGAAATTTGAAATTTCAAAATTTTGGGGTTTCAGGGCCCAAAAAGTGATAACAAATTTGAAAGGATTGTGAAAATCCAGCAGGGCGTCAGACTACCAGGAATTTCCTCTAATCTTAATGTGTGGAATTTTTAGTGTTTAATTCCATGATGTGTCTGATCGGTTCGTAGTGTATTTCAGTGTAGTTCTAAAATCAATAATAGGCCTACGTTTGAATATACGAATCGGCGCATCATGTCGGACGTACACATTACGTGTACGTCGTGCGTGTGGAGGGGGGAGGGGCTGTTAAATATACACACAACATATTTATTCAATTTTCTTGTTGCAGTTACATTTAAGTATGCGTATCATTATTGTTGGGTAGGTCTATGTGTATTTTGAAAGAATTCAACATTTAGGCTATCTTAAGAACTTAAAAAAGTTCAAAGTTGCTCCGAGTTCAAATTAGTAATTTTGAGCTCGTTATTAGGCTATTCAACGAGCGGAGCGAGTTCTCATTTTTAATTTATTCGTTTGGCATTTGTCGGGAGTATGTCTCAAGATAACTTTTGAACGCATAAACTTCTGATTTTCGTAAAACCTGGCATGCACGTCCATACTTTTACCCTACAGAACTCTACTGTTTTTTAAATTGATCCCCCCAAAAATAGGGGGCGGGAGGAAAAAATGTGAAGGAGTCCAAATATTAATAAAATCGCAGAAGTTCGTGTGGAGTATCAGATTAGAGGAAATTTTAACCGAAATACGAAATTTGTGTTTATTTCTGAAAATTTCAAAATTTTGGTCCACTTTTGTCGAGGACCTAAAAGTGGTTGAAAACCTTTATAGAACTGAAAAACATTCATGTGGGGTATCAAATTAAAAACAAATGGAACTAAAATGTGAACTAAAGGAATTTTATCCACAGTCTGAACGTTGTGTTCATTTTTGAAAATTTCACAATTTTTATACGATCGCAAATAAAGTGAGTGAAAATTTTGACAAAGTCGCAAAAATTCATGTGGAGCGTCAAATGAAAGAGAATTTTAACCAACATCTGAATGTTGTAGTAAGTTTCGGAAATTTCAAAATTTTGGGGCTCCAAAAAGAGATAAACAATTTGAAAGAATTGTGAAAATCCAACAGGGCGTCAGACTACCAGGGATTGCAATCCAAATCCTAGTGTGGAATTTTTAGTGTTTATTGCATGATGTGTGTCTACAATTTTGTTATACTACTAAAGAAATAGTATGTTATACTACTAAAAGAATAGTAGAGTAATCGGGATTTTTGTAATGTTTCCCATAATTGTCTAATATCAAAAATTTGTATAAGTAAATGCAGGCTTACTTCCTTCAAAACAGTGGGCGAGTTCTGCAGTTCAGGGAGCATAATATGTTTTGGGGACAGTTGATATTTAATTAGTAAAAGGAGCGTAATATTGATTAGAGAACAATATTACGATTGTAATTGTGTACGTTCCCGTATTGTCTGATCTGCATTTTCTACACCTCATTTTCTGTAAACTGTTTACAGAACAGTTTCTACACCGTCATTACGCGTTGAATTCACGTAAGAAATCATAAACTATTGTTGCCCGACAAGAACACATTACCGACACGTTTTCCGTGTAAATGTTAACCATCACGCGATTTTACATTTTGATCACTATTTTTCAGTCACAGAAAAGCTTGTGCGAATTGCTAACAAGTATCTGAAGATATCTCGTGTAATCGTGGGGGCGTTGTTTTTTACCCGATTATCTTAGTTACATAACCGTTTGAGTGTTTACTCTTTCGTTATGTAAATTTAAGTGGGCGTAGTAATTAAAGAAGCTTACTTACGGTAGACAAATCGTGACGGAATATCGGTTTCGAACAGTGGTCAATTTCGGTTATCACATACACAGAATCAGTTTTTTTTTTTAATATGAAGTGAGTTACCGGACTCGTTACGCAAGTGGTTTCGCCAATGCGGAGAAATGCCAAAAAATTTATTTCGTAAAGCATCGTGAACCCGTATTTTTACGATAGTATTCACATGACATAAGCGTACAAGTGTTTACTTATTTATTTAAATTTAAGTGATTTCGTAATTACACTTCCTGTTTGTTGCATTTCACCTCTGTTGATTGCAATTTTATTTTGTATGACACTCTCGCTCCAAATAACTGTTTTGTTTGTTTACTGTCATTTCCGTCGAACCGTTTACTTCAGTTTCTCGTGTACATGTTTCGCTTATGCTGCAATAGAGACATCGTTTCGTTCTGTTCATCCTAATTATGGAAACGAGTTCTCAGCCATTGTCAAAATTTGTAGTCACAACCAGGGGCGTATTTACGGGGGAACGGGACCAACATTTTTGTTATTCTCTTAATTTTTAAGCTTGTTTATTAATTTCTGAACTGTGTATGATAATACAGTATTTTTTTTTATATACGTTTATTTATGCAATCTGCTAATACATAACAATAAGCATACATGTTCACAGAATACATGCCATGAAGAGCATTATAAAATCCATTAACTAGTTCTCTGTATGAGTATTTAAAAGTAACATATTATATACAATATATGTAGAGTGTTAAGGTCTACGTAAGTCCAGAGGAAATGTTAACTTTAATCATCTTGTCTGCAGGCTGTTGTCTAGTAAATTTATGGCTAAAGGATCTATGTACTCTTCAAGACGTTTCACATATCTTTCGCTGCACGTCGCAACGGTGTTCCTGATAAACCACGGTGCGTTGGTTACGGCACGCAGCACCTTGGTCTGAAACCTTTCCGTTATGGGGATATTGGATTTAGATGCAATTCCCTAAAGTTGTAAGTCCACACAGGCTTGAAGACAGTGTTGTACACCAACAGCTTGTTTCGAATTGACAGTAATGATTTTCTGCCCAGGAGCCAATAATGCTTGCGAAATTTGGTGTCCAGTTGTTTTCTCTTCATCCAAATGTGGTTGCGCCAAGTCAGTTTTTTGTTTAAGTGTATGACCAAGTATTTTACAGAGTCAGCTACCGGGATTAGATGTTTTTCAGCCACTTTAAAGATTATAATGTGGATTAGTCTTAATTGGCTTTTTCTTTTGTATGAAGCCGACTCGACCGGACCCCTCAGACCAAATTCTAGATTCGCTACTGGTTACAACACCCATTTAGGTAAAGTCGTTTCTATAATTATTTTTTATTTCAGTAGTGTCTTCTATCTTCTTCACAGTACAAGGGTTTCACCGATCTTGTTAAACAAACCAGAATATCTAATGTTCTAATAATGGCGATTTACCCACATTTAAACGAAAACATTTGTGGGTGTAAAACAGTGAAGCGAATAAACAGTATTAGTCAGCAGCGTCAAATATTGAATCCGTGTACACGAAAAAATTTTTCGAATGCACAGAATTTAGGTCTTTCATCCTCTGACATGGATTTTAAACTTATAATATTCACACTTAATATGTAATAAAGGTTTCTATATAAGAGTACGTTATTTGGATTTAAGTAGCTCCCTCTATCTATTTAGGTTCATGTTGGGTCTTTGGGGAAAAGATATTTTAGTTTGGTCAAAAAAAAAACCCAAAATTTGTTCATGTTATAATTTTAATGGAAATTACTCTGTACAGAATTTGTTCCATGAAATTTGTTTTTGTTGTTTTTTTTTTGTAAAACTAATTTAACTGTGTATTAAAACAAGTTTCATATAATTTACACAAATGTGTAATCAAAATTAAGACATTAGTTGTTTTTCATTACAGTTAACCTTTGAAAGTAATAATAAAAATTGTCAAAGTTAAGACAAGGAGTTTTAGTTAGACTTAAGTAAAAAGAATATATTATCTATTGAGGCAGTATTCGAAATATGCATTATTTTGCGCTGCAATATTAAAATTGACAGTCAACAAGAAAATCAGTCAGTCATGAACTTTATAATAAAAGTAAAAAATAAAAACAAAGTCTCTGGTATCAGGGATCAGGCGCAAAACTTACACAGAAATCATTGCCAACTCAATAAAAACGTCAAGTATTTATTTTAATAAATTCCCGTGTATAATAACCATACCTTGTATTGCCCTTATTTTGATAATATGACTATAGGGCTAAATGTACTATAATACCATTTATTTTTCTTACTTTTTTTTGTATTGCCCTTATTTTGATAATATGACTATAGGGCTAAATATATATAATACCACTTATTTTTCTTTACATGGTAATACATTTTTTTACTTTGCTTGAAGCCAATCAACCAATGTAGAACTAGAAGAGGTATCTGGGAGTCAGGTGCTACACGGCTACGTTAACATTGGATCCGGAGAGGGGAAGCGTAGCAGCACTGGTACTGCGAGTTGCGTGGGGATACAGTACGTTCCCCTACGTTGCTTGACGTTTGTACAGTCAAAGTAAAACTCATACGCAACTTGAAAATTTACCAGTCCGAAAATTACAGTAGAGCATTAGACTAGTGTACTTAAACTTTGTCCTTTGTTATTCTACATCATTTCAAATATCATACTTTGTAACACGAACACGCACAAATATTAACCTATACTTGTAATATGAATCGACGCTCACGATATTCACAGCTGGGAAACATACATTCAAATGACAAAGTTTTGAGTATGACTGTCGATTGCTCGGTGGTGTGAGACTCGCTTGCGGGTTTGTCTATAAACTCCCGTAGTTTACATTTTTGGGCATCCTTTGTTACATTTGTCTATATGCCATTCGCTTTCGCGTGGCACCTAAGGGATTAGGAGACCCTTACACACGCACACAAATGCAGCTGCTCTCGTCCGCTCCGGCCGGCAGGTAGATGACTCATAACTGGGGCCCTAATTGAGTAATTGCTACTTCTTTAAAATATAAAATTTAACTACTGACATCAGTTTATTTGTAAACTTCGTGCAATTCCAAGAAAAATGACACCAAACACGGTATGATTATGATAATATATGATGTTCAACATGCATAGTAGAATTTTATATTTAATATACTGGGTACCATTAATTTTTTTTTTGTTACATTTCGACATCAAAGTGTGTTATATATTGTTGATTTATTTTTACATTTATTTTTAGTGTGTTTATACACAGCATGTATCAATTAAAATGTAAACTTGTAAGTGCAGAATTAAAATAAGCTTACTTTTTAACCTCACAGTTTCTTCATGTAAGTGCGGGTAACTGGTTGAATTATTTTTTATCTTAATTATTATTAATTCTACCAACTACCTCGAAGCTACAATGAACCGCTGTTCAGCGACATTTTGAAGTCTGTCCGGAGTTTAGTTTTGACTAAGCGTCGTTATGAAAGATATTAGCCGAAACAACCCTATGACTCACTTCCTGTGTATAGGGCATCCGCTTTCGACGACAATGAATATGACTCACTTCCTGTGTAGTAAGTAAGCGCCACTGTCGGGGGTGTCGAAAGCATCATTATTGTCGGTGGCTTTCCTTAGTAATGTGGTCGGTGTTGTGCTGTGCGTGGAGGTTTAAGTGTTACAGTTATGTCCTCTAAGTCTAAGCAAGTGTTACATTCGCAAGCAAGAACGATAGTTGCTTCGGTGATACAGTATTTTTATATGGAAAAAAATAATATGGGGCCTCGATTGGATGTAAGAAAAGTTTTGGAAAGAGTTTCATCAGCGTGTAATGTTCCCAAACGAACCGTCGCCCGGATAAATGCTCAATTGAAATCAGCGCTACGGGAGGAAACTGAGACCGTGGAAGATGATGCGAGCGACAGAGAAGACAACGTAGTTAATGAAGTTTCAGCCTGTAAGAAGATCAACGCCTAGGAAAACACCAGGAGGGCCACAACGAAGTAGAAAAGTGACGGGCCTCGACGAGTTTGCGAAATCGGCCATAAGGCGGCACATCCTGCAGTACTACGAGCGGCGAGAGATACCATCCCTCGAGAAACTTGTGAGTTCGTTGAAGAATGCGAGTCTGTTCGACGGCGGGAAGACGGCATTGCATCGTATTGTACGAGATTTGGGGTTCGTTTACAAGAAGTATAATAACCGAAGGGTTTTGATGGAAAAGCCTACAATCGCTTTATTAAGATGCCAGTTTTTACGTAAAGTCCGAAATGTAAATATTGAAAATGTTGTGTTCCTAGATGAAACATGGTTAAATGAAAATGTACATAATGACAAAGGATGGACCGACGATATAGTTAAGGGGACATTGAATGCTCCCTTAGGCAAGGGGAAAAGATTGATAATTTGCCATGCTGGAAGCCAGAAAGGATGGATCGAAGCTCCCCCACTCGTGTTTGAGTCAAAGAAGACGGGAGATTATCACGAAGAAATGGACCATAAAGTTTTTGAAAACTGGTTTTTTAATACACTAATCCCCGCAATACCCCCTGCGAGTACGATAATCATGGACAACGCTCCGTACCATTCCAGAAAAATAGACAAAGCACCAACTTCAAGCTCAACAAAAGCCGCAATGATCCACTGGCTGAAAGAGAAGAAAATTCCATTTCCCCCTGACTTCCGGAAGCCAGAAATCTACGAATTGGTAAAATTACACAAGCCTCCAATTCCAAAATATCCCATTGACACTAAAGCCACCGAATTAGGGTTCAAAGTTATCAGGCTTCCACCTTACCATTGCCATTATAATGCTATAGAAATGGTCTGGTCTTACTTGAAGGCGTACGTGAAGGAAAGAAATAAAACTTTCAAGCTGAAGGATGTGAAGGAACTTTTTATGGAGGCGGTCGCCCAAGTCACACCGGAATTGTGGTCAAGGTATGTTCAACATGTCAAGAAAGCCATGGACGCAGACTGGGAGAGTGAAGGATTGCACGACCAAAGTGTTCAGGTTAATAATCAATATGTGCCCAGGCGATGATGATAGCAGTGAATGTGATTCCGACGATGACTCGGACGACGACATCGGGTGCTACCCACTGATGTAAGATTTTCCAGGTACGATTTGAGGACTTATTAATATATTTAAAGTTATGTGTTCACAGGATAGGGCTACTGTTATATAACATATAATTAAGAAAATAGTCTACCGTGAAATTAATTTTATTTGTAACTCATGACTGACCGATTTCGGCACTAAGGCCATCGTCGGCGTCTTCTTGATTATCGTACTTGCAGGGGGTATTGCGGGGATTAGTGTATTAAACAACCAGTTTTCAAAACAACCTGGTGTTGACTCAAACACGAGTGGTGGAGCTTCGATCCAGCCTTTCTGGCCTCCAGCATGGCAAATTATAAATCTTTTCTCCTTGCCTAAGGGAGCATTTCAGAGTACATTGTGTTCTTAATTATATGTAATATAATTATATATTAGAGTTTTTTAATACGGTGGACCAAAACTTTGTTATTAGAATTTTATGGTTTCAACTAATTATTCAATATGGAGAAGTTTACTCTTATGATTTACATGTAGTCCACGTTTCTTATTTTTGTAGGATAGAATTTTGTTTAGTTTTGTAAAACTTTTATTTTTAAGTTTGTAAATAAAAAAATCATTATATTGCATACAGTATTCGTGTGAAGTTATTAAAAAAAGTTTTTATTCAGTATGTATTTTTGTTATAATTGTTTTTTATTTATTACTACAGGTTTTTTTTTTGTTTATCCATAAATATGGGCTATCTGTAAATAAAACCACGAAAAATATTTCGTTTATGACCCACTTTTGTTAAGATGGGGTTTTTAATTTTGTAAAAATTTTACTTATAAGTTTGTACATAAGAAAAACAACATTGTATTGTATATAGTATTTGTTTAAAGTTATTTAAAAGAAGCATTTCTTAAGTATGTATTTTTGTTATACATTTCTTAAGTATGTATTTTTTGTTTGTTTTTATCTATTAATAAAGGTGTTTTTCGTTTATATATTAATATATTTTCGAAACGATCAAAGTTAAAGAAAATATTGCGTTTATATTCATGTCGTTTTTCGTGTGTTAATGTAAAATTTTAAGAGAAAAATGCCCATCACATCCAGGAGTAAAATATTTTTAGTACTGTATTACAAATAGGCTTTTCCATTTTATAAAAATTAAAAACATAATAATGTGGAATTTAAACTAAAAGGCTAATATATTTCATCTTGTACTTATTTAACATTAATTGTAATGTTATCATTAGTAAGTTTTTATCATTGGTAACCGATTTTATATAATATTAAAATCCCATTCTCAATTTTAAATAAAACTCGTCTTTTTAGTACTGCAATGTGTTTTTTTTCTTCTAAAATCCAAATATACTCCCTTGACGCTACATGGTTAACAGTAACTATATGTTGAGAGGACTCATTTTTCTCGCAATTTAACGAAGATTACGAAAATCATATTTTAATTTGGATTATCATTCAATTTAAATGTGTCATAATTTGTAACTGTTTCATGAAGCTGTATACCTGCGCGTTCGGGCAAGGGTGTGTGGCCCGGGCGCTCGTGAGTGCGCGTGCGAGAGCAAGGGTCTGCTAATCCCTTAGGTGCCACGCGAAAGCGAAGTATAGTAGTAGAGGCAGGAGATTAGGCACAGGACAGCTGGGCAGGGGGCGTATTTTCCTCACACGTGTTATGAGGGTTTGCGGTGTGAGTGAAGACCGCCTATGGCCGGACGCTTCGAGCAGGTATGTGAGCGTTCGCCTAGACCCGATTTGGACGAAGCACGCGCGCGTGTGTATGTATCCCTCTCAAAAATTTACGAATGGTCACGAATTTACTATAAATAGGAAGTGTTCGATTGGCTCAACGCTAACAAACTTGTTTTTTTTAGCAACCTCTCCTCGGGAAAATATCATATTTAACCCGGTGGCAACATAATACTTAGAAAAAGTAAACGTACTAAACTAGAAAATAGAGTACATAAACTCTTCGTGTTTTATAATATTTTCAGTGCGGTCATTTCAGCCATACTTTCAATTCCTATTTTCTGTTTTCATAACAGATCAATTGCTGTATTTCGCTAACATGTTGCCCTAACTACAGTTTCCATTTCAGTTTTATATTTTGGTAACAGCAGGGGTGCCGATCCCCCCCAACCCCTATGACGCTTCCCCCCAATTTTGTTAAAAAAATCCCCCCCCTTTTTCTGACAAGACCTTTTCTCTTTTACAGTAAAATTTCTTATCTAATCGAGCAAAGGCCGGGGCTTTCTAACTCAAAACTATTACAAAATATTACCTTTTACCGAAACGATATATTGATTGTAGGTAGTTATAAACTAAAAAAAATAAGGATTTCTAATAATAAATAACAAATTAATATTTTCAGTAAGGCGTGATTTGTTTTAAAATACCAGTAGCCTACTCTACGACTTTATTGAAAAGATACTTAGGTTTGCAACTTAAAGGTCTCACTTAAATCTGTTTTTATCGATAAAATGCTATAAAAATTTCAGTCTGTTTTTGGACCTTTTCGTAGTGTACTAAAATGTAGCAGAAAGCAAGATAAATAAAAAATATGAACACAAAGTTCTATTGCACACTGTACTTTATTAATACAGTAAATAAAAAATAAAATGTATTTCAAAATTACTTTATCATAATATGAACAATGTAATATTTTAAGCTTACAATCACAATATTTGTGGTATCTGAAGTTGAAACTTAACTCATAAGTAAGAAGAAAGAAAAAATAATAATAATAAGTAGATCCTTTTTTTCGTGCACACCGCGCCTACAGCCCGCTCGAAAAAGTCAATTGGGTAGATTTATTGTGCGTCTGATACGTGTCCGTTATACGTTTTTTACAGTTTTGTAAAATTGGGGAAGATTTTTTATGCAATAGTAAAAAAAAAATCCCCCCCCCAAAATTTTCTAAATGTCGCCAATGGCGACTCGATCCCCCCCTCCTGTAGGCACCCCTGGGTAACAGATCAATAAAGTATTTATATTACATGTAATGTGCTTGTGGACCCGAACATAAATAAACAATTAATCACGCTGGCGCATGTTGGTAAACAAATATCTACACGTTATTGCATTTTACATAAAAATTCGCAGATAAGGCGGCCGTGACGAAATGTCGAACGATAAGAGAACGACAGATAGATATAGAGGGACAGTTTGTGCCGGTTCAGTGCGACAGACGTATAGCCTACATCATGAACAGCAGGTGGCCGGTGTTGGACTCGTTCAGGAGGCGTCGACTGGTGGGAAAACAAAGCAAGTAACTGCACAGTGTTACATGTGATCGTGTGTGTATTGTTTTTATTGATAAAAGCTACGTGTAGAAAAAATAATTAGTGTAATTTAATAATCACGGTTAGACGTTTATGTTTTTGTACAAGGTTAGTGAACAGGTAACATATAAGTACTGTTTAAATTATGATACTCCACTGATGAATTGCGTCGTCTTATAGCACGCGCATACGCGCCTCTTCGTACTAACCGTTTTTAAAATTAATCAGACAATGTCATCTACGTCATTTAATATAGAAAGTTTCGCATAACCTATAATGTAAAAATGGCGTTTGGATGCCTTGGTTGCATCGGTCTCGTTCCGTAAACATTAACAGAAATTCCAGTGGTTTGTTGTGGGCGGATGTGTGTGATGTGGGACACTGTGTGTAATTAACAACCTTTACAGTTCTTAATTTCGTAGTGACCGTTAATCAATGAATTTGAACGATTGAACAATTTTAACACATTCTTGCCTTATCTATACAGGTCCAACTGAATATATCCAGTGTAACAGATAAACTGATTCATTTACGGTGATATACGTCAAAGTACCACATAAAAATCCCTTCTTTATTAAAAGTTACAGGAAATGCAAACAATTTTGAAAGCCTTAAATTTTTGGAAATGAATAAAACCTGACTACTTGTCTGTTTGTAAAATATTATTTTATCAATATTCGGTTTTCACTAAGCTGAGGAGCAGCGTTAATAACGTATCATGGTCGCAGTCTAGACACGATCGCTTAAGTAACTATACGTAGTTGGTGCATTGAGCACAGTCAGAACTCTAAACCTTGGTATGTCTAAAATAACTGGCTCAGACAATGCTTGTGCCGACCGCTACGGAAACCTTGTACTTTCACTACTAATTTCTGTTATTTTCGTTAAGGCCCGGCACGAAACCTTATGGAACACTATCCCTAGGCGAAAAATCGAAAACAACGCGTAACACTGTAAAGGTTTTTTTGTTAACGATGAAGGGTTTGCGAGGATCGGTCAAAAAAGTATAACACAAATTTTAAATTATTTGTGTCGACGTTTCGACAGTAATTTATTGTCATCATCAGGACCTGTGTACGGATACAAGAGAAAATATCAAACATAACAGATAAATTAGTCGAGTGAATGTGTTTGCGTATGTGAGAGTGCGCGGGCGTGTGTAAAACAAACTGTTCTAATTCCTTCAAAGCCGTTCGCTTTTCCGTCTTACTCGCGGTATCTCGAATCCGGCAGTATCTGTACATCGCCAAACCATCTACATCAGCTGACGTTTTGTTCTGTGTTCTTTGCTTTCACCGACTGTATTGGACACCGTGACAGTCTTAGCATTGCTTCCGATGTACTAGTCTTTTGTTTATCGTTTTCTCTCATCACCCGTGCATTTTCCCTACGTTCTTCGTGTTCGCTGAAGAAGTATTTCTATCGCACCAAATAGTTATTGATGGTCCGACAATTTGTCCAGGATTTTGAATTTTTCCCCAGTACATAATAAGTAAGAACGATGCGTTGCCTGCGAACGAACTCGGGTCGCGTTCGAAGCGGTCATTAAAAACAGATCTGTCAAAGAATTGTGCTCACGAGCAGTTAAAGATTCCTTATTAACACGGACGGGTCGGTTCAGGCCTCGGGGCCGTGTATTTACGTACCGAGTCACGGGTGAACTTGACTGCCACTTATTGTGCATGACAGCAGGTACATGAGCACGATGCTAACCGTGTTATTTTGTACACGTCTGCCGTTATATAATTCATCGTCGCGTTTTTGCGCTATTAGCTCCGATGACGTGGTGACTGCTCTGCTCGTTGTACACTCTGCCCCCCCCCCATACACACAAACGATCTTGGGATTAAAATAGCACTTTTTTAAAATATACGTGTATTTAGTAAACGTATAAACTTTACATTATTATGTATGTTTAGTGTGGATAGTGCTATTAACACGTATACGTTTGGCGTTATTTGTAGATAAACTGATAACAGAACATTGTGATAATAAAACAGTTGATAAGAAAATTAAAGCGCGTCATGTAAAAACCCGTGCGCGCGCGCGCGCGCGTGTGTGGTTTAGTAAAATTCAGTATGAAAAATCTAATCCTATGGTAACTACGATCTATGTATTCTTTTTTTTTTTGGTACAAACGGAATCAGCTCACAAGCTGTGACACCGCTCTGATATTTCACAATCTCTGTCGTATGTGTGTCGGGCGTGAACTCAAGCCCCCCCCCCCGCGGTCAGACTTATTACGGCGCAAAGCCTGTGAAACGTCCGTTCGGATAATTTTCGCGAAAATTCGTACTGCCACGAGATGCATGACGCCGTTATTGCATTGCTTTCAAGCAAAATTTTGTCACCATTGCAATGTCAGTGTTGTTTGTTACAGACTTAAAACTGGGTACGTGTCCCTTTATAAAACTTGGTCTGTGATACAATTTCAGACTGGTCTTCTTCTTCCTCTTCTCCTTAACCCCAGTGGTCGGTGGACTTGCAGTTGTCCGAAGACAGTCTTTTAATCGCTGCATAGCTTCTTCCTCCTTTTGCCCTCGCACGTATACCTGGGCCTTTCCCTCCCACTTCGTCCCTCAGTCATTCCCTCGATCAGGGTGGTGAACCAGTTTGAATGGATTAGTAGGTGACCAACCATACTAGTTTCCCTTTTCGCAATGGTCTCCATCTTTCGCCCACTCTTTTGAAACTTCGTCATTAGGCAGTATTTCTCTCCACCGCATTCTTAAAGCCCTCATCGAGCAACACATCTCAAAAGCTACAAGGTAGCTCTTCCTCTCCAATTTCCTCAAAGTCCAGATTTCTGAGCCAACGTGATCTAAATGAAACTTTTTATAAATTTCTTCATGGTTTTCCAGTGACAGGTTTCTGAACGCCAGAAGAGTTCTCTTTTGAAAAGCGTTTCTCTTGTGCAATTCCACTTTTTTCATCACCTTGGTGTCAACTTGCAATAGTTTCCTACCGCCCAGAAATATCTCAGCCTTCTGTTTTTCAGTTATTGAACATTTCATGACCTTTTTTTCCCCGATTTATCATCATGTCGCATATATCTTTTAGGATCTGGTTCATTTAGTAAAGTGCAGACTGGTAAACCAAGTACTGGACCCCCTGCGTCGCTCTGAGAGGACAATTAACTTCATTTTGAAATGTTTAAGATCTGTAAAACGGTGAATAGGTTGGCGTACAGAACTTATATTTTGATTTATGGTTTAACGATCTTAAGATGGATACGGTATTATATAATAAACGATAAGAAGCCTTCTGAAAAGTCGCGTTATCAGCAAAGATTCCTGAATTAACTTGGACGGATTATATACTTTGCTAACAATGAAGGTGTCGACAATGATGATGGTTAACTTTACAAAGATAACAGCCAACGCATGCGCATATATTTCGCCTATTGTCGCATTAGAATGACAATATGTCAAGTATTCATTCAAAATTAGCCTTGACTCTTACGCGAAAATAAACATCTCTTGTTTTTCTTCCTAACTTATTATCATTTTTTATCAGTTACGAAACATTGCGAATATGACTGTCCTGTTTTAATATATAACTTATGTAGAGTATTTATTATTATTGTTCCTTTGTAAGTAACTCGTTGAGCTTCCTGCAGGTCTCCCATGTAATATATTCAAATAAATACAGTGCAAGTAGATTTATTTTCGCCTGACGCACGTTTCACAGAAGTTATTCTGTATCTTCAGAGGTTTGTTTGAATTGTCATTGTAAGCGAAAAAGTCAGTTACAATTCAAACAAACCTCTGAAGATACAGAATAATTTCTGTGAAACGTGCGTCAGGTGAAAATAAACCTATTTGCAGTGTATTTATTTGAAGATATTACAGTATTTATTGTAAAACAGGTTGCATATTAATTTAATAAAAAACTGTTCATCCAGAATCCGCATTCCCGATTTCTATGACTGTAGCATGTTTTTACAATAATAACGGCTACACGTAAAAGCGCGGGTGCATACACCCACACGGACATGCATGTCTGTTTTAGTATCCCATTCATATCTTTCGTGGTTTTATTATGAAAGAACTGGTTTTGGATTTAACGGACACTTCGTTTCTGTTAACTAGAATAAACGTATTTTAAACCTAAACAAATTTTTTTTAACATGTCGATCTGACTACCGCTTGTACGTGACACAACTTCCCCGAAACTATGTACGGGTCTATAGTCCGCCCTCATTAGAACGTAATGGTTACAACAGTCTAGACACGATCGCTTAAGTAACTATACGTAGTTGGTGCATTGAGCACAGTCAGAACTCTAAACCTTGGTATGTCTAAAATAACTGGCTCAGACAATGCTTGTGCCGACCGCTACGGAAACCTTGTACTTTCACTACTAATTTCTGTTATTTTCGTTAAGGCCCGGCACGAAACCTTATGGAACACTATCCCTAGGCGAAAAATCGAAAACAACGCGTAACACTGTAAAGGTTTTTTTGTTAACGATGAAGGGTTTGCGAGGATCGGTCAAAAAAGTATAACACAAATTTTAAATTATTTGTGTCGACGTTTCGACAGTAATTTATTGTCATCATCAGGACCTGTGTACGGATACAAGAGAAAATATCAAACATAACAGATAAATTAGTCGAGTGAATGTGTTTGCGTATGTGAGAGTGCGCGGGCGTGTGTAAAACAAACTGTTCTAATTCCTTCAAAGCCGTTCGCTTTTCCGTCTTACTCGCGGTATCTCGAATCCGGCAGTATCTGTACATCGCCAAACCATCTACATCAGCTGACGTTTTGTTCTGTGTTCTTTGCTTTCACCGACTGTATTGGACACCGTGACAGTCTTAGCATTGCTTCCGATGTACTAGTCTTTTGTTTATCGTTTTCTCTCATCACCCGTGCATTTTCCCTACGTTCTTCGTGTTCGCTGAAGAAGTATTTCTATCGCACCAAATAGTTATTGATGGTCCGACAATTTGTCCAGGATTTTGAATTTTTCCCCAGTACATAATAAGTAAGAACGATGCGTTGCCTGCGAACGAACTCGGGTCGCGTTCGAAGCGGTCATTAAAAACAGATCTGTCAAAGAATTGTGCTCACGAGCAGTTAAAGATTCCTTATTAACACGGACGGGTCGGTTCAGGCCTCGGGGCCGTGTATTTACGTACCGAGTCACGGGTGAACTTGACTGCCACTTATTGTGCATGACAGCAGGTACATGAGCACGATGCTAACCGTGTTATTTTGTACACGTCTGCCGTTATATAATTCATCGTCGCGTTTTTGCGCTATTAGCTCCGATGACGTGGTGACTGCTCTGCTCGTTGTACACTCTGCCCCCCCCCCCCATACACACAAACGATCTTGGGATTAAAATAGCACTTTTTTAAAATATACGTGTATTTAGTAAACGTATAAACTTTACATTATTATGTATGTTTAGTGTGGATAGTGCTATTAACACGTATACGTTTGGCGTTATTTGTAGATAAACTGATAACAGAACATTGTGATAATAAAACAGTTGATAAGAAAATTAAAGCGCGTCATGTAAAAACCCGTGCGCGCGCGCGCGCGCGTGTGTGGTTTAGTAAAATTCAGTATGAAAAATCTAATCCTATGGTAACTACGATCTATGTATTCTTTTTTTTTTTGGTACAAACGGAATCAGCTCACAAGCTGTGACACCGCTCTGATATTT
The DNA here is from genome assembly GCA_034769895.1 of Magicicada septendecula. Taxonomy (NCBI): domain Eukaryota; kingdom Metazoa; phylum Arthropoda; class Insecta; order Hemiptera; family Cicadidae; genus Magicicada; species Magicicada septendecula. Next base: position 264,077,529 of record CM068376.1, read on the forward strand.
CACAATCTCTGTCGTATGTGTGTCGGGCGTGAACTCAAGCCCCCCCCCCCCGCGGTCAGACTTATTACGGCGCAAAGCCTGTGAAACGTCCGTTCGGATAATTTTCGCGAAAATTCGTACTGCCACGAGATGCATGACGCCGTTATTGCATTGCTTTCAAGCAAAATTTTGTCACCATTGCAATGTCAGTGTTGTTTGTTACAGACTTAAAACTGGGTACGTGTCCCTTTATAAAACTTGGTCTGTGATACAATTTCAGACGGTTACACGACAAAAGGGTACAGCGACAAAAGGGTACAACAGAAATTATGCGACAAAAGGGTACAAGGCGATGGCCTGACACTTGACGAGGGTTAAACGCGAGGCCATAAAAACTGGACAGGCGACAAAACGGTACAACGTCTAGTCCCTAGCTACCTGATGCAACTTTCCCCCGGTTATTTAGTATATCAAATTATCCTATCCATCCTGCGACCTAAATTAAGCTATTTAATTAGGGTTTTCTAACTGATTCATCACACTTTTCCCAGGCTTTAGACTGGCAAAATGATAGTGCACAATAATACCATCATTTTGGCGTGTTTAAAATCAGCTTTCGCTTCGTCTTTTTTTTGTAGTTTATTTTATTTTTAGTTTTATTTTTTATTTTAGAAAATGCCTCTTAACCAAAATCTTAATCTAGTTTCTGAAGATAAGAGACGAATTTCAAACAAGAATAAATATCCCCTGTTTCTTCGTACTTTTTCACTGCTCTTTCTAAAGACTCGTCGAGCTTTATGTATTTGGTTCTCCTCCTCTTCCCTTCCATGTTGAGCTCCATTCGCATGAACATGCAGTTGGTGTTCTCTGCTTCTTTTTTTAAGCACTCTACAACATCTCTCACCTTGGGATTAGGGGTGTGTAGAATGTTGTTTATTTTGTGGTGCCACCCCTCAACAGCATTAGTTGTTCGGTGTCTTCGTCGATGGCAGGACCACAACTCAACCGGGACATCAGCATTTTCGAGCCACTGGTCTACGAAGTAGTCAAAAAACTCTGTTAGTTTTTCGTTGTCCGGTGCTTGTGAGTGTATCTCGCCAAATCCCTCTTCGGCGTCTTCTGGTTTCAAAAAACTTAGGGCTGCACACATCCTGATTGACTGTCGGATTTCTTCGTTTTCACGGTATTCTCTCGTTAACCCAATTTCTTGGACCCTCCTCCACAAACATTTTTTCATGTGGCAGAAACAACCGTTGATCTCTGCCTCCGGGAAAACGTCTCGAAGCGCTGAGATTGCCGCAGCTTCAAAATCTACATTAATCTTTTGAAGCTTCCATTCGGGAATCTCATCAAAACATCCGGACATACGATTCTTTTTTCTTATTTGGCAGCAGAGCAAATGTTACCGGATGCACATTGGTTTCTTCTTCTGTGCTGTCAAAGTCGGCATGTATTGTGTAGATTTGAGCAAACTGTTTGCTACAACTCTTGAATGTACCAAACATAAAAAATATTTTTTACGTTTTCATGCTTTCTCGGCCTTTTTCACCACTGAAAAGTAATATTCTTTGAGCATATGAATCGTCATTCAAAAGAAAATTGCTGCCATCACTCATCCTTAAACAACCCTCATCAAGGACAATTTCATCACGCGATTGTGGCTCCCTCTGGTTTCCTCGAGCGACACTTCTGTTTCTTTGCAGTACTCTTCTAACAGTGGAAGTTGATGGCATTTCTGTGACGAAATCATACTCTCTGTTATGAAGATCGCTAAGTTCTTCGGAGTATATCTGAGATATAGAAATCGAATCCTCTCGTGCCCGCTTCGTTGCCTATAAACAAAGAGAAAACTGACTGTTGCAAGGACATTTTATAAACAATTTTATATAACTTGTGTTTAGGAAGAGACTTCCATCCCTAAGCGCACTTTTCTAACAAGCTTCTCTGGAAATGTATGTTTAAGCCCATTTTCTTTTTAGGCGAGGAACGTTAGATTCGTAACATGTGAATAGGGGAAAAAATTCGTCGGAGGATCGGACCAAGCTGTAGTTCATTCAATATTGATTTTACAGAAAAAATTGTTCTTTTTAAAAATGTAGAGCGGAACATTTTACACAAAAACGTCTATAAGCATATTTCGATCAAATCATAAATAAATGAGCTGCGCAATAAACAATAGTGCTGTATATACTGCCTATGTGGAGAGAGACGAGGCAGCCGGTGGCACCGTTTTAACACGCGCGCGCTATAAACAAATGCCTATATCTTTTGATCTAATATGGATAATTAAAAAAATCAAAATCTCATTGATTAATAATACCTTAAGGAATAACTTTTGGTTAATTTAAATGAATTTGCTACATTCAGAAATAACATATTATAGTATAATGTTGTCAGATCGAAGTATTTTCGAATTTGTTTACATCGAAACTAACCTTGCAGATTTGCTTCTTTACTTCTAACAGTGCTTCATCTGGCGGCCCACACTGATGGTCTGCAACTTCAAGTACGTCTCCGTTCTTACTTCTCAATCTTCCCTTACATCCCTTTCTTTGCTGCTTCAAACACAACCACGACACAACTCCCTCCGCGTTTTCCCTATGCTTGCGATAAACGTAGCCAAGGTAATGCGCCGATGGCTTTCCCTTATTAGTTAGTACCACTTCCATATTCACAATGAGCTACAGATAATATGAACTACAGCTAATATATACCGGGAGCGGCTACCTGGCGTAAGGGTTGTTTTCGTGGAAATATCTTGCATTGACCGTAATGTAAATTACTAGACGTTGTACCGTAATGTCGCCTGTCAAGTATTTATGGCCTCGTGTTTGACCCTCATCAAGTGTCACGGCAACGCCTTGTACCGTAATGTCGCATGTACCCTTTTGTCGCTGTACCCATTCGTCGTGCTACGTTTCAGACTGGTCTTCTTCTTCCTCTTCTCCTTAACCCCAGTGGTCGGTGGACTTGCAGTTGTCCGAAGACAGTCTTTTAATCGCTGCATAGCTTCTTCCTCCTTTTGCCCTCGCACGTATACCTGGGCCTTTCCCTCCCACTTCGTCCCTCAGTCATTCCCTCGATCAGGGTGGTGAACCAGTTTGAATGGATTAGTAGGTGACCAACCATACTAGTTTCCCTTTTCGCAATGGTCTCCATCTTTCGCCCACTCTTTTGAAACTTCGTCATTAGGCAGTATTTCTCTCCACCGCATTCTTAAAGCCCTCATCGAGCAACACATCTCAAAAGCTACAAGGTAGCTCTTCCTCTCCAATTTCCTCAAAGTCCAGATTTCTGAGCCAACGTGATCTAAATGAAACTTTTTATAAATTTCTTCATGGTTTTCCAGTGACAGGTTTCTGAACGCCAGAAGAGTTCTCTTTTGAAAAGCGTTTCTCTTGTGCAATTCCACTTTTTTCATCACCTTGGTGTCAACTTGCAATAGTTTCCTACCGCCCAGAAATATCTCAGCCTTCTGTTTTTCAGTTATTGAACATTTCATGACCTTTTTTTCCCCGATTTATCATCATGTCGCATATATCTTTTAGGATCTGGTTCATTTAGTAAAGTGCAGACTGGTAAACCAAGTACTGGACCCCCTGCGTCGCTCTGAGAGGACAATTAACTTCATTTTGAAATGTTTAAGATCTGTAAAACGGTGAATAGGTTGGCGTACAGAACTTATATTTTGATTTATGGTTTAACGATCTTAAGATGGATACGGTATTATATAATAAACGATAAGAAGCCTTCTGAAAAGTCGCGTTATCAGCAAAGATTCCTGAATTAACTTGGACGGATTATATACTTTGCTAACAATGAAGGTGTCGACAATGATGATGGTTAACTTTACAAAGATAACAGCCAACGCATGCGCATATATTTCGCCTATTGTCGCATTAGAATGACAATATGTCAAGTATTCATTCAAAATTAGCCTTGACTCTTACGCGAAAATAAACATCTCTTGTTTTTCTTCCTAACTTATTATCATTTTTTATCAGTTACGAAACATTGCGAATATGACTGTCCTGTTTTAATATATAACTTATGTAGAGTATTTATTATTATTGTTCCTTTGTAAGTAACTCGTTGAGCTTCCTGCAGGTCTCCCATGTAATATATTCAAATAAATACAGTGCAAGTAGATTTATTTTCGCCTGACGCACGTTTCACAGAAGTTATTCTGTATCTTCAGAGGTTTGTTTGAATTGTCATTGTAAGCGAAAAAGTCAGTTACAATTCAAACAAACCTCTGAAGATACAGAATAATTTCTGTGAAACGTGCGTCAGGTGAAAATAAACCTATTTGCAGTGTATTTATTTGAAGATATTACAGTATTTATTGTAAAACAGGTTGCATATTAATTTAATAAAAAACTGTTCATCCAGAATCCGCATTCCCGATTTCTATGACTGTAGCATGTTTTTACAATAATAACGGCTACACGTAAAAGCGCGGGTGCATACACCCACACGGACATGCATGTCTGTTTTAGTATCCCATTCATATCTTTCGTGGTTTTATTATGAAAGAACTGGTTTTGGATTTAACGGACACTTCGTTTCTGTTAACTAGAATAAACGTATTTTAAACCTAAACAAATTTTTTTTAACATGTCGATCTGACTACCGCTTGTACGTGACACAACTTCCCCGAAACTATGTACGGGTCTATAGTCCGCCCTCATTAGAACGTAATGGTTACAAAACTCCACAAGGTGTGTATGGTGTAATTTCACGATCATTTTAAATTGAAATGAAGTGGTTCTGACGTCACTTCCTATAACTGCTGTGAACGGAAACGGATTACAATGACCGCGCAGATGACCTCTTAATACTCGGCTAAGTCCGTTCGTTGTAAGATTTTACTTCGGCGTTCTGTACCCTCGCTGCCTGACACTTAACATTTCAAGTGTTTTTAGTTAGACCAAAACGTGCCAGTCAGCTAGAGAATTAAATCAATGTTGCAGCTACTGCATTAACTGCAACAGCGGTTTTGTCATTGAAATCCGTGCTTTAATGTTACCGTGTTAAGCTGATAGAACGCTCGGCCAAAGGTAATAATCATTATTATTTAATTTAAATATTAAGGAGCCGTCAAACATTTCTAAAACATTTCTAGCTTATATAATTATTAAACGGTAGGCTAGGTTTGGTGTGGTGTCGACGCGATTGCGTGCCTCCAGCTCCAGCTTTTGGTTTGCGCGCCTGCCGTGTTGAACCCAATCATTTGCTCCTTTGTTGTGCTAGCAGGAAGGGGTGCCCACTTAAGTAATCGGTACAGCACGCGTATCTCTGAAGTTCTGGTAATTCCTGCCGGGAAAATGTAAAATAAAATAGAAAATGCTTAGATCTGATAATCTGTGCAATTCAATTAGCCTACGTCAAATAATGAACATTAAATTAATATAATTACAACATCTCGAGGTTACTAAGTAAAGCATTTCTGCTTTTATTTTTCCTATAAATACTCTGTTTTCACTGTGGGACAGACGCTTCAATGAAGGCAAGATCACTATTGAGAGAACTGCTTTTTGACCTTATGAAAGAAATAACGATATAATTTTGATTGCATTTTTTTATGGTGCTGTATGACGGAACGTCTTACTACTTATGGATTATATAAGGCCCCAACGTTGTTTAATAAACTGAGATAAATTATGTTTTTAAAGTGTTATTAATATCTACGCCTTGGGTAATATTGTATAGTTTATCTTTGTCATCGTCTGTGAGTCGTGCTTGACTTCGAGTGGCTGTTTCCGGATGCCAAATTGTTTTTATTTTTCACCCATCGATGACCTCTCGAAGTTTTTTTTAATTATCGGTGGAAGGGGGGAGTACGCGTGTGTTGGTACACGTGAGTTGTCCTCTTTACGATGACCTGGGAAATGGTAAACACCAGTGATGGATGGTGGTTCCATAGACAGTGCAATCTCTAAACACTCGTGGACTCATTCTCTCCTCCTCCCTGAAATGTCAGTATCCTTTGGAAGGATTATGTTTCTTTATAAGTAAATTGTATAGTGAATACAGTATAAAGGAGCAGTCGTGAACTTAATAGTCACGTTATGTTTCTCATTATTAATAAAGAATTTTAACCAAAAAAGAGTTCAAAAGTTGACCGATTTTAAAAACAAAATTTTAGAACGCAGTAGTACACGAGATAGGCCACAGGCGTAACTTGTGAGGGCAAGGGGGCACTCCCCCCCCATGTTCCGAGCATTATAAAATTTTGTTTCCAGTTGTTATAAATAAAAACTAACAACCAGTCAAACAGGAGACAGTTTCTATGCTTGCGAGCACAGTAAGCACTATTTATCAACGTCTGTACTGTTATCAGACGACTAGTTCCCATAAATTTATTATTCTTATTTCTTTCGAAGAAACTTGTAAGGGGAATGTTTGACAGACTTGAATGATATACGTCAAAATAATATTTCTGTTCGAAAAAAAAAACGCTAGAGACCTAAATTAACAGAGACCTAATTAACTGGAATACAATGCGTGCCTTTTACGCAAACAAAGACTTGTTTTGGAACACCGCAAGACGTCGATGGCTTTGTTCACGAATCTTAAAAGACGGTCGTTTGGAACTGTTATTTGATAATGATTACTGGTACAAGTGCGGTCGTGTACGTAGTCCGTTAAAGTACACATCGCTTGTCTCTTTCGTAATTCGTTATAGTTGTGATTGTTTTGGTTTTTTGTGTTGATAAGTACTGGGAAATGGGAGGTAAGAAACGCAAAGGAGTAACACTTCTTAATTTCTTTGAAAATTGCCTGACTGGCAATTTGAAAATTTCTTTGTGTTGTGACTGATTCGGCTTACTGCTACTACTGCCGAGCATTTTGTGACAGTGTACCTAAGGGAGAGGATGAGTTTACGAAAACTGGGTATAAGAATTGGAAGAACTGAAATTTTTTATGTTTATAGGCCTACAGTATATTTGTTTTAGGTAAACATAACCGGAAGTACAACTTATGAAGAAAGGTTTGTTGATCATTAAAAAATGAAATTGTCCTTCGTTTACTAACTAAAAATTATTTTACTGAACTTTCTAATTTTGTGTATAATTTATTAATTTTATTATATAGATGGTCTCACTACACACTTGAATTTATGAAGCTTTACCCTGCCTCCCCCCAAAGTTAGGCCCCAAGTTACGCCCATGCGAGATACTAACACGATAATACCATAATAAATATGGGTAATTGACAAATAATACGATAATACTTTTAAGAGTAGACATAATATTTGATTCTAATATTACTGTTGTAATTGCGTAAATAGCACGTCAACGCATGTGTGCTGACGGCATCTCTGAACAGAGAGATGGGAATTGAATCTCTCCTTCCACGCGTAGAGAAGTTGTCATCATCGCTTGGCTCATGTGCCCTGCTGACTTTTCCCAGAGCTGGAGGATTCACATCTCAAACGAGATGGACCTCTCTTTTCTTACCAACCGTTTTCGCTACTAGACTTATTCGACTAAGATAGAAAAATACAAACCAAAATGATTAATTTGAATTTAAAATGTAACAAATGACGAAATTAAGTGTAACTGCCGTTATTTAAGTAGGCTCATCTGAGATTATCTAGATCCCGTTGAATAGCCTACCCGTCACCCGTACATAAGGAGACGATCTACCTAGTGTAATACTCGACATACTGTAATCACCCCGGAATCAGTATTCGTTTACGGATTGCATAGTAAACTGATATTTGTAGATGCGCAATAGACGTTTTCTCTGTCTATAAGTTTTGTTTTCACTGTATTTCTTATTTGTTGATTGGGCACCATGACAATCTAGCATTCCTTCAAAGCTAGCGGAATGTGGTTGTGAGCTGTATCTGGGAATTCCAGTTACCGCTATTTGTGGTATAGGCCTACTCAGTTGCATATCGTCCAGACCAGGGGTTCTCGAGATCACCTTATATACAGTGTAACGTGGCAGCTTAACTAGTGTCGAAATCCAATTGCCAGTCCAGTGTGTTTAATAGTACTGAAGAAACTTTTTAATTTTATTTATTTAAATTTTTGTGTTTATTGCACAATATATTGCACGTACAAAATGTGAATACTTACAAATTTATTAAATTTTAATACAAATATAATGAGGTGATTATCGTACATCTCTTCAGCAGTTTTTTGTTGTTTTAATCTGCGTTTCTGACACAGTCAGAAACGCAGTTATCAGAAGACTGATTGCATTCACCGATTTCAAAATACAGCCGAGTATTTCAAAATACGTAAATAGAACGAAACAATTAAAATCGCACACCACGTTATTTTTAAAAAAAATTTCCACGCTGAATGAATTAAAAAAATGAAAACTCCTGCATATTTTTTTCAGCGGCAAATCATTTGTAATGCCTGATTGTTTCTGTATCAGGTCGAGTTTCTGTTTTCATTCTGGAATTATTTACTAGTTTACATTAGTTTACAAATTAGAATTGGAATTAGTTTACAAACCAAGACAGCCCCAACGTCGTCGGTTACCGTCACACGGTTGCGTCCGCAGCTACGTCAGTTGTGACTAACGTACTCATTTGCCAAGTATTTTAAACGTCAAAATATAATTAATACGCAATTTATGTTAATGTAAACATCACTTAAATAAAACCGATTTGGACATACAGTATGAAACGGCCGATTTTCGAAAAAAAAAATTACGGAACATAAATGGATGCAGTACTGATAACAGCAGGCTTTATCGCGTGTACTTTATTAGCGTGTTTGGAACCAAATATTATTTTTCATAATGAGTCCGATGTTTGTGAACGTACGGTGAATAATTATAGGTAATTAATTAATTAATTAATCAATTTGATTAAGTGTTGGTGGGTGATTTATATCCTTCTTAAGCCCCGCGATTGGAGCGCCAGTGTTTTATACGGTGATTATTTATAGGTAATTAATTAATTTGTTAATTAGTACAAAACACATCTGTAAAAGGTAAACCTCAAGTATTGGTATTGACAATGAAGTTAACAAGACATAGCTTGGCGTTATAATATACTTGTGATCATAATCTTCATAGGGCAATAGTAATAATGAACGCTTAAGCACATCTGGATTAGAATATCAACGTATCGTTTATTAAACAATACTTAAATTACAATTACAACTAACATTTCGTCGTTCCTGAAATAAAAACACAAATACCACATATATAACATATAATGGCAATATCGTTACTAGCCTACAACTGCAAACATATATGAATTAATTATTCCATTCAACAAATGTTATATCTATAATGCGTTCATAGTTCCAGATGGCAATATCTATTCATAACTTTTAATTTATGATTCATGATTATCTCGACATTGACATTTGTAATTATCTCAAAGAGTGGGGTCTTTGTGAGAAACAGGTTCTGTAGTGGTGATTATCAATAATAAATATTTTACATTACTTGATGTACGCGTATGTTATCCATTATCATTTGGCTGTAACGTCCCGTAGTTCCCTGTATCCAGCGATGTTGTTGCTTCGCATGTTGTTCGCAGATGATATCACTTTCACAACACACTACTAAATTTTCATGTAGGCGTACTGCTGGCTTGACTAACGCGAATGTTCACGTAAATATTGATTATCGGTTTTCTGTATGAAAATCATGCGTGTCCGGTTATTTGTCTGGATACGATCATCTTCGTTATGATAACTATGTACTTCTTGCCACAATGTGAAATTACTACTAGTGTTCAATGCAATAGTTCGTAAACATTATTATTACAGTAATAACTTTGTATTTACGAGTGAATGTTTATGTTAGTGAACTCGGATTATATTTATGAGTGACTCGAAATGTTTGACGAGTGTTACATCACTATGGTCGTTGATTGTCGCGCACTTATCTTAAATGTCACTTGTTCTGTTGTTATTAATCATGGTTATTAACACTGATCAACGTTGTAAGTTAATTTGAAATAGTCTGAATATCACATTTATGTAACCGTTCACTTTTGAATCACGAGCAAAATTCTAAGTTCAAAATTTGTAATTAGGCGACTGATAACTGATTTACTGATCAACAGAGCGCGTCCGCACGTTCAAAAATAACTGAGTAAAACTTTAAGTTTGACTGTCCGACTGAGTAATAAGCATAATGCTAATGATACTGACTTACTGACAGTAATAATAATACTGACTGATTCCTTACTCACTGATAATAATAATACTGACTGCGTCCGCGTGACACGTAGATAGTTTTATTAACTTCACCCCTACCAGATTTCCTCGTCAGATTTCTTCCACCACTTCGTCCTGTTCATCATTGGTCAGACTACTCGATTTCTTTGAAGAATCCACCCACCTTCTAGATTTCTCCTTGTGACTCTTTTCTGATTTGCTTCTTGTCTTTCGTTGCCATGGGAACCTTCCCCTAGACTCGAGTCCTGGCTGAATTCTGTCTTCTCATAGGTCGTCTAACATCTCCGATATTTTTGCCGGTGTCGTTACCCTGTGTTCTTAGAAAAGTTGTAATCCTAGCTTCGTCTCGCTATTGGATGTTTTGTCACCCCAAGATTTCTATGTTGCTGGCGTAACGAATCGTCGCATTGTTTGCTTAACCTTCCCCTTTCGTACCAATTAACAATTCTTTGACAGACGTCTTCTAGTAAAGTTTCTCTAGCTCTCTCCTAGTAAATCGTATATGTCTCCTAAATGAGCAGTCCTGCTGTGTTACATCGCCGTCTACTATTCACCTTCGTATGTGCTTTGTTGTTCCTGTGAGTTAAACTGTCGTAAACCCTTTTGTGTCCGAGTATGTTTTGTCATTTCACGTATGGTGTGATGTAACGCGCGTGTCATTCGCCTCGTTTCGTCGTAACTGTGTGAATGGAGTAGCGACTGCTTTGTTCTTATATTATGAAGCAATAACTCCACGTAAACCCTCTTCTGACGTTTCAACTTTCTGACCAATTGTCTCAACTGAACGAAGTCGTCGCCTTTTCGCCCTGTCGTACACCAGTATTGTTTGGCTGTCATTTGATGTTCACTCCTTATTTATTGCTTTACTCGCCAGAAATTTACTGCCTCAACGTGTCCCTGACGTTTGAGAAATTTTCAAAAATTTTCTCGCTATAAACGGTATACTCTGGTATGGTCTGGTCCATTCGCGGATAGCTGTGATTCATATAGGACTCATTAAACGGGTCCCAGAGAAATTTTCAGAACGCCTTTATTCGGGTCCAACTTAACACAAAGGCTTGCGAAGCGGTATTAAAAATAATAACTGAAAATCAAAACAATAAAACCTACACAACGTGTTATACAGTTTGAAGCTCAACAGCTCTGAACGTATATATACCGCTCGGTAATCGGGTCCAGATGGTACTGCGTATTCCGTGTAACCACTAACCGTTTGTACTGCGCATCCATTTATGTTCCGTAATTTGTCTTTTTTTTCGAAAATCGGCCTTTTTGTGCTGTTAGCGTAAAACGTCTTCTTGTCGAGCACCCCTGTAGTTACTCCGCATTTCCCGTTACCACGCTCTTCTTCCGTCATTATCTTAATTTAAATTCCATTTCTATACCTTCTTAAATTTATTCTGCACTATGTTTTCTTCACATCTACTGTCACGGCATATCCATACTAGGCAAATTGTTTCTGTATGTTGTTGCATATATAGAGCGCATAATAACAATGACAGTGAGAATAAGAAGAAGAAGAAGAAGAAGAAGAAGAAGAAGAAAATGGCAGCACTCATTGACTATATGGTTCACGAACAATCAGGGTGCGTTAGCACAAAATGTAGCTGATCTTGAATTTATACTAACAAAGGTATACAGAGGGTATGAGAAATGGGGATTAGTTTAGCTGTCAAGCATTAATGTATAGTATTTAAAGTAGTCTATGTTAAATCAATTAATAATTACATTATAAATTAGTAACTGAGGTTAATGTATTCTGAGGTATATTACGTGGAACACACGAACACTTTTAAATGTTCAACAAATACAATTGCAAAAGGGGAGACAAGAAATCAGACAAAATATTCAGAACGGTAAAAACGTTGTAGGACTACTAAATTCTGTTTAATGGGACTGATATATTTAATGAAACTTTAAGAAAACGGTAGGTAAAATATGATAGGCAGTACCAACCGATAGGACTGGAAGACGAGAACAGACGATAAGAAAATTATGGTAGACAGTACCAACCTACGAGAACAGACGGACAATTATGGTAGACAGTACCAACCTACACAACTAGAGAACGAGAACAGACGACAAGACAATTATGATGGACATGTCTAACGTACAGGACTGGAGGAGGAGAACAAACTATAAGAAAATTATGATAAGACAGTACCAACCTACGAGAACAGACGATGAGAAAATTATGGTAGACAGTACCAACCTACAGAACTGGAGAACGAGAACAGACGACAAGAAAATTATGATGGACATGTCTAACGTACAGGACTGGAGGAGGAGAACAAACTATAAGAAAATTATAGTAGACAGTACCAACCTACAGAACTAGAGAACGAGAACAGACGATAAGACAATTATGGTAGACAGTTCTAACCTACAGGACTGGAGGAGGAGAACAAACTATAAGAAAATTATGATAGACAGTACCAACCTACGAGAACAGACGATAAGAAAATTATGGTAGACAGTACCAACCTACAGAACTAGAGAACGAGAACAGACGATAAGACAATTATGGTAGACAGTTCTAACCTACAGGACTGGTGGAGGAGAACAAACTATAAGAAAATTATGGTGAACAGTACCAACCTACAGGACCGGAGGACGAGAACAGACAAGAAAAAATTACTGGCAGTTGAGGAGAACATCAGAGTTACAAACGCCTTCGTTGAACAAATTACTAATGGAATGGAAAAAAGGTACATTGTAAAAAAAAAGACAGCACAGAATAAACATCAAGAGACACGGATAGGTGGATCTATGACTGTGGTAGCCTGATTCAAGGTGGTTAAATAAAATTTCTTGCATGACCATCACGAGGAAGACGGTGACGCAATCCTGGAAAGAGGAATCCAACAGGGACGCCATGAGAGAACCAACGGTTGGCGAATCTACCAGAGCGCTAATATGTGAAAGTAGCTTGGTACAGTAATTACCAACATTACCAAGCTTGTTTGGGTTTGGGTAGACAACACTTTTTTCTATAATTAGTGCATTGTATTTATATACTGTTCATAAATACCTCCAAAATGTGTGTGTGTGTGTGTGTGTGTGTGTGTGTGTGTGTGTGTGTGTGTGTGTGTGTGTGTGTGTGTGTGTGTGTGTGTGTATTTATATCGAATACAAATAATTTATCAAACGATTGATGGTCGTGATGGAAATTATCTTCACTTCGAACATACTGTACGTGAATTGTCCTATAGACTTGGTGTACGATAGGAAATAGACTTGTGACGCAATATGACAAATTCACGTGCACGCGCGTACGTATGTTGACACGTGCGGTCTTTGTCAAGGCAAATTCTGATATCCAGGAAGCAATTCCCTAGTCATCCCAGTCCGTCGGCTGTCTTTCTGGTTAGTATTGTGATTCGTAATTTCATACAATAATATAGAGGGTCTGTGTAAGGCCTTGACGTATGGTAATGTGGTTTAATTCCCATCGCACGTTTCAGTACAGTGACTGGCATTATCGGGCGAAGTAGTACGGTGCACGTATCAGTTATACGTGACGCCCTATAATAACGAGATTTGCGTGTATTTTATATGTATTAACATGTGATGTATAAAGATATCACTGGATTGTGCCGTCGCTGTACGTTTTTTAAGCTACGTTTCGCCGGCAAGATATCAACCGTCATCAGGTGCCATATAATTTACGTAGGCATAGAAAGATGAAACATGTGACTCCATCATTTCGACAAGATTATTTTGTTAACCAATAATTTTTATATAATTTTCGTAAAATAATTTCTGATTCTTGTGACGAAAACTAGGTATACTATTTCTCTTTGAAAAAGTTCGTCGGTGATGGCAAATGTTTGATGCGATGAGACAGTGTATCAATGTGCTGTGTGTGTATGTGCGTGTGTCTTTCGTGTCGGGCTTTTCCGAAGAGTTTGCAAGATCACTCACATTTCCTGCTCAGGGAGTAAAATTCCGGAGAAGTTCTTCAGACTGACTGTAGTTTCGGCAAATGAATTCGTAAACACATACTACTTTTCTCCTAGGAAAAAGATTTTACGTCTGAACATTTTCAGACACTCCATTCAGTGGGGGAACGAGAATGTTTTTTTTTTTTTTGGGGGGGGAGATTTCTGGAGACATAACTACGAAATACCAAAGGCCTCACTTCTGTTAACAAATCAAACACATATCACAAAAAATCATAGCGTATTACACCTATAGCAAGAAGCAGACTGTTGTTACTTTTGTGAAATTTGTTCTTCAAAAATCATTTTTAATTTAGTTGTTGATTATTATTAAACGGCGTTTCGAATATTTTAAAAATAAACTTAAGCTCCTTTAAAAAAATAATAATTTTGTTACCATACTTGTGGAAAACCATTTTTATAAGATGTCAATGGGGTAAGTCGACTGCAAATCTTACAGGAGTTACATATCACACACGCGCGCGCGCGCACACACACACACACACACACACACAAGTTGTTATCATTTTAGATCATGAGCACAGACATATAACAATTAAAAATACTAAAAAGTATTAAAAATAATCTCAAATTCCCTCAAAAACATCATACATTCAACATCTAAAAGTTTAGCTCTCTCAAGACATTGTCAAAATCAGTTTATAAAAAAAATACCTCAAAAATCTGTTAAATATGAATATAACTACAACAACTTATCCAGAATAAAATATCATGAATATTTAAAGGAAAATATGGAATACCGTTAGGAATAAGTACCGTATTCTTTTTCCAGAGCGCTCTTTAGCTAACTTAGTTTTGGAGTCATCTAAAATGTATGTAAAAACCATTAAAATACATGCATATGCGCATGTTGTATGTGAAGCAAAAATATTAGCATAAGCGCATTTTGCATATGAAAACAATAAAATTTTAAGTAAACGTGTATAAAATAACAAAATATTTTTAAAATTACAAAAACATAATATTATGTACTTTCTTACCATTTCGTATCTCCTGGAGACCATTATAAGTTATATTTACAGGGTTTTCATTCATATTTTTTCAGATTTCTCAATAAGCTTTGTGTATCTGTAGGGTAGAAAATTTTAAATTTAACATCCAATGTAACGCTTAGCATTATCCCATATTGAGTATCAATAAATTGTAAATTGTAAGCTTTATACCAATTTCTAACTTGCTCAACCTTTTATTTTCGAACGAATTATTCAGTTTAGAAAATAGTTGATCCATTATTTTGTATGTTGTTTTATGTTAATATTTATATAGCAAAGGAGTTTAATGACAAAATATTTTTTTGTTATAATGGAGATACAATATAAACTGTATAATGTAGACAGTATGTTTTTTTATATATAAGTCACAAAATAATTATCAATATTGGAGACGCTATAATTTTTAATATTGGATATGATATAATTTTTAATTTTGAGGACAATATAATTTTTAATGTTCTGTCTTCATAATAAAAATTATATCGTCTCCAATACTAAAAATTTTATTGTGTCTTCGATTTAAAAAATATTCTTTCTTCATTTAAAAAAAATCTGTCATCTTCAGTAATACAAATTATATTGTGTCTTCGATTTAAGAAATATTCTTTTTCATTATAAAAAATGATGGTCTTAAATATGGAAAATTAGATTGTATATTCGATATAAAAATAATACCGAGTCTTCATTATAAAAAATTCTGTCGTTTCCAATAATAAAAATTATATTGTATCTTCTATTTAAAAAATATTCTTTCTTCACTTTAAAAAATTCGATTTTCTTCATTAATAAAAATTATATTGTGTCTTTGACATAAAAAATATTCTGTCCTCATTATAAAAATTATGTCGTCTTCAATATTAAAAATTATATTGTGTCTTCGATATAAAAATAATATACCGAGTCTTCATTATAAAACATTCTGTCATCTCCAATAATAAAAATTATAGTGTGCCTTGGATTAAAAAAATATTCTTTTTTTATTATAAAAAATTCTGTTGTCTCCATTATTAAAAATTATATTGTGTCTCCGACTTAAACAAATATCTTTTCTTCATTATAAAATATTCTATAGTTTCCAATTATAAAAATTGTGTTGTGTCTTCAGTATAAAAAATATTCTGTCTTCATGATAAAATTATATGGTCTCCAATATTAAAAATCATATTGCATCTTCCATTTAAAAGAATATTCTTTCTTCATTGTTAAAAATTGTATTTTCTTCACAAAAATTATGAAAAATTATATTGGGTCTTAATTATAAAAAAGTATATTGTGTCTTCAATATGAAAAATTATATTGTGTCTTTGATACAAAAATAATATTCTGTCTTCAATATAAAAAAAAACTGTATCTTCATTATAAAAAAATATACATTTTAATTAAAATTTTGTGCTAGATAAATACTAACTTAAAACAACATACAAAATAATGGATCAACTATTTGCTAAACTCAATGATTCGTCCGAAAGTAAAAAGTAGCGAGTTAGAAATTGGTAAAAAGTATAAAGTTAATAATCTCCAGTATGTTGATACTCAATATGGGATAATGCTAATTGTTACACTGGACGATAAATTTTGAAGTTTCTTTCCCGATAGATACACATAGTTTATTGAGAAATCTGATTTAAAAAATATGAATGAAACCCCTGTAAATATAACTTGTAACGGTCTACAGGAGACACAGAATGTCAAGAAGTACATATTATTATATTTTCATAATTTTTAACAAATTTTGCATATTTTATATGCTTTTACGTAGAATTTTAGTATTTTCATACGCAACATGCGCGTAGTATGCATGTATTTTAATGATTTTTACATAAATTTTGGATGACTTTAAAAATATGTTAGAGCTCTGATTAAAGAATACGGTACTTATTCCTTACGGTATTCCATATATTCCTTTAAATATTCACGGTAGTTTTGTAGTTATTTTAATTTTTACCTTTTTTTATAAATTGTTTTTGACAACACCTTGAGGGAGTTAAACTTTTAGATTTTTAATTTATGATGTTTTTGAGGGAATTTGAGAGTATTTTAATATTTTTTAAATTGTTATATGTCTGTGCTCATGATCTCAAATTATACTACTTATATATGAAATATCTTAAAATATTTATATATGAAATATACTTATATGTGAAAATATATATAAATGCTGGAAAGACTCGAATTATACGGTTACAGTATTCTGATATAATTGTTATTACAATTATAAATAAATAGTAATAATAATAAATTTTTATTCACACGTTTTAATATTAAGAAATTGATAAATATTATATACAGTTATCGTTATAGACTGTAATTCAATTGTAGGTAATAACAAATAATTTATGATTCGGTGTTTCTGTTAAAAACCGAAGCACTGATAATTTTGTGTGCGACATTTAGGCCTACGGTAATTAGCATAACAAGAAGGTAATGGTGCGCAGTGGTAGAGGCAATGGCATATAGAGCGAAGCGTGAGACAGTGTGCTCGCTCGTGGTAGGGATTGTTTAGGGTTGGCGAGTCCGTTAGCTCCCTGTGGATCCGTTAGTGCTGTGGCGTGGCGTGGCGTGGCTTGTGTTGTCTAGTGCGTACAGTCCGTTCTGTGAATTCTATACAATTTTACTGTAATTTTATTAGAGAGAGAGAGGCTAGCAAACAGAATTGGATTATTTAGTTACTCAAAATTCAAATGATTCGTTCGGTATAAAACCGGCTGTGTAAGCGTTAAACGGTTACTAAATTTATGGTATATTTTATTTTAATTGTGTGTGTGTTTTTTTTAGTGACATTGCGTTTCATGTAATAAACTTCGTTTTTCGAAATTTTTGTTTCGTAATTAACAGACGTTGTTGAACTCGATATCTGTGAATGAGATACGTAACATTACTCACATGAACCATCCCAAAATGTTAGTACTCAGCTGTTTCATTTGAATCTGGATCGTACAGCTGAAAGATCAGCTGGTTAGTCATCCACGGCTCGCCTAAAAGTGTGAAGTTTTAATATGCCAAGAATATTTAATTGATAAACAAAGTGGCGTGATGTTAAAATTTAACATTTACTTCAGTAATGGCGAATGTGAAACGTTTGAAAATCACGTTTGTATTCAGTATGTTATCCATTGTGTTTATTTAAACAACATTTATTTGCCGTAGTTTTGTGCTTTGTTTGAGGTTATAATGTGTGAAACATAATCGATGCATGTTAATATAAATATTTAAATATCGTAAATGATATGCTACATTTTAACGTTATCTTTGTTTCTACTAGAACCCGTTACGTAAAATTGTTTTAGTTATATTTCCGACAATCAGCCGCTACTTCGGTTTGATATTATAATATTTTTAACTCGTACGGCTTGTTATTATTTGCTATAGTCATTTGTACGGCATCGTGATTTAGTACCGTCTCACTCTTTGTGAATGTGCAAAACTGGTTTTCACGAAGCACGTTCACTGCCGGCAACATTCCTCCGTAGTCCCGCCTTCAAGTTTGAGGTTATACAAATGGACAGTCTTCACGCACCGTTAGTCAATAAGGTAGACGTCAGGATTCTTATCGTCGGCGACAAAATTACCTGACAGGTTTCCGATGGTTACCGTATTCCGCCACACAAAAACGTGTTCTAAAACTAATAGAAAAATATACTGTATATGTTTCATATACCGTAATTTTCTTTAAAAGCTAACTGAATAGCATATAGCTCAATTTTAATGCATTTTAACCAGGTGCCATACGATATTTGTAGAAAATAACCAGAGTCCACTGTGTCGAACGCATTCATTTTTCGTTATTGCACTTTTTCGTCTGTCGTCAGTTTCAACGTGTAATCGAAGCAAGCAATTCAGCTTTTGGCACCAATTGCGAAACATAAAATACAGTAGAAGGATTAGAAGGACCTTAAGTGTGGAAAGAAAAATCGTACGGTCGGGGGGTATCTTTCTTATAAGTAAAGCGACGGACAAGAAATAGACATTACTCATGTACGTAATATCCATCGACTACTTGGAAACAGATTACCCTCACTGATTATAAATTATGGTAGTGTTGCTTGCACGTGTTCTTCGGTACCGATACGAAGTCGAATGAATGCGGTAAATGTTTCGACTGACGGCGTGACAAACGTTTTAAGTCGGGAAATTACCGATGTGTTAAGTAGTTAACACGTTATATTCGATATTCTAGTATAATGTGTACCGAATTCGGAATATGTGTTTAGTACTTCCGTTTAAAATCCGGGAAAATTCATAGTTAGAATTACAATCATCGCGGACCGGTATTAATAATTCTACCCTCGACAGACGCGTGTGTTGTAAAGTTTCACCCGCATCCGGCTTCTGTTTTCGTAGCGATTTACCATTGTGCATACAAATGCGTGTAGGTTACTGGAACACGTTCGGGTAGGCAAATGCGTACATTCTGGTACGATAGTTCGGTTCTCCGCCGTGAGTGTCACTTCCTTACGACAGCTGACAGACCTGTGTAACGTTTGTGAGAAACAGAGAAAACGTCCCCG
This sequence comes from Magicicada septendecula, assembly GCA_034769895.1. Lineage (NCBI taxonomy): Eukaryota > Metazoa > Arthropoda > Insecta > Hemiptera > Cicadidae > Magicicada > Magicicada septendecula. Next base: position 264,097,133 of record CM068376.1, read on the forward strand.
AAGGAAACCAGTGCGAAGATGTATTCCGTTGTAATTAATTTGATCTCCCGTTAGTAACAAGTCTCGTTAGTACTGTTATGATAAATGACTCCCCCTCCCCTGAATTATAGTTATAGTTTTAGTATAACTTATACCTCTCGACCACTACGCATCTATATTTAATAATTGCCGGGACGGATCTTACAACTGTACTTTTGATAGGACATTCGACACGTGAGAGAAACTTTAATGAACTATGACTACAAGGTAGCTTATAAGGACTGGTTTACAATCTTGAACTGGTATTTGTCCATTGTTTACCACGCGAAACACTTTAAATAATTTACAGGTCTCAGTGAAACAAATGTATATACGGTATATTAGCGTGTGGGTAATAATGTATTGCTATTATTTATTCAGTGTGAAATGTTCTTCAAATATTAACCACTTCTTCAAGTAAAATTATTATTTTATTTTCTCCTGACGCACGTTTCACTGATCACATCAGTATCATCAGAAGATAAATGAATTGTAATATAATATATAAGTATCGATTAATTGTCATGAATCCTCTGATGATACTAATGTGATTAATGAAACTTGCGTCAGGAGAAAATAAAATAATAATTTTACATGAAGAAGTGGTTAATATTTTAAGAACATTTCATGCTATAGAAAGCTGCAAGAAATATTTAAGACTTACTTACAAAAATATTATTTATTTATGGATAGGATTTTACTAACCACTAATTCTGACTCGCGCTTTTGTAGGCTACGGTGTCATACAACCGAGTGATAACAGAAATCGTTCATCAATGGATGACGAGTTTAGTGGTTAACAAAAATCATGAGCAAACATCTGTTCAGTATATCGTCAAAGTTTTTCACCGCTCTTTCGATTAGAGCCTAACATTATTCTCACCATGCTTATATAGGAAGACTGTTTGATTTAGTTTTTATTAAATTGAAGCGGTAATTTGAAACTTATCATATCGTAATTTTAAACTGCATGCGAGACTTCGTGATCGTGGACTCGCGTCCCGGCTACTGTAGGCTACGGGTTTACTCAACTGCGTGCGTCAGTCCAAACAATATTGGCTGTTTACAGGGAATACGTTACGATAATTTGTGTTAATTGTTGTGTGTTGTGTGCGGCAAATAATTAATTTCTCGCGTGTGAACAATAACAAGCACTCGGTTACATCAGCATTCAATAAGTGTCTTAGCTACTTTGAATTTATAAACGATCACATAGTTTGAATTGGCATTAACTGCAAGTCATTCTGTTGTAAGAATTAAAATTTCTAATTGTAGTGTCTTCAAAATTTCCGCTGATATCGACGTATTGATTTCTTAATTTTTCTCAAACGATTCAATAATATTAACTTCTCAAACGTACAACTACAGCGGACATGTAGCTGAGGGTATACTATGTATCCATTGTTGGTGCTGCTGCTGGCTGCACTTTGGGCTCATGTGCCCTCTTGTGCGTTTGGAATTGATCCGCGGTCAGATTTTGTGTCCCATGTTGGAACCAGTATTGAGGAGGCAGTTGCCGCCATCCGTGAGACGGAACAATCCTCAGTTTATTTCAATTTATTCTCAGTCTTCAAGGTTTACGCCAGCATGCATGACAGTCGTTACTTGGAACAGTTGCTTCTACGGTAGAGGACAACTCTATCGTTTTCCTTTTGGAGTAACCGACATTGTGTTTTCTTATATTCCAATCCCACTATTATGAAATAATGTGGATTTAAATAATAACTTTTAAACAGAATTATCACTGTTGCACACCACTATAGAAAAAAAAATCGGAATAATTTTTCTATAGTGGTATGCAGCAGAGATATTTCTGTTTGTGATTATAACCACTAACACAACTTTCTTAATTAAATTTCTAATAAATTTTAATGATGCACAAACGTATACCACTTTTTTCTGCCGTTGCTTATCTTTTCGTGTCATAAATTTCCTTGTACTTCTAAGATTTTCGCAATTTCTTTATGCCAGATTTGTTTCGGTCTTCTCTTTTCTTACCATGTTTGTCATTCCGGTCTCGTATCTTACTTTCCTTTCAATATCACCACCAACACCGTCTTCTTCGTATGAATTCGATTTCAGATATTGCGTGTGTTAATCTATTCTGATTTACAAATATATAAAACTGCAGGTCTTTCCTTCTTTCTCTTATTGATACGAGAAAAAAGTAATTTTTTATGTAGGACCACGGTATGGACACCATCTCCCTTCTTCAGGACCGATTTGGATGGACGACAGTGTTGAGTTGGCCAAGGGCAGCTACATGCGTCAGTTCAAGTTAAGAAGAAGAGGAAGAAGGCCCACGGTAATAATGAACGAACTCAGTTTGAATCGCAAATTACAGGGAACAAACAGTCGGATGACCCGCTGCTGTAATAAATATAGGAAATGTTATCAAGTTGGACGAACTGTGCGGTTGACTGATTTAAACTCAAAGGTTGAACAGAGTGCCAACTCCGCGTTATGTGGGATAAGGAGCTATTTGACGAGATATGTTTTTCATGTTTCTTTCATTAGACCCTTGATATTTACAAATTCCAACGCTGTCCAGTAGTTACAGACAGTGGTGTATCCAGAATTTGACTTGGGGGGGGGGGGTCCGGGTGGGATCGGATTCATACAAAATAAAAAAACAGGTTAAAATTAATCGACGTTACTATCTTTAAAGTGGCTGAAAACCGCGTGATAACATCATGAAATCAGTCCCAGTAAAGTAAACGGTAATAACACAATAAAAATTCTCGTTACTGAAACATCGTTAAAAGATACTTATTTGCTGAATTGATTTTCCTAAATTTCATATTTCAAACGTATACCCTAATGCTGTGTAATAAACCTGTCTGCGTATTTAAGAAAGTGTCACTGTTATATTAGCGTACACAGCTAAAAAAATAAAACAAAAGCCTAAAATTTAACAGATTAACAAAATTTGTTAACGTTTTCGCCCTATCGGGGAGGGGGGAGTCCGGTGCCGTTCGTCCCCCCTCCGTAATTACGCCCCTGGTTACAGAAACGCTGTTTCCCGCTAGACACCGTATGCGTCTTACCGTGTCATTCTAAGTTCAAATATTTCAGAATTCACTCATTCTGCGTTTGGTGTGGTCGTGTCGTATAACATTTCTTAGTTTTCCTATCTTCAGTCGTTTTATGCATATCCTCTTTGTTCTTACGTGCCTACGATTAATCACCGTATTAATTTATCAATCGCTGAAATGTCTTCAATAATTCCTCCTCTCCTTTTAGTTTTTATAACGTCAGTTTCTTTTGTTTTCAGGCCATGTCCACGTTTGGGCTTGTTCACACTTCACATCCACTGTTTGTCCTCATTGCTCTTAAAGTTACAACGTTCTTTCCGAATCTAAACGAGCATACAAATTTTCCCGATCTTTCTTCTTTCTCTCGGTGTATAAAAGATGACATGATTATTGCTTAAATACATCTCGTTCTCTTCATGTTTGTCGGATTACATAAACCTCTGTCTGTGTCCTCTTCTTTACATTGACAGTTTGTGTACGTATGTAAACTTTTATCTGAACTTTTCGGAATAAGACTTTTGAAAGGGTTTTCGGGTTCATAGATAAATCGAATACGCGCGCGCAACATCACGACGCGGCGCGTACACACGCGTACCGTCACGAACGTTATTTGTATCCGTGACCTCACAGACAACAGTCACTACCATCGTATGTATTCTTGTACTTTGTGCGAATTTTCTATCGCTTAATTTTTGTTTACTACTTTATTATTTGGTTGTACAAATTGTTAGTATGTAATCATATGATGCCAGTGAACTACATACCGTTTACAAAAGTTGAGGAAACGATAGGCCTACGTCGTATATTTGTATGAAAAACGTAATTTTACGTTAAAATGTTTACGCACTCTTTTGTGTAAAAACATTAGTTCTGTATTATTATTTAGTTAGTTTTAAAATGATTTAAATAAACACACACGCGTGGTAGTTCTCCCGATTTATTCTTAAACTCTGACAATTGTTTCAGCGGATTAGGTTATTCTCAAAGAGCTACTAAGAACAACTAAATACAAAGAATGTGTTGGGGTGAACATGTGTTACGGGTGTGTATGATGGAGGGGGTAGAGGAGCTGGTATAGGTCAAATGACTATAGAAACCAAGTATAATAGGAATGCAAATTCTAAAATTAACTAAATTAAATAACTGCTTTTAACAAAGGAGATACAAAGAATTCTGTCTGTTCATTTGTTATATTTTTGTTATTTTTAATTGGTTTTTTAATTTAACAAAAACGTAACAAACGAACGGACAGAATTATTTGTGTCTCCTGTTTTAAAAGTAGTTATTTAGTGTAGTTAATTTTAGAATTTGCATTCCTATTATACTTGATTTTTACAGTCACTTGACCTTCCCTATACTAACTCCTCCACCTCGTCCATCATATACACCCTACACACACGCTCGTACACACACCCTTAACACATGTTCACCCTCTAACACAACCTTTGTATTTAGTTGTTCTTAGCAGCTCTTTGAGAATAGCGTAATCGGCTGAAACGATTGCCAGAGTTTACGAATAAATTGTGAAACTATCAAACGTTTGTGTTTATTTAAAACTTTTTAAGTAATACGTTTCACCAAATGCGCTACGAGTCTTCAGTCAGTACCGTTCAGTTAGTTTTAGCTCGATGATTATTAAACTGTCCGCTTAATAAACACGACCGATTATAGATCGATTCTGTTGTAGAATTTCATTATTTGGTACACGAATTGTTAGTCCTAAGTGATAAGACTTGCCGGCGAAGCGCGCGCGAACACACACACACACACGGAATATTTGTATGTGACCGAAAATAGAAACATTATTTTTATTAAATCCTTAAATTCGTAGTGACCGTCAACCAGTAGTGCCATGAAGGGTTTGCGATATATAAAATATAACACAAATTTTAAATTATTTGTATCGACAGTATTTATTGTCATCATTAGGACCTGTATGATTACAGGATAAAATATCAAACACAACAGATCAATTAGTTGAGCGAACGCGCGCGCGCGTGTGTATGTGACCGATACTCGCAAACCCTTCATCGTTTATATTATTTTTATTACAATATTTTGGTTTTTAGAGGAATAAATCAGGAAGTATTTTGTTGTTGTTGTTGAAACGTTTAGAAACTTGTAGTAACTGATGACGATGACAGAGTGAATTGTAAGTGAACGTTATGTAGTACTGTAGGCCTATATGTTCTGTGTAAATATGAGCGGATTTCAAGCAGTGAAGCGCGTCTATATAGAACTACAGAGCGCCTTCTCCGGCCACCGTGAGCAAGATGATACCAGTGAGTTTTGTTTTATTGATTAGATAATCTGACCTTGGTTGTATATACTGTATATGTATACACATAATCTAATGATAACAATTATTTAACTAATGAATGTGTTTCTTATTTACGTTTAGTGGTCGTAAGTGCAGTGTTACGCTGCTGTATCACAGTAAGTATCGTATGAATTTTGTTACCTACTCGCTGTTGTTTCTGGTTGGATTCGTGCGTCGTTTTTTTTACTTTCAGTCGCGGTTTCTTTCGTTGAGAAGAATTCTCAACAGTGCGTGCGCAGCGGTAACACAAACCATCTTCGATTCTGAAAAACGTAAGTACTCGTGAGAACAAACTTCGGGTATGAATTTTGAAAACCGTCACTAAAAAAACTTCTGTAGTAGTTGATAATGTGTTTTAAACAATTACGAATCTGAATGCAACACGCGTTGAAATACCACGACGTTTTGTTGAAATTTATAAAGGCGGATGTTAATTTTGAGCGTGTTTGTATACACCGTTTACATCTAGCTTTTGGATAGGCCTATCGATTTTCTTTAGTTCGGCGGTCATGGGTCTGGAGCCTATCCGCGATGCGTATTATGACACATTATTTAACGTGTATTTTTTTATACGCTTCGACTTGGTAATAATGTACATTACAAAATGAAAACATTTAAATAGTTACATGCATTATGTTGTATTTGTGTATCAGCCTAGGTATTTGGTGTCTGGTAATACTCGGTTTAGGCGAAATTCAGTTACAGTTAACTGAAAATCTCTGTTTAGGGTTAACGCTTTCAAATAAAGTGTTAAAATATTTATTCGTTAATGCAAATTTTCGGAAAATGGGTACGATAAAGACCGAGTTTTAATATTAAATTATCTCTTATTATAATAATATATAAATATTATTTATTAATGTATGGGCCTCTTTATTAACGATTTAAATTAGTAAGCCTATACTATAGATTTGTAAAATATAAATTATCATATATTACAGTCTATTGGATTATAAATCATTTTCTAAATTTATATTGGTATCCTTCCAGTTATCATCTGGCTCGCAGCTTTGTGTTTTGGTTCAATATTGTGGTTAATACGGATATGTTTGTTTCCTTGTTGTGACGGGTTTTGGTGCCACCAAACGCCAATCAAATCAGTTAACAATGAGTGTACTGTATTATGCTCTAAACATGCCATAAGTAATCGAGAAAACATCCTGTTTGTGCAGTTATACCTTATTAATTGATGAATACGCGTAGAAAAGGAACTGTCGAAAATAAAAAATAGTTATTATGATTACTTAATTTAAAAAATATATTACTGTATTACTTTTTTTTATTTATTATCAAAATACCCTTATAGCATATTGGTATCATATACCATATTGGTATATATAATACCTTATATATTGGTGTCGGTTTACATCAACTACACTCTATATACAAATTTTTTCCATCTTACTCTGTTCATTGACAATGTCTTCGCTTCACTCCAGCCCAAGCTTCTTTCTCTCAAAATGTTTCCCATCATTCCATCCCAAGTCAGTCGCGGTCTTCCTCTCTTCTTTCTCCCCCCTGATTTTGCCTCCCAAACCTTTTTTTACCATTCTATCACTATCCATTCTCTGCATATGTTCCCACCAGCATAGTTGTATATTATTACTTATGTAAATTAAAAGTGTACAGAGTGGGCAATAAGTCGATGACAGAAGTGCATTTTTGATATCTAATAATTTCAAACAACTTATTGGACCATCCTGTATAATCATTGTGTATTATTTGTCTAACCTATTTGATAGTAATTAGATATATGAACAGACGCGCGCGCGCGATCGTACTTTCTTGCACCTACATAACTATGGCAGAAATAATTAATTTCGTCTGTAAATGAAAAACGTATTTTGTGACGCATGTTACACAAGATTATTATTAGCATCATCAGTGACAAAGTGTTAGTACTTGGAAATAAAGCGTAGTTCGTACTTCCGTCTATGATGACTTGGAAATGCGCGTCAGACAATACAGTTTTCACACTTTCAGATGAATCTCTCTCTCTCTCTCTCTCTCTCTCTCTCTCTCTCACTCTCTCTCTCTCTAACACGAATCATTGGATTAGGCCGCTGTGTCAGAAAAGAGAATTGCATAATAAAAAGCGAGAGAGAGTTAACTGTTTCATATGGCCCGGTCAGTGCACATGATGAACACTAAACATTGGCCCTGTCGCACGGCGGATCTCGCATTGTTTGGATTGGACCGCTTCGTTTCTGCCTCTTCAAGGTGAAGATCGAAAGGAACCGCGTCGCATCCCACCTCGTGATGTTTGTAAAAACTGATAACAATAAAAAAACGTACGGCCCCAACGCGTTATCTAACTGTTACGTATTCGCGAATAAAAAAACGTTTTGCAGATAAAAAAGCATTAATTAAAGACGTTCACGTACTTATTATTATTTCTAATGCGGAAATAAATAAATAAAATCATAAAGAAAAATCTGAATCACATTTACGCGGTAATACGTTTGTTGTTAATTCAGAAATGTTTTCGCGGAACGCCTAGAACTGCCCACACTTATGACGCGTGAAAGGAGGCCTGTAGGAAAAGTGACATAAAGAGGGGTTTAAGTTTATTCTATAGTTCATATTCTCCAACCTCATATCTCCTTATTTTTCTTTTTCTTAAACAAATCTTGCTGCTGCTTCTTCTTCTTCTTCTTCTTATTATTATTATTATTATTATTACGTATTAAATTATTCGCAACCATAGGTTTGTTTCTCTCATTGTGAACGAGTTGTTTGGAAACCAAGTTTACCATAATTCCTCTCCTAATATTTTGCGAACTGTATGACAGGCGTAAAAGATGAGTTATTTCTCTAATTTTCAATGAGTTGTTTGAGTTCACTTTGATTGAGACGTTTCGATCACTTTGGTGTTGTGGTTGGTATTGTGCGACTGGGTTCACTGTTACCTTGTTGGCCTTCCAATGTTATTATTATGATACTTTTATTATTAACGTAATTAATGGCGAACACCTACCGTTATTCTCTTCTTGTTTCGCCAATTCGAACGACGACGAGTTGCCAATATGGGCTAATGTCATCTCATTTTCTTGCTCATAGGTTAGGTAAGGTTAGGGTAGTGATGATCATAAATAAGTAATAATCAGTAATATTAAGGGTAATGTTATAATTATTAATCTGTAGTTTGTTCAAAAAGTGAACAACGGGGAGACTTGATGGCGGCGGGTATGAACTATTAAAGAACCTTTTTAAGCAAGAATCCACCCGTATCCTGCCGAACGAACTCGTACCTTGCGTTTGAAGAATTGCGTTGTACCTGATTTCTACCTTCGACCGAAAATTCTTCCGAGGTATGATTATTATATTAAGGTACGTCGTAGGTAGCTTCACATATCGTGAAGAATCTACAAGCTTACTCATGAAGCGGTGGTAAAAACGATTAGTCTGCAATCCAGACATTTTATAATAACGTACAGTGTATTGTTGCCCTTATGGTCAAAGTGTAGAGAGCAAATACGAGTCGATGGCCGTGCGTAGAGCTGTCACAGACTGATGCTAATTGCTATACTGTTTATAATATCTCTTAACGAAAGAAAGCTGATGCATTTACCTATGGAGAATCGCCTTGATGTAACTGATATTTTTTCCAATCAGTCATCAACTGTGGCTGTACAACCCTTGATGGATCTTGGCCTGCTCCAAGAGTCGATTCCATTCCTCCCTATTGCATGCCTTGGCTTTCCAGTTTCTTATGTTCAGCTTTCCGAGGTCCTCCTCTAACTGGTCTTTGAATCTACTTCGGGGTCTTCCCCTTTTTCTACTACCCATTGGTTTCTGGTAGAAAATAGTTTCGTAGGCTGTCCTTCCTCCATTCTCTGTATGTGTCCAACCCACCTTAGCCTGTGTATTTTGATTAGCCTGAAAATGTCCGGCTCTTTGTAAAGATGGTATAGTTCATAATTATAGCGCCTGCGCCACATTCCATTTTCTTGTACTCCTCTAAATATTGTTCTTAGAATCCGTCTTTCACAGCAACCTAGGAGTCTCGCTATTTTTGTCACTGTCCAGGTTTCTGAAGCATATGTCAGCACTGGCCTGATAAGTGTTTTGTAGATTTCTTTTCTTTCTAATAAAATATTGAAATATGCAAGTGGGGGGGGGGATAAAATCCTTAATCTTAGTATATTTTGTTTGTATTTCACCTGTTTCAATGAGTCGTCACACTAGACCAGCCTCTGAACCTTGCAGCAGATCGAATAGTAGGCAAATGCCAAACCCCAAGGTTGTAGGCCTACATTCTTTTTCTTCAGCACTACAGCCCAATGTGAGCCCTGGCTTCCAACACCGATCTTCTCCAAAGTCTCCTGTCTATGTCAGTGTAGCCCCTAACATCTTTTCTTCTTAGATCTTTTAGCACATCATCCAAGCATCTTATCCTAGGTCGGCCCCTCTTTCTGCTTTTATAGACTTGCGCCCTCAGGATTTTTTTTTGCATATGCTGATCATCAATGCGCTCTTAGGCGACCTAACCATTGTATTCGTTGAGCCTTTATGAATCTTACAATGTCCTCATGATTCAATAGTTCGTCTATGTCCTGGTTATTTCTTATTCTCCATTCGTCATCTTCTGTAACCGGGCCATAAATACGTCTTATGATCTTTCTTCAAACCTTTTTTATTGTTCTTGTCCCTGTTTTATCAGTGTCTGTGTCTCGTCTCCATAAGTAACAACCGGTCTGATAAGTGTCTTATATATTTTTATTTTTGTGTTACGACTGAGTTAGCTTCTCAGTAGTCTGCTGTTGTAGTCTCCTATTTTCTATTTGTATGCTGTCATGTATTGTCGTGTGTATGCACCCTTCGGTATCAATCATGTTAACGAGGTATCTGAAGTTATTAACTGCATCAAATGAATTATCCTATGTGCATGAAGTATATAGATATCTTCTTTCTGATGCAGAATTTAAATCAGCGTTGCGTCCCATTCCAGCGGATTTTTGATTCAGCTCTTTGTATACCTCAACTAGCCATTGTCTTGATCTGGCTATTATCACATCATCGTCAGCGTAACCGGGGCATGTGTAGGCCTACATTAAGTTTCAAAAATCGGCTTTCCCGTTTCTATACATCCGAGTGGAAACGAGATGATTTTCATGTGGTTACACGTTTTGCTAACTCAATGATACGTACACAGTTGTGTACCTTATAACAAAAATTATGTATGGGACACACTATATTCATTGGAAAATTTGCATGCTTGTAATTATTTAACATTACACAGTCTTCCGGTTTCGGATCCGATTTATTGTGCAAAAAGTGTAGAAGTCTCACGCTTCAATGACGAGGCGTCTTCAACGGTAGAGCTGCGTAGTGACATAATCAAGGATGGCGAAAAACGTCTGGTTCGCGGACGAAAGTTGAAAAAATTTTAGTCTTTTGTGTGTGAACAATTCGTCACGTATCTGCCAAGGGCTGCGTTTCTCAAAATATTCCTCCCAGTGGTCGTCGTTTTTAATCCTTCCATTAAAGTTGTCATCATCCCAGATGGTTATGTAGACGCAAGTGAAGGACTGTCACGAGGATAGGGAGTAACTAGAAGGGACTGCTACTAGTCGCTCCATATATAAAAAACTATAATGCGACAGTTTCAACGGATCGATTTTCTGTTGCGATTCTGTTCTGGGAAACAGACCCAAACTAACGCGGTATTTTTTCAGTGTAGAAACTATGGAACTTCTCTAAATCAAAGTGCGCTGTTTGTATAAATTACATAGAAAATTTGGCAAAACCCAGAATACAGCTTTATTAATTTTATATCCGGCGTTTCAGTAATTAAGATTTCAAGATCTTTTAACAACATAAGCACCATACATCCTAACGTTACTTCAATAATCGTTTCTAATAATTATAGTGTACATAAGATCTTTTGTTAATTTCTGTTGGTGGCAAAGTCGTTGGTACGCATCCCTAGTTTACACAACTAGAAAGGTTAATTCTCAGTGCCAGTGTGAATCCAGTCCACTTTTTCAGCCTTTTTTCTGTTACCGGAAATTGACAATTGAAATCCAGGCTTGTCGACTACCCCAATACCAATTGTATTATATTTTGAACTAATTCGTGGGTATTATTATATCATAAATGACGTTCTCAGGTGTCTTACAGTAGTCTTGTCCTTCAAGATCCTGCGTGGTCGTATCTTTTCCCTCCACTCCCCGCTCGGGATATGGCGGACACCTGCATATATCTCGGGCTTCACCTGGATCGTCGTTCCGAGCCTGGCGGACACGTTCCGACCAAGTAGCCCGCAAAACTGCCAATCGTCTGTACAAACTCCGTCCCCTGCTTTGCAACAATTCCATGACCCGCCGCCTAAAGAAACTCATCGTCACCACTTAGCCTACGTGGCGCCGATGGTTTACCTACGCGATCCCTGCATGGGGCTACTTGGTCAAAACCCATAAGCCAAAGCTTTACTAACTCCTGGACCTAGGATTGCGCTGGGCGTGTAAAGCCCACTACCTGACTTCTTACAAAACCACCAGAGGCTCCTTGCGTGACCGTTCCCTGAACGCCACCATACGGACACTTTTCCGAAAATTCTATCGCCGCTGTGCCCGCTTTGAGGGCAATCACCTAATTAGCGCCCTCGGTCGCAACCCATCTGTACCAGGTGAATCTTGGACCCGACCTCGGCGAACACTCACGCTCAACTAGATAACTAATTGAACCCCCACGGCCGGTAGCAGGCCATGCCCGGTCCCTGCGGCAGGAGTTCTGTAAGGGCTACAAGCGGGCGACGGGCAAGCCTTTCTTCCCGCACAACCCTCACCTCTTGTCTACCATAATCTTGCAGTGTATCAGTTCGGACAGACACTTCGCCGCTTAAAGTGTTCACTCTCGTTCGTGAATAACAAAACAATCTTGGAACTTTTTATAATATTCTCATTCATTTACATAAATGCACATATTTTTTTCATTCGCATATTTCGTAGTTAGAATTTGTTCTGTTAATAACCACGTGTTATTGATACATTATTAAATCGACGCGTTATTGTCTTGCCCATCCTCAGTGACGTAACTCTTTAAGTTTCAATACTACTACTACTACTACTACTAATAATAATAATAATAATATTATCCAGATGTTAACAATACTGTCAGTAAAACGTGGTTGTCAACAGAAAACGCATAGGCCTATTCAATTTTTGAATGGATGTAACTAATTCTACGGCTTGTCCCACAACGTTATGCGGAATTTGAAATACCGATCAGCTGATAATGCTGCACTGTCGTGTATTTTTCAACTGCTGCCCACACAATATGATCTAGTTGAGCGGCTTTGCGTTCTCTGTAGCGTTGATTTTAAATATTTTCACTACTCAGAGGCAATGAAAATTTGTAGTCTGGCGTGTCAATACGAAAAACAAACAACCGATTTCTCAAGTATATCGGGACTATCGGCGACTAGTAGAATCAGAGCGTGTAATTCTCCGAAGACGCCAGTTCGTATAACAGGCGCAGTCAGTCGTAATTAATTATAAACATATGGCAATGTCTAATGTGTGGATAATCTCTTTCATCAAGTTTCTCTGACTTATAATAGGAAACCGAAATGAAATGTTCTGTGTAGTACTATGTTCTATGGTACAGAAATGTTTTTGTCTAATGTATGTTTCTGTCTTGCTTTTTACAGATTCCCTGACAGGCGGTTCCCCGTCCGGTGAACAAAGAAATTTGACTGGTCCAAGAATGGACGGCGTCGATGTAGTACAAAATGGTGACGACCAAAAGCCGGTCAATTTCATCGTCGGAGACGAGCAAGAAATCGATTCCATCTCCTCGGAGAACACCGACGAAGAAAGACGAGAAGATGGAGACATGTTTCCGACAAGCAACGGACCCACAGGCATGACAAACGGGCCCTCCGGCATGATGAGCAACAGCAGTTCTTACAAGGACATGTTCGGTTTGGCGGAGAGGAGAAAACGTTTAAGGTGAGTAGTTTAATTACCGTGTTGCTTAGTGTGTTTGTGTACAATATAGGTAGTACATCTGAACGGACCGTGGTCAGTTGCGACCCAATCGTATAAAACCCGGTCAGGTGCGATCAATTGCATTTTCATGTTATTATAATAATACCAAGATTGCCATTATACTTCTAAATATTCCTAGCCCAACCTAACCTTACCCGACCTGACCTAACCTAACCTAACCGGTAGCTGTTGTATCATCTCAGATCCTCTTTAGGCAGTCGACTACCGTATTTTACGAGTACTCATCCAAGAAGGAATCCTTTTGTAACTGCTCCTACAGCCTTGGCTCACAATGTGCCGTGGGCGCTTCCAGGTATCACCATGAGATCTTGGTTACGAGAAGTTGTCTTAGGGCCTTGTCAATTCGATCGTAAAACTTAACGAGTAGGGCGTTTGTCATAGGACGAACGCCGAGAACAGGACATCCCCAAGGATTCTGCCCTGAGGGACGTCAGCGGTAATACGCCTCTCCGAAGAGTGACCGTGGTCTACTCTCACGTGGAAGCTACGGTCTCGCAGAAAACTAGCGATCAAACGAACGTAGCAATCAGGATTTCCGTGAGCTTGTAAATGACACCCTCGCGCCACACGCGGTCAGAAGCTTTCTCCACGCCTAGAAAGGAAGCGGTCATCTGTTTGCCCTGACAGCCGACCTCTGTAGTGCTCTCCACCAGTCTCATCAGCTGATAAGTCGTGCATCTCACGAAAGCCGAACAGTTCGGGGATCAGGACGTCCAGTCTTTCCAGGTGGTCTCGAATCCGACGTTGGATGAAACTAAGGACGCTTGCCTCCTTCCCACGTCATCACATCCAGCAACCATGAATAAACGTTTAGTGGACATTTACAGACAGTTTGCAACAACGTAAAATGTATTTAAGAGTTTAAATATATTTTCAAGCATTAAGCTGAAAATGTAGGTAGTTTAAAATGTGAAAATTCTTTGAAATAATATGCAAACCGAGAACGCAAATTGTCTAATTTCGAATCTTATGGTTTTAAATCACAGGTCCCCCCTGCAGGCCCGTTGGTTAACGCCACGCATGTATCGATGAAGCAAAAAAGGTAATTTTAAACAATTAATGTCTGTTCATTGGGGCCGCCAGAATTTTGTTCGATGTTCAGTGTATTTGCAAAGTGACTGTATAGTTAGCTGGCGCACTCCGTGAGCAATACCTTACAGGTATTTAATTAATGTAATCAATTAAATATGCATAATTAATCACTCAAATGTTAGTCAGTTTAATTAATTTACTTAATTAGTCCTGTTCAATGAGTAGTTCTATTTATTTAACCCCGCATAAGAAGCCATATACAGCTATGCAAATATGCAAATTAGGCACATTTATCAGTTTGCCTGTTAGGTAAATTAATATGAAAAGAAAACAATTTATCATTAACTTCTAACGAGATTCATGTTATGTTAATGTCGCAAGTTGGCTGTGCCATATACAATTCTGTGATTTACGTTAATTTGATACATAAGTTACTTAATTATCATTTCTGATTGACATGTGTAAATCTAGTTGATTAGGAGAATCTATGTAATATGTAAATTGACCTAGTGTGATGCACCGTAACCTATGATTGCACCCTCCTCTTCTTTTTATATCTTACGTATTATGTGGATCGCAATCGAGGTAGTCATAAATAACGTAACACATACGCATATCTAGCTCTAGAAATAAAAATTTATTACTTACTAAGCAATTAGTAATCAGTATTCTCGATTGAACATAACATACTCTTGCAACGAAAACAATATATCGTACATCTTACTTCGTTAATTGATGATACTTCCTCTAGTTTTAAAAACATGAGTATAAAGAATTACACTAAGCTCTACTCTACGTTCACAACCTTACTAAAGCTAGTGGACTCATATTTCCAGACATACTTCCGCAATAATGATCGTTTTATCTAAGTTAATTAACATCTGATATTTATAATCATCTCGGTGTGGATTCTTTTTGAGAAACAGGTCAGTGGCTTTATAACTACCAACAATAAATAATTTACATTACTTGTTTTAAGTTATCCAATTTGCGTAGAAACTCCGTCCGGCGTCTTGCGTTCCTCCATTCTCCAGAACAATCGTTGACCACTTGGCACATATATCACAGATGAATGGTACACCTTGCACACACACTGGTCTTCGCACTCCCGTGTCAATGAATCGAAATATTATACAGTTTGGTTTACACGAATATTAAACTCGCGCTTGAAACTAACAAGTCTTTTAACTCCATACTCTTTGCCGTTAAAACACACTTTGGCATTTTAATAAATAATATCTTTGTTCATTTCTAACTCCTTTGAAATACCGCGAGCGAATTGATATGGTTAAGTAATATAATATCACTGAGATCTCCGATTACGGCGCACTATGTTATATGACACTGTGGTAATAAACTGATGTACTATTAAGACATTATGCACTGATGTATTTAAACTATTAAGAGTCTAAGTTCAATAATACTGAGAGTCTAGTACACTATTAAGTTGAAATCAAAACTGAGATTTTACACTACTGAGAGATTTTATAATACTGAAAAATGTTATAATACTGAGAAATTTTATAACACTGAGCCTCGCTCGTGGTCAATACACCGTTTTATAATATTGACTCCTACTACATACTCTAGCTCAATCTTCTCCATCCCTCCATCGTCGTTCTCATTGGGTTCTTGTCTCGTTTTCTACAAAAAACTCCTCCCAACGTCTTAAGTTAAACTACTCACTCCTTTCCGATTCGTTCTCGACATACGTCTCCATGGTAACGTCTTTCTGCAGTCCTGCCTTGACCAAACCTTAGCATCTGATAGGCTGTCTATACCCTACTTTCAATACTTCTGGCTGGTGGCTCCACCCTCGCAATTCTCCGAAAGACCAATTTCCATGCCTGTCGATCACGCGTTTGTTTTCATCCCTATCTAGGCTGCGTTCCTCTAATTGATATCCTGTCACCCTAGTGTCCTATAGTCTCTTGGTGTGACGAATCTTTGTATTGTCTCGTTATATCCTCTAGCATCTGTTTCCCACGCCGATGGTGGCCGACTTTTGAGTACCGCACATCTGCCTTCCATCCCTCTGTTCTTTCGTACATGGAATGGTACACGAGCACCCTCCTGTTGGTTACATTGTCTTCTCATTCTCGCAACATATGCCCTTTTGTTCAAATGACAACCCTCTAAGTTGAGCCATTGTAAACTCTGCGCCAGAGTGTCGCCTTTGACATTACACACATGGTGAAACAACGCCATTGCTTCCTTCGTATCGTATATTCTTGGTAACTGTGGGTACGAGGCAGCGCTTTTGTTTCTGTGTTACCAACTTGCCTTCCCACGCGTATACCCTTATTTCACACGTCTGCTAACTGAGCCATTGTCTCCGCTTGTGAGGCGTCCAATTGTTGTCTAATAGAATAACAAGTATTGTCTTGTGCGACAGTTGTTACTTTTCCCCTATATATCACCCTCTTGACAGCAGCTAACTGCATTCGCGTCCGTTTCGTAATCCAAAAATTTCTTCAAAAAATTTGTGCTATAGCCTGTGGCACTGACTTACTGTTTTAAATGTTGTCAACAGTTTTTGCGGTATCAGCTGGTATTCATTCTGTATAAGTTCGGCCGAGTTCTTCGATTAAGCTAAACTGCATTAGCATTAACGGATCCATAGAATAAGGTTGCGGATTGTTGACTACAAAACACGCGTTTCGCGCTAGACCTCATGCCTCCTCGACCATAGTAGCTGGAGCCAACAATGGCAAGCAGCTCACCTGGAACAGCAGGCTTGCCAACGCCGGTTAATGTCTTCACCGCTTCATCTCCGATGGCCCGATACTTCAAGCCCATTCTCCAAACCCTCCGTCGTATCTTAGCGACCGAACCTTCACGGTGAGCGTCGACGGGTCCTGTTCTTCAGTTCGAAATCCCGCCGCCGGAGTCCCGCAAGATCCTGTTCTCGGCCCCGTTCTGTACCTCGTGTACACGAACGATCTGCCAGTTCGGCCCGGAGTCACGTTGTCCCCCTTCCCCGACGATGCCGTGTATCATTGCGGCTCCCAGGGGCGGATTTGCTGTACTTCCGCCCCCAGGCATGGCAGATAATGCCGCCCCCTCCACCCTCTCCTATCTCTCTCCCTCATTCCCCCTCCCTTCCCCTCTTCGATTTCACATCCTCTTTCCCCCCAGTTTGATTGTATGCCTCGTTTCCTTTGACTTTCATGTAAAAATAAATAAACATTGATAATATAAATATTTACTTGTCAGAAAATAATAATTAATTTTAGTTAGAAATTAAGGGAAACATAAATAAAATCACATAAAACATGGGTACAAACATTATTTATTAAATGACACGGAAAATACTGGAATACTGGTACAGTTATATATGCAGCTCAACTAATTTTATCGTAGATAATTTTTATATTTGTGCGTGCTTAATTGAACTGGCTTTTATACTTATAAATTTGTTTGAATCTAAAAATATAATTTCTTAACTCAAATTTTGCCGCCCCAGGCAAGTGCCTAGTCTGCCTGTGCGTAAATCCGCCCCTGGCGGCTCCCTGTCCCCAGGATTTCCGAAAACTACAGGGTACTTACTTCCGGACTGGATAAGGAAGTAGCGAGTTACGATCAATACGGAGGAATCCGAGGCGATCTGTTCACCCGTCAGTCCATTCACGCGATTGCAGAAGAACTACGTTATATTCTGGCAGCAATTGGATTCGGCCCAGATGCTGCAATGCAGCCACGGGTGCAAAGACATCCCGCACAAACAATGCTACATGCTACAGACTTCATACTTTATAACGTAAAACATGATACATTCATGGATTTAAGAGTTGG
This sequence comes from Magicicada septendecula, assembly GCA_034769895.1. Classification (NCBI taxonomy): domain Eukaryota; kingdom Metazoa; phylum Arthropoda; class Insecta; order Hemiptera; family Cicadidae; genus Magicicada; species Magicicada septendecula. The sequence continues at coordinate 264,115,348 of CM068376.1, forward strand.
AGCCCTGTCACAATTACGATTGAACCGTATTTGGTACCAGAAAAAAATATAACAAATATATTTCCCTTCATAGCTAAATAATTTTTTAATATACTCGAAAGGTGCTTAAAATTGTATTAATTTGTATTTTCATTTGGCACAAAAATCGGTACTGTCACACTCATTGTGTTCCAAAAGGGCGAGATGGGCAGCGTGAGAGATGTTTACAGCGAATATGTATCACGTTAAATATAAATAAGTTGAACGTGATTCACAGCACGGTGGGGAAATTTTGTTTTGTGGCAGCACTGTCCGCGGTGGGAGTGTCCTCTTCATTTGCGAATCGTTACTACGCGATCAGCTGATACAACGTCACATCACACCATGTGCGCGTCATTCAGAATGTTTGGCGCGGCTACAGTACCTTCCCATTCCTGTGTACTCCGTAATGAACGCATTATCTGATTTAACGCCAGCTGTTTAACGAGCCCAATTATGAGCACGGCGCTCGTGTTTTCTGTACAACGGCGTGCAATTCTGTACATTTATTGGTTTCGTTTTGAACTGCGGTTTTTAGCATTCGGTATGCACAATCAATATAGAGTATATCGATCATTTTTGTGTACGAGCTGTTCAGTGTCTGTTTTTATACGATAAGATTATAATTGAAGCAGCTCAACGTAAATATTAAAATGCGGAGATAAGCTGTGGATTCAGTCAACAGGACCCTTATCACGCGCTCTTTGTAATGTTTGTATTGATGAAGTATCCCACGCATGGTAACTTAATCCAACAGATAAATTACGAATAAACAATGCCGCAGCGTATACTTTATTACCGTATTTTCTCGTATATAATGCCCACTTTTTCCCAGATTTTCTCTCCCAAAAATAGGGTGCGCATTATACTCGAATAATATAACTTACATGCTAAATTGTAGATCTGGACATGTATGGTCAGATTGTCTATGGCAGAGTTAGCAACATCGCTTTAAACTGGCAGGCATGAGTTTAATAATTGTAAAATTAAATTTACCGGTAATTTGGTTCGCAGTGTTCATACCTTCTCCATCAGTTATTTGTTCACGTTGCAGACTTGTAACAATACTCTGTTGTAACATTCTGTTACTGTACTTGTTTGTCTTTGTTAATCTGTTTTTGTTTTTACAGTCGTTCATTACCTGTATTGCGTATGTTGTCAAGAAATATAGGCCTACTGTATAGTCATAATGAATGAAAGAACATCTCTATCGTCTTATGGGGCTCAGTTTAAATTATCCGTAATAAAATTGAAAACAAAAAGGAAAAATAAGTGTTCCTACTACTTGTGATCGGCGTTCTTTCTTTAGTAAAACATTTAAGTTTCCAGAAATAGGAAATCATCTAGTCCAGTTTTTATAAAAGTGGGGCTTTCGCCGTTACTATTGAAATGGTACAGGCTCAACGTTTTCCTCGGAGTATGAAAATAAAATTATCGAGTTTCATCCATTTATTGTATAAACGAACAATTTCGATTTGTCTCAAACTGGGAATGGAGACCAGTGTTTTTTGTCTTTTGCCATATGCCAATGGTCACTAATATTATTGAAAAAGGTGCGAAATCTGTGCCCGTCAGGTCAACAGGACACGACAAACAAAGGTGCATCAGAAGAATCAGAAGAGGAGAGTAATTCAATATTGCTTTCTTCAGAAACAGATGAAGATGTTAATAAATGCAAATGCTATGTGCAAGTGAAAATCTAAAACTATAAGAAACTAAACAAAAACTATGACGTGTGTAAGCTTTAAGTAGTTTTAAATTTTATATGATTTTAATAGTTCCGTTTTGTGTTTACAAATTAATAGACGTGGTAAGTACTTTTTTTTATTATTTTTTTATGAAACACTGTTTCTGCACAGTGGAATATTCAAACAATGTATATTTTTCTGCGTCCTAACAAAATCTGTTCAACTATTTCTCATCACAAATATGGATGCGCCTTATACACGAATTACATTTTTTCTGCAAAATGTTACAATAAAATGGAGTTGCGCATTATACACGCGAGAATACGGAATTTGTTGGCGATCGAGTAATGATTTGCTAACTACCCATTAAACCTTGGCTTTTGTGTTTTAGAAAGTAAAACAAAAGTCGTACAATTAAAGGTGAATTTGCCGATTACAAACAGGATCGATCTGGTTAATAAGATACAGACACTTTCACTGTTTCAGTTATCTGAAATTTCTCGCACTTAAGCTACATTAATTTGTTTATGCCTAAATTACTGAGGTTAAGTGATTTGCTTGAATCAGACGATACTAGAAAAATATGAGGACAAAGGAGTTCGTCGACAAAAGGTGAGGAGGAGGAGGAGTCGAACTACCGGATGCTCTTGATTACGTGCTAGGTTGTTGTTTCTGCACATCTTCGTGATATGTGTCTCTGACACGTACGAGGCGGTATCGGAAAGTTACCGGACTAGGGCCTTAAAAAAGTAAACTCGCTTACTTTTTTTATAAACGGTCGCCATCCCCTTCCTTGGGAGCGTGTACATCGATTCCAGCATGTCTTCCGTCCTTTAAAAGAGTCGGTGAAATCCTTTTCCTGGAGCCCGTCCACCACTGCCTGGGTTTCTTTTTACTTCCACGTTCCATAAGGAAATGTAAGTATGGTGATGGCGAAAAAATCGTGTTCGAGATAAGGGCTGATTCTGATTGTACTAACCTCAAAACGTGAAGAAAAGTCATTTTTCGAAAAGTGTCGTGTGTTTGTCTCTGTGTGTAGAATTTTTTTCTATGGCGAACGATAACTGCCATAAATTCAAACAGAATCAAATAATTTTTTGCATATGTGTCTGAATTGTAGAGGACTCAAGGCCTACTGATTTTGGTGAAGATCTGTTAAGAGGATGGGGTAGTTTACGTGCAACGTTTTATGTTTTAACAAGAGTAAAGTACTTAATTTTGATAAATAAAGTATCCTGAAAAGAAGGTCATAATAATCAACTGTAGAAAGGTAGATGAAATATCTATAAATGAAAAGGGTAGTTGAAGGGGTGGGGGTAATTTTCTATAAACGAAAATGATAGTTGAAGGGGGAGGGAATAATTTTTTATATGCATACTACGTTATCGGCAACAAAGAAGTAGTTTGTTGTTAAAATTCCTTCCCGGGCTGTTTGACCTTGGTCTAATGTTTTCTGCAAAAGCAGACGTTTCGGCACTCCTATCGACTGCCATCACATGGTTCTCCATACCGATATTTGATGCTTTCTACGGTGCCAAAGCGGTGACCTTTTCATCTTCAATTTCATGTTGGTAAACAAAACAACACGGTGTTGGATCCGGAGAGTACGGAAGGTGTGGGTCGACTGTCATGTTGTTCTTCGTAAGAAACTGTCGTTCTAAGGGAGTGGTGCGCAGATGCATTGTCACGATGATATAACAGCCAATTTTCTTGGCTCCGCAATTCCGATCTTTTTCGCCGTACGTTTTCTGTCGAGCCCATCAAAACGTTACAATAAAAGATAATTAACCATAACACCGGCTGAAACAAATTCTCGGTTAGTTCACGAATTTTTCCACATTTTTAGGTGTTTTGTTTGTGAAAGGTCGTCCAGACCGGTCATTGTCTTTCAAGTGATAACATTCTACCGGCCTTGAAACGAGCATGCCACTCGAAAACCTGTATTCGACTTTACGATGTTTTTGAGAAGCCTCGCGAAGCGTTTTAAAAGTTTATGTAGCCGATTTACGAAGTTTTTCACAAAATTTCGTGCAGACCCATTGTTCGGATTTATCGGTCATGTTACACGGGTAGTGACAAGAGGGTATGAAATATTTTGTCTAGACAAAACGCGCATCCAGTACGATGAAACTCGGCACACTGACAGAGCAATGACTGCCAGTGTCCCGTTCAGTACTAGCACAGTCCGGTAACTTTTCGGACACTACTTCGGATACTGGGATCTATAGAGTGTTCCAAACCGGATATAGGGTGCACCGATGGATTAAAAGACCCTTACTCTCGCACGCACACCCACAACCGGTCCGGCCCGACCCGGGCGGTTCAGGTATAAGTATACGAGCCATTTCAAAACTATAAAACTTTTAATGTAGCTTATAATCCAAATTAAACTAGAATTTTTTTAATCTCCGTGAAATTGTGAGAAAAACGAGCCCAAACAGCACATAATTGCGATAAATATGAGTATTTTAGGGATTTCTAAAGCAAACGCAGTATTGGAGTACTTAATAAAGATTTTATTATAAAGTAATAAGAATGTTGATGATATCTTGATGGTTATAAACAAAAATTGTATTGTATTTACAATTTACATTCATGGTGCAAAATTACGTCGGTAATATGAAAATTTGTATTTTTTCTACAATAACAAATGGTGTCTTGTATGTAATATTCATAAAGAAAGTATTTTATTTAAAACTATCCCAATGAAAAAGAAAAAAATAGACAGATATGATAACTTACACAACTGTATATATTACATACAATTACCTATTTACATACTATATTTACAATATAAATAACGTATTAATATTTAAGCACAGTACTTGATTGAAAGTTAATTGTAAGCACTAAAACTTACAAATTTTATTTGATATATGCAATGTACACACAATACATTTTACTACAATAAAGATAAGTCGAATTGTGCGCGATTATCAACGAAAATTAAATAACATTTGCAAAATACTAATTTATAAAGCCAAAATGAATATTAAATTAGACTTTGTTGTACACCTAAAATATATTACAACCACGTCGTGTTTGGTGTCATTTTCTTTAACATTTTATGGAGATTACAAATATGCTAAGTTTGTTTGTTAAAAAATTCATATTATAAAAGTTGCAGTTACGTAGTGGACGCCCCAGTAGATGATTCATACCCCAGGCGTGCGGGCCAGCTGCGTTTGTGTGTGTGTGTGGGGGGGGGAGGGGTCTCCTAATCCCGTACGTGCCACGCGACTTGGAACGCCGTATAGTAGACTTCGGCCCATGCTTTCGAGTCCGGCTATGACCCCTCGGCTAGGTAAGCTCATAGTAAACAACTCAGTGTTACCTACGCCTGTCCCGTTTGGGGATACCTGGTCGCCTCCAGAGCGTTCTCGACCGGGGACTTAAACTAGCATGCAAAGTCCCCCTCATATTCTCTTCACGTGCATTCCGAAGAGAACTGGGTGACCATGCACTTGACGACAAGACGCCCGGCCGAGTTACCCACAATTCCTTGATCGCCTGACTCGGCAAAAACACTCTAAGGCCAGGTGAGTCTTGGAAGCGAACCCCGCTTATTAGCCCTGGTGGTATAATCCACCAATTCGAGGGAAGGTTATTAATTTAATGTTGTTAAATTAAAAACATACAAATAACTCCCAACTGACCCAGTAGCAGGAGTCTATTTGGAGACTCGAGACATTGCACTACTCGCGTAAACCCGAGTCGGAATGATATTCATAGCACGTGTGGTTTGCGGACATTAGAATGCACTGCGCTTTAACGGAAAGAAAATAGATGTGTGTAACATGTGTTGTATTCGTGTTTACTCTTAGTCTTTTGCACATCCATTTTGCGCCTCTTACTAACCGTAATACGTGTTGCAAGGTACAGTGGCAGGCAAGGGAAATGTGAGGAGTTTAGAAAAATTAAGGAATACGGGAGCAGGAGAAACGTCGCAGGCACGCGACATACATGCGTCATGTACATTCCGGACGTGAGTACATCAGTATCGAACGAATATCATGACTGTGTTATGTATTTGAATCATCGACAATCGAATGACGTGGCAGTGTACGCCGGCCCGAGTTTCGATACAGAATTGTGTCTTAGCAGCAGACGAGATTTTAGTGCCTCGGTAGTCATACTTCTTTCCACACGTGAACGTCAGGCCTGATGAAACAAAGGTATACTGTACACATTTCGTTTTTAGTTTTGTAAATTCGCGATACAAACGAAATCGCGTTCGCTTTAGGAGTAGATTTAACGTAGGCTTACTGTATCTTCAGCGGGGTATCCTATAGTTGGGGGTTAACCAAATGTTATTACAGGTTTTGTTGTGAAACAGAGGTGTTTGTTTAAATTAATGATTTGTATTAGGTGCTTCATAGCTATGCAATCTGTTATTTGTTATGAAATGATTCAGGAGTGTATAGCTAATAAGGACCCCATATATAGGCCTCCATATATATATATATATATATATATATAAAGTTTTCTGAGGTCTTATATATTACGGCCGCCAGCCTTAGCCACAGTACTGTGGTTTACCGACTGTAGAACTTTGTCAGTGTTTCAGTCCTTTAAGCACTGAAGATGGCCACCGAAACGTTTGCTGACAACAACATGCGGCGCGGCCTGATAGCCCGGAAAATCGAAATACTAACTAGATTTGTTAGTAAAGTTCATAACCACTGTTTTCATATTGTGTGCTCTCGCTTTTTTCAGAACTTTCATTACTTACGTTGATAATACCACCTTTTTTTTGAGCTTCAAGAAGTACATCCATGCTTTCAATCTTTCCGACATGTTCACAGCATTTTTCTGTCGTGAACAGTTATTATTCTAAATTTTAATTTCTTGGCTTCTGTAATGTCATGTTATGAATAATGCATGAAATGCAACATTATGAGCTTTTAACTCGAGCCCGTGTTAGATCTATAGGATTAGTAAGCACGGTAAGCATAACATAGCATGTCCATGTTTTTTCAATAGTTCATCTACATTGAATTTTTCCGCTCTTTTCCGTATGTAGTTGTATTAACTATTAAATAGAGTTTTCCAATATTATAGAACTTCCGTAGCCAGTATACCGTCGAAGTTTTGTAAGATGTGGAAGCAAACTCCCCGTGGTCGTGTAAGTTAGCAAACATCCTCTCTTCTTCACGGTTAAGAAACGATTGCTGTTCTGATCTCTCTGTTTGTTGAAACGTCAACCCAATCGTGAAACGATTCCTCTATATTTTCACTCGTAGCCCTGGTTGGTCGGAACTTTTAATAACAACACTGTTACCGATGAGGATCCTCTTGGGCTTACTGGTGACGATGCCCCATCATAGAGTTAGAGAAACGTTTGGTATTAACAATGATGACGATAAAATGTTATCCACATGATATCCAAATAATGATAAACTGTAAACCAAAGAAAGTTGTTATTAAAAGCTTCGTCTATAGGGTAGGCTTTTTTTCGTCTAGCAATAATGGATGATCGAACTTGTGCTTCGTCGTTCGGCAAACCTGATAAATTCAACCTTGTGTCTTGCCTACAGATAATGAATATCTCCAGTTGGCGCAAACATGGAATACCTAATTTCTTTGATGTATACCGAGTGAAAATAATGACAACAAAAGATCATCAGGATATGCACAAATGTAACACACGCAGCGTCGTGTGGTATAACGACTTTGGTCAATCATGTATAGCTTGCGGCTGTCGAGCTATCGGAAGTACATGATATTCCGGCATTGAATCACTGCTGTACAGTATGGTAGGGAAATTGGAAAGTACTTTCTACCGCGAACGTAGTTCTGGATAGGTTTCGAGTGATATTCCTACGCTTTGTGTTACCAATTTTGATACGAGTGAAAAGACGTAAATTCGTTAACTGCGTAAGATAGGGTAATAAGAATCGGATCAAGAGCGTCGTTCAGATCGGATAGGGCGACCAATTTACTGAAGTGTTTTCCTAAAGCCGCAAGTGTGACGAAGGCTATGTGCATAAAAAATGAACGAAATTTGTACTTTTTGTAACGTTTAATTCAATCCGTGCCCCACTCCATTTCTTTTGTTGTAATTCATCCTTTTTTTGCAGTTTTGATACGGCCTTCAATGTACTACTGACAGTGAAGCCTTCACATTGCTGAAGGTGAAGTTTACACTGTTTCTTTATTCTCCTGTTGAGCACGTTACATCACTTTCTATCTTATTTTAATTCCTACATTTATCCGAATTGACTCTGAAAACAGATTGCAGATGGTTATACATTTGTTAAATGGAATCTGCAAAGACTCTGGAATGCAGATATCCGCGATTAAAACCAAGGTAATCGCTTTTTGTGGAACTGATACGGGCAACAATTTTTATAGATACTGTCCTGGAACAAGTTAGCAGTTTTGAATACCTGGGCTACAGTGTGTTTTATAATGCAAGCAACGACGTGGTGCATAAGTTGCATAAGTTCAACCTTATGTGTGGGACCATCAGGCGAACCCTGAAGTCGGTAAGTAAAGGAACACGCCTAAAATTCTACAAGGTGATGGCTCTTCCCACACTTCTTTATGGGTCTGAGAATTGGACTTTAACGAAAGGCCAGACCAATCGCCTCCAAGCGGCTGAAATGAGATTTCTCAAGCACGTGGCAGGGTCTACTCTCCATGATCATAGAAGAAACACATATACGGCAGGAACTGAATATTATGAGTTTACTCGACAGGATCGCCCATTATCGGCTGAATAGGTGGGAACATCTTTGCCGAATGGATGACTGCCGCATCCCCAAACAACTATGGAACTATAAAGCTTGTCTTTATATAGCTTGTATAGTTCCTCATTGTGACCCATTCTCCATATCCCATTGACTTGGATTGGTCTATATGTTCTCCTCAAAATACTCCATTCAAAGGTATTGACTAGGTTAGCGGCTCGTTTGTTCAGAGTCAAAGTCTCGCTGCCATATGTTATCACCGGTCTACTCATAACTTTATATAATGTGACCTTGGACTGATGTTGGATATTCCTTGTCTTGACTATAGTTGTCAACGAAGCATATGCTCTATTTGCGTCCTGTATTCTTTACCTTATTTCATTTATTTCTTCATTATCTTCTGCCATCCAACATCCTAAATACTTAAACCGATTAACTACAGTATTTCCAGGTTTAGCGGTTCGATTTCAAACTGTTCAGGTTTCCTGATTTTCGTTCGAGTGGTGATCATAACATTTGTTTTATCTGTATTCACAAAGATTTATCTGTATTACTATATATTGATTTACAGTAATACTTTATAGTATTATCACTTTACACTAACATACGCGGCCGCGTGTACGTACATTTAAATTGTAAACAACTTTCATCATAGTTTATTATTAATTAGAACACTCAAATAAATTTTCAGCGTAATTGCCCATACGTATGCCTTGATATTAAAATTAAACGCACACACAATGCACATTTATAATAAGCCATAGGCTACATTAATTACAAATTAAAAATATATAGTAATCAAGCTGTAACGATTAAAACATTTAAAATTTTAATATTTCTCTGTAAAATGCGAATCTAGTCAAAGTAAACAGTATTGAATCTGGCGCTACAGGTGACCCTGACCTACTCAGTCCGACCCAACAACGTAAGACGTGCGCAATCACCGGAGTTCCTTGAACTGAAGCGCGACCTTTGTATTAAAGTGTTGCACTTCAGAAGTGCTTAACACGGAGCTGCTGTCAGCAGTGACGTGAGTAATGAGAGACACGCGCGCACGTCAATATGTTCCTTTACATTGCACATTGTGACTCTCGTCGAGCACTATAACAGCAGTTACTTCGACAGAAGCCATAACTAGTGAATCTAGAAAATGGTCTTGGGGGGGGGGGATCCGATCGAGTCGGCTTCATAGAAAAGAAAAAGCAAGTTAAGACTAATCGATATTACAATCTTTAAAGTGACCGAAAAACGTGTAATAACGTACTGAAATGAGTCCCGTTAAAGTAATAACACAATAAACATAAGCGCTACTGAAACATTGTTTATAAGATACTTATTGACTTAATTGATTTTCCTATATTTAATATTTCAAACGTACACGCAAATGCTGTGTAATAAACTTGTTGTAGATCTATATTTTTAAGAAAGGGTTACTACTGTATTAGTGTAGACAGCTGCGAAATTAATAACACAGCTTAAAAATTAAGAGATTAACAAAATTTCTTGTCAATTCTCCCCCCCCCCCCGTAAATACGCCCCTGGAAGTCAAAGATTTCAATAACAGGGTGCTATAGGGATAGTAGTGCATTGGTGTGTACGACAGTCCTCAACATGAAGAAGGTGGACAGTTTACAGACTTGGCTATTATTTTGTGAAATGGCAGTGTTGCACCAGTCCGTACTTACCAGCCTTCTCTGACCCCCCCCCCCCCCCACATTCCTCTGATTCTGGATTGCTGGCCACAGTGAACGACCGTCAGACCTGTACAGTAGGGCGTCCATTATCCGGAACAGTCAGCAACATTGGTTTTCCGGATTAACGAATTTTTCTGATAATTGAGCGGCAACATTGAAAACAATTATTTCCGGGATATTAAGACTTAATACACGTACAACACAAACGTGAAACAGATGTGCATATTTGGTGTGGTAACTTTATTCTGTTTGGAATGATGGGCCAGTATTTTCCTTATTATTATTATTTTTTTTTTTTTTTTTTGTCAATGATAATAGACATCTGCCTCAAGGAAAGGCCAAAACTTTATACTTTTGTGACCCCACTGGAAGTATTAAATAAAGGGGAGCATTGGTTCCTCTTGAAACCGTCATAAGACTGAGTTTGGGAAAGACCTACGTATTTTTGGTAGATAAATCGAACGACAACTCTTCTAACGAGGACATTCCAACCCCCAGTAGATACTACGATATTTTCACGGAACATTTATCTCATTATGGGAAGTATAACGGGAATAACCGCGCGCGCGCGTGTGCGTGCGTGTGTGTGCGTGCGCTATAATGTTGCAGTTGTGGACAAAACGTTTGTTTCGCGTCTGCGAGCATTATGCCGGATAGTGGACGGTCGACTGAAGTTATAGCTTGTCGTTCATAGCTTTGTTTAGGAACAGTAAGTAATTGGTGTGAAAAGGATACAGGCCGCAAATAGAACATATGCTTCGTTGACATCTATATTCAAGACAAAGAATATCCTTTATCAGTCCAAGGTCACATTATATAAAGTTATGATTAGACCGGCGATAACATATGGCAGCGAGACTTGGGCTCTCAACAAACGAGCCGCTAACATAGTCAGTACTTTTGAAAGGAGAATTTTGAGGAGAATATATGGACCAATCCAAGTAAACGGGATATGGAGAATGGGTCACAATGAGGAGCTATACAAGCTGTATAAAAACAATGATCTGGCCACCACCTTCCGACTGCATAGACTGCAATGGGCAGGACACATCATGAGGATGGAAGGCAACCGAATACCTAGGCAGGTACTGTTTAGTCAAATCGAGGGTAGAAGGCCTGTCGGAAGACCCAAGCATCCCTGGATTGACCCAATGGCGAGGGATGCTGATACTTTACTTAAATAAAACGATGAACATCGATCGCCAAGGACAGGGAAAAATGGAGGCGGATGATTATGGAGGCTAAGGTTCGACTTCGAACTGTGATGCCATAAAAGAAGAAGAAGTAGTGTCTTGTCATCCGAGTAATATAAAAGTAACGTACACTACCCTGCACACCGTATTTCCGAAACGCCCGCGGGGTCAGTGGCGTATCCAGAATTCGACCTTGAGAGGTGGGTCCGGAGTCGAGTTGGCTTCACACAAAAGAAAAACAAGTTAAGAGTAATCAATTTTACAGTGGCTGAAAAACGTATGATAACATGCTGAAATAAGTCCCATTAAAATAAACGATAATAACACAATAAAAATAACGCGTTATTGAAACACTGTTTACAAGATACTGAATTTGTTTTACCTATGTTTCATATTTCAAACGTATACGTTAATGCTGTGCAATAAATCTGTTTGCATATTTAAACAAGAGTTACGACTATATTCGCGTACACACAGCTGAAAAATGAATAAAACAGCCTAAAAATTAAGAGATTAACAAAATTCTTCAACTTTTTCGATCCTCGGGGGGGGGGTTCTGTAACGTTCATCCCGCCCTGTAAATACGTCCCTGCTCGGGGGGTAATCAACCGAAGCAGGTGAACAGCCAATAACAGTGCATCAAACAGAACAGCCTTACCGTGTTTAAGTTGGACTACTTAGATTTCGGTGGGTTTCCGGTGACTAGATTTAATTAATTTCTGTATCCGACAGTAAGTCTGATCCGGCCGTAGCCTTCACGAAACCCACACTGTATTAAAAAACAAAAATTAGGTCGCACACGTATCAGTAATAACTGGTACTGAGTTTTAAGTTTTTAGTTTGGTGAGATAGTTTCTGCGTAAGGAAGAAACGTTTTTCAAAATATCCGCAAAAGCGGTTAATTACACAGCCACCTGCCATGGGGCCGAGGGCGTTTTGGAAACACTCGTCTGTAAGCCTTACGTAAACCTTGGTGTGCAGGTTAGACGATCTATTGCGAAATCAACGTGACGTGGTATTCTTGAATACGGTTTTTTTCACTTAACACTTAATTAATGTCATCCAGTCTGCAATGCTGTTCGCATTGGAAACGTATTTATTTATGGTTACATTAAATATGTAACACAGGCTATAGCGAAGGCGTATGTTAGGGCAACAAGCTCGAGATAATGTACCCCATTGACGGGGAGAGTTTCGCTAACCATTTAATTTAAATGACAGTTTTAGTTACTGGTGGGTATCGTTATATGTAAACATATTAGGACTAGGTCATTTGTTTTGGAAAGTTTTGCACGATCTTATCGCAAGACTAAGTTACTAATTAGAATTAATCGGAGTAAATAAAATTTATAGTTTTTATATTTTTAATTTTGTACACCAACTTTTCTCACCACTTACTGCAACACTGTTAGTCGCTTCGTTCTCGACCTGCAGTGTCGACAGCATAAGTGGTGACAAAGTTGGTGTTAAGTTGGCTGCTAATAAAACTAACATAACTGGAAATTTAATATTTTTAATTATTATTCCGGCTGTACAATGTTTACACATTTTCCGGAACCAAAGATTACAGAAGAGATTGAATTTTCATCTTCCACTGCTGCTTGTCCATCCAAAGATCTTCAATTTCTCGTTCCCTCAATATAGTCTGAATTTCTTCTATCCAGGTGATAGGATTTCTTCCTCTTTTCCTTCTTCCTGATGGGGTCAATTCCATAACTCTCCTTGGGAACCTTTCCTGTGCCATTCTTTTCGTGTGTCCATACCATTGTAATTTTTTTGTTTGGATAAAATCAACAAATGAATTTTTCACATTCATGCTGTCCTTAATGACTTAATTTATAATTTTCTCACGTCTGGATACTCTTGCCGAACGTCTCCAAAAGTCCATCTCTGGTGTCATTAATTTTGTTCTTGTGTGTTTATTAGTAGTCCAAACTTCTGAGCCGTCTGAGTAGTCCAAATTTTAATTTTTTACATTTAAAAATAATCTGATTTTTTAAGACTATTGCAATTAATTTTAAGACTATTAAGTTTAATTATTTAAACATAATGGTAATATTTGTTTATAAACAAGTCAGTGTGTGCACTCTTTCTTGTAAAATTATGCCTGCTTCCGTTTTTTAAAAAGTGATTTTTTGTATTTGTATATATTTTTTTCAAAATTGAGTTGGTATATTCATTTGAAATTTCTTGTAATATGAAATACCTTTTTATTTATAAACTGTACTACTAGAATTATCGATCCTCTTCTTCAACTGCCTATTTAAAAAATAAAAGTTTGTGTTCGAGCAGATAAAAAATTATGTTCTCACGTAGGCTTCCGCGGTCGGTATCTTTTGTGATTGTGAAGTTTTCGTACGATATGAACCGCGTCAAAAATGTCTTATATGACAACGTTTCACTTATATTATGAGGAGGTCTATGCGACTAGATTAATATATTTCTTTTTAATTACGATTAACATTTTTCCAGAATAATTCTAGTGCGTCTTATTAATAAAGGTCCCGGTTAGACAATGGAAAATTTTCAGTGACCTAGCCGTAATAGTTTTTACATAGGTACGCAGTGTAATAGTCCTAATTGGTAAGCAACTCTAGGTAAACCTGTCATTTAAATTGCGTGGAAGAGAAAAGTGATATCCTCCAACTACCGCGTGGAAAAAGTGTATAGTCATTCAGACGCGTAAAAGCATATAAACAGTTTGTTTAGTCTCTTGAAAACTGAAGAAATTTACGTATCCTGTTTCCAGGAACAGATAGGTGTAACGTTTTTCTTGAGTCCGAGTTTACACGAAAACTTAACGCAGACTGCAGGGTACACTGTTGAGACGGTTTTCATGAACTAAAAACGTTAATAAATATTTAACAATAATGATAAAAATGAATGTTACGGTAGTCTTACGGAAACCGTAGCAGCAAAAGCTTAGTACATAGCGTATCCAGTTTGTGGCAGTCATACAACAAACGTAATTGCCAATATACGAGTAGTATATTGTGTAGTTCTTCATTACTGTGGATTTAGTTGTTTTGTATACTTTTTTAAAACTTCTAACATTTTTTAAAAACTCTATTTATTATTATTCACGAAGTCTCCAGGATTGACACTTTTTTACTTCCATGTTCCGTAAGGAAATGGAAGTATTTGATCGCGAAAAAAATCGTGTTCGAGATAAGGGCTGATTCTGATTGTACTACCCTCAAAACATGAAGAAAATTCATTTTCCGAAAAGTATCTGTGTGTAGAATTTTTTCTACGAGTAACGATAACTGCCGCAAATTCAAACAGAATCAAATAATTTTTTACATATGTGCCTGAGTTGTAGAGGACTCAAGGCGTATCGATTTTGGTGAAGATCGGTTAAGGGGAAGGGATAGTTTACTTGCAACGTTTTATGTTTTAACAAGAGTAAAGTACTTAATTTTGATTTAAAATTTCTACTGTAGAAAGGTAGATGAAATATCTATAAATGAAAAGGGTAGTTGAAGGGGGAGAGGATAATTTTTTATATGTGTACTACGTTATCGGCAACAAAGTAATAGTTTGCTGTTCAAATTCCTTCCCGGGCTGTTTGGCCGTGGTCCAATGTTTTCTGGAAAACCAGACGTTTCGGCAGTGCCATCGACTACCATCGTCAGTGAAAATCGAGTGCGCTAACGTGAGGTGGTATTCGTTAGTGACCACAGTACTGTGGTTAAGGCTGAAGAAAGAAGTAGTTTCTATGGAAATACAGTAAAGCTTCATGTATACGTTTTTCAGGGGACTTTGAAGAAAAAACGTATAAGTGTGAAAAATGTATACGTGAAATAGAACACAAATAGTATAATTAAATGATATAGTACTAAACAGAAATAACGTATAATTTACAATTTGGAATAGTACAGTAGGTATTTATGCAACTTAACGTATACATAGAGAAAAACGCACAGATATAATTAATCATTTCCCAAAAAAGTCCGTTATCTTCCCTTGTTTTTTCTTTTTCGCGTCTATAGAATAAACTGTGCCCTCAAATCTTGACAACTGCGTCATAATTTCGTCGGATACATTACGGCGGGTTACAAAGCGTTTAATTGTCTCCAGGGCATTAACTACATCATTAAAACACACGGGGGTCTGCGTTGCTTGTTCATCATCATCATCATCATCTTCTTCTTCTTCATCCATTTCCTGCTGAATGCCATCAGCAGTCTCCGATATGGTCATGGCTTCCGCGGTAACATTTTGGTAAATGTTGACATAGTCGTCAAACGATGCATGGCCTTCCAGTTTGCCCCATTCTACATCATCAACGGGAACATCACAGCTATCTTCATTACTACAGGTTTCGCTATTCCCGAATCCGGCTTTGTGAAAGCAGTTGCGGACAGTGAGTTACGATACTCTGTGCCATGCAGCTGTGATGTAGGCCTAATGCATTGCCTGTTAGAAGGGAGCAAACCGTTACGAATTTGTGCAAAAAATTTTAATAGATCTATACTGTAATTTCTTTAGATAGGCCTATGCCTATAAGTAATTTTACATGAGGTTTATCGCATTGGCTATACTTGGTACACACAGAAATCAATTGTAAGATTGAGAGTAATGCCAGAAAATCACGGTAGAAAATACAGCCAGAAAAGAATGGCGGGATAAAAAAGAACCTATACGCCTCCCCTAGTATAAAACTTTTAATCTTTCTGAACAAACTGATAGTTTTTTCATTCCAATCTATTCATTATTTATGAAACAATACGTTTTTGAAATACCGGCAAAACATCAGTAGAATCGTATGGTACAGTATTGGTTTCAATAGTTGCAAGTTACAAAAATCACGAAGAAGTCATACCTGCAAAATGTGAATTGTCATTTCATCCTTCTTTCCAGTGTCTACACAGTGGATGGCATGCTGTACCAGCATCTTGCGATAATACAGTTTAAAATTGCGGATTATACTCAGGTCCACCGGTTGCAGTTCGCTTGTGCAATTTGCGGGGAAAAATTCCACTCTCACGTTCTT
Organism: Magicicada septendecula; assembly: GCA_034769895.1. Lineage (NCBI taxonomy): Eukaryota > Metazoa > Arthropoda > Insecta > Hemiptera > Cicadidae > Magicicada > Magicicada septendecula. The sequence goes on from CM068376.1 coordinate 264,131,629, forward strand.
TAGGTACGATGTATCAGGAGAGTGTCCCGTGCATCTGTCCACAATCAGAAGAATTTTTCGACCTTTTGCGCTCATCTTTGCATCGACGCCTCGCAGCCAGTCTTCAAACACTTTTGTAGTGATCCACGCAACAATCTAAACTAGTTTAGATCGTTGGATCCACGACTTATTATTGCTGTTAGCGTATTTCGTAGGGAGCGTTTAACATTATTAAAACACCGCGGCCTCGCAAATTTCCCGACAGTTAAGGGAAGCAGTTTTTCACTTTCGTCACTGTTTGCGCACAACAACACTGTTACACGTTGTTTACTCCGCTTACCACCATGACAGCTGTCCCCTTTGAATGCCATTGTGCGGTCAGGAAGTAAATTAAAAAAAAAGGCCTGTTTCATCGGCATTGAATCAATGTTTTTGGGATCAAACTGAGATGTTAGTTCCTTCAAACGGGTTTCTTTCCACTCACGCACTGTATTAACGTCTACACTCTTACTCTCACCGCACACGCTTTTGCTCCCGATGCCATGCCGTACCTTAAATTTATGTAGCCACCCGGTCGACGCATGAAAATCTTCAATACCGAACCTGGCTGCCAGTTCATTTGCTTTTTCGCAAAGGACTGGCCCGCTGATAGGAATTCCTTCCGCCCTGTGCTGCTGGAACCACTGTAACAGACAGTCTTCCAAGAGTTCGTATTTTCCGCCTTGAATACGTGTTCGCTTATTACTTGAAACACCAAACACACGAGCACTTTCTTCAATTTCGGTTGCTTTAACCACGATTGAATTTAACGTCGACGGAGCAATCCCTAACTTCTTGGCGATGTCTACTCGCTTCTTATTCCCGCTTTCCTTCACTACTTTCATGTTTAATTTCTCAGCGATCGTAACGCACTTCCTCTTCCTTCCACCCATTTTCCACTTACGATGTTACCTACAATAGAAACAGTAACAAACTGATGTCGACGAAGCGATGGAGCTTTGCGAGCATTGAACAAATACCGTATGTTTCTAGGAATCAAAGCTTGCTCAAAGTGTACTCGTCAACTGCAAACTCAGCCGACCGGCACTAATTGACGATTCCTTAGAAATGTACAGTTTGTTCAAAATATTTGCATTCGGGCATTCACATGATATGCATTTTGTGATATACGCAACGTAAATAAGGAAAAAATATTTAAACGTATAAATGAAGTTTCGTATCTCCAGGGACTTAAAAATTTGGTCGTATATGTGTAAAAAAACGAATAAACGAAAAACGTACAACCGAAATAAAATACGTTTAATGAAGAAATTTGTGTTAGTGGTTGAAATCACAAGCAGAATGATCACTGTTGCACGCCACTATATAAAAATTATCCCGATTAGCGCTTTCAAGCTTCACAGCTCATCTTCAGATCGGAATAGACAGAAATTATGTGAAAACTAACCCTTCTCACCCCTCTCACCCCACCCTGCTCACACACAACAAGCTATAATATAAATGTCCCTTCCCCACCCCCTAAACCCTGTCACACCATCTGGACAGTTACAGATTAAGAATTATATTGCATAGTACTAATTGGATGTTTTAAAATAAGGGTGTGTGACTGACCGACGTGTGTGGAGAGGAAGAGGGTAAGTTTAAAAGGATGCACACACACACACACACACACACACACACACACACACACACACACACACACACACACACACACACACACACTGAAACACAAGGAATTTGCTAGAAAAATATGTAACTGTCCAGATGGTGTGACAGGGTTTAGGGGGTGGGGAAGGGACATTTATATTATAGCTTGTTGTGTGTCAGCAGGGTGGGGTGAGAGGGGTGAAGGGTTAGTTTTCACATAATTTCTGTCTATTCCGATCTGACGATGAGCTGTGAAGCTTGAAAGCGCTAATCGGGATAATTTTTATATAGTGGTGTGCAACAGTGATCATTCTGCTTGCGAAATAAAATAACACGGAAAATATAGGAATTTTGCCGGGACCTTAGAGAAAAAACGAGTAAGTGTGAAAAACGTATAAGTGAGAAACGTATAAAAGAAGTTTTACTGTATTTCATTTCGAAAATTATTTTAAATATAAATCTTAGGACATGGAAGTCATGTATAGTTCTCCATACCGATATTTCAGTTTTGTTACGGTAGACATAATATTTACATTGGTAGGTACTTCATCACTCTGACTTAAACCGGTATTAAGGAATTCAACGACTGTTTGGTGTTAATATAATTAAGTAATAAAACGTTATACAGTTTTATCACAAATTTGATGTAATGAAAGTATGGTTTTTTAACATCAGACGATTCATGTGAAAACTTAATGTTACTTTCTTGAATCATATAATAATACTGTCTTTGTATTATCGTATATTATGAAAATGTGGGGATTAATTGTAACTTAAAGTTAATTCAATTTTTTATCTGAAATTTGTATCTATCGGATGAGTGGCAGTACGCAGCGCGACTGCTTAAGTATGTTTGTACGATTCGATCAATATAATTTGGAAACCAATAAGGATAAAACTTTGGGAGTTACATCAAAATTAAATTTGAACCTTTCTGAACAATTGACTCGCTTAATGTATTAGTCTCAGGGAAAAAGTTTCTCGTAAGCTACTTTTTACCCCTCACGACTGAAAAAATTAAAATTTGATATGAAATTTTATTTTTTATTTTGTTATTACAAGGATATTAAATTTAAATAGCATGTACATCATGTACGTGATCTGGACTAATTGTACAAAAAGTATCGTTAAAGAGGAAGAACTTCTTGCGTAAGGACAGTTTATATTTTAATGTACGTACTATATCGAGTGTGCGATGGTTTTATTACGTTTTTATTTTTACCGACTCAGTTTTGGGGCTAAATTTATTTAAAATATACCAAAATGTGAAGAATGAAAATACTGTGTACATTTTGTAGACTTATCTAATACTTTTTATCTCTCGAGGTTTTCAAGTCGCGTAATAGTAGCGAACGTAAAACCCATAAGTGTAATTTATTTCCGTATCTCGCCCACTGTCTCATCCGACTGTGGAACCAAGAATAGTTTTGTTCAGGTTGTCTAAACAACCGACTCGATATTGTCAAGTTAGTAAGGAATAAACAGGCGAACGGAATATTGTTTTGTTAATATTAAGTGTAGATTACCGCTAAACAAGTAGGTCATATCGCTTTTTACTTCCATATTCCTTAAGGAATGGAAGTATGGTGATGGCAAAAAAAATCGTGTTCGAGATTATTGCAGATTCTGATTCTACTACACTCAAAACATGAAAAAAAGTCGTTTTCCGAAAAGTGTCTGTGTGTCTGTCTGTCTGTCTGTCTGTCTCTCTGTCTGTGTGTCTGTAGATTTTTTTTTCTATGGCAAACGATAACTGCCGCAAATTCAAACAGAATCAAATAATTTTTTGCATGCAGCCCTGATTTGCAGAGTACTCGCGACCTATTGTTTTTGGTGAAGATCGGTTGAGGGAAAGGGGTAGTTTACCTGCAACGGTTTTTTTTTAGCAAGGGTAATTTTGTTTGTTTGGCAAACGATAACAGCCGCAAATTCAAACAGAATCAAATAATGTTTCGCATACAGCCCTGAATTGTAGAGTTCTCAAGATCTGTTGATTTTGGTGAAGATCGGTTAAGGGAAAGGGGTAGTTTACCTGTAACGTTTTATGTTTTAACAAGGGTATTTCCTATGGCAAACGATAACAGCCGCAAATTCAAACAGAATCAAAAGATTATTTGCATACAGCCCTAAATTGTAGAGTTCTCAAGACCTATTGTTTTTGGTGAAGTTCGGTTGAGGGAAAGGGGTAGTTTACCTGCAACGTTTTTTTAACAAGGGTATTTTCTATGGCAAACGATAACAGCCGCAAATTCAAACAGAATCAAATAATGTTTTGCATACGTCCCTGAATTGTAGAGGTCTCAATGACTTTCGATTTTGGTGAAGATCGGTTAAGGGGAAGGGGTAGTTTACCTGCAACCTTTTACGTTTTAACAAGAGTAAAGTACTTGAAAATTTATTTAAACTTTTTGAAACAATGGTAATTGTTAAAAATAAAATAATTTTGTTGCCAGGCAATAAAATTATAATTTTTTCATTTTAATGTAATATAATATTTTTCATTTAATACAGCAATAAAAAGGCAGGTAAGACACAGCCTGGCTGTTTGGCTGAAAATGATTTTAAATATAAATCTTAGAATATGGAAGTCATGTATGGTTCTCCATACCGATATTTTATCTCTACCAAAGCGCAGTGTTAGTTTACAAACCTAGAAGGAAAAGACTCGAAGGACAGCTGCCATCGTGCAACGTTGCAAACTCTCGGATTGGCCTGTGCGCACCTTTATTTGCCCAGTAAACATTTGCTTTTGGTTTACGACGTGATGGGATGTTTGCTTTTATTATTGGAGGTTAGTTGACGTCAGAATTGCAAATGGAAGACTCGTACGCAGTCTACCAAATTGAAATTACGGATGGCAACGAAGGATACGCGAACGTGTGGAAAGCCGTAATTTGTAGGTTTCACCTCGTCATCACAAAAGAGCTGTTCTTTGTAATCAACGGATAATCAAGGGTAATTATTGTCACTTTAATCGCGTGGCGGTGTGAACTAACACTCGCGTCACTGTCATTATAGTGGAGAGTGTTCCTCAAGGATAGCAACAACGCTCCGGGGTTTCTCCGTATTTCCCATTTACCTTATAATACACGTTATCTGAACAATCGAACAGTTCAAATATTCGTTAGGCCAAAAGCGTTCGAAACGTGTTTAAGCCCAAAGGTCTCCAATGATAGTAAGCACTACAAGACCGTAGTTGCGTGTGGAGGTGAACGAGGCTATGAAAATTCTTGGATTTCGTTGTCCATGACGTGTCCGTTACTTAACTAAATATAATTATATCACTACGACTCGGAACACAAAACTTTTTATGCGTAAAAACGTAAAGATTTTACCTTATAACCTGAACCGGTTTTCACTTTACAACCTCTGAAGAAGCTTTTAAAAAGTGAAAACCGGTTCAGGTTATAAGGTAAAACTTTTACGTTTTTACCCATAAAAAGTTTTGTGTTCCGAGTCGTAGTGAAATAATTATATTATGAAAATTCATAAGCACTGAACACCACCATTACAGCTGTAACGGGTCTTACGAGTTTTCAGAACTAAATCAGATCACATATAAACGTCATAAATTATAGAAGGTTAAAAGAGAAAGTGTACGACGCGGGTATTGACATGTTTTCATACAGCGGGTTTATTCAGTCGCGTTTTCAAATCTTATGACTAATAATGATAACTTGTGTCGTACAGCTGAAGAAAATCAAAGGAAACGCGGCTATGTTGACGCGATCATGAGAACAGTGTTACTTCATAATGCTTAACACGTTACGTGGACTGTGAGGCATGACGGGCCTTTACAGTAAAACAGAAACAAAATCCAGGAGACAATGAAACAACCGTAATTCGAAACTTCTTGTTCACAGAGATAGTAATCATAATGTAGGCTAAAAAGTTAGTTTTACAAAATGTGTATATTAAGTAAAGAATGAAAATTGAGACAATAATTATTTAATGTCTGTTACTGAGCTTTCGCAATTTGAAAATTACGAGTAGTTTTTATTCAAATACGGTCATCAGGAGAAGGGGAGGAAAATACACTTCTGTCAAACGGAAACGATGTTGATCTGTACAGTAAAACAAAATTTGTTATTCGTTGACCACGTTGTCTGATCCATCAGCCATCGCAGGAAGCATACACTCCTTTAAAACGTCCCCATTTATATACGGTGACAGTTCGTTACACTTCATAATATTGCTCATCTTTACAAAGACAATACGCCATGATCTATTCGAATAACGATTTCTGACGTTTCATTTCTATCGTTTGCTATTCTTTTACCCAGATATTTTGCTTTGTTCGTAGACGTCAGATTTTTACTTACATTAGTTTTAACACTTAAGGACATTAGTTTTGTATTAAGACTTAATATAGATATCCACACTTAAGACCAAGGTAATGGCTTTTCGTGGAACTGATTCCATACGGGCAAAAATTGTTGTAGATGGTACTGCCCTGGAACAAGTCACCAATTTTGAATACTTGGCCTACAGTGCGTCTTATAATATAAGCAACGACGTTGTGAATAAGTTGCATAAGTTCAACATTATGTGCGGGACCATCAGGCGAACTCTTAAGTCGGCAAGTAGAGAAACACGCCAAAAATTCTACAAGGCGATGGCCCTTCCTACACTTCTTTATGGGTCTGAGAATTAGACTGAACAAGTTTGAATATAGAGCACTGGTTGTCCCTAGTATAGCAAAATTGAAAGTTAAGGGCATGGAAATGCGCGAAACGCTTACAGTCAGAGGGGAAAGGCGATGTGGAGGGAGTCACTGTGAGATGTGAGAAGAGAACTGTTGTTATCAGCCAGTCGTATCCAAGCGGCTGAAGTGAGATTTCTCAGGTACGTGGCAGGGTATACTCTCCATGATCGTAGAAGAAACACAGATACATATGGCAGGAACTGAATATTATGAGTAGCCTATACTCGACAGGATTGCCAAGTATCGGCTGAATTGGTGGGAGCATCTTTGCCGAATGGATGACTGCCCAAACAACTATGAAACTATAAGCCGAAGGGACGGAGAGGTGTGGAACGTCCGAGGAAGCCCTGGAGTGACCAGCTATAGACTCTTTGACGGTTTGGGGCCGGAATAAACAATCCAGGGTTTAGTCCTTGAAGAAGATGATAATGATGACATTAGTTTTTGCCTCCTAAGGTGGTGCAGTTTTTCAACGTTTAAGCCTATTGTCAGATTTTTTGAAGTTCGTATTTTCTATAATTATTCTTAGACCAGTATTTACCACATTCCTAGCTGAACTCGTTATCATTTTTTCCATGTCGACTACATTTTTAGAAAGTTACGCTAATCACCGTACCCAGTCTCAGTTTTGAAAGAAATCTGACAAAACTGTCTCAAGCTGCAGTAAGTCAACCCACAGGGACGAGTGGGCGAACATTTGTAAAGGAAATCAAAGGGAAGTGTGTCAGGCTGTATGCATCGCCTTCAGCGTGAGGTCGTTTATCGATACACACACGTTTACGTAATAGGTAATGAATCCGTGGAGAAATGCGGAGCGGAGTCTCCCCTCTATTTGTCATTCACAACAATCCTTGTGCTACCTGGCCGCGCGACCAGCAGTATCGCCTCTACTTAGCCAGTGTGCAAGTCCGGCCGAGTTTATTTCTTCCGAGTTTATTTGCGTCGTCTGGTATCGATTGTATAGTTTTTGTCAGGATTCTCTCTACTCAGTTCGTGCGAGTCTTTCCACCCGATAACCACCATAAATTCGCGTATACTTATTTTTCTTATAAAATATCGGTTGGTGTGGTTACTAAAACACACACACATACGCGAAAATTAACACAGCGTAAGCAACACAAATGTGACAAAATTATAAAAATTTTCAAATAACGCTTTGCGAGTGATTTGTGTATCTGATGTAAGAAATTTTAACGAGTGTTGTTGCATGGGAAACAAATTTTAACCAAAACTTGGTGTATACGAGTTATTAAGTCAGCAGGTGTGCTGTTGAAATTTTTCCGTCCGGTTATGTGGAAGACATCAAAGAGGACTGTTACAGCGCGTACTTAAATAAAAAAAAAACGAAACCAAACAACGAGTATAATCGTTAGTAAGTTTGTGTTGTTTTCGGGTGGTGGTAAACCTCGAATAGTTGACAGTGTACAAGTGTTACGCGAGACTGTGTGAAATTATATAATAGAGCCTGTTATTTGAGGTGATTCTTATAAGAGTTTTATTGGATCAAAACTAGGACTTACATGTAGAAAACGAGTCATCGGACCGATTGCAGTTGTAGACAGATAACTTGCTGTGGACAAGGTTATCGGAGAAGTGACACGTCCGGCGCGCCGTCAATAATATTGAGGAAAAAACAAACAAGAAACACCCAAATTTTGTTTCATTAACGTTGCCAGTAGAGAGACGCGTAATTCTTTACCATTCGTTGCCGCGAATTCTGCAAACACTTTTTACCTAATTACAAAACTCTTCGCAATTTTTCATTCTATCTGTTTTATTCCAGACTTTTCGTTAGAATTAGAATTACAGCAGCCCCATTTGTTAAAATTAAAGCGTAGAAAGATTAGGTTTTCTGTTCGTCGGTCAGGTAGCGTGTGTAGCTGAGACCCGAATTTGGTTACGTAAAACGGTATCCAGTTGGAGAATTGAGTTTCGTTTCTTGTTACCAGATTGCTTTTCTCTCATAAAGAAGTTTTGTACCATTAAATATAACCGTTTAATTTGATCTGCACATACGTGCCACTAGAGATTTCTTGCTTAATCATTTCTTATAAGATTAGGGTTTCTTATAGTTTTTGATCACTGACCTGTCGTGAAACCTTATAAAATTATTCTTCTGTTTACTTTATTTTGCCACATAAGTTGCTAGGTTTAAATTTTATTTTTATTTTAGACTGAAATTTCGTATTTTAATCCATGTACTTAAGTCAGTGTTGTACCTTGACAGCAGAAACATCTAGTTTCTCGACACAACACACTACATCTAGCCTTTTTTTGTAAATTTGTTTGTTTGTTTCTTAATTGGCTAACTCCACTTCAAGACGTTATATAAAACGTTTGAATTGCTGTAAGCCATTTGGCATACACAGCATCAAGTTTGCGTACCAAGTTTTGTAGAAATCTAAGAGTTCATTGTAGCAACTTGAAATGTAACTTGTCAGTGAACGTTAGCAATTTCGATAAAGTAAACTGAAGATTACTAGCGTAGAGCAAAATATTACTTTAAGGACTGGACATACGTTTAAAATATAAAAAGAAATTGTAAAAATATTTTTTTGAGCTACGTTAGTTACCAATTAGTTGTAAAATACAAACTACTATCTGCAGGTTATTCGCAAGCGCTGTAAATTGTCACGTCATTACACGTTTTTCTACCTGATTTTTTCAATCCGGAAATAGAGGACAGTAACCACTGGGTGTCGGTTCTGCGATTTTCCTAATGAAACGTGATATTTTCCTAAAAACAGTTTATAAATCGATTCTTCCTAAAACAAATTTTATTTGCCACTTAATGTAGACATTTTATCTTACGTGACGTCTAGTTGTCTCAATTTTTATTTTATCACTGTCTGAGGTAGAGATTTTGTACTTACTTCAGAAACTTGTAAAATACTGGATATAAAAATAATGAATATTGTTTACAGTTACGTTGATTTGTATCACGGAACGGATCTTTCGCACGAGTGTGGTCGTGAAACTTAGTGCCAACTCGATTATAAGGTTAACTTTTGTCACAACGAATATCGTATTATACACTGTATATACAGTTGAAAATCGTCTGTTATTGCTACATCAATATGGTATTTGTCGCTAGACGGTATCGAGCCCGTGCACTGCTAATTGTCACGTCCGTAGTACCTCATAGTGTGTTGTATTGTACCTGTTACAACTGTGCTTGGCTTTCGTTACAACCGTGTTAGATTTGTTTAGCCTATATATTAATTTTCCTGCAACTACATATCAGTGCCCGTAAAAAGTAAAGTCTGAGTAGTACGGGAACAAATAGAAATATGTATATACCATGGCAATTATGATGATAACGCCTTAGGCATATATTTTGCGACGTGTGAATATCTTATTTGATAATGAAAAGGGTTGAGTTAGGGTAATAAAAACAATTCCGCGCCGGTCTTTCTTAATCTGTTTTTATATGCGAATCTTAGTGTGTGAAAAAGATGTAAATCGGACGAAATTACACTCACTTTTAACCACTCTGTAGTCTGTTTACACGTAATACCGTGTTCGTACCGAAACTCGGTCAATCCGGGTGCAGTGATTTCCGATAGACTTGCTTGTAGACTTCCGAAGAGTAGCACGAAGACAATGAGGTTCGTCTTCATCTTCTCGTTCGCTGAACCAAATAAGAGACAGCAATCGCTGGTTGATTTTCCTGCCACACCTTAAGTCATTATTTCTATTTTTCGGTATTCGAATTGGGTAAGTCTGAAGGCAGTTGTGGCGTTTCAGAATCGTGACATCCGCGACACTGTTAATGTGTACCGCGTGGTCCGATACAGTTTCTACGGAGTCAGTAATAGGTACCGTGTGTTATTACCTTCGTCCTATTTTACATCCCTTTACTAGTGTCAGCTGTGTGGCTGTTGTTGTATCCGCTTTGTTATTTCGTGCCCGTCAGTGACAGCGCTGCTCAGTTTGAAGATCATAATTTACCAATCGATCACCGTAACATATCAAGCTAAAGTCAGTCTTTATTTGTTTTGAATTTTTTTTTAATCAGCAGTTTATGAGAATTTACGTTTTACATAACGCGCGCGCGTGTGTAGTATCACAATAAATTAAAAAATATTTGTTTTCTTATTGCATTAAAGATGTAGGCCCACTGAAATTAGGTTTCAACCACTGTTAAATAGGGTACTTATAGGTTGTTGTATTTAAGGGGATCTTCTTCTTCCTCTGGCACCACGATCCTTGCAGAACCCTGGCCTCCTCGATGATTCTCCACTATTCGTCTCTGTCCAGAGCCTTACTCCTCCAACCTGCCACTCTCATCTCACTCAAATCCCCTTCCACATCTTCATCCCATCTCCTCCTCGAACGTCCTCCTCCTCCTCCTCCTTACCCCCTCCGGCTTCCTTTCCAATGCTATTTTTGGTACTCGATCGCTTTTCATTCTCACCACGTGCCCCAACCATCTAACCTTTGCGCCTTCACTGTCGCAACTATGTCCGCTTCTCCGCAACTAGGTCTCCTAGCTTACGATTATTTAAGGTGATAATAAGCTTAAGTTGAACGTCCCTGGTTCGAAGACGGAAGTGGGACGTAGTGAAGGGTCCGGTCATAATCGGGTGAACGTTTATACCCAGCATCCCGGCTGACGCTGCACGTGGATTTTTTTTAAGTTTGGTGGATTCTAGTCACGCTATCGAAGAAGTTTTTTTTTTTTAATTCCATTTCGCCAACAACGTTTCTCTTTAAAATCCTTAACAGTGGCTGAAGGGCAACAAGGTGCTAATTGGTCATGTCGTGGTAATGCGACTGTGTGAGTCCAGCGTCTACATTCTAGTTCTACGCGAGCTTTAAGTGCGAAATGTTTGTCGTGTACAAGATGTAACATATTCGTAACCACGGATGCTACCTTATGTTATGTTAAAACATATTTACTTTGTACGGCTCATGAGAGATACTGTAGTTCTGTAGTGATGGTACGGTAACGACTCAGGAGGGGTGGCTTTCTTTCACGTGCCTCTTGCAGCAGTCGGGCGCGACACTTTTCAATGTAGCTTTGATTGTCTAGTTCATAAAGGAAACTTTTAAACTTCTCATAACTCTTCAAACCGTTATGCTTCTCCTGAAAAATGCTGGTCATAACGCTCCTGTTCTGATTCCATTTCGTTTTCCTTATTTCCGTCTCTTGGGGTATTCTTAAGCTTCGTTCAGGCGTTTGCATTTGCCGGAGGATATTCCGTCCGCTTTCGGAGATTCAATAAAATCTTATCCGAATCGGAAAATATCAAAACCTCGTCTAAGCGCTTCATTTCTGACTTTCCTTGGTTCATGATTCGCCTCTTTGTAGTCGATCGTGTGAACTCAAGCACCTTTGCCTGTCTCCGGTTGTTTTCTTTATTTTTTGTTTGTTTGTTTTGTTCTTTTTTTGGTCCTACGTCAGATTCGTTTTCATAAAATATATGAAAAAGCCATTTAATACGACTTTAGCTGTGTAATTGAGTAGCCTTGCCTTTAAAAAGTCTTTATTTTGCTGGGCATAAGCAGTATTGTGTCTCGCCCAAAATGAATAAATGTGTGTTTGTGCGTGTGTGTGTGTGTGTGAGAGAGAGAGAGGAGGGAGAGAGAGAGAGAGAGAGAGAGAGAGAGAGAGAGAGAGAGAGAGAGAGATTTTGTTTCGTGCTGGTTGGTGATAGTTGTAATTGAAGTCTGACAGCAGGCGCTCGCTGGCTGACAAAAGGACGATCGTACTCGGTTGTTTCATTAGGAAGTCGTTACGAAAGACTAGATAAAAACGGCGGCAGAGAGAAAGTAGTCGGTAACGAAACCGGATACGTTTAACTTCCGGATGCGTCGCGCTATGCCAGTCACCTGTACACGTGCGGGCGCTGTAATCCGCGTTATCTCTGACCGTATGCTCTACATAACCAATAACACGCGCGCACCTGTTCAGTGATTATGTGTAATTCATTTTGTGAAATGTATACTAAAGTGTGAGGTAATTTGTGTGTTACGGATGTGCAAAGAAGTGGAGATTTCATTCAAAAGAAAGCGGTACACGTTGCGAGTGCCAAGTGCGTAAGTGCTATTACAGACATCGGTCCCGGGGGACTTTGGACGTGTCTAGTGACCGCGAACGCAATCTAAGTGAAATCAAATTCGATATCCGAGAATGCTGATTTTGTATGTATTGTATTGAACAGCCAAATGTAGTGCAGAACATAAACGCGTCGTCACTTGCGAGAAGCCGAATTTATTAAATAAATTTAAGCGACATAATTGTCAGTCGTCATATATTGGGTATCAAATACACGGAACGGCGTCTATCAGATCGGTGATGACCAGTTATCCCCCTCCCCGAACTTATATTTTAGTAAGAATAACAATAAGTTTATTTTTCTCAGTTACAGCATGTGTAACTTTTTATACAATTACATCAGTTTTTACACGTTATATCTATATTACTTATATCAGTCACAAATTGATATAAAACATTTGACTGTAGGCTTGCAACTGATTTACTTATAAAATAACGTAGGATACTCCGAGAAACGCATGTAGGCCTATACATACAATCTTCATCGTCTAAACCAGTGGTTCCCGAACTTTCCGGACCCGCGTACCACTTTGGTCTTCCGTGTTCATTTCGAGTACCACCGGGCCTTAAAAAAGAAAGGTTATTCGGTTTTTTCTCAATAAAAACCTTGATACAACATGAATATTATATCTTATTAGTCCTAGTCAATTATGTATAATTATTTAAATCTAATACATAGAATTTACAAAACGGGAACTGATTTTTAAAATTAATTTTCTGTTGGTTCTATGTTAAAATAAAATATAAAGTTTTTCAAAAGACAGTTGATGAATTTCATTACAGAATTTCTTGTTAGTACTAAAAAATAGCAACAACATATTAAAAAGAAAATAATTAATGTGAAACTTGTTGCTGCTTATTTTGTACCAGAGAGCTAATGTCAGGTTCTATTGATGTTATCTTTAACCTTAAATCACACTCAAGAGACATCCTGTTAGACATTCTAATGAAATATTACAGCAAAGTGTTTAGGTTGTTTTTATAAGGGTAATGGTTTTAAATCACGTCCGATGAAAATTTCTTGTTGTTTTGAACATACATTTTTATTTATATATTGTTTTAAGTAAATAATTTTTTACTAGCTAGGTCTTATTGCGTACCACTTTGGATCCTTCCGCGTACCACCGGTTGGGAACCACTGGTTTAAACATTAGTTGTAGAAATTGTAATTTTATAATAAGGAAATCATTTGAGTGCCAACACCTGAGCACAAACTTATTTTACTAAATTAGAAAGTAACAAAGTACAGTAATATAGCGTGTAGAAAACGATGACTTTATCCGTGTTGCGCGTCGTGTGACTTATTTTATTTCCGTATTCACAAATTGTTGCCGTCCATTTATACAGTGTCGTATAGCTTTACTGTAGCCGATTTTCTATACCGTCTTCGGTTTCGACAATGAACACTACAGCGTAACGCACGTTGTGTTTTGACTAACACTAGGCGCTTGGATTCCTCAATGGCGTGTTCGTCGAGCCACTGAAGACGTCGTATGTAGGACGGACGAAACGTCTGGTTGCACTCAGAATAAAACTTAAATAGAGCCTATACGTATAGTTTTGTACTGCTTTGTGTTGTTCCTGAAGCCTACGAGTGAGATTGTTTTGCAGTACACTTACCGACAGTTAGTATTTTGCTAGTGTACTGGTTAATCAGATTAATGGGACTACTGGATAGTCGTACGGTAAAACATAATATTACATACAATTAGAAACGCGTGTCCACGTGTATAACAGCCCGGAATAAATTATCGTACGACCTAAACTAGAAATTGCTCGTGGATATGATGTACATCTTACTTTATCTAGCTGACTAATCTAGCCAGAACTTATGCATTTCCTGGGATAATAATTAACTGATGGTATTGGTGATGACACAGTCTCGCTAGTGGTATTCGTTGAAAACAACGTTTTTTTTTTCGGTTGAACACGTCGTTTTAGTTCTGTTTAAATCGAACGTTTCGCCCGTACCATTATGTGGCATCCTCACTTGCTGGACTGAGAAAGTCTTGCCACTGAAGATGTCTCCTTGTAGTTTAAATGACCCTATCTTCTCCATGTTAATTTGACAACTTTAGGTACATTTTTCTCAAAAAGTGTAAAAGATAGAGATGTAATTACTTTATTACTTTAAAGATCATACTGTTCTCTACATTTTAAACAGAGGGTTTTTTATAATAATTTTAGGAAAAAATTTATGAATTTTAAAAAATTATGTTACGAAAAGTAAGAAAAAATCTAAGTAATTATTACTTATTTAATAAAGTAATGAGAATTTTACAAATCTCTCTGTTTAAAATGTAAGACTAAGCGTGAGGAAAAAAAGGAATTATGCAATTATGTCTTACGGTTCCTGAAAAAAGTGTACCTTTAACTGAAAAAATTACATTTTTCAGGAAACGTATTTAAAACAGACCTTACACTACATGCTATTGTTCTTAAAAACTGCCTTACTTTAATGCATCCCTGCTCCATATGAGGGGTTGTCTGGGTCCTCCTGCTCTTTAAATGCATCTTCTAACTTCCTTTTGGCTTGACACTTTTTATCTATTTCTTAAATCGCCTTTTGGGCTTCCTTGATTCTCGCGTCATCCAATTCTTTCATTGTCTTTATACAGTTTGTGCTAGGAGAAATTCATAGTTTTTTAAAAATTTCACATTTTGATATATTTCCTTTAATAAAAGGGGCAACAGCTTCATAAACTCGCAACTTTAAAGTTGTTTTCGTAACAAAGGTCCTCCAATTGTTTTACCGTCGGATAGGGTTGTTCCGCCCATTTTGGTTTTTAGTTTCCTAAGTCGACTGCCCATACGTTTTTGTACACGGCCAACACACTTTAATTTTTCAATGAAAAATTTTGGGCCATATGGTTTTGCTGTTTCTACTGTTTGTTAGGAAGCACTGTCTCCATCTCCAAGGTGATATTTTAGCGCAGATTTACAGACTGTTCGCTGCGGGAGTTTTCTAGCCATAAAATTTCAAGCGCACGCTCTCATAAAAATGTCCATAAAATGTGGCATACTGCACCGAATTACATAATCTTGGTATTAAATTGAAGCTAAAGATGTGTAGAATAAGAAAAGGTGAAAAACCGAAAATCGATTTTTTTTTACCCATCGGGTCATCCGACTCCCCTTAAAGAAAAATAAAACGACGTGTGTTAAACCGAAAAAGTTATGAGCGGCCGAATAAAAACGCATACGGAATACTTCGGCCTATAAGAGCTTTATTTATGCAACTGGTATCTCAGGCTTTCACGGCCGCCGTCAAACTGTGCGGGCTATTAGGCCGTGGTCCACTACAGACGTTTCGGCTCCACCGTTGGAGGGCGTGTTCAGTGTAACGACTCGAGTAACTGGCACATTCTTCACCAGTACTGTAGCAAAATAAGTAAGTTTTACTGCTGCAGTACTATGCGTAACGTACCAGTTACTCGAGTCGTTACACTGAAGATAGCACCCAATGGTGGGGCCGAAACGTCTGTTTTATACGGCAGTAGTGGACCACGGCCTAATTGGCCGGACAGTTGTCAACGGAATTTCAACTTTATTTACACTGTCAGCACGGATATGCAGGCACAAATACAATTCCCACCTATTTGTTGCTTGGTTAAATTCTGCTTGAATTTTGGAAAAATTAAGTGGACAGTTTTGAAAACGCAACTGATTTTGGTTAAACGTGAATATTCCCCATTCCTACGATTCCACACTCTAAGAAATGTATAGCGTTAACCATCTTCTCATTAGTCAATAATCTTTTTTTTTTTAATTTTGATATAGGCCTACAAGACAACACCCCCGTACTACAAGCAGACGATTGCTGACTCAGTCCTTGACTGCTTCACCCTTTAAGGGCACGGCTTAGATGAACCTAGAACGAGTTGACCCCAAGTATGTTGGAAGTATGTAATTCGTATTTTCCTATGTAATATCGCATATCTCCGTGCCCAGTCCAGCGGTGTACACGCGATGTAGTGCATAGTGCGTGAAGAGTACTCAGGCCGTTTGCCGAGTTTCAAGGCCGACAGGCTTCAGTGGTGTCCGTCTTCCGCCTCCGGTAATAACGCTTTTTCGTCAGAATCGTCTTGACACTGATTGTAAATCAATTTTTTTCGAAGTGTACTACACTTGAGCGTTCTCGTTCCGTGGAAACGTACGGCCTCGACCTCTTAAAAACGTTTCACAATTGAGGTGACCTGTTATTACGTAGCCGATTCAGTATCGTTTTGACGTCCGGCGTGTCCTGGGTACACAGTGCACTGAATAGGAACACCTTTGTTATCAACAGTAATTGCTGTATGCGGTTATGATCGATAGACTAGAGACTTTGTGCAAATATATAATTACGGGATCTGTTTGTTTAGTGTAATACTGCGTTTCATACGTTGTTCATCGCGGTTCGGCGGTTATTGAAATAGCGGGAAATTCTGTTTTCAGTAAACTGTGATATCTTTGTCGGCGATCCGTTGGCGTTACACCTGGTTGCATCAAACAAAAGTCGCGTTCACAAACGCAAACGCGTCAGCCGCCCATATGAACATTTTTTAAAGCGTCGATTAGCAACGGTTTATAACTCTGCTGAGGACTTGGTGTTTTGATTATTTTAACGTTTAATATATTTTGTAGTTGTCAACAGATCGATTACGAATCGGTGGCGTGAGCTTGTGTCCAGTGCGTAAATAAACTGTTCGGTCGGGATAAAATGGTGTGAAACTATTGAGCTTATGGACTACTTTCGGTCTCTAGTTTCCAAAGTTTTAGAACATTCTGTTTGTCCCGTATCGTCTGCAGCCATGATCCAGAGGAGAAACTCGAAGCGTTTCATTTTGTCCGAGCTGAAAAGCGACGACGAGAAAGATGAAGAAAGAATCTGCATCGCGGAGAACGCGGAAAAATGCGAGGAAGAAGAAGATACGGCAGCGACAGAGCAAGAAGCCGTATACGTCGAACCCGCGTACCCCAAGGACATAAGCAACTACATGGATGCACCGCCCACAGTCTACGAAATACTTCGTTGGAGATCGATAAAGTCTTTGAAGTCCCAGATCTCGTAAGTACAGGTCCAGAGAATTGTAATCAGTTATATGTATTAATTATTTATTTAGCACGTTTCAATAGATTGTTAGTTTGTGTGAAAACACGTTGTATATAAAATCAACTGTAGGTATCGACAGCTTTAGGAAGTGACACAGGTCTGGCTTGTGATAATTGACTGATTTTTGTATAACTGTGTATATGATTAATCATTTTACTCTGTAATTTATTGTTGCATTACGTAAATTAATATTTAGATAAACACACTGTATTGTTAAAGATTAGTATATATGCTCTTGTTGAAGTTAGCCTACAGTTTGAATTATTTGTAAATACTCTGCTGTGTTGCGCTATCAGCGCGCGCTGCCCGGGAACCACAATTATAGTGAACAGAGGAATCTGTTCATTCTAGTGCGTACATTCCGACCCCAATAATGCAGTGTTGTTAACCGTAGGGTATACTTAGTTATTAGACATAACATGAACAGACGCATTAAACAGAATGCTAAACTGAGAGAGTTAGGAAGAGGTCTCAAACTCGCGGCGTCCGTTGCTTCGTGTGCCACCTATAAAGCCTTTTCATATCACGGAAACAAATTATGGGGAATCAGAAAAGAGAAATAAAATAATTATAAAAAATATAATGTAATGTAACGCCTCGTCTGCGTTGCTGCTGAAGGAAAGTTAACAGATTTTCAGAGGAGATTTAATGTTGACTATGGGGCCTCGCTATATGATGTTTTATATTGTTTCAAAGGAAATGTTAAAGCAGTTATTATGTCGCCTTTGTATGTCTGACCGTACCCGTTCTTTATGCACTTACTCGGATCCGCGGGGGGGGGGGGGCAGAAAGAAATAAGGGACGGCTCATCTCTCCAAAACAATCTTTGAAAAAAGTTTTTAAAAAATTTTAATGAGAGGAAATTATTTAATACATATTTCGATATTCTAAGTTGTATTTTTAATATATTCGAAATTGCAGGTCGAAACTAAAGAAACTAAAACGGAAAGAAGAAACTAAAAAAATTCCCGTATTTTCGATACAGTAGGTTTTGTAAAATATATAAAAACACTTGGTACGTTTCACAGATTTTATTTAACTCTGACAGCTGTTTCGACTACCTAAGCCATTGTCAAAAAGATGAATTCTAATGTTTTAGACAAAATTGAAGTAACATTTGACATTATTGTTTACAGATTACATTTGCTATTCAGTTATTTATCAGTAAATCTAATCGGTATGTAAATTTTATATTATTGTTAATATGCGACCCCATAATGCGACCTAAAGATATTCATAATCTCTTTGACAATGGCTTAGATAGTCGAAAGAGCTGTCAGAGTTAAATAAAATCTGTGAAATGTACCAAGTGTTTTTATATATTTTACAAAACCTTTGTATTAATATGTTTCACCAAGTTCCCAACGAGTCATCAATTAATACAGATAGGTTTGTATCATTGAATGTTCCGTTTGTAAAACACGCGAACCTTCCAGGAAACATCTCCCGCCCAATGACCCCGTCTTACGTCTTCTGGTGAAGTTTGTCTTTCATTTGCTCTCGTCACCTCAAGTTGCTAATGCGACCTAAAGTTTCTAATGTCAGAAGAACGTGGCCAGAGATTGTTAATTTCACGTTCAGGCTGTTCTGTATCCGGTCACCACTTACACTAAGAACACGCCTTTAAATTCCAAAACGTGGGCATGGCCCACTAGAGCCAGTAAATAAAAAGTAATATTAATCTGCAGCTCAAATATTCAAACTATGTACAAAGCTATCACACCGAATGAAAAGACTGTTGATTTCGGACTAAAATGGTTAAAATAACTAAGAATATCCTCAGCTATTACAGTCGCCTTAAGATACCACGTTTGTTGGTATTTTCTACTTATCGTCTTTAGTAAACTTACGCTTATCGTCGTTAGTTTTTCTTATAAAATAAATACAGGAATAATCTTTTAATAGAGTATAATTTGAAACTGAATCTTAGCTCTTTTAATCTGCATATGGACAATTTTTTTAATCCTAGAGAGTTGCATGGATTTTGCTTAGGCCTATTTGTATAAAAACTATGACGATGTGGATTTGTATTCGTTACAGTATTTAATGTAATTATGCTAATTTATGCAAATTCAATTATTCAGTTAGATTAAATGTGTCAAATTGATTTAATTATGTAAACATATTAATTACTCTGATAATTAAGCGTATTCGTTATCGATTAGCATAATTACTGAGACTCTTTATTTGTCGTTATAAAACGATATAAGAAAATTTATGACAAAACAATTCAATTAACGTTAGTGTTTTGTTATTAAGGTTTGTGACAATAATGAACGCATAAATACATAACAAATAAATACTTATTTATTAAACATTATTCAAATAAACTTCTGATAAACAAATGTAAATTATGACCTGAACATACATTCAGAAAACACATAAGAATACAAATTACAATATAAATCCGTTTCGTTGCTCGCTGAAAAACAAAACATACAACACAATAAATATACACAAACATAGACAATCAAATATTATGCATCCTAAGCTAATGCGTTCATTTTGTTTCAGATGAGTAGCTTTTATATTTAATATTATCATTACGATTGATATAAATAATTTCTCAAAGTGTGGTTCTTGGAAAAGAGACAGAGCAGTAGTATTATAATAGCATTAATATCATGAGGACTTTACTTGATATAGTGAATATCCAAAACTCCATCGGTGAGAATTCCTGTTCACTGATGATCCCATGTAAGTAGAAGTTCCGTAGATTAGATGTTCGCTAGCACTGTTCACTCGCGGATAAGATTCATTTCCGGTCTGTGTCGTTGCCGTTGGCGTTGCCCGTTAATAATGAAAGTTTATAGAGTTCTGTGTTGCATAAGTGCATTCATTTTAGTGGTTGTGTACAACTGTCTATTGCAAAACTGCTTCATGTGACTATTTGCGTTTTATTTAGTTAGATCGTAAATGTGTGCAATGTTGAGCACGAATGTTTATGAGTGTTGAGTCACTTATTATTCATGAGTCCGCGCGATGGTTATATCTGAATCATATTACGTTCTGATATCGATCACTGTGTCCGTAATTGTCGCGCCAAAGTTCTAACATCGAGTCGTTAGTTCACTTGTTAATGTTTAGTTTGCATGACAAAAGTACTTTTAAAGTTTATAGTATTGAACTCGAAATCTAGCGATACTTATATCACTTCGCACTACGTGTTACTGCGGTAAACTTCTGTACACTTAGTGAAATACTGACATAGAGTTTTGTAAGATTGTGATTAAAACTGAAGACTGAGTAATTGAGAAAAACTGAATAACTGACTTAACTGAGAAATACTGATTAACTGAAAGAAATTGAACAACTACTGAGAGCTTTTGAATAACTGGCCCTTCGCGTACCCCGCAAACAGTTTTTATTAAACGTTTTCTACCATAATGCAACTTTCTGTCCACCACGCCTATGGTCGTTCTCGATAGGTCCAATATTTCCTTCCACTGTGAAGATCTATGGTTCTCGACTCCCTGATTCGCTGTCCTAGTTGTCACCATGACGACAGCTTTCTCCACTTGCTTCTTCGGAAGATGCTAAACTCTGGTTGGCTACCGACCATCCCCTGAAATACACAGCGAAGGCTTCGCACTACTTCTGAGAATATAGAGTAATTGCTCGCCTGTCCGTCAAACCTTTGTTCTTGTGAGTTTCCCAAGGTCTGCTGTTATTCCTTTACTAACAATACGTAGCGTCTTGTTCATTGTTTGACTACCCTTCGTCTTTTTTCTGCCAATTAACAGCTTCTTGCTCGTCGTCATCCTGAGATGCCTCCACAGTCTCTCGTCATAAATATCATTTGTCATCCTAACGTTGTTTTCATGCTGTGCGACACCGTCGACTGTATTCATTTGGTGTACGCTGCATTGTCTCTGTACATGGTAAGACCTTTCCAAATCTTTTGTCAGTGAGTATCTCTTTCTTAAGGCTCACACGCTTCGATTTAACCCTACAGCATGTGCTCGCTTCAATTTCTGCGTATCCGTGCCACTGGACTCGGTTTCGTGCTTTTGTTCGGTTTGTTGTGGTGTCGTAAATTTGAGGTGAGCTTGGTCTGTCAAAGTCGATCCCATTTCCTTTTGTTGTGTTATGTCAGACGTTCTCTCATTGTCTTGCAGCTAGCGTCGGGTTGACGTGTTGTTAAATTGTCCTTATTTATTGCTCTGGCTTGGGTTGGTGACTTGACTGTGTGCAAACGCACTTCTCGATCAGAAAATTATGAATTTAAAATTTTTGATCGCTATAAGTAATAATTTTATTATTACTTTACATCTTGGTTATTGTGTTTTATAATAATGTGTTTTAATTGGAACCACCTGGTATTATTATTATTTTATTATTATTATTATTACTAGTAGTAGTATTAATAAAGTAAAAATCCCTCCACGCCTTATGTATTTGCTATATATAAACATCACTTTTATACATCATTAACAACTGTCAAATCTAATGGGGCGTCCCATGTCACTGAGGTTTGGAAAGGTCTGCAACACAACAAAGAGTTCCAAACCACTCCTGTAAACGATAATATTAAACTCAAATTAATTTCGGTACACGTTTTTGTTTTTAATATCATTTTGATGGAGGGAAGTACACCAATTCAAACGCTCACACATGCACAGCTATGAAATGGCCGTCGTTCTCGCAGGGTTTGATTAAGAAATACAAGGGAGTAATCAGTATCCCAACAATGCGGATACGATTTCCCTTGGAAGGCGTTTGGTAAAATCGTAGTAAGCAGGAATCTGATCTTGTTCGCGCATTGTACACGTAAGAATAAGATTTGTTTTAATTATCACTTTTATTCAGATGTCCTGATATTTCTTCCCAGATTGATTTCTTCGTTGTTATATTATAACAATCTTTATGACTTAAGTCATTGAGTACAGGATGTTGTTCTACGATGACGGTTAGTTTTTCGCCTGCATACGCCATACTGATGCAATCCGCTATTTCAAAATACCAAACAAACCCAAATACATGACACAATGCGTGGCGGGTACTGCTGAGAAGCTTAGTGCGCCTGCGTGACCCTTCAGAACGCTTCCGAATCCGAACAAAAACTTCTGACGCGTTGTGAGCGTAAGCAGTGTGTGGAATTTCATTAGAATACATGGCTTCCGAATTTTCTGATCTGAGCGGAGGGGATCCAGTGTGCGACGTGCCTAGTCTACTGTGGCGAACGAATTTAGTCAACAGCGTAAACAGTAGCTTGTTTTAACGAAACGATAATTTCTTTATTATGGTTGTATTATTATGGTTGTGTGAATATCACAGCGAAATTAAAAGGGTTCAAGTTACTGACCGTTCGTAACAGTCCATTGGCACGGTCATGCTTCATGGTGCCAATCTCCGCTTAACAAGACGTCCGACTAGTCGTGCTGTATTCTCTCGTATTCGGTCGTAAGTTCGTGGAGTTGTCTTTTAAGCGGACTCGTAACCGGCTATGCTTACCATGTTAAATTCATCAACTTTGAGACCCATTATCTTAGAACCTGTAAAAGATATGTCTGATATTTTACCACGCAGGTAAGCAGCTTATAGACTACAAACGCTACTACAATTGTGAAGATATCTCAGTTTTCTGATTTTTTATGTTTTGCTCTAAAAATTTGCATACAGAAAGCATGGTTATAATTTTTTTTACGTTTTTATTTTTTAGTCAGACTGTATAGTTCTAGTAGTGTGGTTACATCTCCATTAACCCAATAACCACAAAAAAATTCAACTTGATAGTTCACTTGGTTCATATATCTAAATATATATCTAAACGGGTTGAGGGTACTAGAAGTCGCCGCGTACCTGCACCGGTTGTAAAACCAGGAAAAGGTTATTTTATGATACTGTTAGCTGACTCGTCTATTGTTATGTAGGCTTGTGGTTTCTCCGAGGATTATAAACGTATGTGACTACCTCCAGTGGCCTGAGAGACATTTCATGCAGGCAGATATTTTCGTGTAGAGTATGCTCACAGCCGCTAATAGCAAGAGAGAAATGTTGATACTGGTATTTAAACAATTGCTTCACTTACTAACAGCGGCCAGTGAGGCCTTGTCGTTTTCTTATATCTATTTAAAAACCTATCTATTTATTAAATCTGTTTTTATCTATTTTTATTTTTTTTAATATTATTTATTTTTAGATTTTTCTAATTTACTTCTTTCTATCTGAACTTATGAACTACAAATTACTATATATTCAATTTAAACATTGCGTGTAAAAATAATGAATAGCCGCTAAAAAATCATTAAACAATTCTTCTGCAGAAAAAAAACATATTTCTCCAAATATATTCAATTAAGTACGTTTGAAATGTACTTACAGACATTCTACCGACTCTTCTCCGCATATCTCGTTTAATTTTGGACCAGTGGCTCTCGATCGTTTGGGCGTGAACAGCAGAGTTGCGAGGACATACAAAATTAAGCGAATGGTTCACAGACAAATGAGTATACCCATATTGTTCGATCGAGTTGTACCCGCGCCACATATCTGTAACTATAGTAGTCACTGGTTCTACATTATCTGCATCGCGTTTATCCACCACCTTTAGGAAGCACTTCTTTGTTCTCCTGCAAATTCCCCCAAGTACCCACCGAGTTTTGGTTAATCGGCCCCTGTTCTAGTTCCTTCTACCGAACGCACTTTCATCTATTTTAATAATATCTCCTGGCCCGCCAAGTTTTGAGCTGTTCTCCATCAGCCAGAGAGTAAGGATCTCGCTGAACTCGTTTATCAACTTTCGCGTTGTTTTTCTGTTTATGTCGATCTCCCTTGAAATGACTGAAACTGGATATTTTAAAATCCAAGCGACTAATACACACAATATAGATAAGGGAGGAATACGCGCTATACCGAAAAATGTGTTGTCACGTATGTTTTTTGTAGCTCTGCAGTTCCGTCTATCACATCTAAAGGTGAAGTTTCTTTGTCCTTTCACATTTATTAACATGTTACCTTCACATTGTACTACTACCTTTGGTTGTAATATTTTGTTAACACCAATTAATATTTATCTTACACCAATCAGATCCAATAAGTAATTATCAAGAACTCGATAATATCACTGCATTGACTTGAGATTTATATTTCAATGAGTGAAATCGTTAATAATAACTTAATTGTATTTATTAAAGATGTGTTCTAATTAAGTTATTTATTCATGTTGGTGTCATACAATAATATTTATGCATTACTTATAATTGGTGTCAATCCAATAGGTATATATGTTCTCTTGTCTCAGGGTAATATTATAAATAATTATACAATACACAGATATATGATTACAATTATTTGTTTAATAAGGTCACTTGCAAGTTTATACAAAATTGAACATTATTAATATTAATAAATGGATTATACTTTGTTTAGTGAGTTCTTTGAGAGCATTGAATTGAGTTACTTTTAGTTAACAAATTTAATTATAACAGTTTATATGTTACTTGGTTGTTGAATTCCAAATTAATGTCGGTGGTGGTGTCCCTGATGTCTTCCTGGTGAGTAGTGTTGTGATGGTGTCTGACGTTGGATCCCGTGGCGAGTTCCTGGTGACGCTAACTACACTCACTTTTGTGGACGAGTTGGTTTACAATATTAATATGATAACCGCACAAGTCACATGCACATATAACATTTAATACAATTTTATTTTATTTATAAATACTTCTTTATCATATGCAACGCAATATGATTTCTTAATAAAGACTCTTTTATATCAGAATGATTGAGTCGTATCACTCGGATATTATTGTTAGCTGTACTTGATTTTGTAATTGACGTAACTGATTTAAACTTGGAAAAACTGTAAACTCGAGAAGTTGAAGAAAGACTGACTTGGATGTAATACGATCTAGCTGACGTGACCAAAACTTGTAACTGATTGAATGACTAAATAAAACTGATAGAAATAATTCACAAAACAACTGACGTGAAGACTGCTTAAAATTGCTGAAAATGATTTTGACTGACTCCTCGTCTTCGCGTTCGAGTTTTTATAAGAAAATCTTTCTTCCCATTCCAACTCTAGATTGTACAATTTCTTCATTGGTAAAATTGTACCGCGATGTTTAAAATATTGGATATTCCCCAATAGCAAACTCTAAATTTTCTCTCCAACTACTGACGCTACTCCTAATTGGTTTGAATGTGCGGGCCGAGTTAAACTGACTTTTTTGAAAAGGAGACGCTTAGTTTTCGTTCTCTGTCTAAATTTCTCGCTTGCACCTCTTACGGTAGGTATTGTTATAGCAAGTACGTTCACCTTATTTTAATGAGTTTCGTACGTGTTTTTATAAAATTTTCTAGCAATACAATTTGTATGGCTTTGCTGCCAAAAGTACCTGCTAGTACGTTTTACAGAACTTTGTGGTAGACAACCGGCGCCAGTCGTGGGTGCGTACATGCCACTTTTATCTGGTACTTTTCCACTACATTTCACATATTAATATTTTAATACATTTCTTATTAATTAAAGACAATTACAAAGTTTTAATATTGAATTATTATGCGAAATTATAACATATTATAAATTTCGTTATAGTACTGAATCCGGAAGAAGATCGCGAATCACGAACACATTTTGTAAAACCTTTTTTTTTCAATGAAAACTCGAAAATTAGTAACACTTTTGAACTCCATTTCAGTAAGGAACGGATTTGCACAACACTACTAACCAACGAATGCACTACAAATGTCTCTAAACCACTAGAAGTAACCACGTACATTTATAACTGTTGGAAACCCTAGCAAAGCGTATAACAATAGACATGTCAGTGACAAATGCTGACAGCGGGTCACTTTAAAACCTTTTCCTGGTTTTACAACCGGTGCAGGTACCCGGGGGCTTCTAGTACCCTCAACCCATCTAAACAAATGGATTTTCAGAAAACGCAATTCAAGTTTTTAAAACAGATTTTTATTGTTTTCCCTGATTCAAAACAGCCCAGCTCCGTACTCGGGGTCTTCATTTATTCCCACTTGGTCCTCTCGTTTTCTCTTCACATTTCTAATTGGCCGCCTAACCTTTTCCATCAATTCATCTACTGATGTCTCTACCTCAAAGGATTCCTTGCAAGTCAATTTTTTTCAGTACCTTAACCTTATCTGATTCTATTTTGATCCCTAATTTTTGTAAGACTTGACGCTTACTTATATTGCCTTCATTGAAGGCCAACACAACATCAAGTACACCCAAAACCAAAGTATCCAGTCCAACAAATATATTTTTTGGCAAACTATTCCAAATCAAATGGTTCAGCGAATCGTTTCATTCTGTGTACTACCGTGAAGACATTTTTTTAACAAATTAGGATGACTCAGATAAGCAAATATTGGCTTTATCACGGACATTAGTAGTGAATGTTGATTGAAATTCCCTTTCATAAAGTAAAAACTGCATGTCTACGATTTGTTATAAGGGAGTTACAGATTTGTAAACAAGTGTAACTTTATCAGCAGTTTTGAGAAAACTTTTCCTACGATCTCAATTTTTTTTAATCATAAAAAATTATTATTAGGCGTATTCACATAAATATGGTGTTCATATAATATATGAACATAAATATAAATAGGATATTCTGAAGATTTGTTTAAAAAAAAATTAAAAAAATTTTTTGGTCGAGGCCCTTAAGATATACATTTTTATTTTTTATTCAACTTAACACGCTTCCAAGCCCAACAGTATCCACCACCAATCCATCCGGCAACGTACACACACAGGTCACCTAACACTGCTCTTCCAGTGTACCCGACCTAAGTGTATCGCGCAACTCCAAACGGTATGAGCATAATACCCATTATATTAACCTTGAGTGAATTGAAGGAGTCAAGCCCACAGGCAGTGTTGCAACAATTCGATCAGCAAGGACCCAACTAGCATGAAAAAATACTTGATAAGAGTGATTGAGCGCGCGTGCATTGTACGTACGTGTTATTGGAAATTTCCGGCCGTATCGACCACACACTCGCCGAGTTCGGGTTTCCCTATTGGCGCACGTAACCACAACGCGTGTTAATGATATGTTTACACTCACACACTTACAGCGGGGGTGGGGAGGCGGTATGCGGGTGAGTGCGCTCGTCCGCTCTCACTATCGATATTCTACTCTCGCGTACTGGGGACCGTCAGTATCTACGCGAAATATATTTTTTTCTGCCGAAAAAACGGCAAAAACAAAAACAACAAATTCCAGAGACGTTCAAGGTTGTTGTTCAGTGTTGTGTGGGTACGTCTGAACGTAACTCATGTTTACGTCGTGTGTTAATGTGTAACCATGGACAGCTCCATGTGCAACAGGTATGTACGTATATTTCAAGTGTGTTCGATGAAACGGAAGAAGAAAACTAGAGTCGTTTGTGTTTGGCGCCCGCCCTCTAAAGTGAAACTAAATCCAATGCCTGGCTTAACGAGAAAGTAATCATACTTGGTCGGCACGTGTAGTATACGGACTATATATGACGACATAATTACTTATACAGTAACAAAGCTTATTTTTTTTTATTAACTTCGGTGCTGTGTAGTGTTTAACGGTCGTCATTTGTTAACGAAACTTTATATCGACATGGCGTCGTAATCGAGACTTATGTAGATCGTATTTATTACCATAGAATCGATTATAAGTGAAAGTAAAAGTGTAATAATGTAAAGTGTAAATATAGCTCGGCGTGTAAGACTTGGGACACCTTAATCTGATTCATCGTATTAATAGTGTTTTTATTTTAAAACATTTCCGCGATATTAAGTTACTCCTTAAACCTCGTTCGCTGATATCCACGAAGGCGATCAGGTCCCAATAACGGTCGAGCCCGATAATAAAACTCCTAGTTCCGTCGGTGACGTTAAATTGCTCTAAAACTAATCGGTTGAAATCAAGAACCAAATCAGTCGACGCCTTATAATTACTCTGCCATATACTGCGTTTGCTCGGGTAGGTGTATAAGTGCGGACCATGAAGGTAACCTTTACCCGTGTGACAATAAATGACCAAAACAAAATGTGCAGCTAGACGTGATAATTATACACAATCGCAGTGATTGTGTGGATATATCGTGGGGTTACTGGTAAAACTATCCAAGTCCACTCATGTGAATTTACGGAAAACTGAAATTAAAGGTTTTCAAGTGGAATGATAAATCATCAAGCTGATTTTCAAGGTTAATTTTTATTATCAAAAGAGTTCTTTTATTAATTACATAGCTGTTAAAACATAAAAATAAAAAGCGAAATGCATAAAAATGTCGTTTTTGAAACATCTTTAAAACTTGGACTTGGGTATTTTTACCACTAACCCCTCGATATATGCACGCAGGAGCTGAACGCACGTATAAATATATGTCCAATCATTGTGGAGCGCGAAAGTCATTAATTCTTCTGCTAACTTGATATAGCAAACCACTTTCGTCTTGCTCTGCCCCTTACGCTCAGTGTTCCTCTATCATCCTACCCCATTGGTCCTTTACTTTCTATTAGACTGCTACGACTATTTTACTACATAACATTAGCTTAGGTATGTTTCAGTAAGCTGGGATTTGTCTACTGTTACGGAAGTATTTGTTGTTTTCAGAGACGTAGGCCTACGTACCAATTTACCAAGACGGTTTGTTGAATTAATTGATTTCGTCACACACACACACACACACACACACGCACACACACGCACACACACACACACACACAATGTATGTATATAATATTTATAATTACTTTACCTCAAGATGTTTTTCTCTTGTTTGGTGTATGGGAAAATGCGTATGTTCCCTTAGATGAACATATGGGAAAATTTACAAATATACAAACGCAAAACAAAACAAACTAATACCTGGAGAAATACAAAACATGACACAATTTTCAAAGCACTCAACATCGAAAATACACAAAAAGCTAATAATCCACCACAATCAATAATACACCATAATATCCACCACAATCACACATAATAATACCAGTTTAAAATACCAAAAACCAACAAGAAACCATAACAACAACCAACCATAACATAAACACAAGTAGGCCTACTCCACAAGATTAAAAATTACGAAGGCTGAGTGATGGGAACAATAGGATTCTCGAAACATGTAAAACCAAATAAGGGAAAAAACACCTTGAGGTAAAGTAATTATAAATATTAAATATATTATATATGCATCAAGAAATAGACTGTAGCTAAAAGTGTTTAAAATACACGCGCGCGCGCACACACACACACACACACACGTATGGGCAATATAGACACATGTACATATTTGTAACTGGTAAAATTTCGAATCGAGTCTCTTGTTTTGGTTGGTAATCGATTTTCAGTCAAGAGTATAACCAACGTGCAGTGTACAAAGCAAAGTGTTATCGTATGAATATTCCCACGTAGCCATCGAACGTTTATAAATATGAATCCGCGTTGAGAAACCATCAAAACAAACCGAATATCCTTGAAAACTCAGGTTTCTCCTTACATAATGAGTTGTGTAACGGCGGGTAAAAATAAACTGGGTCGTTGTTTTGATGGATTTCGCGTGAAACCTGTTTTGTACACACTTCGTTTTCGCCATTATCACTAAGCATTTTTTTTGGAAGAACTGGTCAATCAATAGAGGTGATAACGAATCGATATAAAACGTCTAAGGTTAAAAGCGGTGATATCTTCTTGACTTGCTGTGGGCCAGGTCACGCCAGGTGCGTAACAAGTGGAGGGGTCATGGGATCAACCCCCCAGAGCTATTAAAAATTTCGCGAAATTCCATATCACTTAACGCAAGTTTATTTCTAAGCGTGTGTTAAAGTAAGGCTTATAAATAAGAGTAGAAATAAAAGGAATTACAGGGGCCTCGTTACGCCACTGCTCCGGGCTATATGAAATGGATTTGAATTTCAGGTGTATATTTGTTAGAAGAAAATAATCCATTTAATTTTGCCTCCAAACAAGGGCGTCAAAGTCAAATAGGTTAGTGCAGCGATGCAACACTTTCATAGCAGAAATTCGACTGTAAGGTTAATATAAAATTGTGATAAGAGGATAATACGAGTGAAAAAGAACATAAAAATGAATTTGTATACGGAACTCGTGAGTTGTACGTACATAAGTTTTGTTGGTACATTGTAAACACGCGCGGACAACTTGACTCTGTAACTTGTAATCTCGGACTTTGTAACAACAAGTGTCGGATAATTTCATATTCGGAGTAAGAAAATTTAAATAGTAGGCTACCGTGATTGTAGACACTGGAAATCAAACTG
This sequence comes from Magicicada septendecula, assembly GCA_034769895.1. NCBI lineage: Eukaryota > Metazoa > Arthropoda > Insecta > Hemiptera > Cicadidae > Magicicada > Magicicada septendecula. Next base: position 264,162,344 of record CM068376.1, read on the forward strand.
TAGACGGTTCAGCAGACACAGCTAGGTAACGGTACCTATTACAAATTGGCACGTATTAATATAAATCGATCAGTAATTTTCGGTAAAAGTCTACCTGTAATGACGGGCTTCCCACTACTACTACTCCACGGCGGTACAGCTCAGAAGAGCCCTGGCCTCCAGAACGACGTGCCTCCACTCCTCTCTATCCTGTGCGACTCTTCGCCAACTTCTGACCCGCAGTCTTCTCATATCTTCATCTACATCGCCCAGGAGCTTTCTACTATATTTATATCATAGATTCTAGTGCAATGGTTCCCAAAGTGGGGTCCGCGACAATGTTTCAGGGGGTTCGCCGACACTTTTAAGAAAAAAGAATACACCGTAATTTTCTCCTATTTTTTGTGGTCTAAAATCTAAATTTTAGAATCTTAAAACAATTAGTAGAAGATTCAAGTATTTTTTTGTTCAAACTAATTTGAACAAATTGTAAAAGTAATTTCAAACTAATGGCTTTAATAATGTCTTTAAATCATGTCGTGTACCGGTAGCAGATCTGTTTGTCAGCTGAACTGACTAGAGCGCCTCATCAACCCAGAACTGATCGTTACGTATACATGCGTAATGCGCGTCGCAGCGGAAGTACGGGAACGCGGCGGCTTTGTGCTGATTAAAATATTTTATTCGAGAAGAAAACGCATCGTGGTGGAATCGCGAAATGCAGAACGCAGAAAAAAGCGGTAAGAGATCGTATCTGTCTTCTCCAACGCTAAACACTTACTGAATATAAATGCTTTAACGTGAATACAGTAGGACGTATAAAATCCGTACTCCTCAACAGAAATGCAGTGAAAGCACAAAATTAATTAATGTTCGAGTTTTACTTAAAATAAGGACTGTACTAGTATAATATCTTAATGTACTCTAAACGGAAAACTAGATAATTGAACATCTTTGGTCGTAAAAATCAATACCTAACTTTTTTTTGTATAGGCCTAACTAATGAAGTAAATTCTTAAAGAAATATAATGATCCGTGATACAATAAGTAATATCTTCAAATAAATACAGTGCAAGTAGGTTTATTTTCACCTGACGCACGTTTCACAGAAATTAATTTGTTTCTTCAGAGATTTGTTTGATTTGTAATTGAATGTTTCGCTTACAATATAGTTAACGGATAATCGATTTTACTTCGATTCTATTTTCCATTGTTGCAATGTTTTTGTAGTCAGCTGTTTATTAGAGTCTATATACAGAGTGTCCCGGGAGGAGAGGGAAATAATTTGAGAAATGGTTCTATAGTGTAAAAGAAGAAAAAAGTTCATATAAACATATATGTCCGGAAACGCTTTGTAAGCGAGTTACGGCTAGCGAAAGATTTCGCCCGGGTTTCGGTTCCCCCGGGTAAATGAAGACTTTCTGAAATTCTGGGAAGGTAAATTAAGGGGCGAATTCTGTTGTTTCTTATGGTTTTTGACCTGAAAAATCGAATAAAACTGGTCGCAGAACTGTATCTCCCATAACTTTCATGATATCCGACGTAAAACAGAAAAATCTGTGCCTAAAAACACGTTTTTTTAGGTTAGAAGTACAATAACTTTGTTAAATGATTAATAAATGCATAAAAGTTAAAAACAAAACTTGTAAAGAATTTAATTCTGAGAAAAATTGTGTAAATAAAGTCAATAAAAATCAACAAAAAATTCCAATTGTTTCCAATTTTCCAAAATTTAAAAACAGCTGTTTTAAGTACAATAATTTTATACCTGTAAAAAATTAGGTTGGCAACACTAATTCTATGCCGTGAAATTAATTTGAATACTGTTCATTGTTGTCATAAAATTGTGGTTACTTATTGAAATTATTCGTTCAATGGTTAAATAGTTTCTAATAGAATTTTGATTGTGTTTAAATGTTTTTAAGAATTATTTAGTGTTTATTTGATTGTTGTACACTGAACTGTACCTACATTTTTACAATTGAATCTTAATTTTATAAAAGTCAAATTACATTTTGAATTCTTTGTTTTCAAAAATGCCGCGACTCTTCAGTCACGCTGAATATGCTGATATGATTTTTGTGTACGGTTTTTGGAATGGAAGTGCTCCAGCTGCGGTGGAAGAATACCGACGTAGGTATCCTGGACGGGTAGTTCCAAACCGTAAAGTGTTTTGTAGGATTTTTAATAATCTTCGTGTGAAAGGCACACTTCCCAGCGCACAAGTTTCATCTGAACGTCAACCGGTACGTGTTGCTGAAACGGAAAACATTCTTCAGGCGGTACAGCGTAGTCCTACAACGAGCACACGAGGCATATCTGCACAGCTCAATATTCCAAAAAGTACAGTATGGAGGACAATAAATGCTGACGGATTATATCCTTTTCATCAGCAGAAAGTTCAACACCTCCGCCCTGGTGACCACCCCAGCCGACTTCAGTTTTGCCAATGGGTTAATTTAAATCATCAATCAATTCCGTTTATACTATTTTCAGACGAAGCCAACTTCACCCGTAATGGCATAAACAATACACGGAATTCGCATGTATGGTCCGAAGAAAACCCACACGCTACAGTGGAATCAAATTTCCAGCAACGGTTTTCGGTGAACGTATGGTGTGGCATGATCGACAACCAATTAATAGGCCCTTACATACTAGAACATCGTGTTACGGGGGGGAAATTACCTGAAATTTTTAAATAATGAATTTATTGGAGTGCTTGAAAATTTCCCACTGGCAAAACGAACGGAGATGTATTTTCAACATGATGGAGCCCCAATACATTTCACAAATGAAGTAAAACAATTCTTAGATGAAAAATTTCCTGATAAATGGATTGGACGTGGAGGGCCGGTAGAATGGCCACCTAGATCCCCGGACCTTACTCCATTGGATTACTGTTTATGGGGCTGGATGAAAAGCGAGGTATACAAGCAAAAGGTAGAGACACGTGATGAACTGATCGTTCGCATTCTCAATACTGCTGCCATCATCAAGGAACGCCAAGATATCATTATGGCGGCTACAGAAAATTTAAGAACACGAGTGGAGAAGTGCGTCGTTGTCAACGGTGGAATTTTCGAACCTTTATTGTAAATAAGTACAGTATTTCAGTGGCTGGAAGACAATTATTCTACTGTATTTTCTCATGAATAGCACTCCATAAACCACAGAGAGTATTCTTGCTCAGACAGTTGTTTCTTTCATTACCAAAAATATTTATTGTGTTGTTTAAATAAAAAATTTTGTTCTGTATTGTTTTTAACCAAAACTGGAATTTTTTGTTGATTTTTATTGACTTTATTTACACCATTTTTCTCAGAATTAAATTCTTTACAAGTTTTGTTTCTAACTTTTATGCATTTATTAATCATTTAACAAAGTTATTGTACTTCTATCCTAAACAAACGTGTTTTTAGGCAAAGATTTTTCTGTTTTACGTCAGATTCATGAAAGTTATGGGAGATACAGTTCTGCGACCTGTTTTATTCGATTTTTCAGGTCAAAAAACATAAGAAAAAAACAGAATTCGCCCCTTAATTTACCTTCCCAGAATATCAGAAAGTCTTCATTTACCCGGGGGAACCGAAACCCGGGCGAAGTCTTTCGCTAGCCGTAACTCGCTTACAAAGCGTTTCCCGACATATGTTTATATGAACTTTTTTTTCTTTTTTTACACTACAGAATCATTTCTCAAATTATTTCCCTCTCCTCCCGGGACACCCTGTATATTTAATGTTTTATTTTATTATTTTATTAAATGTATGATTTTAAATAAATCGTCTTGTTTTGTTTTTATTTGAATTTATAAGAATAATAAAAACACTAATACATAATAAACAGCTGACTACACAAACATTACAACAATCGAAAATAGAATAGAAGTAAAATCGATTATCCGTTAACTATATTGTAAGCGAAAGATTCAATTACAATTCAAACAAACCTCTGAAGATACAGAATCATTTCTGTGAAACGTGCGTCAGGTGAAAATAAACCTACTTGCACTGTATTTATTTGAAGATATTACATGAGAGACCTGCAGGAAACTCAACGAGTTACTTACAAAGGAGTAATACAATAATACAGTAATACAGTGAGTATTATTGTGTATTTACAATAAGTGATACAGTAATGTTGTGTATTCTATGTTCTAACATAATAGTGCTCATTGTTCGCGTTTTGGATACCAAACCACAAAATACGTAAGTAAAATATCGTTATGCATAACCATACATTACGTCTATGTTCTAAGGTTTATATTTAAAATCATTTTCGAGATGAAATATTTCCATAAAAACTAGTTCTTTCTTCAGCCTTAACCACAGTACTGTGGTCACTAACGTATACCATCTCACGTTAGCGCACTCGATTTTCACTGATGATGGCAGTCGATGGTGCTGGAGAAACGTCTGGTTTTGCAGGAAACGTTGGACCAGGCCAAACAGCCCGGGATGGAATTTTAACAACAAACTACTTCTTTGTTTGCGATAACGTAGTACACATATAAAAATTTATCCCCTCCCCCTTCAACTATCATTTTCATTTATATAAAACTACCCCCTCCCCTTCAACTACCCTTTTCATTGATAGATATTTCATCTACCTTTCTACAGTGGATTATTATGACTTTCTTTTCAGGATACTTTATTTATCAAAATTAAGTACTTTACTCTTGTTAAAACATAAAACGTTGCAGGTAAACTACCCCTTCTCCTTAACCGATCTTCAAAATCAATAGGCTTTGAGTCCTCTACAACTCAGGCACGTATGCAAATAATTATTTCATTCCGTGTGAATTTACGGCAGTTATCGTTTATCGTTCGTCATAGAAAAAATTACTCTTGTTAAATCATAAAAAACGTTGCAGGTAAACTACCCCTTCCGCTTAACCGATCTTCACCAAAATCAATAGGCCTTGAGTCCTCTACAACTTAAGACACATATGCAAAAAAGCTATTTGATTCTGTTTGAATTTGCGGCAGTTATCGTTCGCCATAGAAAAAATCTACACACAGACACTTTTCGGAAAATGTCTTTTCTTCACGTTTTGAGTGTAGTGCAACCAGAATCAGCCCTTATCTCGAACACGATTTTTTTCGCCATCACCAATAACGACATATGGAGCACGTACATATTATTTGAACACCATAGAATTCGCCTTTGTTTTGCACTGTTACTGTCGCGTATACGTTTTTTCGAAAATCCGAACAAATCGATAGTACGAACAGCCCTTAGTCCCGTCTAGTTAGGATTTTTCTACTCTGTACTAGAGGTGGGCCGATACACTTATAACAGGTATTTTGGAACGATATTTTTGTGGAACGGATATAACAGTGACTGAAAAGTTGAAATACCTGTTCCGATTCAACGACAACTGAACACTGAAAAGTCGAAATACCCGTTCCGATTACTCGCGGTTCCGAGTCGCAGGACCCCCCCCCCCCCCCCCCGAATAAACAAGTAAACGAATACTACCAGTATTTAGAGGACACGACTACAAAGCCACTTTTTGGTGCTGAATACTTCAATCTGCGCATGTGCCAATTTCTATACAAGTACGAAACGAAGCAAAACAGCGATGTTGAGAATATCTCTATGCCAAAGAATCGAAGTTGTTTTTATTAAATGGAAAAAAGTCATAGTGATGTTACATTTATTCTCGTGTGTTATGCAGGTATATAATACAGATTATAATAACAAATTATATATTATACTAGTCACCAACTTCGTAAATTTTGAAAATGCGAATTATGTTGTGTTATAACCTGCAGAGTGGCTGATAGTTGATAGGCCATATAGTACGTTTTGTTAATGTGATTTCGGAGATGATTTTAACTTCACTGCACATCTCCCGTAAATTTTTTTGACATTCTTTGTGCTATTACGTGCACTCTAAATTTCATTGCCTTAGTTTCGCAACTGATTTGTCTAACCAAAATGGAATCAATAATTTAATATTAAATCTATGTCAGTTTGTTTAATCCTAGTGAAAACTTAAATTAGTATTCCCAAAGGGACATAGGCCTATAAATTCTCTTGTTTCTTATTTTCTTTTAAACAGTAACAGCGTAATAAAGTCACAGTGTTTAGTAACACTGTTAATACTTTTAGTTTCAATTTATTTCTTATACAAATTATATAATACAGTTATATGTATAATAGGTATATAATAACGGGTATTTGTACGTGTTATTTTTTTGGAACGGTTTCATTCATACCTGTTATTCTCAAATACTAGTTTAGCACACCTCTACTCTATACTGTACTTTAATGCCCATTCCTTGCGTGTGAACGGTACTGTTTGTTTAAAACAGCTACTCACGATTATTACTGTAGTTTTAATATTATTATTTATTACTTTCCTTTTGTGTTCTTTGCGTGGTTATTGTCGCTGAACATTTGCGACACGCGGTACAGAAGCTACAGCTATATTATACCGTCGCGTCGTGCACGTAGGTGTTGCGGGACCTTCCCACTTGCAAACGGTAGGCCTACCACTTACGCTCGTCCCACTCTTATCAACATCCTTATCTTCCAATATTTAATGTCCCATTTGCGATACTCGTAAAATCGCAACGGTAGTCCGAAGCGTTAAGCCAGAACAGCACAGTTTTGTTTTACAAAACCATTAACAAATTTCGTATTCAGTTTGTGACCATAGTGTCATTCTCACGCATGATAAATATGATGACAATAGGTGTCATTCACGTAAAAACTATTAAAGTAGATCCATGAAATTGTTAGAATTATTAAAACACTTTTGTTGATAATCAAGACATAAAATAATATAAACTGTATTTCTGGCACACAAGATAAGTCTGAAGAAAGGTAGCCTATATATTAATTGTTATCTTTTAATTTTTACTTCCATGTTCCATAAGGAAATGGAAGTACAGTATGGTGATGGCGAAAAAAATCGTGTTCGAGATAAGGGCTGATTCTGATTGTACTACACTCGAAACATGAAGAAAAGTCATTTTTCGAAAAGTATCTGTGTGTAGAATTTTTTCTATGGCAAACGATAACTGCCGCAAATTCAAACAGAATCAAATAATTTTTTGGATACATGCCTGAATTGTAGAAGACTCAAGGCCTATTGATTTTGGTGAAGATCGGTTGGAAGGGGTAGTTTACCTGCAACGTTTTATGTTTTAACAATAAAGTACTTGATATTCATAAATAAAAGTATCCTGAAAAGAAGGTCATAATAATCAACAGTAGAAAGGTAGGTGAAATATCTATAAATTAAAAGGGTATTTGAAGGGGAGGGGGTAATTTTCTATAAATGAAAATGATAGTTGAAGGGGGATGGGATAATTTTTTATTTGTGTACTACGTTATCGGCAATAGAGAAGTAGTTTGTTGTTAAAATTCCTTCCCGGGCTGTTTGGCCGTGGTCCAATGTTTTCTCCAAAACCAGACGTTTCGCCAGTGCTATCGACTGCCATCATCAGTGAAAATTGAATGCGCTAACGTGAGGTGGTATACGTTAGTGACCACAGTACTGTGGTAAGGCTGAAGCAAGAAGTAGTTTCTATGGAAATATTTCATTTTGAAAATGATTTTAAATATAAATCTTAGAACATGGAAGTCATGTATGGTTCTCCATACAGATATTTTAATAAACAACAGTAATAAAATGGTTACTCGCTCACAGTTAATAATAAGGAACATGGAAGTAAAAAATAATAAATGGTTACTCACGCTAAGCACAAGCAGTTGTCTAAATAATGTCTCGAAGTATGATCATCATCATCAGCGGCGCAACAACCCATTACTGAGTCAAGACCTCCTTTAACAGCCTCCGCCAGTTGTCCCGGTCAAGTGCAGCTGCTCTCCAGTTCCGGGTCCCAAGGATGTGGCGCGCATCATAGCTCACACCGTCTTCCCTACGTAGTTTGGGTTTACCAACTCTCCTGGTGCCATAGATCTGTTCTGTGAGTGCCTTTCTTGGTATTTCATTCACCTCCATTCTGATCACGTGTCCAGCCCACCTGAGTCTACCAAGCTTTATAATTTTCACAATATCTGGTTCATTCAGAAGTGTGTTCAGTTCTTGGTTGGTTCTTTTCCTCCATTCACCTCCCACACATATTTTACCAAATATACTACGGAGGATTTTGCGTTCATGAACCAGCAGGCTTGACTCAACTTTCTAGAAATGGTACAGGTCTCAGAACCATAGGTGAGAACTGGTCGGATAAGTGTTTTATACAAAAGCAGCTTGATGCTCCTGGCATTCTGCTTTGGAACAGGGGTCTGAGACCAAAGAAGCACCTATTAGATGAGGTGATTCTTCGCTTTATTTCCTCTGTTGTTTCCCCATCAGCGTTAACTTGGCATCCTAAATAAACAAAGTTGTTGATTTTTTCGAAGGAATAGATGCCAATTTGGATGTGCTCTTCTCTAGCCTCCTGTCCTGTGGCCATGTATATAAATGTCTTGCTTTCATTTATTATGAGACCCAGTCTCCTTGCGGGACCTTCAAGAGCAAGAAAGGCTTCAGTGACTGCTCGAAGGGACCTCCCGGTTATATCTAGGTCATCAGCGTATCCTAGGACCTGCACCAACCTGTTGAATACAGTCCCAGAGGAATCTATTCCAGCATCTCTCATAGCTTTTTCTAAGGCAAGATTGAAGAGGAGGCAAGCAAGAGCATCGCCCTGGAGGACTCCCTTTCCACAGTCAAACTCTCCTGATAAGTCATTCTGAATCCTCACCATGCCCTCCACTGTCAGCATTGTCATCCTACACAATCTTATTAATTTCTTTGGTATGCCCAGTTCTTCAAGAGCAGTGTAAAGTTCTTTTCTATCAGTGCTGTCGTATGCATTTCTGAAATCTATGAAGAGGTGATGGGTTTGTAGCTTATGTTCCCTGCCTTTCTCTAGAATTTGTCGGAGCGTGAAAACCTGGTCTATTGTCGATTTTCCTCTTCTAAATCCGCACTGATATCGTAGTATATCGCAGGAATTTTCGTACGGATATCTTTATTTCTTTCTAAAATAGGCATATGTGTCCTGATATTTAAAAAACATTATTAAAACAGCGCAAAAAGCTTTACACTATTCACATTTACAATAAAAAATTATTATTTCTCACTCTAAAGCATCAAGCTCTGCTTAAATAACATCTTCACTTCTTCACTTGCAATCAGGGGCGGATTAGAAGCCCGTGGTACCCTATGCTGCTGTCGGACTGGTGCTCCTCTTCAGTTCAAAATTCAACCTTTTTTACATTGATAAATGGCATACATAATTTCGAAATTTAACAATTATTTTATTAAACTCTGAAATTACAACAAATATTTAGCTTAATAGTGATTACAATGAGCATAGTAGTACTTAAGTTTAGAAAATACTAATCGGTCCATTTTTTTCTTGAATTTGACTTAACGAAGTCATGTATAATTTCTTCTAAATTGAGCGGTTCAACCATCTCGCTTTCAGTATTCAACGTTGCTAACGAAGATAATCTCTCATCGCCCATAGTTGAACTCAACATATCTTTAATGCGTTTTAATACAGAAAATGATCTTTCCGATTCGCAGTTAGCTATTAGAAACGTGAAAAGCAGACGATAAGCAATGTATACAGTCGGAAATACATTACTAATTTTACAGTAAATAATCCAGTTTAATACTGTGAGCAGACAAACTGTAATATAATGGAATCTATCATCTTCATTCGAACGATTTGAAAAAAAACCTCATTCTTGCAATTTTACTCGTGGCACAAAGTAAAATTTACCGTGGCCACAAGTAAAATTTAGATTGAGGACATTTGTTTTTTTTCACATTTATTATCTTCAAAAATGCTTTGTGATTTAGGGCTGGATGGTGCCTCCCCCCCCCCCTCTGACAGCTGCAGCTGCCGTAGCGTTGTGGACAATCCGCCACTGTTTGTAATTGCTATTGGCTGTTTTAAGCAGGATTTCTTCATCAACAAGTACAGTCTTCCTTCGACAAAGTTCATTCAAAGACAAAACCAATTACACATTGATTTCCCACTGACCGACATATATTTTTCTAACGTGACCTAAGTGGCCACATTAAATGCAATGAATACAGTTTTTTACAAACATGTTCGAATTATACTATTCGATAATGACGCGTGGTTTTTTAATCCATAATTTCTTTTATTTGCGAGATATATTTGTCTTCTTATTTCAGTGTTGGTGTCGTTAGTGCTGTTTATTTGGGAGCCAAGATGTATGAACTCTTTACTACCTCTATATTTTTTGCGCCTATTCCAAGGTTTTGAAGGGTTGGGTTTAGTGGTAGTTAGTTTAATCTTGTGAACACTTAGTTTAAATTAAAGAAAGTGTTCCGTATGCATAATGAATATTGCACCGATTTCTGTCACCTTAATAATAATAACTCCAGAAAAGTGTAGCGCATGCGGTAACAAGGAATAATGACCATGTCGTCTGAAGTGGTCGATTTCTGTGTAGTTCATCTGCGTACTGTGGTGTTGAACTGGAACTCATGTTTTACCATTACTACACGGTTCTTTGGCTTATATAGTAGTTGTCCCTCAAAATGATATTCGACATACCGTATACAGTTAACTTGCTAATATACTAAACTATCCTGACTGTCGGTACTAGACTGGGAAAAGTTGTATCCTGTTTCGTACATACTGATAAAGCTACGAACTCTGTCGTAAATGTGTAACAGCTGCCTTGGAACACGAAAAACAGTTTCTTACCGACAACTTTCTGACCGTATATGGGGAAAAATTAGTGTTTTTACTTCATCGTTCTTGTGTTTTATTTTAGCTGAGTGCGGACATAAGATTCCGTACGTACACTTTGTATCCATTACACATGTATATTTTCCGACTTTGGTTGTACGCTCGTTTCACTTTTTGTTGTAAAATTTATATTTTGCTTACAATTTTTCTTTGTGCCGTCTCTTCATGTTTAAAAATTCCCATTATAGCATACTGGGATCAATAGCAGTGACCGGAAGGACAAGTGAACAAGGTCATTACGGTTTGACCTCGTAAATTACAACATATCGAACTCGGCCAAGATCGATATTTTCTATTTTCTTTGTATAACTTAATTTTTTATATGAAAAATGTGCTAAAGCTCGCTTCTTCGCCTTTTAGCTCCCTCCCCACGTCATCATTACCTTAGAAGCCAGTGACCTTATATTTGGTCTTCCCTTAACTTGTGGACTGTTTCGTAATCCTTTTTGGTACTGAGTTTTCATTTTATCTATACGTGACCAAACTATCTTATTCTCTGTGCTTTAATTATCCCCCTCGGCCTCCACGTTTTCGTTAACTTCTTGTTTCGCTTATCTTATCTAAACTCCTATGGTCCGTAAATACTTTTCTCGAATATCCTCAGATACCCCTCATCTCCTCTAGTGAAATACACTGCCACTATTGCATACATTACTATACTAAATTTAGTTCATATACGTGATAGGTGCATATCGTTATTTTTGTAGTAGTAAGCAATATATGCGTGCAATTTCCAAGCCTCACACGTTTTGCTTACTTAGTTAAACTTTTGATGTGGCCCACTTCTTCAAATGTAAACCACCGTCCTTTCACCACTCTCCTATATGTAGTTTTATTCTGGTTTATCTGTACGTCTGTCGATTTGTATTTCCCACCTGTTCTTTTAAACTAATACTGTTTCTTGCTACTGTAGCACATTTAGCGATTTTTTACCACTTCTGTGCTGTAGTTCTGGTCTATTTGTGTGTTCATATACCCGGTCTGACCCTATTCCTTTGTCCCCCCTTCCCTTGTTTTCTCCTTGATCTTCCTCTGGTTTTTCCCTTGCTTTGATCATTTTTATAATTTCCTCCACTTCTTTAACTTTCCTAAGTTTCTCGTCGCCGTATCTTTGTCCCTATTGTTATTTCCTGTCTTCGCCAGACAGAACGACGATTTCTCTTTCACTTCTATCCCAACCTTCGTCTCTTCTGCCTGTAACTTCTAACAAATTTTTAACATTTTTCTTTCTCAATATACTTACATCGTTGATGCGGACGCGTGCGCTCTCCCCCACAGTCATTACTCTGTTATTTATCCTTCCTTCGTTATCTGTTTCCCCCACTGTATCATTAGCTTCATTCATTAGCCTCATATATCCATGCACGCTTACAAGGCGCGTATTTTTAAAATTAAATTATTAAAAATAAGTAATAATTTTATTCTTTTTCAGATTTGTAAGTATTATTTCATTTCACCATATTCTTTCCTCTGTACATCATTTTTTTTTTAGTATGTGACAAAGTGCTCGGACGTAAATCATATCGCACGACCTGGTTGAGTACGTAAATGTATTAGAGACACGTTCAAGACGCACACGTATAGAATACACGTACACGAACATAACGACTGTGTGTGTGTGTGTGTGTGTGTGTGTGTGTGTGTCTTCGCGATAACAGATAGTACTAGTTCTGAAGCCGAAGGACCACGACGACGGCGGTCCTTAGCAAGACGAAGGATAACCTGTTTAGGTTCTCTGGAACAGTGAACTTGACAAGATCAGTTGTGGAGGTTAAGCACTGAAGGATAACTTGGAACTCGAGAAGCTGTCGCTCATAGTTAGTTGTTCAGTCCTTCAATTGTAGCCGACTCTTCGTGACCCCATGAACCATGTCATGCCAAGGGCTTCTATCTTGGGCTATTCTCTTGGATCGTAACAGGAGTATGTAGACATGTGCTAATAATGATGATTATAATGGTGAATGCAGACGGGTTTAACTTGAAATAATTTATTAATTTTAATAGTATTGTAGAGGAACTTGAAAAGAATAACCGGAATTTCAGTAAACGGTAAAAATCATACTTTCCACTCTACACACGTAACACGGTAATTGGACAATCGTGTATTTGTACGTGATGTAATGAATCGCAGCGAACTAAAGCTGACGTCACCTGTTTGCGCTTTGTGATATTGTGTAAATAGTGAGTGTTCATTGAATTCGAGAAAAGTGGTTTGAACACGGAATTAAATTTACAATTGTTAAGCGTAATAATTGTACGTCCTACAGTTTACAAATTAACATAATAATTCACTTTAATTAATTTGATTTCTGTTAAGTTCAAAATAAATTTTTGCTTTCTGCTTTAAAATCTGTACCAATGAGCCATTAATCAAATCAAAGTAATTATGTGCTGTTATTATTATTGTTGTTGTTATTACGTAATTAGTTCGTGAGCGCTAGTAATATTTAATTGTAGTAATTATAAGTTAATAATAATGGCTTCATTTGTGCTACTAGTAAATTCACTGTCAAGCAGGGTAGGCTGTGCCATCTCGAAACTTAAGGTATCTGAGGAAGATTGTGTGGCCGGCCGTCCGTTATTATCCCAGGTACTCATTTCCAGAGGCCGAGTTGACTTGCCGACTGAAAACCGCTCCTTGATTTTGCGGTACTACCAGGGAATCGAACTCGAGACCTCTAGATTAATAGCCAAGAACAACACTCATCCACTAAGCCCTAGTAATTATCGACTACAATTAATAAATTACTTATTGTTAATCAAAAATGTTTTCCACTTCTGTTTTATTAATGAAAACCATGTTTGAAATAGGCCCAGCCGTTGACTGATGTAGGCCTACGCGTGACCTACACAGTTACTTGAATTATTAAAAACAATTTTTTTTTTACCGATTTAGATAAAAATTAATTTCGTATATTTACTTCAAAGATTTGCTTATACAATTGCGAAAATTATTCTCTGTAGTTTATTAATAAAAATTCAGTTTAATCGATATCTGAAGGAAAACTTTTTGCCGAGTGAACATTGGTAGCAGTGTTGTTCGATTTCGACGTCAGTATCGCTAGTGCGTTGAGCGGTATACGTCGTGGTACCGTCTCCCGTGAATTACCTCCTGTTTTGGCAATTAATCGGTATTAAATAAACGTTCGACAATGGTAGGAATTCGCGAAAGACCGGCGTTTCACATTGGCAGTGATTTACTGTACGCAGATACGTAAGTAGTTTTTATCTGAATATACCGCGTGATAACATGAGTATGATCACATAACTCAGCATCACAAGTAAAAAAGTAAAAATGTTCATGTGCCGTATGTTCAACGTAACGTATTAAATGATACAATGGTCTTTTTTTAAACGTAAAGGAATCTTTTTTAAGCAACAAATATATGTAAGACTGACATGTAGCAAAACTCATTAACCTACTTAATTACTTCCATGTTCCATAAGGAAATGGAAGTATGTTGATGGCGAAAAAATCCTGTTCGAGATAAGGGCTGATTCTGATTGTACTGTCCTCAAAACATGAAGTTGTCATTTTTCGAAAAGAGTCTGTGTGTGGAATTTTTTTATGTCGAACGATAACTGCCGTAAATTCAAACAGAATCAAATAATTTTTTGCATACATCCCTGAACTCCAGAGGACTTAAAGCCTATTGATTTTGGTGAAGATCGGTTAAGGGAAAGGGTAGTTTACCTGCAACGTTTTATGTCTTAACAAGAGTAATCTTTTCTATGACGAACGATAACTGCTGTAAATTCAAACGGAATCAAATAATTTTTTGCATATGTGCCTGAGTTGTAGAGGACTCAAGATCTATTGATTTTGGTGAAGGGTAAGGGTTAGTTTACCTGCAACGTATTAACAAGAATAATTTTTTATATGACTAACGGTAACTCCCGTAAATTCAAACACAATCAAATAATTTTTTGCATATGTGCCTGAGTTGTAGAAGACTCAAGGCCTATTGATTTTGGTGAAGATCGGTTAAGGAGAAAGGGTAGTTATGCAACGTTTTATGATTTAACAAGAGTAAAGTACGGTACTTAATTTTGATAAATAAAATATCCTGAAAAGAAGGTCATAATAATCCACTGTAGAATCGTAGATGAAATATCTATAAATAAAAAGGCTAGTTGAAGGGGGTGGGGGTAATTTTCTATAAATGAAAATGATAGTTGAAGGGGGAGGGGGTAATTTTATTTATATGTCATGTGTACTACGTTATCGACAACAATGAAGTAGTGTGTTGTTAAAATTCCTTCCCGAGCTGTTTGGCCGTGGTCCAATGTTTTCTGCAAAACCAGACGTTTCGGCAGTGCTATCGACTGTCATCATCAGTAAAAATCGAGTGCGCTAACGTGAGGTGGTGTACGTTAGTGACCACAGTACTGTGGTTAAGGCTGAAGGAAGAAGTAGTTTCTATGGAAATATTTCATTTTGAAAATGATTTTAAATATAAACCTTAGAATATGGAAGTCATTTATGGTTCTCCATACTGATATTTTTCAAGAAGGTATTAGAAAACTTTATAATTTCACAGATAACATATTAGTAATTTTGCCTTAAAAAATCAGTTCTTTTTCCACATCACATCGTTTGTAGTAGGCTACATTTAAATGACTTATATTTGATAATAAATTGTATGTTCCACACAATAAAGGATAATAGTTCCGAGTGACAGCCTGAGGTATGGCAGCCGTAGAAATTGCAAAAACCGCTCTGTGTAAACTAAAGGTCAAAACTAGGCGCGGACGCGAAAAAATTGCACTTTTTATTTACAAGTTGCGCACAATTACGTATAGCAATACAGCATTGAAACACAATGTTGTTTCGAGTTAGTTTCGTTTCCAGTGATCTGCACAAAAACCGAGTATTAGTGGAAAACGAGTTCTGCCACAGAAAGGGAGACATGTATAGTAAGAGGCAAGGGGTGGAGCTCGGGCCACCCCGCTTTTTTTTTTTTACGTGAATCTCACAAAAAGCGAGAGAGGTTAGTAGTTAGATTAGTTTGTATGTTAAACTAACAACGTCAATTTTCCCTTATTTACCGCGTACGCAGCTAAATTAGACGTGGGTTTCACATAGAACATGAAAAAACCGTGTTTTACATTATTTGGATCCCATAATTGTTTTTTTTTTTGCAAAATTTTCGCAGAAAACTTTGTGCGAATTTTTCGCGTCCGCACCGAGTTTTCACCTGTAGTTTATGTAGAAACACAAAAAATGGGGGTTTTTCAGGTTTTGTGGCTGTCAGAGCTCAGGTTGTCACTCGGAACTATTGCCCAGTAAAGTCGTAAGTACCAAAATGTGTGTGTGTGCACGCGCGTGTCCGTGGTATGAATAAGTAAACATCATAACACGATAGCTTTTTTTCTCTTGCGGACCAACTTAAAAGCCTGACCCACAAGACCAATACGACTCCTGCCGCTGTATAGCTCGCTCTTCAATAGAAACGAAATAAAACATGTTATTCTGTAAGGAACAAAACGTATGAATCAGTCCATATGATGCCGAATTTGAGCCACTGTTCTGAGAAAAATAAATCTTGTATACTGTCACCACCACGGAATTTTAAAAAATCGCGGTTTTTTTTCATTTGTACGTGAACTGCTTGTAAACAAGATGCGGTCCTGAAAAATTTATTCACACACACATCGTTTTGTCAAAACATTTTTTTTAATGTTTAACACATTTGCGTATATTTTTCGCGACTACTTTTTTTTTGTAAGAGGAGCCGCCCGTACATAAGTTAAAGAATGTGACGATTATCTTCAGTTCAGTACCGTTTGAACATTTTATTACAGAAACATTTTAGTTGTACAATCCGTAATTCAGTCAATTTCTGTGAAGTATAATATAAAGAACATCATTATACATAGCCTATATATACGGAATATAATCAGTGGCGAAGCGTGAGAAAATACCAGATAAAAGCAACCTGTTACTAAGATTGTTGCCGTCCTTAATTAAGCAGTAAAACGACGGTAAATAGAGTTAATGCAACCTTTCATAGAGTTTGTATCTATTTACTGTACTGTCCGAAACACACGCATTTCGTTATATAATTAGGACTAAATATCAAGAAAAAGCTATCGTATTGTCGTTGGTGTCGTCTGTGAATCTTAATCAGAAAATATTGCTAGAAAAACATAAATTTTACTCACATTTTTTAATAACACAAACGTTATGCATATATTTTCATCACTGCTAGATTTTACCTGTAGAACGATAGATAACAGGCGTTGAGTAAATACTAAAATTATATCATACACACGCAAGTAAAACATGAAAGCTGTCGACTTTAAAATATTTAGGAGACCAATTGCAGCACGCACAGACTCAGGATCCCAGTCATTACATTCGATAATGTGAGAAACCGCACGATATATTTCCCTGTAATGTTCTCTGATCGTTGAAACCGCCCGCGAATGGTAATTCCAACGGGTTAATGCTGGGTAAGAAAGTTTGTTTAAGAAAACTCTTGTTCTCGGAGTAAATCAGATCTTGCAGCAGATCTACTGAAGAAACTATGAAATGTACTTAAATTTACAAATAAACAAATTACAATTTACAATTGAGCCTGGTTTGTTTCATCACTAATTGTTTAATTAATGGCGATGGAAACGGACTCGATTAAATCGTTATGAATTTCGGAACACTTACATTTACTATACCAAACTTTCTAAAATTTTCTTACAACTTTTCCATCCACCTGCAACAAAACTAAATATGGCCGGTTAATTTTGACTTGAGCAATACCTTTTGCTCTAAACATAACGTACTGCTTTCGTATTTTAACAAAAATTCTAGTGAATCAAAGGTGTCACAGTTCATATCAAATACTTCAGGCTAAACTGGTACTAGCTGTATTATGTTACGCTATTAAACCGATTAAACAGTATACTTAAAGCACTTAAAGGACGAAACTTAAAAATGTTTATATTAAATAATTAATACGTAAGTGATTACACACTTCTTAGTCTATAACACTATATACACAATTAAAAATAATTTGTAAATGCAACAACAAAAATTACCTCGTGCCGCACAATGAAAGCAATACAAAGCGGGCAGGCGTGGATTTTGTACCATTCAGCGAGGGGAGACATGTCCGATGTGATGTACACGGCACATTTTTATACTGCGTGTAGCCCCCCTCCCCGTTTTCTGCTACCGAAGCCCACCTCACTTACAGCCTTGTTAAAACAAATTTCAAGTAATGTCTACCCAACTATTAAAAAAAAAAAATACTCCGCGTACGTTTGCATCGCACAGCAAGGTTCCGTGGTATCACGGTCGCGTGATGTCGCGTAATATATATCTTCTCAAATTAGTTTTATGTCCTTTATGACTAACTTGGGCAACTTAATTTATAAATAAAAATTAACTAATTTATGATTAAATTATTTTGGTAGACGCTGTTACCTGACGCTTTGCCACTGAATATAATATGAACACCAGTGTAAGGAATATAATGATGTTTTTAGAATGTACAGTAGCACAGGCGAGCGTAGAACTAAGCATCAAATAATCTTGAGAAGAGGGGAGTTCGTGGAGTGAGGGAGGGAGGATGTTTCCATTGATTCTGTAGGTGTTACAATCCTTTCCTTGACCACCCTCCACAGCACTCTGATCATCATCATAGCATGTTTTACAATAATTCATTACATTGTGCTGTAATGGCTAGGCTTGTATGTTCTGTAATGTGTTGTATTCAATTTCTTTGTAGTGTTAGAGATTATTACCATATTATTTGCTGTAGGATAAATGCATCAAGAAAAAATAAATTCTGTTCCAAATATTTTAGAAACTTCTCTTGGTTTTGAAACCAAATTTTCAAACTATACAGAGAGAACTGGGGCCACCAGACCACATCTCAAAAGCAGAAATAATGTAAAAGCAGAAGTTTGTTGGAAATCTCAGCAAGGCGATGTATGATGCTGCTGGCTGGTTATGTGGTTAGAAAGTTAAAATGCTTTGTTTGCTAAATAAATGTTAATCACAAAAACAAATAACATTACATAAACTGTTACAGGCGTAGTAACATTTCCACGCTAAGGTAAAAAAGAAAAAGTTTAGCAAAATGCACACAAATAGTTGTATAGAAATTTTTATGTTATGGAAATAGATATTAGATGTGAGATGGTGCTTACTGTTTTTGCTGTAAGCACCGTATAACAGATAATATCTATAAATTGAGTTATATTAAATTATAATTTAATTTAAATGTACAAAATCAGTACATATTTGACACACTTATAACTGTATTAAGTCCGTTTTGTGTGGGAAGCTCAAATTCACTGTAAGGGGGTCCAAACTTGATGGTCTCTTAAAGGATCATAGAGAGAAAACCAAAAACGAGTTTTCTTAGGCTTCTTGAAAACAATTCAAAATATAAATATGACTTGACTGAATTTTTGAAGTGTGGCTTAATTTGATATCAAATGAAACATATTAAAAAGTAGTTATAAAGTGACTGGAGTTGATGAGACCATCTATTGTGTGCTTTATTACAACTGGTACATATTTATAATTTGATATGAACTAAACAGAAATTTAACAAAAGGTTCATATGTTTCATTCAGCCAAAGGATCATAGGTACAGAAGGTGTGAGTGAGGTGACTTTCTCTATACTTGATAAAATGAATAAAACCCTTGAAAAACTCATCCATCGCTCAAAGCTGTGACAATGCTCCTCTTAAGATTGGTCCATAAACTTACAATTTTGGCCACAGATGAATAACAGAATGCCTTTTTGTTCACTGTTATGCCCATCAACAACATTTAATTATGACAGTTGTGTTTACAGAAATAAGCAAGTTCAAATTTGTTAGAAATTTGTAGGATACAGATACCTTTTAGTCTCAGGGACATAAATGGACTACATTTCTCAACAGTATAATGAAAAATATTGCTAGTTCTCATCAGTTCATCAGATGGACTTTTAAAACATAGTACATAATTACAGTATAGTATGAAAAGTTGTGATACTGAGAGGATTTTTATGGTATAGCGATTTCTTCATTTTTTTTGGCTGCAATTCGTATATAAAATTATACTTCACTGTGATATTTTGTTAAGTCTGCTCCAGCAAAGGGCGGTTGATTGGGTAAAAGCAGTTATTTCAGAAATATGTGTCTGCATATCAGTCACATTTTAGTGAGTTTGGTCTTTCCTGGATCTTGGTCATCATTGGGAAGAACCTCAATAGTAAAATGTGTGTTTCACCAAGACATGTATCAAGGAAGTTTGTGACAGCATCATTATGTAAGGTAATATTAAGGATATTAATGACCTCCTACTTAATAATGGTCACTTGTCAGTTGAAGTTTTGTTAGAACCACCACTGTTTCCAAACAGCAAACTGTTTTATTTGAAAACGATTTGACATACTGTAACTGAACTCACAAGAATTTCTGAATGCATGCACTGAATGTGCTGTACAACTGAGCAAACTTTGTAAACACATCAGATGCATTAATCTTATTGAACTGCCTTTGTGAAAACAATTTTGGCGAATCCTTTACCCAATGTTTGTAAACTTTTAAAAGTCATAGTGACCATATCTATGACAACTGGAGAGGTAGAATGGTGCTTCTGTACATTGACATTAATAAAAACATTTAAGCGAAATACAGTGTGACTTTGTGGACTTACAATGTATTCAACTGAAAAGCAACTGCTGACATCACCAAATTTCAGTGAAATCATCGTATACCACTTTGCAGGGTAGAGGGATAAGGGGCTGACTCATTTACAAATAGATAAAGTAAGGTATGCCTGGCCCATATATTCCCCAAAACTAACCAATCACTTCAGTAATAAAAAATCAACACACACATACACACACACGTGTGTGTGTGATATTATGAAACAATTACTACATTTTCCAAACCACAAGCTGCGGCTGGACTGGAACTTTCTCATTTTTTGTACATACATACATACATGCAACATATCATTGGTCTACTGGAAAAAGTAACCATGTCAGAAATTGCCAAAATTAATAGAAGTGGCTGATTTCATTACACAGATAGAAATGTGAAAGAACAAAAAGAAATGCTCTCTTTATCTACATCAGTAGACTCAGAATAAGACACCACTGTTTTTACTAAGTCTTGGTACATAGAATTCTGTACAGTAAAACTTGGCCTAGTTGTTTTGGTCAAATAATTTACTTTCAATACGTGACCAACATGACTTGGTCATTTTTATGAGAGAAACTTGGTTTTAAATTGGTATTCATGAGTTATGATTAGCTGTTAGTGTGATTGTTGTACAGAACTCAGACCTTTATTTAAACACCCTCAATCATGGCTCAGATAAAAAAAAACATTGTTTATTGTAAATTAATTAGGAGTATTTACACCATAAACGGTAAGAGAGGCAAAATGAGGCCTCCAAATGAAACAAACCAGTTATTATGTAAAGGGTTAAACTGCATATTCAAAAATTTCCAACCACTAAATCGTACTTCTGCTGAAAAAAGAAGGAAGATGCACCTTAGTTTTTTCTTGGACCTTAGTTTTCAATTAAAAAATAAGTCCTATTGAAAGTCCAAATGGAAATAAAATCAACCAGTTGCTTAAAAATTATTCAGAGATGATAATTTTGTCAAAATGACTTTCTTCTTTAGGCCAAATATGAATCAGTGCATAATATGTAAAGGATTAGTATGTAATTTTTAAAAATCATGAAAACAAGGTATCTCTAAATTAACTGAAATTAGAGTGTGGCACTCATGCTAAGAGAAAGGATGGAGAAAATTAAGCAAGAGCTGCAGATAAATTCCAGGTACTGAATGACAAAAAGTTCATAAGCGTGATATTTGACCTACAATGCAAGTACCTTTCTCTAAGGCTTGTCAGAGTACTACAAAGAATGCTTTGTGTGTATAACCTTACAGTTTTTAACCTGCTCCACCACATTAGGGATTCTGCTTTGTCTGGTTTGAGCTGTGAGAGTGACTGTACTTCTGCACTGGATGTTACAGATTCATAATAATATAAAAAAAATTCAATTGTTCTGACACATGCAGTTTTCAGAACAACAACCATTTTCTGTTTGTATGCAAGCCATAAAAATTTATGCTCCATGTAGTTTAGCATAAAGTTCCAGAAAAGCGTCATTCCTACATGGAGGCTGTCTCAGTGCATAGCACAAGAGCTAGAGAGAAACTGCATTAAATTAATGATTTAGTCCGCACATTAAATGACTGTATTAATGTTATTCTTTTGGTGTGCTTGTACAAACAGAAAACAAAACTAGTAGCAGCTGTACAGTCAAAGAGTTAAGTTCTTCGAAAACAGTTGGTTTAAACATTTGGAAGAAAATATTGTTAAGAATAGATCGTACATAGTGTGACCAAATGAATAAACTTGTGAGGACCGAGAATTTTTATCTATTCCTACCAGTGGTCAAGGTTGCCTTTCCAGTATTACAGCAGACAATTGTACAACAGCAACTTATCTGTTTCAGAGACTAAAAAGTTAGATCTTTTTAAACTATGCTGTGGTAAAGTTATGCCGGAGGATGGTACAAGTACCTTCCAGTCACAAAAAAAGAATTTAGGCTGCAAGAATTAATTTAAAAAAAATAATAATTGATTTGTATTTGTTGTAGTAATTGTCAACTGGTAATATTCCCAATCTGAACTTTCTAATTTTCACTTATGTTATTAACTTGTTTTATCAGTTTGTTAGTCTTGTGATTTTATAAATAATATTAAGTTACTAGATGATAACATGTATGTATATTATATTTTATATTTTACAGCTAAATTATTAAATCATATATTTTCTGTTGTATCGAAGCGTTTGTTTATTGTTTGTTTCTAATATTTTTACTTGAACAGATATTAAAAAGTCACATAACCTGAAAATCGTTTTGTTATGAAAGCAGAAACGATCACCTTCCCTCTAAGCTTACCAAAAATTATAAGAAATCTGATAAGTGTAACTAACAAAAAGATATATAGACGAGTCTAAAAGAAATATTAAACACCTTATGTTTTCTACATGACATGGACACTTGAATCCAATTTCACTGACCTGATCACTTTTTGGAGTATATCCACATAACTAGTTTAATGGAACACTCATCAGGCACTTCATTTGTTTCAATTACGCCTAGCACTTTCGACGACCAGCGATGTCTTCATTTCTTCTTCTTCAAATGCAATATACACAATTAAAACAAAATTCGCATGTGTGTGCAAGATTTTGAAAACTTTCAAAATTACCCACCAAAACCAATGAATGCAGTACAAAAAACACGATGCAGTTAGTTTTTTTTTGCAACTAGTAAACATAAACGACAAATTTTTACAACTTTGTACATGTAGAAATACAAAACAACTAACGGCCTTTGCCACCGAGGCCATCAGTCACAAAAGAGCGGTAGTGAACTTTATCTAAAAATGCAGTTGTTTTTAATACGCTACACCATACTCGAAACGTACGTAGGTTACCATACTTTTGGAGTACGCTTAACATTTTAAATCAGGCAGGCATTGTATATTAGCGAATGTACGTGTTATCTGTAAATTTGCGTAAAATCCACATTAAACAATGTAATTGTGGATTACATTGTAAAAATGTAAATTACATTGCACTTATATAAATTAATTGCATATTATCGAATAAATTTACTAAATTTACATTGCGTGTTAAGTTGTTGATCTAATCCGTCTGTAAAACATAAGATCACGTAAAAAAATATCGTCATTAATTGTAATGTATTTGTATATAAAATCTGAATAGAGTATTATTGGTATAATATTGGGGGCTCAATCGTTTTTGAGAATACCGATAACAACCATATTTACGTTTTTGTAGCGCGCGTTTACTTTATTGAGATGTGTGAAATTAGGCGCGTTGCTTTATTACTGTTCAAAATTACTAGCAAGCATTGGGAGACCTCGATTGAACGTTTTTTCCACGCAAGTCAATGCTGATAACGTCACTGGACGGCGCGTTGCCACGGCAACGTAAACTGAATACGTAATCTCCTCGTTTCTATACCGGCTTTGAATTAGTATTAGTATACCGGTTTTGTTTGTTAGGATCGATAGAGATGGAATAAATCGATTGATCCAATCCTATAACAGTGAATTATATTTAACTTTTTTAACTCTGCGCGCTCAAGGTCGTATGCAGAATTTTTTTTCGGTCGGGGTTCAACAAACATTGGAAGTGATAAATATTACGATCACCCATCTCGTAACAACGTACAATTAATTATTACTGAATACCACTATTACATTAACGACTCGGAATACTAGTGTTCCGAGTCGTTAATGTAATAGTGGTATTTAGTTAAGTAACGGACATGTCATGGACAACGAAATCCAAGAATTTAATTATTACTGCTTATTATGAATAATATTTAGATCTACTTAGACGTCCTTTGAAAGGAGTTTCCTTTTTTTTGAGCTGAGCGGGATGGCTAAAACCCCCCAAAACCTCCCCCCCGCGTACGCCCGTGGTTTACACATATATAACAGTATTTATATAAATCATTTAAACTATACATTAATAAATACTTTGAACGGTAGCTTTTGTAGTTAATCGTTACACCTGCATTTTTAGTGGTGCGTGTATTTGATGTCAAGTTGAGACATGTTTAAACATCATCGAATTCGGTATGCACATCGGGTGGCAGTGGCTGGAGGGTTTTGTCGGCCCTACGTAGACCGTTTCCCTTCTTTTGTGAGGACAGCTAGTTACTGTACAAGAGATGTGTCGAATGTGTTACGCGACTGGCAAGTTTACAATTGGTTTGTACAACCAAGACTGTATTAATACAGTCACATTTGCCACTTTTGGGCAGTGGAAAGCTACTAATGTGAGAAATAATAAGTATCGGTTAACTACGCGGGAGACACTTGGCACTTTGAAGCCTTGGAAAAATATTCGGAAACATGCGACAAGGCATAAGCATTGGTTAACCACTCACGTGACACCTACCAGAATCGAGAAATACCTGAAAACTAAAAATAGATTCAAATATGCTCACAAATATATGCAAAAAGGGTAAGATACTGTTAAATTCATAGTTTTAAGATTGATATAACTTCAGTTATAAAAGCATTGAGAGAAATACATGAACAATTCATCTCTTCACTGTGCTAATACAGACGAGAATTTATTAGGACAAATTAAATTATAATTACTACCCTCTCCTTGCCTCTATACAGTTGTGATGATATATTATTTAATATCAGAGTGATACAACAGTTTTCTGATATTTTAAAAATACTATATTACATTTCATATATTGTCTCAGGGGCGGATCCAGCAAGGAATTTGTGGGGCGGGAGGAAGAGTTAAATTTGGGGGGGGGAGCTGGACCATTCTTTAATGACCTAAAGTGTAAATGATGGGAACGAGTGAAGATAAAAGTACAGTATGTTATACTCTATGTTTATTAACGTACAAGTATAAAATCATATCTGTGTTTGTCAGTTCATTGTTCTTTTAATAAGATTCACTTACAGTTTAAAATCTACTCATTTAAGTTATATATCAAAGTATCAAACAAAAGTTAACATGGTGGTAAGGTACAGTTAAATTTAAAGTAGACCTTATTTTAGAGTAAAAAGGTGGACCTTCTTAATGTGATATGAATTTTGTATAGATTCACAATCTCAAAACCATCCTACAATCACAAGATGATGAAACCATCTGATTTGACTATTTGGGGGGGGGAGGATTTCTCCCATCCCTGTGGATCAGCACCACCTGTATTATTTGAATGATTGAGTAACATCCAGTTTGGTGTTAAGCACATCATGCCCAGTTACTGTGTTGTGTGTTAAAATACATTTATAAAATAACACACTTTTACTAAATAAAAATAACCTTACATGAAATTCACCATTGTGTAGGTGACTTAACTCAGGCTCAATAAGCTTAGTCATAAAAAATCAACAAAGAACTGCCTCTTATCCTTGAGTAAAAGCATATGAATAATATATTTGCTTAGACATGAATACCACACGTAATGCATGGTACTGTTTTGACAAAACATTTGTTCATTTACGGAACTTTCATTTACTAATGGTAAATGTTTTTTCATAAGTTAGTATGATGTGTCCTTTTGAATTCAACGAGAAAATAATTCCATATAAATAGAAAATATTATGAGTTGATTTAAAAATCATTTAGTACCAAATTGTTACTCGATACTCTCATAATATTTATGTGTTTATCACTCTGATCATGAGAAGTCAGGCAAGGAACGATTAGAGGCTTTTAGCTGGAGAGGAATGATGGATGAGTAAGTATGGTGAAGTGTGTAAGAGGTTACATGAAGGAAGAAAGTTATTGGAAATTTCATCCATAGGAAATATTGATAACTATTAATATAACTAACTAGTAGGTACCTGATTATGGTATTAAATGGAAAAGGTTGGTTGTTGAAATGTTAGATAAACACCAAGAAAGAGGTTACAAAAACAAGTTGAAAAGCCATAGGAATAGGCGGCGTGGTGACTTTGCTTTCCAGATTGAGGTTGCAGAAAGAAGGTTCAGCATATTAATTTATCATTATTTTATTAATTTCAATTACATTTTAAAAATTTGTTTGTAGTTAATGTGATTTAAAAGAGTACAAGTTTTTTCTGTACAGAGAATGACGTTTTTCCAAGTTCACATTACCTAGACTTTTGCTTATTTTTTAAAAGTCTGATTGCATATTTTTTGGATGTTGAAAGTTAATGAACTGTACTATTCCTGTTGTGATTATCGTAAGTGTCCTGTGCAAATAAATCATAATGTGTAGTATTTGCTTAATGATACATTGCAATTATTATGTGTGTCAATTATATTAATTTTGTATTGACTTTTGCAGGCCGAGTATGTCCCAAGGGACAGTGATCCATCAGCGTTTGTTAGAAAAAGATTTCACTGTTGCCACACCTGAAGAATTTGTTCGTAGGTTTAAAGGAACTAGAGTAATTAATAAGGTATGTATATGTGTGTACATATTTAGACATAGCGTGTGTGCAGATAAGTGAATATATGTGATGTCTCTATAAAATGTATATACACAATAACCGTTCTTGTTATGGTACAGTTAAGATTCTCTCTGTAAAAGTAAATATGTCACATAAACCAGAAAAATATTTCTGTTAAAAAAAGTTTCAAATCAACATTTTCTGTATTTAGTAATTTTGTAGCAAAAGTACAAAAATTTAGAACTTATATAAGTTGAATTAAATTTATTTGCATCATAAAAATATATAAGATGATTAATTTTTCTCTACTCACTATTTCAGCCACAGAAGGTATAGTATTCTTACTTATTTGACTAATCAGAATCAGAAGTCCTTTTCCCATCCTTAACCATGTACGAATCATGTAATGTCAACGCTGGTTAATTTTCTCATAGTATCAGTTTAAAAACTATTAAAATAGATCTAAAGTACTGAAGCTGTAAACATCATCCTCGGTTATATCACTTAAAATAATGTTATTTGTCATATGTCACTTAATATCACTCGGTTATATCACTTAATAGTAATATCACTTAAAATAAAAATATATCACTTAAAATAATAATAATAGTTTTTCTATAGTGGTGTGCAACAGTGATAATTCTGTTTGTGTTTAAAATAATATGGTACTCGTTCTGCAATCATAACATTTTTTATGAATAAACTCAATCTTCTTTGGTTTGGTTTTTCTTTACATTCTCGGTTAGTAGGCAGTATATCACTGTTGGTCTCTGTCACTATCACACATTATAAATCATGATTCAAGTTTGTATTTAAGATACCAGCTCATCCACTTAGCAGGTGAAACATGCTAACTCAACAATTTAAAACTGTAGTAATAAAAGAAAAGCACTACATCTTCTTTGAATTATTACATTTACTAAACATTCAGACATGTGTCAGGTACCCAGTGAGGAATATTCTCAGAAATGTACACAGATGTCTGATGAGAAGAGTGAAAGTTGCCCATGCAGACTACTGTTTACCAGAGGGTCAGTTATTGGCATTTGTAGGGGAGATAGATGTCTGTTCAGTATTAGCATGATGTGCTTGTGGGAATACCAGCTTGGTGTTCTCTGCTTTAAAACTCATATAATATCAAGTATTAAGATATTTCATGTACATGAGATGAAGTGTAATGTGGTACTTTGCGATTCCTTCTTCCATTCCGGCCGGTCTGTACACAAGACCAGTTTGGTGTATACAGTGCATGCTGTTGTAAAGTAGGGAGTGGTATGAAGCACGTGCACAAAAACAGACTTTCCTTCTCTATATTGTGTTGTGGTGACTATGGTTTCAGCATATGGTCCGGCATCAGATGTATATATTTATATATCTGTGTATATAAAGAGCTGCTCTTTCTTGCTCTTGTTGTGATGGGTTACTGATTTATTATGCAGTTTCAACTTGTCTGGAGTGTACTGTGTGTGTGCGTGCACGCGCGATAGTGCTGCTGGCATAAATCTTTCAATATGATATATTGTCAGTGAAACAAGATTTGCTTTTATTTACAGGCGTAACAAGAGCACAGTGTATGTAATGCAAATTATTTAGCATTACAGATGAATGTTTACCAGATTTTGATAAAATACTAATTTTTCTGAAAACATTTTTATCTGTGTAACATAACACATGAGTACCAATTCCAAATAATTGATTCTCTACAGCATTGTCTGCTTTCACTGTTTGCTATCATAGAGCAGCAGTAGTGTAAAAGGGTTAGAGGATTATTTTACTAGAAATTACAGCCTAATTTGTTAATAAACCATACAAAAATTTTGTAGCCAGAAGTGTATGTACTTAATAATCAGTGATTTCTAATTAATTTTTATATGTTATGTGCAGATTATGTTTAAGAATTTGCCTTTGGTGTAGTTCTTAATTTATTTAGTGGATTCAAATTTGCCTTTGGTGATTCCAAATAAACATTGTTTGACTGTAATACCATCAGTTCCCATCAGGAGCTACCCAAGGTGGATGTGGCAAGAAGTATGAGTACTGGACTGATCCACACTGCTGATTGCTAGTACTTCAGAAACTTCAGAGTACTTAACAAAACGTATCTGGCACATGCTTTCTTACTGGTGTGCAGCGATAAACTGACACATTGTACTGTATTATTGGCATGAAATGTCATACCAACACAGCACATTGTTCTGTGCTGATATGTTGGGCCAAAGTGTGCGTCCAGCATTAGCTGCAGAAATCAGGTGTCTGGTGGGATGAGGCCTAGGGTCTTACCTAATGGAAGACTGTCCGCAGTCTGCAATGACAAACTCACTGAGGGTGATGGCTTGCTCTGCCGGCTGCCACTATGGTTGAACGAGAAAGAGAATTAAGTTAGCACGTCTCGTGTATTTATACCCTAGGGCGCAAAATCATGTTTCGACAATATTCTGCAGGTCTGAGTCTGTCGTTGGCATCCCTTTTTAAACACGATTCTTTTCACACTTACTTCGCTTGTCTTCGCGATGTGCGAAGTCTTTTGCACATTACCCGATATTCTTGTCAGTAATTTTTATGTGTTCACTGTGTATAAGCCGTTTTTTTCTATCTTAATTAACATAAGTTTTATTTGTATTTATTTTCACTATATTTGCACTTTTTATTCTTTTTGCACTATTTTGTATACACATGTGCGTCTTATTTTTATTCACACTTTGGCGTATTTGGTTTTGTGATATTATGCACACAATCTTTACAAAATAAATAAATTCATATAATTAATAGCGTTCATTAAAGGGTGACGCTTTGCAGGAATCGACAAGTCTCACACACACGTGTACACACAGACATAGCGGAGTAGTGTGATCAACCTGTCCCAACATGAAATTTGGTCGTTCCTTTTACAGTTCAGATTGAAATCTGAATTATTATTGCTAACAATATGAATTATTTATTTACTTTAATTAATTATTTTAATTACTTTGTGCAATGCACAGTACCCTATACATTTGTACTGTTGCAATATATATATATATATATATATATACTTCATATATATATTATATACATCAAGAAACGGACTGTAGCAGAAAGTGATTGAAATATATATATATATATATATATATATATATATGCCAGGATTTTTTTTCGGGGGGATTTTGAAAATTTAGAAACAAGGTACACAATTTTGGTTTTCCTCATTCTTTTCTTTACAAGGGGGGCTTTTTCCTGGAGAAACGGTAATACGCGACTTATAAGGAGCCAATGCCGCAAGAACAGGTAAAAATTAACGTTGCTTCATAGAATTTCACTCATGTACGTTCCACCTATAATGCTGCAAAGGCCCTTCTTACACATACTGCACGAGTAAGAATCATACACACAATGTTTGTAAGAATCATGAGTTAAAATCATGTTAAGCACAGGCTTACTAATTTGCATATGCTTATTGAATAATTTAAATTACTTAATCAGTAGACGCCGACTTTATTGAAATAATAATA
Source organism: Magicicada septendecula (assembly GCA_034769895.1). NCBI lineage: Eukaryota > Metazoa > Arthropoda > Insecta > Hemiptera > Cicadidae > Magicicada > Magicicada septendecula. The sequence goes on from CM068376.1 coordinate 264,192,531, forward strand.
CAATAATAGTGTTAAAATAATCAGACATGAAGCAGTTGCACACTTTGTAGTGGGGATAGGGCGGGAACAATGTTATACACATGAGTAGAAAAAAGCCTTTTGAAAATATTAGCCTTCTCCCTGAATGATGAGTCTACATATGGAGGTTTTGATTTTGATTTCTATTTCGACACTACTAAACAGTACACATGGATGTTTTGTACAATAGACAAAACAAGCAATAGATACAACAGAAGAACCATACAAAGATTTCACTGAGTTAGAAAATGTTTAACATTTAGTACACAGTAATCAGTGATTTGGCATATTGTGTATATTCCAGTCTTTCTCCAGATCTCCTAGTCGAGCCTATACATTAACAAACATTGTATATTTTGGAGTACATAATACTTTGTTTACATGTTACGATTCAGGAAAAACGTAGTAATATCGGTAGAAATGAGCCTCCGATGAAGCTTGTAATAAGCGAAAACTAGTTTAAGCCACAAGGTAAAAGTTTAACATTTTACCTATAAAAAATTAGTGTTCCGAGTCAGTAGTGATACATTTATAATTGGTTAATCAACGGACACATCATGGACAACAAAATCCAGGAATATAGTCAACATAACCCTGGCAACTTAATTTGTTTGAATAAGTAACATCAATAACAGGCTCGAATGTGAAATGACTGTGTGTGTTAAAAAAAAAACATGTAAATTGTCCATAAAGAACGGGAGACACAATACTAATAAAAAAAAAAACATACCAAAACTGTTTAAGTAATATAGAATTTAATTACTTACAACCAATTACAAATATTTAGCTCAATTCTTCCATCCCACTAATGTTTCCTTCACTGTTATTATAACTCAAATCGTCGTCACTGCTGCTATCCCATTATTTATTAATTTTGTTATAAAAGTTCTGCATGTTGGCTTACTTTGTTTAATTAGTGAATAAAGCTCAGGTTAAGATAAATGGACTAAAGAAATCTCATGATTCACTAACCACTTAATTGTGTTTGCCTTTTTGTTAATGATGTTGCAGGTGAATTTATTTATTCATTGAAATTTTCAGCCACATTTGTCGATGAAAATGTGCCAAAAGCAATAGCAAACTTTTAATAGAATAACACATTAGAAAGAGAAAATATATAAGAAAATTACGGGAATTCAGAGAAGAACGGCGTCTATCCACGTTTTTTAACTGACATTGAATTCAGTTTCGTCTGTGTATACTATGGGCCGCTGTTCTTCTCTGAATTGCTGTAATTTTCTTATATATTTTCTCTTAACTTTCTAATGTGTTATTCTGTTAAACGTTTCCTATTGGTTTTGGCACGTTTTCATTGAAATCCCATTTGACAAATAATGTGGCTCAGACTGAATGCACTACCATTATAATTAATTCATCTCTTAAAATTGTTTAAATTACTTTGAATGTTGGTGTTTCCCCTTCTATGAATTGATATTCGTAAATAATTAATCGAATAGTACACTTGTCATAATCATCTAAATCAGTTTTTATTTCCTTTGTTGAGCACTTTTTATGGGAAGTGCTGAAAGATTTTATGTCGGCCGTATAAGCTGATGCTTCTTTAATAATTCTAAAAACACTAGAGACACACCACACACCTGAGCTACCCTTTCCTGTAACTTTCTTTCTGATATTCCCTTATCTTCCGATTTAATAAATTTGTACACATTATACATTATTTTCTGACTCTTAACTATGTATGACTTCACTTTGTACTGAAGTTGACAGACCACCCAGATTGATCCAGTTCACTCTCAAAAACCGGAAAATAAACTAAACACTACGCTTTTGATGAAAACTGGTGTTTTTTGAAAAGTACGAACACAATTACATATCATGCACTGTTGGCAAAAGAATAGTTCATTCACGTCTGGTAAACTTACCTATGCTGAATTTTAGTTCATCATTTAGTAATAGTAAAAATGTTACTTTGTATGAATATAGTAATTAATATATATAGAAGGTACTATAATTATTATGTCCTTACTATTTTGTACATACGTTGATTACAAAATTTTTTCCAGATTTTGGGGGGTTCTAACCCCTAAACCCCCCTGGTTGCGCCACTGTATATATACAGGTGAGCCAAAAGTCACTACCCATTGTGAGTTACTGAGTTACCCATTGTAAACATTAAGATAACGTTGGTTGTGATCTTCCCATCGATTTTAAATTACGCGCCTTTGGTTTGTGTCTGATAGTTTCTTATGTAAACACTAGAGTGCAATTTTATCGACAAAGATGGAAAACAATTTAATAAATAATCATGTAGCTTCAATAAAGTGTTAATATTCAATTTGTACTGTGTTTTTACTGTGTTTTAACACTACAAATTCAGGAGCTTGGAGGAGCAAGGGCGAATATGAAAATCATGGTGTTGGGAAATCGTGTTTAAAGTTTGTGAATACTCTCAGGATAGAAAGGGCGAATATGTATTTCAGTATTGTAGAACATAGATTCCGATTATTTTACACTTTTATTTATAAATAATTAATGATAAATAAAATTACAAATAATTTGGTTAAAGGTTAAGTAAAAATCATTAAATAATAATACAAGTAATTACAAATAATAATGTAAAAACAACAAAATTTTAAGGTTATTCTAAAATTTAAATTAATCGAATGAAAATTCAAAATGTTGATAACGACTATAGTTAGCGCTATGAATTAATGTCAGATTCTTAGCAAATTACACACTACTGTGTAATAATTGTAGAATCTAACATATTCCTTGAAATTAAAATTAAATAATGATTAGTATGCATTATTGAAAGTATGTTTTTAAAAAAATGAAAGAAAACTAAAACACAAAAATAGAAACAATGTACATTTATGATTAACATACATAAAATGATCGCCCACTCAACATGATACAAACAATAGGGAACAGATAAACTGCTGACTTCTCAACCACTGAAAACACATACACAGCAGCAACATATTTCCTGCTGACATATATGGGAAGAATTAGTTAGCACAGACTGAGGTGCAAATCAAATGACTCAACAAACAGAATGGCCTACTGTTAATGTGTGTATAAAAAATAACTGTGAGATTAAAATGTTAGTGGACACGGGTAGTCAACTATTAGTTTTAAACGCTGCCTGGATGCAACAAAACAAAAATTATTTTAAAAATACGCCAATATTACCTATCACCAATTTTCTGTATGTTTCTGCCATTTCCTTGACGTATTTTTACTTTCCATTTTATAAAAAAACCACACTCACACTCACTGTTGTAATGGTACTATTATAATAAGACACTAATTGAGTAACAAAGAAATAACGTATGCAGTATAAGAAAGAACAAACTAATCACATCAAAATACTGACTCACACTGACCAAACTTTTCATAGACTTGTATAAGTATGACTAAGCGCGGTGGAGAAAGGGCGAACCTAAGCAAATGATCATGCAGATGTGTGGCACCGTGCAGTATATTCGCCCTTGCTCCTCCAATATTACAGCACTAAGCTTTCGGCTGGTTTTATGCAGTCCATACATTTCAGTACTATTTACAAAATACTAAGGGTGAATATAGATGTGGTAGTAGTATTACCGTGTTCTTAACATGTCAGAAAATAGGATTCCTTAAAAAAAAAATCAATTTTTTTGCATTCGCCCTTGCTCCTCCAAGCTCCTGAATTGAATTAACACTTTGTTGAAGTTACATGATTATTTATTAAATTGTTTCTCAAATTGTTTTCCATCTTTGTCGATAAAATTGCACTCTAGTGTTTACATAAGAAACTATCAGACACAAACCAAAGGCGCGTAATTTAAAATTGATGGGAAGATCACAACCAACGTTATCTTAATGTTTACCATGGGTAACTAAGTAACTCACAATGGGTAGTGACTTTTGGCCCACTCTCTCTCTCTCTCTCCATATATATATATATATATATATATATATATATATTGTCTGGTTTGAGTAACAACATCTCGGGGAACAGCAGGAGTTTTGCTGCCATCCCCCCCCCCAGAATTATATGCAGTACTATCAATATATTAAACATTAGTGTTTAGTTATAACTGAAATTTATCTTTGAACATTTTTTGTTGTTGATTCTTTTAGCAGCTTGTAATTTCAGTTCTTAGTCTTTTAAAAGTGTTAATATTTAACAGAAAATGTTATTTTTTTGTAATAGTCATGTCAATTGTAAAGAAAATATTCTATACTATTCTACTGTTTTGTGTTTTAGGTCCTGATTGCAAACAATGGTATTGCTGCTGTGAAGTGTATGAGGTCAATACGAAGATGGTCATACGAAATGTTCAAGAATGAAAGAGCTGTTAGATTTGTTGTCATGGTAACACCAGAGGATTTGAAAGGTATAATTTCAGTATAATCTTATAATCATATCTTCAGAGCCAAGCTCGTCCTAATGTTCTATGCTCTCTTGGAATAGTCACCTGGTTGTCTACACAAAATTCGCATTGTATGCGCTGTTCCTCTGAACAGTAATCATGCATGCAGTGCCCACTTAGTGGCCTCTCCTGTCATGTGTAGGATGTTAAATTTCTCAACGACATACTCTGGTCTCTCTCAGGGATCCCGTGGTCATCAAAAATGATGTTCTCCATTGGAGTCTCCAAGTTCCTTCCATAGTGGTTTTCATCTGGTCCCTGGTGACATATGTGTTTAAAAGGACTGGGGAATCTTTCCCGCACATCTGTCAGATGAATAGTATGGATAATGCTCTACCCCTGGTATACGAGGGGGGACCCAAAAGTAACGAGAATTTTTCTCTGGCAGTTGGTAGAACGCTAGTTCCGACTTCTCCCGCTAGGTGCCTTCACTAGACACCATTTTGTATCAGTTGCCCTAGTGGCATTGTTGTGGAAACATTAGCGCGGTCATGAAGTCGGAACTAGCTTCTACCAACTGCCAGAGAAAAATTCTCATTACTTTTGGGTCCCCCTCGTATGTCAGACACCCTTAGGAATTATTTAATGTTCCCCCAAGAGGTATCTCAAGGACCCTCCCTGCACCACCCACCACCATCTTAATCATCACTGAATCCTGCCTGGTGCAAATCAGGCAACTCATTCACAAGGTGGCTTGCGTATGCTGGGGTTGTTAATTGAGCATCTGCCAACAACAAAGCCGACAGATGGAATCAGCTTGAGTTGCTTCAGCTGTGATGTTGCCCAAGGCATAGGAAACCACAAGGCGTGCAAATGCTGCCTTATAAGAGCCATTCATCTGGCGTTCATTGGGCTTCGACTTGGACAGTGTGAACAAACCAGTGTGCAAAATGACTAATGCAGCTTCTGTCTGTCTGTTAATCTTTCTTAATATACTTCTCTCCTTCTTCCTGTCCATTGATCCATGATACATTATTATTTTCTTGTTACATTCTAAAGTTAAAGACCTGTTAAGTACTTAATTTCGTGTTTAGCAGACCTGTTCAGCAGTTCATGTTTTGTGGGTCACAGACGCTACAGTTTAGATAATAAATTGTTGGCTGTGTGTTTATTATGTGTATTGAAGCATAGATATAAATGTATATCAGATGCTTCCATGGTATACTCTGTGCATTCCAACTTTATACTGAAACACATCTTAATTAATTTTTTAATTTTAATTTTGTTTCTTGTGCAATGACAACATTGATGTTTGTGTAGAATCAAAGCAAATGGTGTGTAAAGAATCAAGTACTACTAATCAAACCCCAAATATTTATTCAGTTGGTTTGAATAGCTTAGTAAAAATATTTCATGAAATTTCAGGCAAGGAGTTGGTGGTACATTTACAGTCACCACAATGTAATTGTACAGTAGCGCGATAATTTTGCATTCATAGGTTGGCTAATCTGCGCTTTTAAGTTGCTCAATTCATGTCCGTACATTTGCACAGTTCGTTACAAACGCTCGCTAGCGGCGGTTGGCTTGCGCCCGCTGCTATACTGTCACATTTTTCTTTGTCGCGACAATTATTTAGGCTTAGGCCTTTCAACATTATATATATTGCATACATGCAATATGCTAGCAATACATTGCTAATACGTGTACTCACGTAATTCGAGTGTCGCGTACTCGCGCCTCTATTCATATAATTCATTATACGACAATTAATGTAGGCCTTAGGCCCAAGACTTCATATATGGCCCTTTAGGCCCTTTCATTAAATTAATTTCAATGTAATATATGACTTGTATTTACGATGCGCTCATTAGCCAATCTCTTATTCAAATGTGAAACCTAACTATTTAAATGGTGTATATGTGAACAATTTCAATAAATGTATTAACTACAGTCCACTCTCTCTTCATCATTTCTGCATCCTGGTGAATTAATTACAACAGTAAATCACGAACACTTCATACTTAACATTTTTCCGTCCACTCGGACCGCATCATTAACAATAATAACCTTCGTAAAGGTACCTTGTCCTCAGTTTACTGAAACATGTTGCTTCACAGAACACAATACTCTTTGAAATTTCAAGTTTGTTTCAGTTTGTGTCAAGTATTGATCATCACCATATAAGTTAGTTTAGGAGTGTTCAAGCTACAACAGGCCATTTGTATAAAGTAATAGTATATGTAGAGGATGAATTGGGTGTTTTTTTAGTGCATATGAATGAATGAGTGTCGATACTGTGTGCTTTTTAAAAATGATAATTTCTGGTGGGATATATGTATAGAAGGAAAGTACTTCCAGGAGCTGAAGAGAGCTGCACAAGATAAGACAATATAAGGAGCACTGTTCAGTTGAAACCTGTCATTAAACACAGGTCTATATTTGTTGTTGATATTTCCGGGATTGGTAGCATCATGTACATGTAAAAAAAATGAATGTACGTACATTGAATTCAAAATATATGTATTGGAAAGCATGACTACACTAAAATTACACATAGGGCTTACGAAATATTAAGTTTGAATCACAAAAATCAAATTAAAATGAAAACGTAAGGAGTTCATAAATGTGAGCAACTATTATCGAACTAAAAAATGCACAAGTAATAAACTTAAGAATCAATGTAATCAATGTACATGATTGTGACAGTGTAACATTTAATGTGTCACAAGAGTGTAAATTTTCCGATCTGCCTAACGTTTTTCATATTTCAGATTATTTAAGTCTATAACCATTGAAAATTATGTTGTGTTTGCGTTGAATATATTTGGATCCAAATTAAAAATTTGGGTGTCAAATTCTCTGTAATGTGTGTGTGTGTGTGTGTGTGTGTGTGTGTGTGTGTGTGTGTGTGAATTTCAGTTTTCCCAATTTTATAATTATACTTTGTTTTCGTTATAAATAGTTATCGTAGGTGTTGTCTCATTATGCCTCTTTATGCTTGCAAACTGAAGAAATATTGTTTTTGCAATCAGAATAAATCTGTCAGTTTCAGAATTTTTATCTATCTTACTTCTGGTTATGAACAGCGACCACGCTTCGATAATGTAATAATTTATTTCATTTTCTGTTCTCTGTATCATTGTTATGACACATATTGGTGACATGTATAACATAGGCATGTTTGTGCTGTCCTGTTTGTAGTCATTTGTCAGTGTAAGAGAAATGTAACATAAACAAGGTCTCTTGTTCTGTATGACCATTTTTAATATACTTTCCTAATAGGCAGGTGTTGAATTGTAAACGCACATTCAGTGTCTACCAAGCATGAAAGTATTTAATGAAGAAATTAGGTAGGTACCAGCAAAGGCAATCAGTTTGGCACTCATCAAAATATTCTTGGTTTGAATAATAATGTTTCCGGAGAAGTCCTTGACCTAACCTGATGCAAGGTGAACCAATTGATTAACCAATATGTCTGCTAAACATATAATTTTTTCAGATGGTTTGACTACTGTGTATTAGCAGAATGAGCAGCTAATAGAAATGTTTCACTGAGATAACAAACCAACTGTTATGTTAGTTACTGTACTTTTGTGAATTGTATTTACATAGTTTATTAATTGCAAGTTTTTAAATTTTTATTTTTATTTTTAAGTATTTGCAATACAGATATGTATTGACAATATAAATAAGACAATACTGTGCCAGCACAAATGTTTCAGCAACAATATATGAAACTTGTGATTTCATGATTGCCATATGTTGTTGTTGAATGTTTGCAAACAACCTATCTAACATGCCAAATTGTTTTTAAGTGCTGTGTTTCTGTAAACATTTTGTGGTTATGGTTTTCATATTTCTCTTCAGATTTGTGGTTAGTGTATGTCATCATGTAACATTAATGCTAGCATAGAAATGTGGATCTCAAAAAAAAAAAAAAAAAAAAAAAAAAAAAAAAAAAAAAAAAAAACCGCATACTGAAAATAGAGATAAATGTAAGGGGATAAAACAAACACTAAAGAATGTAGACAGAGAAACATAAATACTCAAACAAAGCCTGTATTATCTAAAAAAAAACATAAGATGGATGAAATGCTCCCTCTTGTATACAGGGACTGGCTAAATAGACTCTTATCATCCTGACAATGGGGATCAAGACATATTACATGCATCCATAAAAATAGGTATAAATGCCACTCTGAAAACTGCTGACATCTGTACCATCTGTACTCTGTGGAATAAATACATTGAAGAATCACAACACAACAAAGACGAAGCATATTTTTACGATAAAAAAACATATTTGGATGTCTGAAATTCAAAAACTGTAATCAGGTTGTTTCATAATTTAGGAATATCAAAGACAGAACAGCAGTAGAGCAACAAAATGACACATAAAATCAAATCTAAGGAACTTATCAAACTGGAAAATGCACAAGTAGTAAACTTAAGAACCAATGTACATGATTGTGACAGTGTAACATTTATATGTCACAGAGAGTCTCACAGTTAACAAACTACAAAGTTAGGCTGGAAAGGAATGAATGTTGGATTTGATAATAGACATGCAGATAGTTCAGATGAGATAGAGAGTCTAGGTTACAGTGTTACAAATTAATTTTAACGATGAAGGGTTTGCGAGTATTGGTAAAAAAATAACACAAATTTTAAATTATTTTTGTCAACGTTTCGACAATATTTATTATCATTAGGACCTGCGCACGGATACAAGAAAAAATATCAAACACAAAAGATAAATTAATTGCATGAATGTGTTTGTGTATGTGTGAAGGAGTTGAAACAGATTGTTTTACATCATCAAAATAATTGCGTTATTACATATTGTTTTCCTTAAATACACCGAGAAAATTATAATACCACAGTACATAATTTATACACTATTACAATTTAAATTACTGATAATGTAAGTTTCCTTAACAGTATTAGTAATTAAGTATAAAGCAGTAATCAACAATTATATATTAGAATTGATACAGAGTTACAAATTAAGGAGGAATGGACAATGTGCAGACTAACAGCAGGCATTGAGGAAAATATCTACTTGTAGGAAATGATAATATAAACATAATAATCAACAGTGATGTTTGCTATTGAACACAATTGCAAATGGTACTTGACAGTAACGTGCAGGAATATAAATTTCTGTGAACCATCTTTGATGAAGAGGAAACTATTAATAGAGAAGTAACAACTCTCTTCTTGTAATGAAGAGATTAACATGAAGAGGAAACATTGTACGAGAACATTATCAAGGGCAGAATATTATATGGAAGTGAAATGTGGAAATTAACAAAAATTGTAAGCTAGTGAATTGGATGTTACTACAGCATGTTTAAATATCAGTATTCACGTGGTACACAGCAAAGTAATAAAGTGAATAATATAGGAAAATCTAATATTGAAGACATATAGTGCAAAGTTATTATTGTATAGGGAGTGGGGTGAGAGTGTCAAGTGTACCACTCTGTTTTTCTTCTTCTTCAGCTCCATTGTGCCCAATTTTGGGTATAAAGCATAGCTTCCATTAGCTTCTTTCAGGCATATCCCATTGTGGGACTCATATTCAGGGTAGAACTATCTTCTGTTAATATTGTTACACCATATTTAGCCTAAACCTCCCTTCCTACCGATGGTTTAGGCCCTTGAAATTCTATTTACTGTTTCCAATCTGTACCGTATCTTGTGTTGATGTGTTCTTTGAGGAATTCGTCTAATAACTAGACTTAGATGTTCTGTGTATACACAATATGAATGGCCACTAAAATCATTTAATACAATTATTTCAGCACTTAAGGTAAATGCCATTGTAGTTTGAGCAAAAGATGTGTTACTGTTATCTCAGCAATGTGTATTTCTCGACAGTAAGCTTTGACATTCCATATGTGTCCTACCTATATGAGCGTATGCTAACAACATGTAACTATAAAGTGAACTTCAACAATTTTTCAAGTACAAATAAAAACTCATTGAGCGTTTGTCTGTGATGGTATTTCTAAAATCGTTTACCAATAAAGTTCTGATTGCCCATATATTAAGATATTTGTCAAAAGAAGAAACAAACTGAAATGTGTAAATGGTCTGTAGTAGTAGAAACATCAACAATATCAACTGTTTTAGATACTTCCACTAACGCTAAGTGTAGGCAATGAGCATGATAATCCACATGGACACATGGATTGTTAGCTGCTTCATGAAACAAACTGTGAATACTAATTGTACATCCAGACATACTGAAGCTCTCTCATAAGCTTGTGCGTACAGTTTTTAGTGTTCAGTCCCACTGAAATAAGGAGCTTCAGTACTTTTTCTGAAAGTGTCCTAGCATTTAATAATTCATTGACTTGAAAGAAGTCTACAAAGTTTTCATCTGTCACCATCATTTTACCACTTCACCATTTGCACAACTTCATCTAACATACCTAGTACAAGCAGACATTGGTTCTGATGTACTGGATTCTCTAGCATCATCTAAAATTAATATCCCACCATTATCTGTGTTACTTCTAGTAAATTGTTTTGGGAATCCATAGACTATAAGTAGCATTTTATCGCAAATTATCAAAATTTTTTCTGATCGTTCCTCTCTCTACTTTCACCAGTTTCATAATTTCTTGGGAAGGGAAATAATTTCATAACTTTGTAGGTAACAGGTCTATGTTCTGTTTAGCATATACCATAGCCACTTGAGCTGCAGTGGAAGCGTCAGATATGGCTGTTTTATTGTATATGTTGTTTGTTGTCAAAAAGAAATCAAGTTACAGTTTTCAGATGTAACTTAAATTGGCAACAAAGAAAACGGTTGAATGTTTTTGCTGAGAATATTCAGTAAACTGGTTCTTTTTATACTATGAACAAGTAACCTGTGAAGCTGTATTATTTGTAACTGTTTTCTCATAAAATTGGATGTAACAAGATTGTTGGGGTCCATCTCATATCAGTTTACTGATGTCACTTGGAATTCTGCACTTTCAACATTAATATATTATGTCCATATTTAGACATACAATGTCTGTATGCTTAATTTGTGTTTGGTGTTGGTTTAGAAGAAGTGTTGCCTTCAATTGCACTCTCTTAAAAGTTACCAGCAATTCTTTTTCTATTGAAATATAAGGAAGCTGCTTTGATTATTAGCTATATTATTTTTGTATCTATGTACAAGCACATTAAAACAATCGTAACCATACTTTATGTTGCACTGAAATTGAAATATAATAGACATAAACTGTTCATGGTAAACAATAGCTGACGCATGATTAGCAGCCATGGTTTCAACTCCAACTTATGAATTTTGTACTAAAGTTGATAGATCTAGTTTTTGTTGTCATGTGGCATGTCAATTCTTTCTAGATCTTGGCTACTTACTACCATTTTGTTTCTTGCTGTTATTTTAATTTTTGCGTTTGTGTATACAAGGATGCTGTTGTAAAATTTTATGTTCTTTAAAATAACATGCATTTACAGTCTCGGTGATAATCACAGTTCTTATCTAACATCATCGCAAATTTTAGGGCTACATAGAGAACATTTTTTCTTTAAAAAGACAGTGTCTGGTACACTGTAAAAGTTAGTGGTTGGTTTTCACTAACTTCTAGTTTGCCTTCATTGTTTTTCCAGTGAAAGCCACTGTTATCTTTGTACTGTCCTTTAAAGAAATGCTTGAAAGTGGTGGACTGAATATTTGAGCGGGGTGGCAATTTGTTGTCAAAGGAAAAGGTTAAGGTTATCTAAAACTCCGTGATCATTAGTTGTTCACTTTTTTGAGTACGCTAGGTTGTATTTTAGAATTAAAACTTTCATATATGGAAGCCATCAGGTACTGAATTGTCGGTAGTTTCATATATACAGCCATTCAGTACAGCCACCAATGCCGAGTGCCGTATCAACAAACTAAACAAACGTGTACTTTTTTATTTTAAACTTGAAAAAAAATTATTATGACAACACTTGGGTCACGGAGTGGGGACTGGATCCCCTTTCAGCCCAGGCTAGAATTGCCATTGTTGGCTCCAATTCAGACCATCTCCATTCTCCATTTCTATCATTGTAGAGGTTGCCAACGATAGAGAAGCGTATGCGCAGTGAAACACGAGAGTGGAGTAGTGGGGGGAGTAGGTACCCCTACCAATATTTTCGTGTACCACCACCTTTCTCCCTACTGGCGCAAATTGAGCTTCTCTAATGTTGACAATCTCTACACTACTCTCTGGTTTCTGATCCCCCCCCCCCCCCAGATACTCTGCACACCTTCCAGCCACTGCCTCTTCAATCTGAAAATTTATATCACTTTAAAAAATGTGTATTTCTGTTAATAGGAACAGCATTGTCAGGTGTCAGTTTGAAGTTGAGCATATATTGCAACAGTAAAAATGTATAGGTTACTGTGCATTGCACGAAGTAATTAAAAGAATTAATTAGAATAAATAAATAATTCATTTTAATAATAATAATCGTTCAGCTTGCAATATGAACGACCAAAACTTTCATGTTGAAACAGGTGAAACACGCCAGCTGCTCGTCCGGTGTGTACACACGTATGTTACATGTGTGTGTGTGTGCGACCTGTCCATTCCTGAAAAGCGGCAACCCTTCAGGAATGCTATCAATTATTTACATTTATGTTATTTGTAATACTTGTGTACATAATAGCGCAAAACCAAATACACCAAAATGTGTATTTAAATTAGACAAATGTGTGTATAAAAAATAGTGAAGAACGGATAAAAAGTGTAATTATAGGAGATTAAAAACAAATAGTACTTATGTTAATATGTAAAAATTATAGGGGCATCTCTCTACTTAATACAGCGTATAAGGTATTGTCCAACATCATATTTTCTAGGCTGCTTCCCTACGCTGAGGAAAACATAAAAGAATATCAATGTGGATTCACTAGGAATAGGTCAACAACAGACCAAATATTTACACTAAGGCAAATCCTAGAAAAAACGTTGGAATATGGAGTGGCCACTCACCATCTCTTTGTGGATTTCCAGTCGGCATATGATTCAATCAACCAGAAAATGCTATATAGAGCTATGAAGGAGTTGAATATACCATCTAAGTTGGTGCGTATGGTTGGAGTAGTTATGTCCAATTCTAAGTGCCAAATAAGAATACAATCAAATCTATCTAACTCCTTAAAAACATTGAATGGGTTGAAACAAGGAGATGCCTTAGCATGTCTGTTGTTCAACATAGCTCTAGAAAAGGTCATCAGGGATTCAGGAATTCAAACTAGCGGATACATATTTCACAAGGAGGTACAGCTTCTGGCCTATGCCGATGACATTGACGTCATAAGTAGGTCTGAATCTGGCTTAAAGGAAGCCTTTCGGGAACTGGAGTTGTCCGCTAAGGCTATGGGCTTGGTTATAAACCAAAGCAAAACCAAATATATGGTTGTAGGTGTCAACACTCGTGCCCTGTCCCTGCGCATTAACGATTATGAATTTGAAAAGGTTCAGGGTTTTCCATATCTCGGGTCATATGTGGACTCTGGAAATGACTCCTCTAGAGATATTGAAAGACGGATATTATCTGCTAATAGGTGTTACTACGGACTGGTGAAACATTTTAAGTCTAAATTAATAAGTAAAGATACAAAAGCCGCCACCCTATACAAGACCTTGATTAGACCAGTCCTGATGTATGGCTCGGAATGCTGGGTGGTAAAAAAACTAGATGAGCAGAAACTATCCGTTTTTGAGAGGAGGGTACTGAGGAGAATCTATGGCCCTGTGAAGGAAAACGACATTTGGAGGCGATTGCATAATCGAGAGTTGTACGAAAGGTTTAAAGATCTTCCGATCGTGCAACTCATACAAATTAACAGATTGCGTTGGGCTGGTCATGTGCAGAGAATGGCGGAGGATAGAATCCCAAAAAGAGTGATGAATTATTTGCCGATGGGAAGGAGAAGGAAGGGAAGACCGCGTACAAGATGGCTGGACCAGGTTGGTAAGGAAGCAGTGAGGCTGGGTGCAGCAAACTGGTGGACATTGGCCGGGAGTAGAGACCAGTGGGGAAGATTTCTTTTGGAGGCCAGGGCCTGGACTGGGCTGCAGCGCCGAGGATGTATGTATGTACTTATGTTAATTAAGATAAAGAAAAACGGTTTGTGCATGATGAACACATAAATTACCGACAGAATGAATATCGAGTAATGTGCAAAAGACTTCGCAGTTCGCGAAGACGAGCAAATTAAGTGTGACGGAAATCGTTGGTTAGAAGTGACACTCTCGACAATCTCAAACATGCAGAATATTGTCGAGACATGATTTTGGCCCCCTGGGTATAAATACAAGGGACGCGCTAACAATACTCTCTTCCTCAATCAACCATCGTAGCGGCCGGAGGCTCTGCTTCACGAATACAACTCTTCCTAAATCAACCATTGTAGCGGCTTCAAGAGGTTATAAATGAATATGAAGATGTATTCAGTGAAACACTGACGCAGACGGCAGTCTACAAACATACCATAACTGTAACAGACCCAACAAAATTCGTCAGGAGGACATACCCGATTCCAATGCGCTACGAGGAAGAAGTAGAAACGGAAATACGTCGCATGCTGGATAATAACGTAATAGAACAGTCCAACAGCAACTTCTTAAATCCTCTAGTTGTAGTAAAGAAGAAAAGTGGGGATATTCGTCTATGCCTGGACATGCGGGAGTTGAACAGTATTATAATGAAGGAGTATGACTGCGCGCCTAATGCGGACGAGCTGTTTATAAAATGTGAAGGAGCACGTTACTTGACAAAACTTGATCTACGTTCAAGTTTTTGGCAGATTCCAATCTGAGAAGAGGATAGAAAATTTACTGCATTCCTGTACAAGAACAAGTGTTACCAACATAAAGTAGTACCGTTCGGATTAAGCACGAGTTTGGCAGCTATAGTGAAATGTTTGGAAAGAACATTAGGACCAGAAGTAGAACCTTATACAATGATCTTTGCAGATGATATTTTAGTAGTATCTAAGACATTTGATGAACACATAAGAAATCCACGCACAATATTCCATAAGTTTAGGCAAGCAAACATGTCCCTTAACCTAGACAAATGTGAATTCATAAAAACTTCCATCCAGTTCCTAGGACACGCCATTTCATCCTCAGGTATACAACCAGATCCTACCAAGATAACCAGTATAACCAATTTCCCTATACCCAGAAATCTTAAAGGTTTGCGTGCATTTTTGGGGTTAACTGGATATTACAGGAGGTTTACACCATTGTATGCTGAGAGGACTCAACCTTTGTTAGAATTAACAAAGAAAGGATGAAAATGGAAGTGGGAGAAGAAGCATCAAGAAGCCTTCGACCAAGTGAAGACGTTATTCGTAGAGAACATCATGCTACATCATCCTCAAAGAGAAGGGAAATTTGTGATTTATTCTGGTGCTAGTGATTACGCTGTGGGAAGTGTACTGTACCAAAAGGACTCCGAAGGAAAACTAAGGGTCATCGCCTACGCGCACAGAGTTTTCAAAGGAGCAGAGCGGCACTACTCAACATCAGAGAAGGAAATACTTGCAATTGTCTACGCTCTTAAGCAGTTCCGATATTATATTTATGGTACTCATTTTGAAATACATACGGATCATCAAGCATTGTCATTTCTACTTAAATGTAAAGTCACCAACTCTCGTTTACTAAGCTGGATTTTAGCCATCGGGGAGTACTCATTCACCATCAAGTACTGCAAAGGGAGAGATAATAGCGTTGCAGATATTTTAAGTCGTTATGTTTCAGAAGAATGTGAGGAGATCTACGATAAAGAATATAATGAAATACGTCTATTACCTATTCAATTTGAAGCTAACAACAAAGTAAAAAGAATGCTACAAAATTTAGCAGAAGAACAAAATCTAGATCTTGCATTACGAAATTTAAAACATAAATCTCACCTACCAGCTCAATATAAGATACATAACATTTTTTTCAAATTAATAAGACATGATTGGAAAGTTGTATTAACAAACGAAATGTTATTTAAATTAATAAAACCAACTCATGAGAGCTTAGTTCGTGCATCAGCATTAAAATGTTATTTATCCCTTAGAGAAGATTTTACTATCAACAACATGTGGAGAAAAATTAAAAATGAATTGAAGAAATGTTATGATTGCCAGACTGCTAAGCAACCTAATCTTCACACATATGTGGAAATGCAAAGTATACAGAAGGAAGCAAAGGTAGAATTAATTGCAGTGGATTTCTTAGGGCCTTTACCACGATCAAGTCAGGGGGTTAAACACATACTAGTCTGTATAGACGTGTTTTCTAAGGCAGTTCATCTGTATCCAATTATGCAACCCACAACGAAAGCTGTCCTATAAAGTCTGTTACAAAAGTATATTCCAACACATGGTAAGATGAAGAGGATTCTTAGTGATCAAGGAGTGCAATTTCAAAGTGAGGTATGGCATAGAATATTGAGAGAAAATGGAATACAACCCATACTCACATCCATCAGACATCCACAGGGAAATTTGGCCAAGAGAGTGAACAAAGAGTTGGGTAAGTACCAACGAATCTACTGCCATAACCAACATAATAAATGGGCAGAGTATTTACCATTCTTTGAGAAAGCTATTAATGAAAATTATAGTGAAGCTACGAGCTACACACCAATAGAGTTTGAACAAGATTGTCAGTCCAACAGGTTTTGGAAAAGGTATGTTCAGAAACCTGCTAATCAGAACTTACCAATACCATTAAGCATTAAGATTGCACATGCGAAATGAAGAAAAATGGAAAAAGGTAATAAGAGAATAGAACGATTCAACAGAACTCACAAGCTGCAGACGTTTAATGTTGGAGAGAAGATCTTATTAAAGACCAACCCAGTGGGAAAGCGTATTGATAATACTGCTAAGAAATTTTTCCTATTATATGATGGACCTTACACTTTGCTAAGACAAATTGGTAAACAGACTTTCATTGTGTATGATGACATAAAACTGAAAGAAGTGGGCAAATATTACAACAGCTCTTTAAGAAAATTCTATGAATAAATAACTAGGTCACTGTGACGAAGAAAGCGGAACGTATGTTAAAGTGATACTACGAATGCACCAACTCAACATGCATTGGGAGGGGGAGTAATTGTTCAGCCCGCCACGCATAAGGGTAGATTGAATAATTTATTCATCATTATTATTTGAACATAATGTAAATAAATGTGTTTTATAAAAAAATGTAAGATACTATTTGTCTAACGTAAAAAGGCAAAAATTTAATAAACGTGTTAGTAAGTTTTTTTTTATTAAGCAGGGAAATAATGCAACAGTACAAATGTATAGGTTACTGTGCATTGCACGAAGTAATTAAAAGAATGAATTAAAATAAATAAATAATTCATTTTAATAATAATAATCGTTCAGCTTGCAATATGAATGACCAAAACTTTCACGTTGAAACAGGTGAAACACGCCAGCTGCTCTGCCAGTGTGTACACACGTATGTTGTGTGTGTGTGCGTGCGCGCGCACGCGCGTGACCTGTCCATTCCTGAAAAGCGGCAACCCTTCAGGAACGCTATCAATTATTTACATTTATTTTATTTGTAATACTTGTGTGCATAACAGCACAAAAGCAAATACACCAACATATGTATTTAAATTAGACAAATGTGTGTATAAAAAATAGTGAAGAACGAATAAAAAGTGTAATTATAGGAGATTAAAAATAAATAGTACTTATGTTAATTAAGATAAAGAAAAACGGTTTGTGCATGATGAACACATAAATTACCAACATAATGAATATCGGGTAATGTGCAAAAGACTTTGCAATTTGCGAAGACGAGCAAATTAAGTGTGACGAAAATCGTGGGTTAGAAGTGACGCTCTCGACAATCTCAAACATGCAGAATATTGTCGAGACATGATTTTAGCGCCCTGGGTATAAATACAGGGGACGCGCTAACATCATTTTCATTCTCGTTCATTCATCTTGGCAGCCTGAGGCTCTGCCGGATGTCAGCTTTTTCTCGATCAACCATAGTCGCAGCTGGAGACTCTGCGTAGAGTCAACAACAGTTAAATCTCAAACACAGCAGCAGTCAGGAACTTCACGACTGCTCATTAGTTCGTGTGAGCGCTTGCAACCTGAGGCCATCTGGGGAGACGAGGGAGCAGCCAAGTACATGCAGTAATCCAGAATACGACGAATCCGATGGACGAAGGACCAGGAATCCAGGACAACAAAGGAGCATCCAGCATCAAGGACCAAAGAGTACACTCTGCCGATGTACCACAACAATAAGGTGACAAACAACCATGCACTTGAAAACCGAGACTTAATCAAAAGACAATAATTAACAAAGAAAGAAAGAGACATTCAATTCAAATATGAATTAATAAATTGTATAACTGTAAATACTTGTTTGTATAATAATTAACGTAATATTTAAAGAATGTTTAACAATAATTTTTTAACAACTTTGTCGAATTTTGTTGCTTCTCTGCTATGTACAATTTTCCCTTGAACGAGGCCTTTCGGTTTCGCAACCATTATCAAGTTCTTCCTACAACAACATTAAAATAGCTACTTCCCTTCCCTTATATATATACTAACCCTCCCATGCATCACCGGTTACATTCACAGGTTACATACATTACCTGTGATGATATGTATGTGACAAGGTCAGGTTGACTGAGTAAGGGGTGGGGCTAACTAGGACTGGGCGGTAAGTACTGCCTCCTATTGGTTGAATGTAACCGGTGATGCGTGGGAGGGTTAGTATATATATATATATATATATATATATATATATATATAAGGGAAGTAGGTATTTTAATGTTGTTGTAGAAAGAACTTGATAATGGTTGCAAAACCGAAAGGCCTCGTTCGAGGGAAAATTGTACATAGCAGAGAAGCAACAAAATTCGACAAAGTTGTTATAAAGACTGCTAACACAGAGAAAATAACTGATAATAATTTTTTATCTGTAACGTAGAAGATATAATTTGAAATCTATAAATTTTGGTATTTAAATTGATAAAGTCATTAGACAATTTTATTAGAAAGCAATGCATATGCAGTAATTTAAAAAGAGATTAGAAGATTAGATAATCTAATCAGCATAATACAAATGAGCTAGCTGAGAGCAATATAAAAATTATAACGATGTATTAGAATCTAATGTTGTATTACATGTCTATGTGTAATATAAGAGTATTAATTATGTGTAATTATTAGAGTGCAAATAATAATGATTTTGATTCATAACAAATGAGAAATTTTATTAATAAATATTGAAATGATTTTTAACCAGATTACATAGCGTTATTATTATTACGATTACACCTTTCATCAAATACACGCACGAATTTAATGTGTTGTAATGTTATGTAAAGATTTGTCGCACAGTAAAATGGTTTGTAGTGTTGTAAAATGGCTTCCAAAAACATGGGCTTAACACATTGAAATCGTAAGTGTTGTAATATATATTTAAATGTTGCTGTGCAACACGTGTCTGCATATAAACAGATCAGAAAATTAATGAAGATATTAAACCAAAATCGACAGTATGGACTATATTCATAACTTACTTTGTAAAGAGTACAATTAGATGTTTATTTACTTGAGATATACTATGTTTAATTAATACAGTAATTTGGTCTGGGAAAAATTGTTTTTGGAAAAACAAATTTGTAGAAATATTGAAGACTCATTATATAAAACAACACCTAAATTTATCTTTTTGGGATTGTTATAGCGAATGCGGAATATATTAAGATGGCCGATCATTACGTGCCTGTGGCAGGTGGGAGCAACAATAACAACTATGCAAATGTTGAACTCATAGTAGATATTGCTGTACGGACTCAAGTGCAGGTAATATTCTTCTTTTTTAGCACTACAGCCCAACGTAATCCCTGGCTTCCAACATCAATCTTCTCCAATGTCTCCTATTAATTGCCATCTCAGCATAACTCCTCACATCCATTCTTCTGATATCTTCCAGCACATCGTCCAACCATTGAGCCGCTCATCATTGACATCACAACACATTAACCGTAAAGAATTCAGAATTTCAACCTTCTTAAAATGTGTAACTAAAATCTACAGCTTACCTGGATGACCGGCTCACTTGTTCAGAACCAGGAGGAGGCCTAGTGGAAGAAAGGCCTCGGGCTGGGGAACCATTAGGGAATTTAATTAATGCGGTGACCTCAATTTCCAAACTCAACAAACAACAAATTTATTGGTTCTTTAAATCCTTTTAAAAGCCTTACAATTTTATGTACAATGCGTGTACTTCATAGTACCCAGAATATAGAAGTATTTTATTTAAAATAACAATCATCATACAACAAAACCTCGACAGTAAATTTTAAAACATTTACAAAAATATAATTTTGATATTTCGGCAATAAATTATTATTAACATTAATAAATAAAAGAAAATAAACCTAGAGGTTTTCAAAATTTAATACATCTAATAACAATAATTTTTTACAGAACACCTCTGGTTGTACTATTTTAATGTGCTTTTTTTTTTTTAAATTAATTTACACAAACAACATGCACTATCGGAAATCCCAATCAAAAACTAAGAATGATAACAATATAATTAGTAAAGACATAATATTAAATATAATTTGGTAGTTATGTTCTTTAGTATGAAATTTACAATGTGTGTGCGCAATAGTGATAATAACATTGGGTTAACATGGTACGAGCATTCTTTTTTTTCTTTTTTTTTTTATCTGTATGTGCTCAATTTTTACTAAGCTTTGTATAGTTCAATGGTTTTCTGATTTCATAATGTATACCATCGTTAAGGAAAATATCAAATAACCAGGTCTCTCAAAATGTAGAATGTTTTATACATACATATTTGTATATACGAATGAGTAGATCCATAACACTGTTTATGTACTCATCACTGAACAATTAATTAATATAGTCATCCAACATATTTTAAACTGAGCAAACATTATTAAGTTCCATTAGATTTATAAATATATATATATATATATATATAATATATACAAAAAAAAATTTTAACATTGATTTTAAATTCATAGAGAATTAAAATAAATCCTAAATCCCAAAACATGAAGGGATATAACATAGCTTGAACAAATGTGGTGGACAGTTCACTACCTGTCATGACAAGGGGTTGCACTCAATACATATGACTTCATAATTTTCTTTTTTTTTTTAAACTTGCATGCACTTCACAATTTACACACAAGACAGTTACATGGATAACACTTTCGCAGAGAAAATAAAGGAACCAGGTATGCTTCACTCTAGTAACGCTGGGAAGTGCCTTCACACTGCAAAGTTTAGGTAGATACCAATTCACCAGTTGTAGCTTAACACATTTCGTTTTTCATGTTTTTTTTTTTATATTTAAAATAGCTTCTGCATATAAGATACTACTATCACTTACTAACAGCATAAGAAGCTGTCCTCACAATTAAAAGAAATATCAGATGCCAGTCCAGTTCAACTGAATTTTGAAAGAAAAAAAAAACTAGTTCAGAAATGAATTTGCTATCATTAAAATAACCTGGGTTTTCCGGATATTAAGTAGTGTAAAGAAGCATCAAGAATTAAAGCAAAAGTCTCTTTTTTGTTGTTGTGTTAAGATAACTAGCCAGGTCATCACTTGACGAGAGAATCAAGTGGTGCCAAATGCACACCTAGGAATTAAGTTAATTTTTTTTTTGCAAAAGTTCACTTACACAGCAACACCAGAAACATTGTTCCGAGACATACCTGTCGATATTGGCCGTAGCACATTACCTACTTATAAGTTCCTTCATTTTCTTACATTCCATCTTGGCCTGACAATCGGGTCACGGTTGAACACGGTTGGGGTGTTTAGACACCCCAGGGCACACCTCGGTACTTAGCCAGCCATAATAAATAATATACGCCCGGTATTAAAGGAAACAATTAAAACTTTCTTCAGAGGCCGGATAAGATACGTCTCACTGGGTTGAAGGCACAAGCGAGAGAGACAGATCGACACGAGTCTATGCCGCACAACCAACAACAACAACACCACCACAGCGAAACAGTGAAACTCAAGTCGCGCCGCGTCCCTACTAGATAGCGCGCGAGTGTCCATATAGCACGCAACGAGGTCCAACACGGCAATATAATAAAATAATTCTAATTGCCGTAATTTGGCTTAATCAATATTTGTATGTTGCCGTAACGAAATTCCTTAGTTACGGCACACCATCTTATCCTAGGTTAACCCCTCTTTCTGATTTTTTACACTTGTGCCCTCAGGATTTTTTTTGCATACGCTGATCATTCATCGGTGACATAGCCATTGTATTCATTGAGCCTTTACAAATTTTACAGTGTCTTCATGCTTCAATAGCTCACCTGTCTCCTGGTTATTTTTTGTTCTCCATTTATCTCTTGCTTAACCGACCATAAACGTGTCGTACAATCTTTCTTTCAAACCTTCTTAGTATTTCTTGTTCCTTTTTTGCTAATGTCCATCCACAAGCAACAACTGGTCTGAAAAGTGTCTCATATATTTTCATTTTTGTGTTGTGACTAATGAATCTGCTTCTCAGTAGCCTGTTTCCTATTTGTATCCTGTCATGTACCATCATGTTTATGGACCCTTCATTATATATCATGTTACCCAGGTATCTGAATGTATTAACTGCATGAAATGAATTATCCTCTACGCATAAATTATACAGATTTCTTCTCCTTTGTAATGCAGAAATTAGCATGTTTTTTCTTTGATGATATTTACATTTAGTCCTATTCCAGTGGATCTTTGATTTAGCTCCTTGTAACCTCAACCAGCCGTTGTCTTGATCTGGCTAAGTAGGTATAATCACTGTATTATATTTGTTTATATAATAATAATTCTTAATATTAATATTATATTATTAATAATATTATTTATTAATTATTAACAAGAGTGCTTTGAGTTTGTATGTAGTAAATGTATTGTCCACAGCAAGTATAGTAAGAAAATATCAAGTTTTGATAGATGGATTAGAATTGGTTGATCAATACTGTATTTGTTTTACTGTCTGTAAGACAATGCATGTACATAATTCATATAATTATTGTAACTTAATCTATCTTAACTGTTTTTACTATGTAACAAGAAGATTGTTGCTATGTACTTACCTTCCATAGAAAATTTATGGAAGCCGGTGCAATACATAGTAAGAAATCACACACATATCAAAAGGTAGTTTGTATAGATGAATAATGCTCAGTTCATATGATAGTTTGAAGGAAGATATGAAAGTTTAAACAGACTGTAGTTTGAGGAAATACTGCTCTCCAGATTTCTTGTGTCATGGAAACCTCTTTGTACTTATGTTGTACTGCTCTACTCTAAAGTTAGCTGTCTCAGTGACAATGTATTTTCTTTAGACAATTTTATAGACAAGATAATTTGTAGAAAGCAAACTGCAGATTCGCTTGTAAATCAAGTCTGTTGACAATAATGGAACACAATGCCAACATTTGAAAGGTTCTAGTGCCATACTTGTTCAAAGACTGTAAAAATTAGGCAAATAGACTTAGAAAAGTCTATTTCGTACAGTTCTTTAGTCAGTTGTGTTTGGTCCTTTGAATAAAGGAACGTTAACATAATTGGCTAATGTTCCTTTCTCAGTTGTGTGTATTTGAGCTGAAATAGGTCTATTTTATAACTTCTCTTAACTAAATACGAATTCAAAATTCTTACTCAAATAGTAATTTTCTCTGAATTAATATAAAAGTTAAGTATACAATCTTTAAATATCAATACAGAATTCTAGAATCAATTATTAACACATTATTCGGTATTTTTTGGGCACAAAATATTTACGTGGTCGAACTCCACTAGTGTGTAATTCATTTCGTAGTCGATATCAATCATTGCATGCATAGATCGACTAGCACTCTCCTATTGACTGCTTAGCAATGCGCTCTGTGCGGGGGCCATACTATGCGCATCTTGTCAGTTCAGTTTCACCTGTCGAAGGAGCAGTTTGAAGTTAGAATTTGCTCACAACCATATGACTTCATGGGACCCATTTGAGAAAGCAAATACATTTGCCCCCTGGACGAATTCTTTTATTCTTATATGATGCAGATAATCCCTTTTGTTCCTTCCATCCTTTCATCCTAAAGAACCTACTCCCCCCCTGTTAAAAATTTCTTCAAAGCTTGGGGAATTTGTTATAAGGTAATCCAAATCTATGAATTTGATGTACTTTTCAAAATATCACCACTTGCTCGAGTCTCACCAGAGGAATATATCACATAAAATTTTACATTATGTTAGTTATCATAATTTATCATGTAACGAAAAAAACCTTACACACAGATATAAAAAATTGTATTATTTGAATATATTTATGGGAATGAGAAAAGGATAGTAAACTCCCTAATTTCCATATTTATTGTGTGTGCAGTATATGATGTGTTGTATTGTGAAAGTCAATATCAGGGGCTAAATTGATAAAAATGACAATGTAGAGAGAGAGTTTGGGAAAACTTGAGAAATTTAAGAATGTGAAGGAAAAACTGGAATTATAATACTGAAAATCAGGATGTCAGTGTCATGAGATTAGAGATAAAATTTAAGTATATTGAATGACACCTAAGTAAATTACCATGATTTATATGTAACAGACGTCAAAGATATGATAATGATGTTATTATGTTTATTATTTATATTCTGTCATAGAGGTATTTATATCATTTTACAGTATACACCAAACTGTACTCTACTGTTATTCCTATAATTCTGTGTCTAAAAGAAGTAAATGTAAAACAAAGAAGTGGATTTGAAAGAAAGTATTATATTTATTTTTAAAATAATATTATTTAAATATTTTAGTGAATGAATATTTAATATTTATCATATTTCTTCCATCGTGTGACTTCGTGTTGGGTTCGATTGATTATCTTTACGTGTTTCGAAACATACGTATGTTTCGTCTTCAAAATAAAAAAATCACTCTGAAATCAAAGTGAGGTCATTAAACATCAAAATTGCAAATATTAACATCAGTTCTATTACACGTATCTGCATTACATGAGTGCACACTCGAGTGGGACCGATCGGACACTGTCTGTTAGTAGCTATTGTGTAAACAGATTTATTGTGGTATCGTAGAGCGGGTTTGATTTAAAGTTTAAATGATTGATTAGCATGAAGCCATGACTGTGTACGTCATTGTATGCTCTGTATATCTCGAATATTGTATATATTTTTTCAGTAAGTGACTTGGATACCTATTCAAACATGTTTTTCAATGAATATTTGTTAATGAGTCTATACAAATTTGTTTTTGGAAGATCTGCATCGCACTGCAATCAGGTACTGTTTCTGTTTGGTGTAGGCCTACATATATTTGTTTTCACAGTCTGTACTTGTCAATTTAACATACTATATAAGACATATTTTAAGGTATATACAGTCAAACCTCTTTATAACGAACCTCGATATTACGAAAACCTCGATTTTATGAATTTTTTTACTGCACCGTGACGTTGTAATAAAACTATGTATAAATTTACCTCTATTTAACGTATTCATACCTCTATATAACGAAATGGTGACACATACTGCATATCAACATACAGTAATTTTTACTCAATGTTTTGTAAAAATAATGCCATTAAATTTAGTGCAAGACATCTCTGTGAGTTTAAAGGTAGTTATTCTTTTGATTTCTGTACCTAAATTGTACTTTTATACAAACACAAAGTATTCTTGACCACAGCCGAAAATGACAGGTTATTTTTATTGAAATTGTAAAGTGTAAATTCCCTAAATTGTCTTACATTTGTACTGTATCACCCATAACAATAAAATCCTAAGAAAAGATTTAAACACGTGTTCTGCCGTTACCTGTTGGCGACGGGCTTGGCCTGGTCGGAAAGGGAGTTATTGTAAACCTATACATAAGAGTAGCGGAATTCCCCAAAATCCATTAACTAACACAGAACACTGAAATAGACATAACAAACAGAATTCTTAGAATTCACTTGGCCCAGACATCCTCTATTGTTCAGTGCATACATACAGTTCAGCAATAACTTTTCCTGGGATTAACTCAGTTTGTCTCTGTCTTTGGATTGCGTTAGTCGTGTTATACAGGTTAGTCGTGTACTGTTTCTGCAGTGTGCCGTATGCAATGTCAAAACGGAAGTGCCTTAGTGTTTCGGAAAAAATTAGCATTATACACGAAGTTGACAAAGGTGTTAAAAAAAAAGATATCGCGCAAAAATTTGGAATCCCACCAAGTTCACTGTCGACAATTTTAAAAAATCGGGACGTGATACTACAGGAAGCAGACCAATGTAAAGAAAGTCTAATGAGGAAAAAGTTAAAAAGTAGCATGTATGATGATATCGACGAAGCCATTTTAAAATGGATGACGGTGATGCGCGAAAAAAAGCTTCCATTATCCGGGACATTAATTAAAGAAAAAGCCCTGGAATTTGGTGCTGAATTGGGACACAAGGATTTCCAGGCCAGCAATGGGTGGTTAGAGAAGTTTAGAAAAAGGCATGGTGTAATTCATAAAGTAATTTGTGGAAAAAGTGCAAGTGCCAGCGTAAGTAACTGTGAAACTTGGAAGCAGACTGTGTTAAAACCGATTTTAAAAGAATATCTGCGAAAAGACATTTTCAACGCGGACGAGATGGGTCTATTTTTTAAATGTTTACCCAACAAAACGCTAACTTTTAAAAATGATCCATGCTTTGGTGGTAAACTAAGAATTACGGTGTTAGTGGCTGCAAACATGCTAGGGACTGAAAGACTTAAAATGTTGGTAATTGGCAAAAGTAAAACTCCGCGTTGTTTTCGAGGAGTTAAATCTCTAGAGGTAGACTACACATTTAACAAAAAGGCGTGGATGACTACTGACATTTTTACAGGTTGGGTAAAGAAGCTGGACAAACAAATGACCACACAAAAAAGAAAAATTGTGCTTTTTATTGATAATTGTACGGCTCATCCTGGAGACATTAATTCTGTATTAAATAACGTAAAAGTCATATTTTTCCCACCAAACGTAACGTCAGTTATACAACCAATGGATCAGGGGGTAATTAAAACTCTTAAATTGTACTACCGAAAAAGAATCCTGAAAAAAATTGTTACCATTGTAGAGAACAACCAGACTGTCCCTGTTAATATTGTTGATCTCCGGGAGTGCATTTCTGAATTATCAAAAGTATGGACCAATGATGTTAGCGATGAAACAATATTCCATTGTTTTTGTAAAGCTGGTTTCAGTACCACCACGACAGAATGGAATGAAGAAGATGATATGACACTAGTATAGTTAAGAAGTCACTGGAATTTTCTACAAACAACTGGAAATGTCAGTAACGAAGTTACACTGGAAGATTTCATCACTGCTGATGAACAGGTTACTGTTTCTGATTTTCCGGACGATGACGGCATACTCCATAGTGTTAGCAAGTCCTCTGAACCGGTAGAAGATGATGATGATGATGATGACGAAGAAAATTTTGAAGACCAGCAAGACAAGAGAAAACCTACCGACGACGAGGTTTTACAGTCATTTAAAGCAATTAGGCTTGCACTACATCTCAAGGACGAAATACCTGACAGTATTTTTGAGTATTTAAATAGATGTGAAACTTTTTTTGAATGTAGTATCTTATTCAAGCACAGAAAACAACAGAAAATTACCCACCTTTTCAAGTAACGAATTAAAACTGTATCAAAAATTATATACCCTACTGTCAACATTACCGATCAACATCCATCAAAGACTAAAGAATGCATTAGGATTAGTGCTTTTTAACATTTTAAATAAAGTTAGTGTATTCATTTTTTGTATTATTGTTGTGAAAAAATTATGTGCTAGAATAAAAATACAGTGTTAACCTAAAACTCAGTTCAACATGCTTTTACGTATAGCCTACAACCATGTACAAGGTAAGTCTTTACATGAAATACACAAACTCTTTATTCAGTACGTACTTATTATGTATTAGATTAATATGTAAAGCATCACATAAAAAATACATTTACTTTTTTAAGTATGCGCTATTAAGAAAAATAACGGTACGTAATATTAATTCATTATAGAACGTGAAACAATATTCATAAAAAAATTAGATGGGGAATTCTTGTTATAAATGGTTTATAC
Source organism: Magicicada septendecula (assembly GCA_034769895.1). Lineage (NCBI taxonomy): Eukaryota > Metazoa > Arthropoda > Insecta > Hemiptera > Cicadidae > Magicicada > Magicicada septendecula. Next base: position 264,221,027 of record CM068376.1, read on the forward strand.
CTCTATATAACGAAAACCTCTATTTAACGAATTTTTTCCCGGGATTCTCAATTTCGTTATATAGAGGTTCGACTGTATTATATTGTTTCTGGAAATTTTTTGTAGTAGAGAAAATGCTGAAGTAACACTTCCCAGGTTCTGTGTTTACCCAACTGTCACTTTATATAAATTAAATCAGTCAAGAGAGCCCTATTGCATTTAGTGAGGGCAGTAAGTACCTACCTCAGCTCCTTGCAGACATTACAGACATGTTGTGCTAGACACAGTGAAAATATAGAGAAATTGAGTAAACTTATTGAAATATGCATAAAGCTAAGCATATGTTTGTTTTATTACTAAAAATTGAAGCAGTAGTGGTATAACTTCTTGAACTCTACATGTGTACACAGTGATTATACAACTGTTTTAGCATTTAAATTGTAGATGTATTTGTTAGTGTTTTATACAGATACCATAAAATGAAGTTGTATGTTCATTTCTGCTTTGTTGTTATTTTGTAGGCTGTTTGGGCCGGTTGGGGACACGCATCAGAAAATCCAAAATTACCAGAATTATTACATAAAAACAATATTGCTTTTATCGGTCCTCCTGAGCGAGCCATGTGGGCTCTGGGAGACAAGATTGCTTCAAGTATTGTTGCACAAACTGCACAGATACCGACACTTCCTTGGTCTGGTTCAGGTAAGTCATTGAATCTGGTCATGTTACTAATAGTAATACCATACTCTAACAAAACATGCAGTCATGAAGCAATTTAAAAAAAAAAAATTATGTTCTCTAGATAAAAAGGTGGAAAGGAGGTGCTAAAGTGTCAGTAACAATAAAAATAGTTTACTGTCACTATCTATTCACTGGCACACATGAAACTTTCAAAAACCAACTACATTTTTGTATGTTTCTATTATTTGTACTGTAGGCCTAAAGTAGGGCCGGAAGTGAAAAATCTGCAAATTTTTAAAAGTATTTTCACAAAAATGAATTTACAAAACATAATATGCAATATATATGTGCATTACACCGCAGTTGTAAACTAGATACTAATGAAGTTTCGTGCTGTGGATATGTTGGATAATAGTGATTCCAGATATGTGGACTGAGTAAGTGCTAATAGATTAGTACATTGACTAAAAAACAAATAAACAGATGTGCATCATCAATCGTAAGACTGATATGTGATAGAGTAGTCTATTGTTAAATGTACCATCATTTTCAGCCACACAGTACTTTTTATATCACTTTGATACATGTCTTTATTTCTGCCATTCATTCACCTAAATAATTCACTCTCGCTTGCAAGTTTTCAACAGTTGTGATTGTCAGCTGCAGTAATATTTAATTTCGGTCTTCTTTGTAGAGATTTAAAAGTAGTTTTCTATACAGACATAATCATCATTATAGTCTCTTTCTTTCTTTCTCATTACATGCGGTTCTCCATAATTGTGTGTGTGTGACTAATTAACTGAGTCTTGAATACTGTCTTTTTTTGTAGCCAAACTTTTAAAAATTATGATCGTGTAATAATAATATGTGTTGTAAATGCTGTTTGACAATCATGCTCATTAAGTTTGTTTTACACAAGTTTAACTATTTTCTCTCATACGTTTCCGCAGCTGGTGTCCACTATGATTTTGAAGTCTTCTTCCAGTATGGACCGTGTCAAAAATGTCTTTTATGACAACGTTTAACTCATGTTACAACGAGTGTCCTAGACCTGAGGATAGTCACATATCGGATACTCATTGTAATATGAGTGAAACTTCATATAAGACATTTTTGATGCTGTCCATACTGGAAGAAGGCTTCAGAATCAAAAAGTTTAACTATGAATCATTAAGTACTTCTTACAGAATAATTGTGGTAATTATTTTAAAACCTCAAGTTTCTTGTGAGAATTTATGTGAGAATTAAGTGCTTGAATATGAATGGCTGCCTGCAGATTACAGTATTTACTAGTTTGTTCTAAATTAATCAGCATATAAGAACATTTTTCAGTAGACAGAATGTCTGTGTGTAATATTTCTGTGATTTATATGGTAATACTTCTTTTGTAGAGTTAACAGCAATGTACTCTGGAAAGAAAATTAAGATAAGTTCTGAGTTGTACAAACGAGGCTGTGTGAGTACACCTGAAGAAGGTCTTGCATCAGCACAAAAAATTGGCTTCCCTGTGATGATAAAGGCTAGTGAAGGAGGTGGTGGCAAAGGTATACGTAAAGTTGAAGGTCCTGAAGAATTCCAAAACCTCTTCAGACAGGTACTGATGTGATTCTTTATTAATTTATTACATTCAAAATAAGCTTTTTTAGAAATCAGAATTGAAAAATTATAAGATCTACAGACAGTAAAATCTTCTTTAAGAGAATAGGAAAGCAATAAATTTATAGTTGTGACTGCAATACTTTATCTTTCAGCCAAGTAGATATTAATGTGTTTCACAATTTTTGAAATTAAACTGTGGTCAGAATACTTCATACAATTATAAGAGTACTTCATACTATGTGTTAGTTATGCCTCTCTTATCTTGTACTTATGTATACATACCGTGGTAAGTTCGGCAGGTTCTTCCTGTGGCATGACAGTCCTTTACTGGACCATTACCTGCTTCATTCGTTGTTGGGAGGCAACAATAGGGATGTGACAGTGGCTTCCAATTAAAGAATTTTTATAGTAAATAGAACGCTTAGTCAAACGATCTATGCAGTAAAAGTATATGATTTTATTTGTGCATGTGGATGAAATGCAGTATTTCCAGTTTTAATACAGTATATTGATAATATGTTATAATAAAGTGGTTCAGAATAGCTTGTATTGAATTGTATATGTCTTTCATTACTTAAAGAGAACATCAATTTTTCAGTGACCAGCTGTGCCAGTACTGTAGTAATCTGTACCAGTTAAGGTTATTGACATGCACGTTCCAAGTATGTGGGTAGTCTAGACATAAAGCCCTCATCATGACTCTCAAGACATGTCCAGTTTTTATTTAACGAAGATCATAAATAAAAATTCAGAACATGGAGTTGTGTTAAATCCTTTAAAGAAAACGGTTGTGGCATAGTAATCCAGCTGTCTTAGGCTGGCCCATCTTGTTCTGCATTAACTGGTAACATGTATTCAAGAAGGCCACACTTCTACTACTACTTCTGACCTTTCCATGTATGCTGAGATTCATATTTTTGTGCATGCGTCCTGTGATGATTCCATTACTAGAAGATATATGTTGCATTTTTTAATTATCTAAGTGGCAGCAGTGTAGGATAGTACACAGAATTGTTAAACTATAAAGTACTGGTAGTCTGAACCAGTAAATGGCAATTTTGCCAAATCTTACTTTGCTATATAGTCGATATATAGGTCCCACAAATGTTTGGGATTCTACTGTGGACTGTAACAAAACAGTGAGTGACAGAAGTACTACATCCATAGCATAGATAGGGCCCAAATGCAGTGATAGTTTGCACAAAACCAACCTTGTATTGTGAAGGCAGTTCAAGGAGAACCTATACTTGGATCAAATAATCACAAAATATTTTATAAGACATACATTTAAGGGGGATCGCTTAGTCAATCAGTATATTTGGGGGGGGGGGGTTCTGTATTCAAAGTAGATTGAAATTTCTATGAAAAAAGTATTTGACAATGTAATGTTTTTCAATTGTCATAGGAATTATTATTTACATTTTAATTCATAATTGTGTCACTTTTATTTTTAGTATACACAGCTCTACAAAAATTTTTAAATTGTGTAGGTACAATCTGAAGTTCCTGGGTCTCCAGTTTTTATTATGAAACTGGCACGTTGTGCAAGACATCTTGAAGTCCAGCTTCTGGCTGATCAATATGGAAATGCAATATCACTCTTTGGCAGAGATTGTTCCATTCAGCGTAGGCATCAAAAAATTATTGAAGAAGCTCCTGCAGTGATTGCTAAACCTGAAGTTTTTGAAAATATGGAAAAGGTATGTTGTATGTTACCAGATAACTGATAACGTGTATGTATAATTGGAGTTTGGGTGTAATCATAATAAGAGTAGTCATTTTTAAATTGTAACATGTTTTCATTAATTTATTCAAAAGAAATTATAAGTGTTTTTAAAATGGCATTTACTTCGCCATAAAATATTTATTGTCATTTGTTTAAGCATTTCTTGGTTGCAGTACATTCATCATAAAATAAATCTTATATACTATATTCACAAAAATCTATGTTAAACATTTATTTGTTACTCTAAAATTTCTCGACCGCAGTCTGACTGTGTGCTTTATTTGCTGTCTTGTTTTCTTTGCTTCATATATTTTTTCTTTATTACATTACTCTATGCATTGCATACATCTTAATGCTTTATAAAATTTTAAATTGACTAATAGAATTGTTAGTCTTCTTCTATACTTCCAACTACATTACTTTTTACATTGCGTGTAATATAGTATTACTCACTGATTACTTTACACGCTTTAAATGAAAATTTAAATTTATTACATTAATCGTCAATCATCCAAGCAGTGATTTAAATTAACTTTAAATTAATTGTTCATCATCAAAGAAAATTCTTGCTAAATTTAAATTCTATTCTATTATCTCTATCTACATTTGACATAAATTTTTTTATTTTTAAATTTTAAAATGTCTTTTCAATGTCTTTATTCTTTCATTTATTAATTATAAATTGGTTATTTGTCACCTCAATTCTGTAGATTGTACCCCTGTCCTCCAGTGATTGGTAGGTCCTCTTCTAATGGATTTCCCTGCACGTTCTCCGGTTCCACTTGTCGTCCTTCAGTTACTCGTTCCTTCTGGTCCTCTCAGGTTGCTGTAGAATGATATGTCGCTCTGCATCAGCTGCTGTTGTCCTAGCAGACACCTCGATTGCTTTGCATATCATTTCTCTGCTTGATGTGACTTTGCCAGTTATCTAGAGTGCTGAACATTTGTGGTTGTAGACTGGTGGTGTATGTTCGATAATTGTATTTAAAATAATCAAACTAAGAGTTACTGTTTGATACTCGGATGAACGTATTGTCCATCAGACTTTACAGTTTATTTAAAAAAAATCGCATCGCTAACGGATATAGCGTCCCGCTACTTCTGAAGACTGATTGAGAGTAAAATTTGGCTCTCCTGGGCCCATATTTATATTCAACAAAAAACCACACCTGTCGGCTCAGGATTCTGCATGTCAGAAACTGTCCGTGGCGTCAGTTCCCCCACTATCGTCCAATTTCATATATTCGCACATTTCTGCCAGTTGTAATGTCTAATGTGGATTTCAAAGTGATCTAACATTGTCTGATTTAATTACACATATTATACATAATTACCATAGTGATCGCATAATTAGTGTAATTACTATGCTCTTAAAATCGTACAGAATTCGCACTGAACGTCATAATCACACAGTTTTTGCACTGCACATGTGCATGATTTTTATGCATATTTAGAAGTCTGCAATCTTTCTAACATTTACGGTTTGCTTATAATTAAATAAAACTATAATTTAGTATCTATTTGGGGTGAGAATTCAAACTTTCAGGCTTGAACAGGCTCCACACACACACACACACACACACACACACACACACACACACACACACACACACACACACACTATTTACTACTGTACACTCTCTCAGCAATAATCGCGTGATCATGCATGTTCATTCCTGCGTCTAATTCAGCTTTCAACTTCACACCTGCTTGTCTATTACATATTACTAAAATTAATCTAAATATTTATTTTATTTAATAAATGCACATTACATCATATGCTTGTATTGTCGCAATATCTTATTTTTATTCAAATATGATGTGACATTTTAATTCAAATATAATACTAAATAGCTCAGAATTGTGTATAGTGTATGTCAAATGCTAATTTTAATAAGTCATTATTTGTATAATGTACCTATATAAATAAGAAAAATTATGTTCTTCGTGGCTTTTTAATTTTAAATTTTAATAAATTTTCTAACAGAAAAATATTACTGGCAAATTTTTTTATATTTTGTACTTTAAAACTTTTGTTTTATCCGATTAAATGTTCATAATAATGTCATCACAGTGAGATGAAATTGTAACTTTTTATAATTTACAATAAAATATTTAACAACCACAAACTTCCATTTACCTTGAATTTTTTATTTATCTGGCCAGATCATCTAGTGGTGGAAACCCTTTTTCGTATAGTGAATTTACCAGCACAGATAATGGAGTTAGGTGGTTGAAATGATTATTCTAACACACATATAGCAAGTTGAAATAAAATATTATTTTATTTTATTTTGATACGACATTCTTTGTTATGCTCCCATTTACATAAGACACCCTTCCCCTTTTTCTCTACATACTTTTTTTATAATTAATTTTCTATATACTGCAATGGTACATAACAAAACATTGTTTACTACCACATTCCTAGGAAAGAAACATCTTGAAAAGACAACCTACCTTATCTCTATATTATAAGGCAACCCAGCATTTACCCACACACACACACTTTCATACCATTTACCCCCTTTAATTTAGAATTAGCGCTTTTTTTTATTTTTTTAATTTTCATAATGATATTTACAGTATTTAAAGTATACTGTTACTGCTTTGGTGTTGTCCCTGCCGACCACTTGTTGCACTCCGTATTTTTTAGTTACTGATTTGTCCAAATTGAGTTCTCCCTTTTTAATTTTGATACCAGTAAAGATTAATTGATGTCCCACAGTTTTAGACCACTTTAATTCCTAGTTTAAATCACATTTTTGATACTTTTAATAAAAATTTTGCTCGCGAGCTTGTACATTGAACCGGCCGGTTCCACGAGAAGTGACGATAAGACCTATTTTCAAGATGGCCAAATTTCTTCTTGAGTGTGGCTACTTGCTCCTGATAGGCTGAGCAGGCGTCACGTGATATCTCCTTTGGCGCGAGTCTTTTACCCTAAACTCACGCTCTGAGGCTCGCAAAAAAGTTTGTGACAATTACTATGTGCGGGCAGGCAGACGCGCACGCTTTCACATTCCAGAGCACCTGGAATTGTCGCATGTTGCGGGTCTCACTAGACAAACCGACAAATGGATGTTCCACAAGTGAACGCTGATTGTTCAAACTGAGGCTCCGTGTGGTTAACTCCCTTTTTTACCATTGACAATTTAATAAAAGAAACCCCTCAATTCTGTACCGTTACAAAATTAATGGGTATAAAGTGTACAATCAAAGAATCATTTATCAGTTTTAGAAATCCATATTTAACAGTAATTGTGAATAACATACTGTAACATATTGAAGTGTTTATATAACAGAGGTTACATATTGTTTTTAAACTTTTATTCTTGGATTTCGTTGTCCGTGATGTGTCCGTTACTTAACTAAATATAATTAATTCACTACCGACTCGGAACACATTATTACCTTTATTTAATAAACTTGTATTACTTTTAATAACCTGTAATGTTGAATTCACGTATACTAATTGATTGTATAATGTTTATTCTAACAGGCAGCAGTACGATTAGCAAAAATGGTTGGCTATGTAAGCGCAGGAACAGTGGAGTACTTATATGATACCGATGGTAATTATTATTTCCTTGAGTTGAACCCCAGGCTCCAGGTTGAGCATCCTTGTACTGAGATGGTATCCGATGTTAATTTACCGGCATCACAACTTCAGGTACTTGCTTGCTACTTTACTGACCAGAAAGCAATAAACATTTGTTGATTAAATTATGTTATATTCTTGGAAAATTATAATGCATTTCAAGATACAGTAAACTCTTGACCATCCAGTGGTGGAATGTTAACCACTTTATAGATTATCTACAGCAGTGAAAAGTAATTAAAAAACGTGCAGAGACAAAAGTATGAATTCAGATAAAGTACAAGTAATAATTAAAATATAATTAAAGTGGATGTTCATAATTTTTAAGACATATAAACATTAATACATATTAAATATTAATTTCACAGGAGATTGTTATAGTTTTGGAATTAATAAAGAAGTGAATGATGGCAAAGACTGGTATGAAATGGTACTGGCATGAATATGTATATATTATGTCATGTCATGTGTATGTTATAGCCCCAGAGAAAATAAAGATGATCCCTAACTAAAAAATGTTTTAACGTTAATTGTTTTCAATTTCCTGTTGTACCATATATATGTATATTTTCTCAGTTTTTATTAATTTTTTAGCATGATGCTTTTGAATTTTTCCCAGTGTGTGTCAATGTATGTTACCCTGTAATAAAGACACATTTAAAAATTTTAGTTTGTAATGTGATTTTGTGTTACTTTTGGATTAATCATAAATTTTATTGATTGTGCCAGCTGTTACTATAATTAATAGAAAATGTGAGCACGCACGTGTAGATGAGAGGGAGCAACATTTCAGTAACTTTTATGAAAAAAGAAAGAATCCACGTAGCCAAAATTAATAGATAATTAAAATAAATGTAATATAATCATTGTGTTTATTGAGTTTTTTGTGTAAATGAGAGCAGTGGAATGTACCCATAAATTTTTTAATCATTATGATTCTAATAAATTATTTTTATGTAGGTGGCTATGGGTCTGCCTCTTCATCGAATCAAGGATATCAGAATTCTCTATGGTGAATCTCCGTGGGGTGACAGTTTAATAGACTTTGAAAACCCACAGCACAAACCACAACCTTGGGGACATGTCATAGCCGCAAGAATTACAAGTGAAAATCCTGATGAAGGTATTAAGAAATTAGCATAATAGACCAAAAACCTGTAAAAATATCTTTCTGTGTGCGTGTGAATACATGTAATATGTTTTTAATATATGCACTGAGAAATGGGTAGTGTGTAAAATACAATGCACTGTATACTGTTGTGTGTAGATTAATAGATCCAGAAATCTTCATACAGACAGATTAATTTCTTTTATATATACAGTGTCACTCATACTTGGTAGCAGTCTAAACAATTGTGGTGTTATATTTTTGGCATTGTGAAACAATCCAGTTTAAAAAAAATTAGAATTGTGTAATAAATGTAAAGTTAAATAACCAAAATATTATTACCAGAATATTCAGTTGTCGATTTATTGTGTGCTGAAAATTTATGTATTTTGTAGTATTTTTTGTGTCTAGAATTAATATAGCCTTTCCAGCTAAACTCTGAGACTCTTTAAGTGTTTGGTACAGTAACCACACAGGTTTTGTGATTTGTCATAAAAGTCCACAAGTAATGTGTTACTACATCATATTAACAACAATATTAACCACATTATAGATTATCTATAGCGGTGAAAAGTAATTTTAAAAAATATGCAGAGACAAAAATATGACTTATAAAGTGCAAATACTAATTATAATATGATTAAAGTGTATGTTCCTAATGTTTAACACATTCATTGCTAACTACTCGGATTCAAGTAGCTAAGGTCTCACAACTAGAGCACACTACTCGCTTTTGAGTACCTGTGTTATATGAAATGTTATTGTTTAATCTGAGCTCAGCTCCTGTGGTGAGTGGACTGTATGTCGTCAGCAGTGAATGTGTTAAGACATTACATAAACATTAATACATATTAAATATTAATCTCACAGGAGATTGTTACAGTATTGGAGTTAAGAAAAAAGTGCATGATGGAAAAGACTGGTGCAAAATGGTACTGACAAGAGTATTTCATGTGGGCGTTATAGTCCTGGAGAAAATAAAGCTGATTCCTAACCAAAAAATGTGTTCTCATACATTGTTTTCAATTTCCATTGGCAATTGGCATTTTTGCATTTTTGTTTTATTTTCATATCATAACAAAAGGTACTTATGAAAACCACTTCCACTGCTATAGATAATAACAACATTGTTTCATATTTGCTAAGTTTAAACTCAGTGACCTGTCTGCTTTCACTACCAGTGTTTTCTTTCAAAGAATTTAAAATTAAGATTTCCTTCACTAGTATCACATTGCTATATTCGTTGAGATGAAAGACAATTATGTAACGCTCTTGGAAATTCGAGATTGTCTTTCTACATGTTTCTTAACTAGTCTAGACACGTTTCTTTTCAAATCTATAAACTAGTGTATTTGTTAATTCAGTGCCATAATTTATCTACACCTGTGCGAGCTGTTGTAACTTTTAATAAAGTTACATACTACTAGGTTAGCCATGAGCTTTTGTCCTTAGAACATTTATTGAAGGTGCAGATGTCTATAAAATTAAAAAGCTTAAGATGTGGTATTGTTTTATCCAATACAATTTAAAAGTACTAAAGTGCTTTAACAGGCAGGCAGATTAAAATAATTATATTGTGTAAATTGTTTGTAGGTTTCAAACCAAGTTCAGGTACAGTACAAGAATTAAATTTCCGTTCATCCAAAAATGTATGGGGTTACTTCAGTGTTGCTGCATCAGGAGGCTTGCATGAGTTTGCTGATTCACAGTTTGGACACTGTTTCTCATGGGGCGAGAACAGAGAGCAAGCACGAGAGTAAGCCATATTCATAACCATCATAACTTGTAGCTGCTTGTGTGTGTGTGTGTGTGTGTGTGTGTGTGTGTGGGGGGGGGGTATGTAACATACCGTTTGTATTGTATATTGGCAAAGTATTTGTACAATAACATTAATTTTTCTTGAGTTGATATGGATTTCATACAAATATGCTATACTATATAATTGTAATTTGGTTTTAGTGAACAGAAATATGTTGTGCATTATGCACAACCATTGTTTGGACGTTCAGTTTTATTCTTTTGTATATTGTTGGCATTCTTTCTTTGTAATGTGACTTGTTCTGAATAATGATAAAGTGATTTTTTTTTCTTTTTTGTAATAGAAACCTGGTTATTGCTCTAAAAGAATTGTCTATCAGAGGAGATTTCCGTACAACAGTTGAATACCTGATCACATTGTTGGAAACAGATTGCTTCCAGGTTAGTTGAAAACATGTAAGAACATAGTTCATTAATATGATTTATTATGTAGAATAAAGGATTAAAGTAACTTCTTTCTCTTTCATTTCTAGAATAACACAATAGACACAGCATGGCTTGATTTACTGATCTCCGAAAGAGTGCAAGCTGAGAAACCTGACATTCTTTTGGGTGTCATATGTGGGGCATTGCACATTGCCGATAGGAAAGTCATAGATGCATTTCAGAATTTCCAGACGTCACTTGAAAGGTAAGATTAACTTTGATTTTTATTGTAATTAAAATGATTTTGTACAAAAACCCATGTGAAACAGACAACACATGGTGTATTACTTTATATATTGTGGAGTGATACTCGTACGTTGCTGAATACACCAAGTGAGTGTATCATTTGTTCTCAGTAAAACTGTACGAAAAAAATCACTTTATTCCCACTGTTATTTTTCTTTGTTAGATGTGGTTGGTGAAGAGTTTTGTCTGCATATAGCCATGACATATACACAGATTTTCTTAGAGATATGGGGTTAGTAGTTTATTGCTGACACTTAATGGTTAATTAACTAACTTGGTTAATTGTTAAGATTTCCGTATGTCAATTTGACATTACCTAGCGAAGGAGAAGAGACCAGACAGCAATTAAATTTGATTCAAACAGCAGGATTTACTGTATGCTTACTACACTGTAAACACAATTATATAATAAGAGCCCACCCATTCTTATTAATAAACAAATCAGACGGTTGTGTCTAAAATATTGTCATTTCAGGAAATGATATTATTACATGTTACCATTCAATCTCAGATGCTTTAAACGTTTAGTATTCACTCAGCATTGATGAACATGTGGTGAAAATTCTATTATAAAACGTATAAATTTCAGTAAGGTCAGTAATTAAATATCTGGTGTACAATTGTGTAACAGTTAAAGGCTGCGATGTTTATTATCTCTTCCCGCATTGACAGAGGTTAATGAAAAACGTTATTTTATCTTCAGCAATAGTTTTTTATGTGTTTATCTATATTTATTGTTTTATAGTGTAGCTAATTAGATGTTTTTTGTCTGTTTCAGAGGACAGATTCAGGGATCAAACACACTTGACCACAACGTAAATGTTGAATTGATACATGATGGTTTCAAGTACAAAGTCCAAGCAACAAAATCTGGTGCTAATTCTTATTTTCTTGTAATGAATGGGGCCTTTAAAGAAATTGAAGTTCATAGGCTTTCTGATGGAGGTAGTGTTTGTTTTGTAATCTGTATAATTTTTATTAAAAATATATGTACAATAGACGCCATGTATTGTGATTTTTTTGCTTCTGTGGTTTGATAATAGGAATTTCAAAATCAATTTTTTGGATAAACACATTTGTGTCTTTCCAAACATTGTTAGGTGGGACGAGGTAAAAATGAATAAATCTCAGTCAGCATTACTGGAAAATACGTGAATGTGTGTTTTTCTAAGGATCACTTTGCCTGATATTAAAAAAGTAAAAATTATTTTTCATCCTGATTACTTATTATCGGAAAAGATAATGAGTTCCTAATTTGCATTAAAAGTTAAAACACAGTCCAGTGGCCCATCCCATAATTAATAGACTTTAGTGCTCACTTATTTCATCATCACACTATTGATATTTTTACTACATTTCATTATCACAGTAAAATATGTTTACTGCCTACAGAAATTTAGAACACACAAGTAAAACAGCAGCACAGTAGTGGTTATTTACATCAAATGTGTATTAACTATCTCTGGTAAAAACATTTCCAAATGATGAAACTTAAAATTTCTTATTTCTCTTACTACATTTATAAAGTATAACAAATTAAACATTTAAATGTCTCTTACTTTTGTACATCTCTTTTTGGACGAATCTAAACATACTTGTTTTGATATTGATAAATTTTACGTCAAATTAATCATGTTAATACATACTAATAAATCATCATAGTCTCACATTACCCTGATTAACCTGATAACACTCACCTTAGTAATCAGAATACTCCCTCCCATGCCAGGCTATCATTAGCGAGGTAAATGTTCAGATGTCTTCATCAGAATTTGTACCACAAGCAGCTTGGTTTCCCACCATGCCAGAATTACTTTCCCCATTGTCTTTGTGATGGATCCCCTAGACGCTAGTGGTCAATCAAACGCTTTTCCTCACATAGTTACTCAAAATTTCTCCATTTGAGCATAAAAATCCCCACTGCCACATGTATGTGTGCTTTATGCAAAGCATAGTATTTGGCAGAATCTGAGTATAATGTAAATAATAACAATTTTGTTAAACTTGATAAAAGAAAATGTATTCATGTGCTGAGATCGAGCTAAATGCTTTTGGAATCGTCTTCTTGTATAAAAACAAACTTATTTATACATTTAATTCACTTTTTGTACTTACCGTTATTCCTAAGGGTCCCCCCAGAGTTCTCCTATAAGCGAGATCAGAAACAGTGTGAGGTTACGAAATAAATATGAATACACATTTTGAATGAAGAGAATGAATGATTTTAATTATTCAGAATTATTTAAAATTTTGTTCCAAAATTTTGCTCATTGTTTTATAGATTCAACTACAGTTTTCTTTGTTCGGTTTATCAGCTACTACATATTAACTTATTCTAACATCTTACCGTACTGATCACATTTTAATACATATATATACAGACAGAGCCCAGCCTGCAATTTTTTACACTCTCATAAACACACAGAAAATTTATTTACCCCTTAAACATTTTTAATAATATAAACCCCAGACCCCAAACGCCGGCCACGCGGTCTTCGTGCGCGCACTCATCGTTTTAGAAAAATGTTTAATTGCTATATTTCCGAAAAATACTTATTTCACTTCTCCAGGTTGGATTGACCGCGGTCACATAAAAATTACTATAGTTCCACCTTGTTTTACGATTAAATTAAAATTTTATGACGAGCCTACTTTGGCCGTCCCGGCGCCGGTGGATTCAGCTGGTAGACTGGGAACTATAACGTAACAGGTACTGCTGAGATCATCTCATACTTTGTGCGGAAATCACTGCCTTGTTCTTCGTCGTCGAAGCTTCGTTCCATGCCATGCATGTAGTTTTGTGGAGTCAATATAGACTACGATCTCAGCTAGGCATTGGCTGACGTCATAAAAGAGGCAGGACTTAAGACATTATTTCCTGCTGTTCCCCGACCATGTGCTCGTAGAGTTGCTTGCTTTTAGCCATCTTGAGTTTTACAAGCGCGTGGGTCGGCGCCCATGCGTGGAGGACGCACTGCCACACTCTCGCATAGTTCTTGGAAATTCGTGGAGATGCAAATTCCTGGCTGCATTACTCAACAGCAAATTGCGTCTATGCTTTGTTACACCACTGTTTCTCAATACGTGTTCTGTTATAATGAAATGAATCTTCGTCATAATATAAAATTTCACAATGTTTAAATAAAACTCACGCACAAAACGAAATAAATAAAAATACCAATGCCCCATATCGTAAAAAATAAAAGGACCCATAATTGACACGTTACAATACCCCCTCGATGAGAATTCTGCTGTCCACAACAGAAGAAATCTCATCGATAAACCCCGAAGAGGATTGGTGAGGAACTGGTGCCAACAACCCCCTTGTTCTTAATCTACATGGGTACACGCCCCCCCTGGCTTGGCGACTATGGACTCATCTGAACGAGATCACTGGACTTCTCCGTAAGAGATCCCAACACCGAGAAATCGAACAGACTCGTACCACAGCGCACCTCACCTTCTAGCATGCTACCCCCAAAATCCTCAATCCCTGGCTGAAATTATTCCAGCTCCTCCGCCGATATGTTCCCCTTTTTTGCAAGCTGGGCTGCCTTTCGCAGATACTGGGCTCACACACTCTCACATTACATGTTGACAACACATTGTAAACTTGAAAAATTCCTTTAAAATTTATGAAAAATTCAAAATTCAAAATAATATTTTATCAAAAAAAATTCTCTTCCTTTTTTTTTTTATGCATTAATTTAAACCTTTCTCCTAATCAAAACATATACTTACTCTAACATGTAAATACTTAGATTCTAACAATACACTGCAATACCAAATAAATCAATAAAATAAACATGGATAACACGCAAATAATAAAATAATAATTACTTAAAATATTCATTCGCTGGCAGGCAAAAAATCAGTTTTTTTTTTCAAAAAATTAAAATTTCCAAAAATTTTAAAATTAAAAAAAAAATTTAAATTTATTTAAATGTTTCCTTCATATTTAGACATTGTTTGAAAATTGGTTTAAATTGATTAAACAAACAAATAAAATTGACTTCCTAATATACAAGCTTAGTGTGTGCATGACCTCATCAGCTGATCGAAACTAGGTCAAGTTCAAAACCCTTGACCTACATATGTTATGTATGCTCTCTGAAAATACATACAACATCTGTAACAACCTAATTTGAAACACAAAACAATACAATAAAACATTTAAAATAAACAAAATATTAATATAAATAATAAGCCAATTGACCTTTAAATTATTTAAAATAAACAATTCTTAATTTCACATTATCAAATTCTCTCAAAGTTTTGTCACTGGATTTAAAAAATAAAAATTTTATATTTTTATTATAAATCTCTCTCTTTGTTTAAACATCTTATTCTCCCTTACTGTGGGTGACTTAAATACTTTAAATACTTAAATTTAATTTACCACTTGGCATTTATACCTTTATAACTAACATTGCGATTATTACATTAAAATAACCCAATCACATTTAACCTTGGTAAAAATCTACATACCCTACATCTTGATAAAATTATAAACATTACATTTTAATTTCAATTGAACTGTTATTAATTATCCATCAATTATTTATCATTTGATTCTATGCAATTCAAATTTATTATTAACCTTCCTATTACATTATATCTCTGAGTGCCTTTCTACTATGAATTTTCTATCTAACTCTTCACATTTCAATCATTGCTTAATCTGGGTGACACTGTATTATCTATACTTTCACTTGAATAGACATTTTAATATTACTCCCTTTCTTACTAACAACCACTATTAACCCTTTATGACACCAATCTCTCAATTATAAATACCTTTCACTAATTCCACTTACCTCTGGCACCGCTCATCGTTGTACTAGGATGTGTGTTCCCTACCTGGCTATACCCATACGAGCCAATGCCCCTCCAAAATATCGGCAAATACTCACTCAAACTACTCTATTCCCGCCACAACGCCGCACGCTGGTCTCTCGCCACACCGCACGTTGCTCACACCTTACCACCTCACCCTTACTACAAAATATCATCAACAAATATGTTTAAATCTCATTCACATTACTCATCTATACATATACTCACTACCACTGTGTCCCTAAATATCTAACACTATCTCTGTGTGTTACCTGAATTTCAAAATTCTTATTCTCTTTAACTCCCTTTAACTTTAATTCTACTTAACTCACCTGTCTTATTTCATTATCACCCAAAATCTGTTTTCCACATTTTACCTTGATATAACACTAGAAAATTCATCACTTCTCCCCTTATAATAACATACCTCAGTTTGAACGTACTATCTGTTTAATCATCTACCAATCATTATAGAATCCTAATTTCATAAAATCATTTAACTTCATTCTCAAACTTTCTTTTATACGACCTTAATTAAGTAATTCTTTTTCAATTATTTAATTCAATTATTTAACAGTTCACAATTATTTTCATCGCTTAATTAGTCTGTCAAATTTTATAATTATTGTTAATTTATACTGGTTAATTGCAAATTCAATTTAATTGATAATTAATGTTATCAATTTCTCCTACATATACACATTGTTTACATAACATATAGTACACTATAATGTAGTACACAAATACACTTAACATAATGACATCAACACATAAAAGAATATACAGTCCAACTTATCACTTGTTATCATTACCCACAAATTGTTCCATAAGATAATGCACTTCAAAACCACATTATTCATATCATTAAATGTTCATGAACAATAAACAATACACAATTACCCCATATCGTCAAATAATAATCTAATCTTATGACTATACCAGTCATTTACTATTGAATACACTATCTCGTGATTATCAATATAATTATTCTCTATCATATCATATTCTTCTACAATATCATTTGAATTAATATGATTATTCCATATTATTCCCTCATATACCTGGTCACGCTCGAGTATGGTCCTGTCGCCGTTATTATATTCTGTTAAAATCAGGTGAGTTATATTATCATCATTAACCTTATCTACTGTTATCTCCGTTTCACTGTAAGGTAAGTACTCATTCTTATTATTACTTCTCTCTACGCATAACCTTTCTGCGAATTCTTCATAATTTCTTTTTACTTTAAATATCTCTATTTCTCTCTTTCTCTCTCTCTCAAAACATTTCTCACCATCATACCAAGCTACGCACTCTCTCTCAAAATATGCAGGGGACATTAATTCATCATTATGGCACCACCTATGAAGTGCACAAAAAACCAAGGGAAATTTATCTGTAGACCTATCGTCTTTCACATACTCACGTGAAGCCATTCCTTCACCCCCCACTACAACATTACGGGAAAAATCTACCACCTGCATCCACTCTACCTGTAAATTCGTTCTACTCTCTTTCTCTGATTTATCACACACAAACATCTTATTAACTTCTACTCTTTCTACAATTACGTTATCACTCTCAACATCTACACCATCATTTTCTAACACCATATTTTTATTCGTATTGTCATTATTATCACTTGTAACCCCATTATTTAAATTATCATTTCCCCTACTACTTACCCTGTTATCTTTGTTCGATTTTAATTTGTTTATTACTTTCTCATTTTCTAATTCTATTTCGCCTAACCGTGTCTCTATTTTACTCAATCTTTTATCATAAGTACAGCCTTGTTCTTGAATTTCTTTTTTCATTTCATTAAAATCATTTTTCTGTTCACTAAATTTCTCGTCCAGTTTACTAAATTGTTGATTAAAAAGCATTTGCATCATTCTTATTATTTCGTTATTATCTGCCATTTTTTAAAATTTTGTTTAAATATTTCTTTCAAAAAAATGTTTCGTGTACTAAATATTACACCATCATATTATACATAAAATTATTGTACTATTTTTTTACCATGTGTAGTTACAACATAACCTTAATTTTACGTCTTTTATACTCTTTCGCCACCCACTCTGTTTCTGAATTCTGGCTTATTTATATAATTATTTTATATAATGTCATTGTTCGGGCTGCCATTTGTATAAAAACAAACTTATTTATACATTTAATTCACTTGTTGTACTTACCGTTATTCCTAAGGGTCCCCCCAGAGTTCTCCTATAAGCGAGATCAGAAACAGTGTGAGGTTACGAAATAAATATGAATACACATTTTGAATGAAGAGAATGAATGATTTTAATTATTCAGAATTATTTAAAATTTTGTTCCAAAATTTTGCTCATTGTTTTATAGATTCAACTACAGTTTTCTTTGTTCGGTTTATCAGCTACTACATATTAACTTATTCTAACATCTTACCTTACTGATCACATTTTAATACATATATATACAGACAGAGCCCAGCCTGCAATTTTTTACACTCTCATAAACACACAGAAAATTTATTTACCCCTTAAACATTTTTAATAATATAAACCCCAGACCCCAAACGCCGGCCACGCGGTCTTCGTGCGCGCACTCATCGTTTTAGAAAAATGTTTAATTGCTATATTTCCGAAAAATACTTATTTCACTTCTCCAGGTTGGATTGACCGCGGTCACATAAAAATTACTATAGTTCCACCTTGTTTTACGATTAAATTAAAATTTTATGACGAGCCTACTTTGGCCGTCCCGGCGCCGGTGGATTCAGCTGGTAGACTGGGAACTATAACGTAACAGGTACTGCTGAGATCATCTCATACTTTGTGCGGAAATCACTGCCTTGTTCTTCGTCGTCGAAGCTTCGTTCCATGCCATGCATGTAGTTTTGTGGAGTCAATATAGACTACGATCTCAGCTAGGCATTGGCTGACGTCATAAAAGAGGCAGGACTTAAGACATTATTTCCTGCTGTTCCCCGACCATGTGCTCGTAGAGTTGCTTGCTTTTAGCCATCTTGAGTTTTACAAGCGCGTGGGTCGGCGCCCATGCGTGGAGGACGCACTGCCACACTCTCGCATAGTTCTTGGAAATTCGTGGAGATGCAAATTCCTGGCTGCATTACTCAACAGCAAATTGCGTCTATGCTTTGTTACACCACTGTTTCTCAATACCTGTTCTGTTATAATGAAATGAATCTTCGTCATAATATAAAATTTCACAATGTTTAAATAAAACTCCCGCACAAAACGAAATAAATAAAAATACCAATGCCCCATATCGTAAAAAATAAAAGGACCCATAATTGACACGTTACATTCTTGCACTTAGTTCATTATAGGATACTATATTTACACAACTTTCCAATCTTTTTAATGGATAAAAACAATTTACTATCAGTCGCACCTATTTTTTGTATATACATACAGATTGTAGGCCTACCTTTGTCCACCAAAACATCTATTATAGAGAAATCAAAACAAGATTTATTTTGTTTGCTTAGGATATTTTTGTGTGTAATGAGCTCTAGCTAATTTATGATTTTGTTTTTTATTAAAGTTAATGGCACTAAAAATCCTCTCCGCATACCCACTACTGTGTGTGTAGTAAATATATATGTTATAATAGTCCTCAAAACAGAAAAAGCTTTAACAGTGTACACTTTCTTGGTGTTTTTCATTTTTCTCCAAAACGTTAATAAACTTTCATCAGTACCTGCATTAAATTTTGTATTCTTAAGAAGTATCCATTCTCTGGCTATGTCAACAGCGTTTATTTCAAAGTTTTCGTCAAAGGCTGCTGTTGCTGGAGCAAACGACTGAACGTCTTTAATTTTTTTGTTTTCAAGTAATTGCAAGTGTGTGAGGCTTTTGGCATTCTTGGATTTTGTTGTCCATGACATGTCCATTGATTAACTAATTATAAGTATAATACAACTGAACATAGTGTTCCGAGTCAGTAGTAGTATACTTATAATTAGCTTTCCGCATAATCATCGTCGAAAGGAACTCCCTACGAGTTCCTCACATAGGATTTTTGAGCCTTCAAATTTCACCACTTTGGGGGGAAAATCCCCACACCTGGCATCACTGTTACTTTGTAACGTGTGCGTTTCCATATCTTAGTCTCTGTAACAACTGTTTTTTTTTTGTGCTGGTTGTAACTGGTTTCTTCTAATTTCATGCATATGTGTGCCTTGTACATCTGTACAGTGCATGGACTTGTGAAAGTCTGATTTTTATGAGTAACTACTTGTAAGTGTGTGATTTTTATGCTGTGAGCACATACAATTATGTAAGGTGCAGTCCCTATGTTACAGTCATGTGAAAATCAAATACCATGTTGCACAATGTTACACTCCACCAAGAGAAATGGAGTTCAAACTCACAAAACAAAATGCCCCATTACAAGCATTACTTTAACAAAACATTAGTCAAAAGCATGCAATCCGTATCTTTTGACTCCTTGATAGGCCTAGACTTTTATAATAACACTATGTATGGCAGTTTAATTGCAAAAAGAAATATATAAAGCACAGAATTATTCCTCAGAAAATTCAAAAACACCAAAAATTGACGTTTGACAAAAAATGCACAGAGATTAATTACAGAAATCAAAACTATACAAAATTACAGTAATAAAAAATTATGCAAAGACAGTCATAGTTTATTAGAAAATTATTTTTTATTTTTATAAAATTTTCACTTTGAACCATCCTTTACTAACTATAAAATCACTTTTTCCCATTTGTGGAGTAAAGTCATTGGCTTTTTAACACATCAGTGGTGTATTGATACTAACATCATTTTCCCATAACATTTCAAAACCATAATTTCAAAGGATTCCTCCTGAGAGCCCTTCCAGCCTTGTATACTTTTCCTGTTAAGGATTATTATTTTGTTTGTCTGGTGTGTTAATTCTTTAAAATCTTATAAAAGAGAGATTGTGATATTTTGAACTGAGCAACAGCATTTTGTTGATTCGTTTTCGTTAATTTTCTGAGCCCATTCTAAAATTCCAGTCTTTTTTACTAACACTTAAGTCATGTTGTTTCTTTGAAATTCAGCCATTTGTGTTTAAAACAATAGTAAAATACAAAAATTAATTAAGAAAACCCAACTTCAAACCAAGCACTTGCCTGTTACCAACCAAACAAATTATACAATAAGCAAAACACACATTTACACTGAATAAATTATGAGGCAAGACTGAAAAACTGATGAAGTAGACTAAACAGTATCTGGTTTGGACCCATGACTTACGTCATGTAAGTCATTCTTAGAGTGACCATGAACACACTTGATAAAATTGTATGCTTTCCTATGATCATTCGTTATTTTAAATGTTGTAGTATATATATTTCAAAAATATATAGTATGCATTTATCAAATCTGTTAAACACATATATTTATCAAATATAATCAAAGTGATATTTTTATAAACCGAAGGGATAATTACAATAAGTGACCTATACATAATGTATTCTCACACATTAGGTTAGGACTTCAAGAGTGTGATAGTATTAACCATATAATAACATTATCCTTGACCACAATAAGTGGCCTCTACTATCTATAATATAGTAGTAAATATTAATGTTATATTTATTGAACTTTTTCTTTTAGGAATTTTACTGTCTGTGGATGGTGCTAGCTTTACAACGTACATGAGAGAAGAAGTAGACCGGTATCGTATTGTAATTGGCAATCAGACGTGTGTATTTGAAAAAGAAAATGATCCATCTTTGCTGAGGTCTCCATCTGCAGGAAAATTGCTGTCATACATTGTGGAAGATGGTGGCCATGTCAACAAAGGCCAAGCTTATGCTGAAATTGAGGTATCATATTTTATTCAAACTTTTAACCATTAAATACTGATTACATACGTACATTCCATGATGTTAAGGGAGTAAATTATGCATTGTTAATAAAAGTAAGTAGATGTATTGTTGCCAGTCGTGTGTGTGTGTGTGTGTGTGTGTGTGTGTTCATATAGTTTGCTTGTTATTCACTTTATAAAATTAAAGGTATCAAGCATCTGGAATTAATTGTAAAAAGTCCATCAACTCTCCAGATCATGGTAAGAAATATAACCATGCCCTGGATATGTATGTAATGATCATAGAAACCGTCACATGAGAATAGCCATGATTTCCTGTTGTATTATCAAGTCACTATTGCTATTTTCTAACTGGGAATTGATTCAATTTCTTGTGAACAAAATGAACTTTTGTATGCAAAGGGTTTATTTGTTAACATTCAAAATAGCATCTGATTACAAAGTGGTGGTTATTATTTGTTGAGGCATAAAACCTTTGCTTGTTGACTGAAGTAAAACAGTGAAGAACATTTGACAATCAGAAAAACTTCTCTAAAGATAACCGTCTTCGAGATGAAAACTCAGTAGAGCACCAGAACAACAAAAACCATTCATAGAAAAGTTTGAACAACCCTGATCTGGTACTTTAAGACTCAAACTTTCATTTAGAATATTCAGAGAACATTTTAGTTTTGTCTGTAATGTAGTTTTGGCAAACTTCATCATAAACATGTGTAAATATATAGCCTTCAATGAAATTTTAATTTAATACAATTAAAGTGAATCATTTAAATTTTCTTGAATTTGTTGTTTCTGATAATTATGACAGGAATGTGATTAATGAATTGAATAAACATGGTTAGTGGGTAATAAATGGCTTTGTAAGACCTCAGATGTGTCCAGCCACTGGGATCTAAATCCTGTACCAATTCACAATGTCACAAGTGCACACATGCTGTACAGATGAGATGTGGTCACGTGTTGAAAGTTATAGATGTTTGCTAGACTGAAGATTAGTGGTATTTAGGATGAATTGATAACCCTTAGCACAAGTAGTAATATAAATCTATACAATCAAAACTAGGTTGAAAATTTGGACTGGTTGAGCAGTGACAGATTATCTTGTGAAGTCTTAATATAAAAGCAGGATGCTTGCAGAAGCCTGGGGTGACCAAGGAAGCAGTAATGCATATCTAACAGACAAATACACCTACATGAAGTGTAGAAGAATAATCAGGTCTGATGTTAGACCATGTCTTGAGCAGTAGAGAAATAAATGGAGGATCATAGATAGGTGCATGATTCATCTTGATGTAATGATAATGTTGTGTTCAGGTGATTTGTGAGAACTGTACACCGCCAATCAGTCATTGTTGTAACATGGTTGAAATATTCGAGATTTCGTGATGAAATATGGTGACCTATCATAAAAGCAGTAATGACTCTGAGTAAAACACTGCCTGCAGAAACTAGCAAAATAGTATCCTTGAGAATCTTATTACTTTGGACTATTGTGAATGTAAAAGTGTAAAAGGAGACATCAGCTGCAGAAGCTGAAGAGATGACCATTTTAGTATGTTCATGTAGCCTATAAGTTTATAATAGAATTTGTAAGTTTACACATTTGTGTAAAGTGAACTTAATGTCTCATAGAGTTCACTGGTACAGTTAATTTCAGTGAAAAATTAGTCTTGTCGTGGTTTTAAAAATTTTGAACAAAATGTTTGTGAAGGTCCTCGCCTCTACCCTTTTATAATTAATAACGCTCATCATAAAATAATACTTACCGCTGCCAGAATTTTACTTACCGTCATGGTCCCCGTAAAACTTACCTTATTAAACTGCCTAGGTCGCCAACATGTTTTTTAGTTATACATGTAAACTTTGAACACACTTGCCCTTATAAAATCCCGCTATCTAACTACCCTTAAAACTCAGAAAATCCCAAAGATCGTTAGACGAGGTTTTCAGCACAGAAAACTAGGAAATGGTTTACGGCGAAATAACTACACTAACACATGTTTATAGAAGAATGAACCTTTTAATTTTTACCAGTTACTCTATCATTGATTATTATGTTTTCTTTATATTTAAAATGTTTTACTAATTTTAGTCCAATAATTTTGTATAGACTACTACTACATCTTTCTAGTTGAGCCAGTACTTTTGATAACCCATACACACACTCACTCAATTTACATTTCTTTTTACAACTTCCTATTTAATTAATGAGCTCTTTATTAATTATAATGTTTTGGCCAAATGAAACTGTCTTTACCCTTGTTACCTATTTGCGTAATATCCAAACGTTGTACACGATATTGTCCGGAACTGTTGTCACTAATCACTCTCCACTCCAAACACAGTTTATTATTACCTTACGCCATTTACTCGTCACTTTACTGTTTGTACATTTTATATTACTTGGTAGGCCTACTTTTGTATTTTTCGGCCTACCAAGAACTCGTCCGAGGCTACCGTTTTTGTTCTGGTAACTGTCTGCTGATTGTCTGGCCGCTCAGCCGTGAGTTGCAATGGAACTGGCGTTAGTTCGCTAAAGCTGAGCATACAGAGTTGGTCACGTGATCTTGAGTCTGCTCTCCCATTGGTGTTGTTAAAAGAGCGCTATAACTTAGGCACAGGGTTTAGCAATATTTTGCCGCCTGGCGCAATGTGGAGTTACATTACTTTCTTTCATGATTCACGGCTGATGCGAAGTTAGGTGTTATTTCACAATCGGTCTACGTTGCTTGAGTGCGGAGACAAAACATAGACGTTTTGTTCTGTAATAAACACAGCCTATCTGGTTGACTAACTCGGGGTTCTACAAGGGTGAACAATGACTGCATGGAAAATATAATTTTTAAAATGTTATCTTGGCCCTACAATTTCGTACCGTTACAATACCCCCCCATAAGAGGTTGAAGGCCGAAGCGTTCAAACTCTTATTGCCTAAAACCTAAGAGGATCAGTGAGGATATGGCGCCACAACCCCCCTGAACACTACTAAAATCATGGGTTCTTACCCCCCTAGTCTGGCGACTGTGGCAGCACCCATCCGATCTTATTGGACTTCTCTATTCGAGATCCCAACACCCTAAGCTCGGACAGATACCCGCCCCAGTATCGCCTGACTTTGAAACATTCAATTAAAAAATCGACAAACGGCCTTCCATCACTCCATATCCCACAACTGATTTGTTTCCTCTTAGCCGTACTGGTTCTGCTTATACAAAGTACTGGTTTGGTTTAAAATAATAATATAACCTAAATAATATTCCCCGTATAATATTACCCATCCAAAATAACACCTTAATTATACAAAATTACATTTACACAAAATTTCCTTCAGTTTTCACTTTTAAATAAAGTACATCTTTCATTTATTTAGCAATTACATTTGAAATTTGAATCAGAATAAATTTAAATTTATTATTAAAATCATCTTTCCAATTAATTTAATTACCAAATTAATTGAATTATATTTAATTTCTCAAACTCTAAGTTCATTAATTCAATCTTATTTGTTCGAAACAATTTCATTTGTTTTAATTACATTTTACAAAAAGACCCTACAAAAATATTACCTACATTCCATCACATCAGATGTCTCTTTATTTCATAATAGGATTTTCCTACTGGCAATGATTCAGCAGACTACAACATTTTTTGTTATTGTCAACTCAGCTTCAACACCTCTGGCTGTAAACATTAGTCAAAACATACAACACACCTGTTTACATAAACAGTCGTCTGCCAGACTGGTGTTATAAACACAGTTATAAACACTCCTTCAGTCTAAACATTCTGCTTACCTCACCTCTAACACCTGTACTACACTTTTCAATTTTTATAAATCTTTTAGTTAACATATTTGTCTCTTAAATTTTTTATTCCAATTCAGATCAGATATATTTTAATTCACCACAATTACATTAATAACATTTTACTAAAAACATTTTAACTTTAGTTATATTATTTAAAACACTGTGAATATAAATACACAACACAAAATAGGCTTCATGAATACCTGTTATTATTTTAGTGGAATAAAGTATTATTATTTATTATTATACCTTCCCCTCTCGTTGCAAACATAGGTTACACATAAGCTATAATATACATTGCAACAGAATACTATTAACACAATACATTTAACATTTATTTACAGATTTCCATACTAATTTTCTTATATACCGCACATCAATACCTAAATTCAGCAAGGTCATTACCATATATTAAAGTATTCAATATGTCCATACATTGCTTTTTTAATTCAGCCTCCATCGTCAAAAATTAGTCTTTTTGGTACATGACACTTTTCAATTTTATTGATACACAACATATGGCTATTTTGTGTGTTGTGGCCATGAAATTTTATTTTTCCCATTGTATCAAAACAATAATCTATAGGGTTACCCCCCAAAATTATCTTAACATAAATCAAGTCGACATCAGTATTATTTGTAAAGTCTCCGTCAGTGTTTTTTATTACCATTACATCATTATTACAGTCATCAACTACAATATACTCAGTGTTTACTATAATTCTCTTAATATTCATATTCTCTCTCAACTCTTCATAATCTCTATTTAACTTAAATATTTCTGTTTCTCTCTCTCTAATTCTCTCATTACAATATTTCTCACAACAGTTCACATTCTCATTCCATACAGAGGGCAACACAACATTATTACAACGTCTGGCTTTACCAGATACACAAAAATAATACAAAGACCTTTTGTCTTTTACAAAAACTACGGAGGAACCTTTGTCCTCCAACAATACTAGTGAAGCATTTTCTTCACCCCCAACCACATCACTGGAAAATTCTACCCTCTGTACACTCTCTTCATTTAAACTGTCTTCACACTCCCTCTCATTATGATCAACTACATTTTTATCCTCAAGGTCACTACTACTATTTGCTGTATCACTTTTTGATACCGTGTTTTCATATTTATTGTCTACCACACACACTTATAACCTCATCAACACTTTCTCTGCTCACAACCTTACACTCTAACACCACGTTTTTAATTTCACCACTGTTACTTACCGTATCCTTCTTGGATACCCCACTTTCAGCTATATAATCATTATTCTTATTTAATGTTATTTCATCATTATAATTACTTGTATTATTCCCACTTACCTTGTCTCCTATTTCTTTGTTATTTATATTCTCATCGGCGTATAACTTACCACCATAATCGCAGTTTTCTGTCACCCCTACACTCTCATATGTATTGACACCATTTTCGTCTGTTATTTTATTTCCATTTACACTATTTTTACTTACCTCATTCTCTGTTACTTGATTGTCTTTTTCGTTTAATTGGTCTGTCTCTTTACCATTTACCCCCACTTTAATCTCATAATCATCATTATTCAATATTTTATTATCTGACTCTACCCCTTCCCTTACCTCGTTACTTTGTTTCCTAGTATCATCACTATTTTTGTTCAAAAAAGCGTATAGTCCCGTTTTTTGTTCTCTCATTTGTCTTAGTTCATTATTAAATTTACTCCAATCATCCTCAGTCATTCTGTTCAAAACCCTTTCAAACTCTTGCATGAATTCCGTATTGCATCTATTCCATGCCTCCCCTAATCCACTTACTTTATTTTCACGTGCCTCGGTCATGTTCAAAAATATTATTTCTAATATACCCTTTAGATATAAAAAACCACTATTATCTTATAAAATCAAAACACCTAACACAATCATTGTCAACAGGACAAGTAAACACAATAACCCTATCAAAACATAACCTTTTATAGCGTAAATATATATACGATTATTTCTACAAATACGCCGTTACCAATTCCTATTTTCTGTGCTTTAAAACAGGTTTAATTCCTATAATTTTTTATATACGAACATCCTGGCAGGGGCGTCGCTGTGAAGGTCCTCGCCTTCTACCCTTTTATAATTAATAACACTCATCATAAAATAATACTTACCGCTGCCAGAATTTTACTTACCGTCATGGTCCCCGTAAAACTTACCTTATTAAACTGCCTAGGTCGCCAACATGTTTTTTAGTTATACATGTAAACTTTGAACACTCTTGCCCTTATAAAATCCCGCTATCTAACTACCCTTAAAACTCAGAAAATCCCAAAGATTGTTAGACGAGGTTTTCAGCACAGAAAACTAGGAAATGGTTTACGGCGAAATAACTACACTAACACATGTTTATAGAAGAATGAACCTTTTAATTTTTACCAGTTACTCTATCATTGATTATTATGTTTTCTTTATATTTAAAATGTTTTACTAATTTTAGTCCAATAATTTTGTATAGACTACTACTACATCTTTCTAGTTGAGCCAGTACTTTTGATAACCCATACACACACTCACTCAATTTACATTTCTTTTTACAACTTCCTATTTAATTAATGAGCTCTTTATTAATTATAATGTTTTGGCCAAATGAAACTGTCTTTACCCTTGTTACCTATTTGCGTAATATCCAAATGTTGTACACGATATTGTCCGGAACTGTTGTCACTAATCACTCTCCACTCCAAACACAGTTTATTATTACCTTACGGCATTTACTCGTCACTTTACTGTTTGTACATTTTATATTACTTGGTAGGCCTACTTTTGTATTTTTCGGCCTACCAAGAACTCGTCCGAGGCTACCGTTTTTGTTCTGGTAACTGTCTGCTGATTGTCTGGCCGCTCAGCCGTGAGTTGCAATGGAACTGGCGTTAGTTCACTAAAGCTGAGCATACAGAGTTGGTCACATGATCTTGAGTCTGCTCTCCCATTGGTGTTGTTAAAAGAGCGCTATAACTTAGGCACAGGGTTTAGCAATATTTTGCCGCCTGGCGCAATGTGGAGTTACATTACTTTCTTTCGTGATTCACGGCTGATGCGAAGTTAGGTGTTATTTCACAATCGGTCTACGTTGCTTGAGTGCGGAGACAAAATATAGACGTTTTGTTCTGTAATAAACACAGCCTATCTGGTTGACTAACTCGGGGTTCTACAAGGGTGAACAATGACTGCATGGAAAATATAATTTTTAAAATGTTATCTTGGCCCTACAATTTCGTACCGTTACATGTTTCTATTTCTAAGAATTCCTCAGCTGTATAAAATATTTGTTCTGTTGGGTTTATAAAACGTGTTAACACAATTTGTACATTATTTAGTACTAGAATTATTAAAAAAAAACGAAGTAATTAAAAATATGAGAATAGTATTTTTATTTGAAATTATGATTATAAATATATTGTTGAAAAACAGGTAATGAAAATGGTGATGACTTTAACAGCAAGTGAAGCAGGTACATTATTCTATGCAAAGAGACCAGGAGCTGTACTTGATGCAGGTTCAGTAATTGGACATTTGGAATTAGATGATCCATCTTTAGTTACCAGGGCACAGGACTATAAGGGCCAGTTTCCAGAAGTTGATGTTTCTACACCAATGATTGGTGACAAACTCAACCATGTTCACAATAGCTATAGACAGATGCTAGATAACGTTCTTGCAGGTTAGTACTTTGATGTAAAAAAGATGTGTGTGTGCGTGTGTGTGCGTGTGTGTGTGTGTGTGCCTGTTTGTTCATGTGCATGCACTCTCAGCTGTAAGCACATTATTACTAGGCAACTGTTTTGAAACACTGGTGCTTGAACTGCTCAGCCTGAAGAATACTGAACTTTGGCATCTTAAGTTTTGACTGTTAAAATATTGGTTTACATACTTTTTTCTATTTCCATCATCTTGAAGAGAAAACTTTTCTGTTACAATTAGTATATTACACTTCTTAGTTTATATAGTTATTATTTTATACTTTTAGTTCATACTACTATTGTTCATGATAAACATTCTTATTTATAATGTACTTTTGTGTGGAATAATGTGAAGTACTACAGCACACAGTGAAATGATGTGATTTACAATAGCATCTAGTTTCTTTCTCCTCACTTTTTCTGTTAGGACCAGTTTTACAAAAATCAAACGTTGCACTTTTGTGTTGACTTGTTCTTTTCCAGTCAGAAGTTTTTTTTCCATTAAGATGGTATGCTGATTGGCGATTTGTTGTTGTGGAAGATGATGGCGATAGTTGCGCTGATTCTGGTCTTGTACGAGTCAGTCCCTCCTTTTTGGTTAGGTGTGCCTTCGTGTTTTGTTTGGTTACTGTATTTGGGAATTGACAAAACTTATTGCAGAGTAATGGGAAAATGTCTTCTTCCACCATTTCAAAGTTTTGCTCCGAGCAGGATAGCAACTCATTAATTGATCTCTGTGGTCAGCCCCCTATCATACAGAAATTACCACATCTGGTTTTACAACACACGTTCCCTTCCTACTTTCTGCATTTATCTGAGGGAGACAATGAACGTTGTTAAGGGAGACAATGGAATTATCATCAAAACTTCCAAAATACCTGCTGCAGGTTTTAACATGCAAGTGTAGATGTTTTTGAATCACTTGATGCATAAAACTTCAAATCATATTTGGTGTGCTTGCTTTTCATATAGATACAGTACATCTCACATGTCCAAGAAATGAATGTTATCTTCACTGACTTCATTTTTTTTGGTTTTTACCATTTCTGCAATGGTTTTTACCATTTTAAAAAATGGTTTAATTTTATGTAGAGATCACCTTGTACCCTAGCTTGATATACCATGTGGTGCAGACAATGGACATTTATATGAACCATTATAAACGTGTGTTGGAAGTTTTCCACCATTGGCAGTTACTCCTATCATTACAGTAATGCATGACTTTTCATTGCCTGTAGATCTAACTACAACCCTTCTTGTCTACAGTAACACTTGGCAGAATATAGAAAATCATTGTGTTTAGTCAGTATTTGCCATTTGGCCAAGCAAGTAATTGTGGGTTTTCTCAGTTTTATAATACATTGCTGACAGGTGATCAATTTATCAGCATTATCTGCAGGTAACCGTTGCACATGGGTCATGCGAAGTAAACACAGATCCAAACACCGCATCATGTGTTTACATCAGTCCAAGCTTGCCTTAAATTTAGTTATTGGAGTTTTCAACTTACGGCCACTCCAGTGGCTTCATTTTAATAACTTCTTGGCATATTGGATATCCTTGGTTTTGTTTCTCATGAATGTATTTGGAAACAAGTCTATCAAAATCATTAAATTTTCCAGTTTTAGGCCCTCTCGATGTTTTTCTTGCTGCACTGGCACTCTTAAACTTATATTTATCTTTTCACCAACCGGATATATTGAATTCAGAAACACCAAACTTTTTAGCAGTCTGCATATTATTTTTTTGTTTCACCTCATGTATTACTCTTAATTTGAAATCCATATCATAGCTTCTTATCTCGTCCACGTTTATATGACACATTGAGAATGTGCTCTGTTCAACACTATCCTTTACTTGTGGATCAGCCATTACTGTTTTAATGTCAGGAATAACACTCAAGTGGGCAAATGTACTAACAATGGTCACATGTAATAATGTAACAACAAATGTTCGAATTCACAGACATTTTAATAGAAAAACACTCAACACATGTGAATATTCGCTTTGTTGACTTAGCCTCAAAGTGCACGGCTGTTTTAATATCTGACACAATGCAGTACTTGGGCGCAGTGGTAAATGTTTGTTTGGGTCTGTGCTTCTTTGTCTTCGCTGTGAGCTCATTATAACCCATGTGTGTTGATTAACAGTACACACCTGGCAAGCCTGTACAGCTGGCGAATGGTACAAAGTAGTTGGACTGTTACAGGCAGAAACACAACATTTTTACTGTTTGGTTGTGCATGTAAATGGGTATGTTTTTCAGAAGCCCATTTTAAGGAAAAAGATCATTGTCTTATATTTGGGCTAATATGGTATACGCTGTATGAAATAGTGAAAATTTATTTTGTTGTTGTTGGTACACTTTTTCATATCGTTCAGAGTAAAGTTTGAGACAATTCTATGTCATGTATAGTTTAAGTAGCATTATCTGGTATTTGAACAATGTCACTGATAATTGGTAAACCACATCTGCTTTACATTGAACGAGGTTTTTAAGTGTCTTTGCCATTTGCAAGTCCTTATTGACTATGACCATTTTCAAGTCTGGTATAATGTGGTCATTTAGCACTTCAAATTGGTAAATATTGAAAGATTGTATCATACTATCCAAATTGACTAGTAGTTCAGCAATTATCAATAACAGGATTGAGATTTAAGATTACAGAGGGATTTTTAACTACATGATGTATTATTTGGAATTATGACATGTGGTTTCAACACAGTTTGTTTCTTGCAGGTTACTGTTTGCCAGACCTATATCATTTGATGAGACTTCGAGAAGTAATTGAGAAATACATGAGCTCATTACGAGACCCAACACTTCCACTCTTAGAATTACAAGAAGTAATAGCATCAATTTCAGGTCGCATTCCTATATCCGTTGAAAAAAAGATACGAAAACTGATGACGCTTTATGAACGCAACATTACTTCAGTATTGGCACAGTTCCCAAGTCAACAGATTGCTAGTGTTATTGACAGGTAAGCATGTTTGTAGCTTTGTGTATGATATTATGTAAAAGTGGATTAAAACTCTTTAAATCCTGTGCTACAACTGTAGTAAAAGTAAAACATTAAGATGATAAAACATGAACGTAAACTGAACATAATCCATGATTAAGGATATGATAGAATTTTTTAATATTAACTAAGTTTTAATTCATTGTACCGTTTTCATGATTAAAGCAGTCAACAGGTAAGATGCCAGCCGTATAGAATTCACTATACACGGTGGATGTTGTAAAAGTGAATTTCATTAATTAGCTGGTCTCCTACGTATCATGTGGGGTCTGATGAAACCACTAGAAAATATGAGCATACTTATCAGCTTTTATGGGCAATCTATTAAATCCACCACTGTTCACTTATCACAGCATATGATCAGAATACTTTCCAACTTTGTATCACACCTTCGATTTATAGATTGTTTTAAAGCTCAGCAGTCAGTCAGATACTTCATAGCCTGTACAAGACACTGGTTTTAGTATGTCAGTACAACTGACCACTATTCCTGGAAGTAAGCCTGACAATTTTGAAAAAAGCCATCACCGATTTCAATATGCGCAGGATGGTGAAATAAGGGTCCCTCCTCTCCCACTTTCTCTGTCTTACTGGCCCCCCTCCTAATTAATGGCATGCTGTATAGTTCACATACGGTGTTCAGCAAGTGAACGATCCTTTCCACTCAGTTGTCTTGCGTCACGCGACTTTCTCCTATAAATGTCCCAAGTGTGTCAAAAATGTTTGTTCTGCCCAGGTCATTTTCAGTATTGTATACCTATAATTCCTGGTAAGGAACGAACAAATGAAGTCACTGTAAAGTGATCATGTGTTGTGTCTTATTTACTGGTAGTATTTTCTGTAACTGTACATTAGACTTAGTACGTTTGTAGGCCTTTAATGCATTATTTATGCCCATTGTTTCTAATGTTTATAACATATTGTTCTGGTTGTATTAAACCTACAAATATGGTATATACGTAGTTGGAAGTGAAAAATATATTAATATTTATTTGCAGTCATGCTGCAACACTACAAAAGCGATCTGACCGTGATGGGTTCTTCCTTACTACTCAAGGTATTGTTCAACTAGTACAGAGGTATAGAAATGGAATACGTGGACGCATGAAGTCTGCTGTGCATGAATTGTTACGTCAATATTATGAAGTTGAGAGTCAGTTCCAGCAAGGTGAGTTTCTTGACTTGTAGTTGTTTTGATTTAATGTAGACAAAACACTACCAAAGGCATACTCATTTGTAATGAGTAAATGCCATAGGTGTTACAGTTAGGTCAGAACCAGTTCCTAAGTTATTGGACACAAACAGCTGTTGTTAATGCTTTCAGGTCTTTAAAGAATTTAACATGATTAATGTTCTCTCCATTTCTTACGTACAAAATGCAAGTGAGGAGTATATTAAATGGCATGTGTACAGAATTAAGTTTATTGTATGACTGAGGAGCATCTCTTTAAGATTTTTTCTAGTTTTAATTAAGTATGGTACACATGTATTACAATTAAGATAACTATCATTTAAAATGTCATTTTGGAATGTTTTGGAGTTGCATAAGGAATATTGCTTCAAGTGACAGAGTTTTCTTGTGTATTCACACTGCATTGGTGTCAGTTATAAGTAGTATGGTGGAAAAGAACTGGGAAATAATTGGGTTATTACACGATTTACTATGCAAGACTGTAGATCAGAGGCTAGGCTCACATATAACCAAGGTACATCCTTTGAAGTCCAAGTCCATTTAGAGGAAATGGAGTCTGGGATGTATCCTCACATAGATTTCTACGGCCAGTGTCCATTCTGTACCTTAAGTCTCTTTCCAGTCTGGGATGAAGTCGTATAGACCTGAAGATACCCATTGTAATATAGGCAAAATGTTATCTTACAAGACATATCCGACATGGTCCATATTGGGAGAAGGTTTCAAATACAGAATAGTCTTTGGGATGTTTCGATATATTTATTATATCTTGTGATAGAATCTGGTTAACAAAAAATGTATTATTATTGTATCAAAAATATCTAACATTTTCATAAGTATTAATAGTACAATATTTAGTTTTTAGTTACTTTCAAAACACAGAACAAACATACAAAGGTATGTATACAACTGTATATATATATATATATATTGCAGGGCATTACGACAAATGTGTAACAGCTGTAAGGGAAAAGTACAAAGATGACATGGCTGCTGTAACTGCTACAATATTCTCCCATGGACAGGTAAGTTTTTCCACATATTTAATTTTTAATAATTAAGAGAGAATTTTTGTAATACTTTGAGTAGAAAACAGAAACTTGCACAATTTAAGCTGTGCCCTCTACCGTAAATAGCCTTTATGAACAAAGAATCAGTTTTACATTCAGTTAGATTGTTTTTCTTTTCACATCATTGTGGCATTCTCATTCAGCACCGTAGATCAAAAGAAAACAACCTTTTTGGTTTTGTTTGTAATTTATACATATAGTTGGGAATTGATGGTACTTTAAATAGGATTTATTGTATAATGGTATTAATTATAATATTTGTTTGTTTAATTGCCTTTGTAATCAGAACTGTCTAAATAAACTTACAAGTTTCGATAATGTTTAGGTAGCAAAGAAGAATATGCTTGTAACAATGCTGATAGACCATCTGTGGTCCAATGAGCCTGGTTTGACTGATGAACTTTCGACAACTCTGAATGAATTGACATCATTGAACCGTAGTGAACATTCCAGAGTCGCACTCAGAGCCAGACAGGTAGATGTTATTCATAATTTTGCATCATTTATTAAATGCTATGCTATATCTGTTAATCATTCCTGATCACTTTTTTTCATACATAGAAGTTACAAATGTTAAAAAAAATGAAGTGTATCTATCAAATATAACAGTTATATGTACTGTAATTCATTATTAGCTTAAAAACAGATATTATGTTATTCTAATTTTATGTACGGTATAGTATATTAAGATTTACAATAATAAAGTGTATAAATAAGAGTTTAAATCTGTTGAAAATTATGGTTATAATTCCTGTGTTTCATAAGGAAGTCATTTTCGTCTCTTTGAAGTGAGCATGAGCATCATGTTAATAAGAATTTTGTAGAGTAAAATTCTCAAAGGTAACAAATACCTTTAGCTTTGTTATTATAAATATAACAAAATAGAAAGTTGCAGAATTACAATTATCGCCAGAGCTGATAAAAGAATCATCAGTTTTATTAAAAGTTTTATCCAAATCAACCATTACACATAGTTCATCAGTTCTACATTGTAGACTGTGCAATGTACTGTGCAGTGTTGTACAGTATTCACAATAATAAATGATAATAACTAAAATTAAGTCATTAAATTACAGATATAAGCATAATGTGACTTTCCACAAGTGTAGTTCTGTTTTATTTTCCACTTTGCTGTAACAGTGTATTTCAGGTTCTAAAGACAATTTTTATATGGAACCAGGATCCAAAGAACATAATAAAGACAAAATTGTTATAAATCTGTAAGGATTTTTGTTGTCACCGGAGTAAAACGTGTAAATGTTCAGAGAACAGTCCATAAAACAAGATTAGTTTTTATTAAATGGAAGGAAGCTCTTAAAAAAAATTCAGCAAAGTAATTGATGAATTTGTTAATTACAGTATTTGTTTCATATCAGCATCACTTAAGTAAGTCATGAGTCTGCACAGACTGTAATTTATATAAATGAAAATATTGGAATTAAAAATATTAATTTTTTGTATAGGTTTTGATTGCTGCCCATCAACCAGCCTATGAATTAAGACATAATCAGATGGAGTCTATTTTCCTTTCTGCGGTTGATATGTATGGCCATGACTTTCATCCAGAAAATCTGCAAAAACTGATCCAGTCCGAAACATCTATATTTGACATACTGCATGATTTCTTCTACCATACGAATAGGGCTGTTTGCAATGCTGCATTAGAGGCAAGTAGATTGTGTGTGTGTGTGTGTGTGTGTGTGTGTGTGTGTGTGTGTGTGTGTGTGTGTGTGTGTGTGTGTGAAGGGGAGAAAGAGAAGGAGGGTGATGGTGTATTAACATGTTGACCACGGAATGAATGTTGAGTACTTTGTCTTTGGCTATGTTAATGGTTACCAGGGTACTGTAATCAAACTAGCCCACTGTGCATTACATATCCCCGGGGGTTTGTATGTGACTTCGGGATTTTGGTTGCCTGTAAAGCTGAAAGTTAATTATTACCAAATCCAAATGTGTGTTACATTTTTGGAATGTGTAAATATAGATTGACACATAGCACAAGCAGTGCTTTTCTCGGGTGACTGGATGCAATTATAATAGACAATAAAACAAATATCACTTTCACTAATTTAATTTATTCAATTAAAATTACACTTGCAATAACAAAGATGTTTTCTTTGAATAACTGATTGTCTTATCACAAATAAATCATTTAGTCTTGTTTGTGCTAAGTATTGTTAACACTTTTTCTGCTAAATAATGTTGACTAAAAAAAAAAAAAAAAAAAAACTACCGCAGTTCTAGTTATGGTGTTTGTGAAAACACTGAACAAAATCCTGGAGAGTGGAGACAGTCTCTGCAGAAGCTAATAACTCTTTTAACTTTGTGTCCGTTACTTTGCTTGTCATAGTTTTCCATAATTCCGTATACGTCCTTTGCACACTGTGTTTTTTCATCCAGCTCCTTCAGGTTTTACAAACGTGTGAATTAATTAATAATTTTTAATGTTTTACAAATTAATGGACAATTGAAGTTTAAATTTCATTTACTGGAGTCTTACAAACAACAATTGTTTGTGTCAAACCATTCATTTACTACTGCAGCACCTAATAGAACTACAAACACATTCCAGTACCACTTCAGAATTTTGCCACTTCAGTACTCTCATATTGTATGAAGACATTTGGTCACTGAAATCAACTCCTTTCTTAGCCATGTTGTAATCGATTACACACTTTGGTTTAAGTATTTCCTCACCATTTCTATTATTTTTCCGGTTTTCAATAAAGACGAAGTGTGATTCTTAAGGGCAGGACTTTTATCTACCCACTTTATAATTTGTACTCCACCCTGCTCTACATCCATCACTTCCCCTTTCTTCAGTTTGTTGCCAATATATTTTGGCACTCCTCTTCTTTTAGATCTTAATGATCTGCAGTATAACATTTTCGTTTCAAATAAATTTTTGACCAATCCTGTGCTAAAATAGAAGTTATCAGCATATAGTATTCTTCCTTCCTTTGTATTGAAAAACAAACAAATACTTACATGATTTGTTGAGTGTGTACTGATGAAAAGTAACCTTCGCCTGTAAGGAATCATACTTTCATCTATATCTAGGTGTCTTGCTAAGTTTTAGGATTTCACTGAAAATTTTCATCATTTTAAAAAAGCAAGTTTTCAATTTTGTATAGTCTATTTGTTGGTTATGTCTGTTCATTGTCTGCAATGTGTATAAATTTCAGTAGCAAAAGAAACCTATCTCGTGACATAAGTGATAAATGAACTCGTTATGAAAATTGTGTCTTTTGACCAGTAATTGCTGACAGAGGGTGCTGATATTAAAATGATCGCATGATGCCAATAAATTTGCAAATTTCATCTTGGTATGTTTCACACCAAGTGTGTGCTTTAGATTTGCCAGAGTGCCCTCTTTTTAGTTGCTGGAAATCATAAGTGTTAGTTTCTTGGGCTATTAAATTTGTTGATGAACATTTTAAACATTTCTAAGGATCTCTTAGCAATATTGGTGTTTATATCAAGAATGGGGTTTTCTGTAAACAAACCGAAGGGGCAAGTTTGAATAGTAATGTTAGACCAATTACTTGTACTTACATAATGGCTGCTACTTGGAGGAGTTATGGATCCACTCATATTGGGTGTCATATCCACAGAAATACTGGGTGTTTCAGTCATTTCATTATCATTCAAAATAGCATCACTGTTTTAATTTTCCAAACTATTATTGCTAATTTCACCTTCTGGATAAGATACCAGACATGTTTTGGCCTTATTAGAATCGCCACTGCCATAGATACAAGCTTCTGAAGAGTCATCTTCAAAATATTGCACAGACGGTTTACTGTGTTTTCTGATTGGCATTATGCAGCACTTGTTGCACCATCATTCTTATTTTCTAAAATTCTCTGTTAAACACATGTTGCAATACTGCACAAGACATAAGAGTAGCACGCGACTATATAGTAACACAGCTAAACAGACTGTTGTGTTGACGGATTATGGAATAAAGTGGGGGGGGGGTTAATGCGGGAATCAAAATCTCACAGCAGGCAGTACATATCCCCAGTGATATGTGGCACATAGAGGTTATGTCTTATTTTCTTTGTACGTTACATATAGGCCAGGATGTGTGTGTGTGTGTGTGTGTGTGTGTAAAAGTACACTTAAATACATTCTGTATCAAAAGGGGACTTTTTCCTGAGTTTCTAAGACAAAATTTGGATTAAAGACACTGGTTTCCACATGGTTTCACACAGAGATTAATTTCCCCAAAAATAGATGTCAACTTGCATTACCTATCCCCTGGGGCTTGTAACCCAGTCATCGTGTTAATATAGAATGCTATTTTTGTGAATTGTTTCACATATACTAACACTGGCCATGTGTACCAGAAATTTTTCTTCTACATTGGGAACATTCTGTGACATGAATATTTAGGAACTTCACCAATGTTAGTCATATTATTAAGCGTAGTATTTATACTCAAACATAAGCATAGTATTTATGCTTTTTATATTGAACTGATTACTCAAAAATTACATAACGTGTTCATGCATTATCCAGGCTTATCAAGTACAGTAAAACCCTTTATAACGCTCATCAAGGGGCTGCGTGAAAACCGTGTATTAAGCGTGAGCGCATATTAAATGGGAGATAACCAAGTAGCATAAATATATATACTGTATTACTGTATATTCATATTTTTTACATATACCATATTGCCCTGAATATAAGACAGTGGTTTTTTCATTGAAATTACCCTTCTGAAAATTGTACCCGTCTTATATGCGCAACCTAACATGAAAATTTCATGTTTGTACCTGCAAAAATATACTGTATTGTGTATGATTCGCCAGCAACATAGGCTTGCCACATGTGTAGTGTGAAACAACAGGTGTGTGTTATGAGGTCAAGGTCAAGAATGGCGGCAGGGGACATGGCTGAATCCATTTTGCTGTATTCCATGAAAGATTGTCCGCAAA
The DNA here is from genome assembly GCA_034769895.1 of Magicicada septendecula. NCBI lineage: Eukaryota > Metazoa > Arthropoda > Insecta > Hemiptera > Cicadidae > Magicicada > Magicicada septendecula. Next base: position 264,260,620 of record CM068376.1, read on the forward strand.
ACAGTATACCAACTCTCCCTTAATCACTGGGGAGTTGAATAAATTTGTTTTGCTGAATTTGTTTTGTAGAGGTTCCATGAAACATTAGTCATCTCCTCACTTCATTTACCAGGGAGTTTCACAAATCTGTTTGCCCGGATTCTTTCAAAAGATTGTTTGCATGACATATATAATTTCCCCACTACCCTTTTAGGGAAAATTCACGAACTGTTTGGCTGCATTTGGGCTCAGATTTTCCATCCGACTGCATGAAACTCCCCACGTGTGGCCTCGTGTGTTTCCTTAATAAATTGGCTACCGATTGCTGTATGAATGCAAGACCAGAACCGTTGTCTTAGGTTGATGCCCTCTACAATCTTCAACCAGCAGAATACACAATTATCTGATTCCCTGAAAGGCAAAGACTTGTGCTTCCCCGATAAATCGGCTACCGATCACCATACGAACACGAGACTGGTACAGTTGTCATAATTTTGAAGCTTCCTACAACCTTCAATATGCTTCCAAGCGTTACTGTAGACATTCATTACAGGCAGTGAAAAAAATCATACATTACTGTGATACTAGGAGTAACTGCCGGTGGTAGAAGACTTCCAATGTAAGTTATTTTGAAGAGAAAAATGCTTCCAAAGGAACAGTTGCCAGCTGGGATTGTTTCTAGAGCACAGGAAAAGGGGTGGATGACTCCAAAATGGAAGAATTTATTGCAGATATTGTTTGGAGACATCTACCATGTGTTTTATTAGAGCAGAGAGTCATGTTAATTCTTCATGTTTTTCATGGTTGTACAACTAAGAAAATAAAGAAGCTGGTTGTAGAAACGGACACTAAACTTGTTATAATCCCTGGGGGAATGACTTCTCAGCTTCAAGTTCTAGATGTGTTTGTAATAAACCATTTAAGGACCACTTATGGAAAAACTACACTGACTGGCATTGGAAATCATGCATTGAGTCCGACAGGCAAGTTAAAGAAACCAAGCATACAGCTACTGGCCCAGTGGATAATCATTCTGGGGATAATCAAAAGTGAATCAGTTGTAAAGGGGTTTAAAAAATGTAGTGTTTGTAATAACATGGATATGAGTGGCAATGACATTTTATGGAAAGACTCCACTTATGATTCTGATTCCAGTACCAGTACTGAAGATGAACTTTGAGAAGAAGAAAACAAGAACGATAACTGGAACTAAAAACAATAAGGCACTTTGTTACTTATAATTTCTTATTTAATGTAAAATAGCCATATTTATTTAGTTTCACCTTAAGGTATGGTATTTAGGCCATTTAATTTTCTTTCTCATAGACCTCTTAAAAAAATTCAGTGTTGCCTTAAGGGGAGATCCGCACTTTTTTTGTCCGATGCATTTTAAATGGGAGAACAGGTGTTTAGATAGGTACCATTAATTAGTGATCTATTGAAGCTATGTATTTGAAATTTCTACCATACCTTAACATATATATTTGTAACATGATGTTACTAGTTTGAAGCAATTTAACAAAATAATAATTAATTTTTATAAATTTGTTGAAAACCTTAAACATTTTTTTAAAGGAAGTGATTAATTCTAGTAGATTTTGATTGTTACATTGTACTATTCAACCACAAAAAATTTGAACTCAATAGCACTTATAGTTTTAGAGAAAAGTGTACCTAATTGTTGAAATCCATGATTACGGAAAACGCCCATTGAACTCATAGCTTTGAATGCTTGAGATTGGATTTATTTTTCAATTGATATCTTTATTATGTTTTAATGGTATCAGTTAATCAAAAACAATATTGTAATTGAGTAATACAGTGGAACTTGGGATTGGAAAACAACAGGATTGGAAAACAACGTGTAATACGTTTTATTTTATTTTTTTATGGTCACATTAATATAGATAACATCATAAAAGTATATATTTTCTTAATCAGGATGAAATGGAGAATTTTTGGGACAATAAAAAAAATTCTATTTTTTTTTACCAAAAAAATTGCTGATCTCTTAAACGCAGGCTCTATTTTTCTTTTAAAACATTTTCAAAAATCTAGAGTAGTCTTATATGTGAGGCCGTCATATAGTAGATTAGTACTTTTATAGAAATTCTGCATGTAAATACAATATTTCAAGCAGAGTTCAAATCTGTTTCAGTGACGTATGTCACTTAACTTATTTCACTCCTAACGTATTTCACTTCACATTAACTATTCAGGTAATCCTTTCGAAAAATTCATTTATAGTTGTTTACCTCGTACATGAATCTGTGCAATAAATAACCACTTTTTCGACACAATTTAAGTATGAATTCTCACTGACGTTTCATCATAAGAAGCACTTATAAACTGTCTTATCACTCAGCTCTGCTAGGGCTTCCTGCTGCGTGGTAGTGATCTATCTGCTCTGTTCCCATTTTCGTCACCTGCAGCATGGTTTTCGATGGTGTCACGTACATCAAGTATTTCAAAAGTCAACCAACCCATTGTCTGTAGACACGGAATTACTCCAAGTTAATGTCACCGTATTTGAATGATAGGCCCATTTATAGGTATAGTTGAGTTTACCTATAACTGTTCTCCCGGTCCTTGTGTTTCGCACATTTCACTTTCCTTCATTTATACTTACCCGACGTTGCAGCTGCAATGATTGAGTTGCAGTTCCTTGTTATTATTATTATTTGACAACTGGATTACTAATAAATTAGCAAGTTGTTTCTGATTTAGAGTAGTGTTTTTGTAGAATTTCTAATTTATTTGATACAGAATGTGTTTTCTATTTAATACTCATTGTAGTCATACTCACAGCCACAACCATATTACACCAAGCACAACTGGACACTGACCAGCAAAAATTAAATACCATGTGTCACTGTGTGAGTAGTGAGTGAGAGTGAATTTTTACAAGTACTGTTAAGGTAACATGCCATGGAAGTCACAGCTGACCTGTCGGCAAACATCACATATACTACTTGTGTATTTTATGGTGGCCGGCAACCTTGGTGAAAGTGATATGCGCAGAACCCTATTTTTTGTCAGTGTAACGGCACATCTCACTGAGTGCGTATGTGTTGATGCGTTTTCAAAAACATTTACAGTGAAACATTTACCGTATATGCCTGTATTTCATTTAATTATTATTTTCAACACAAAAAACATATCCTACGCTATGAAAACTTCATGAACTTCTTAAGTCTTCTGTAAACTTTCAAGGTAGCTTATCATCTTATCATGTTTAAGAAAAATTATTATAAACTTAGGGTTTAAATGGAAGAAGATTAGAAATAATAGAAGTGTATTTAATGAACGTCAAGAGCTAAGGTCAAAAAGAATTGAATATCTCAGGAATATAAAACAATTCAGGACAGAAAAGCGGCCAATACTAGTAATTATTTATTATTTACATTATGCAACAAATAACATTGTTCTTGTATTACAAATACATATTTGATACAATTTCGAGTAATACTGAGTAAAATTACAAATAGTAGTTAGTGGAATGAAATCCGGAAATGTCGACAATCTGTAAAACCCGAGTTGTAATAAATAAATAGTTAAGGGCACCCATAAAGCCGGCTGTAGCAACAGTAAGACGGACATTTTTGAAATGTAGTGTTACAACTGAGCACACTTAGTCTTCCCACTACCCTCACTTCACAGCTATGAAGCGGGCCACCGTAAAGTAACACGATTGTAGCATACATCAATATCAAATTTTTACATCCATTAAATATGCTGGTAGAGGACAATGTATTTTTACACATCCAGTCTTGCTGTTCCAGTGATCTAGCGGCTTTCAGTTATAACGTGTAAATATAAATATAAAGGCTGAGGAAAATAAATGTTCCCACAGCGACAGTAAAGTACTGTATTTGACAATATGTACTATGGAAATCTGCCTTTTTACTGTGGAAATACTACAAGTTTTACTATGTGATGATAAACAGCATATTGTGAGGAATTCAAATGCAATAAACAGGTTTTTTTATGTCTGTATATACGAGATGCACAGGGATAAGATGAAAAGAGCATCTTACATGGGATAGCGTAATAAATAGGGGGCGGATTTCTATGATATGTCATTTTTTTCCTTGACATTATTTCAGGTTACGGCTTGATTTAAACTTGATTCCACGTATTCTGATGAAGATTGATAGGGTTTTATTGTGCATATAATTGCATATTTCGGTAGTTTTAAGTTTTGTAGCATATTTAGCACTAAAATGGATATTTAAGTTATATTTTTTGACTTTTTTTATACATATTTAGACATTTATGAAGTTTTACAGCATATTTACAGTGAAAATGGATTATAATGGCATTTTTCGTGTATTTTTCATGTGAAAATGCATTTATTCGTTCCATATCAAATTGTGGTTCCATATTTAAAGTAGTAAAACGTTTTTTCAGGATATCCTTAAAATACCTATATATTCGGATAAATGGTGAATAACGTGTGAAATGTCTTTGGAATGTGGATTTTCAAGTATTGTTAGGCCTCTCTATTGTTTGCCTCCGTGAGCAAAAATGCCAGCGGGCAGAAGTGAAGGGAGGAGGAGGGTTTTTCTTACATTTTGTAGATAAGTAGTGTGGGGGACTGTAAAATATGGGTTTCAATTGATGAAACAACAGATTCTGATGGGAGGTATGTTGCAAACGTGATTGTTGGCACACCAAAAGAAGACAGACCTCGATAAATATTCCTCCTAACATGTGAAGTGCTAGAGTGGACAAATCATTCAAGTACTGCTGTCTTATTTGACGATTCTTTGAATATATTGTGGCCAAATGGGGCAAAAAGAGAAAACGTTCTCTTTATTACTGACGCAGCTCCATATATGATGAAAGCAGCCAAGGGACTAAAGATGTTATATCCGAAGATGATATATGTAACATACCTTGTGCATGCTTTACATAGAATGGACGAAGAAATTCGCAGTAACTACCCAGAAGTGAATAAATTAATATCAAATGGAAAGAAAGCCTTTCAGAAATCACCACTCCGCCTGCAAACATTTAAAGATACAGCTCCTTCATTGCCCCTTCCTCCCCAGCCTGTCCTAACACGCTGGGGTACCTGGATTGAAGCTGCGGTGTATTACTGCAACAATTACGACACCGTGGAGAAGACCATGAACTTCTTGGACCCTACAGATTCTTCGTCAGTGAAAATAATGCAAGATTGTTTTCATGTTCCACTATAAAAACTGACCTGGCTTACTTGAAATCCAACTTCGGTTTCTAACCGAACTAAATCACCCAGCTAGAAGCTTCAGGTTCTGAACTAAGTGTTGCTCTGAATATTGTAAAATACACAGAACAAGAGTTAAAACATGCAAAAGGAGTAGTAGAAGCCAAAGTCCGTGCAAAATTACTGAGTGTACTGGAGAAGAATCCTGGATTTTTACAGCTGTGTGGCATAAGTGAGATTTTGTGCGAAATGGACCAGGTTCAGACTTCGAAAATGAATTTTCACCCTTTGACCTAAGTTTATTTAAGTACGCCCCCATTACTTTGTGTGATGTGGAGAGAAGTTTCTCTCGCTAAACAGCGACAACAAGAGAGGATTTTCATTTCACAATCTGAAAATGCATGTCGTCATCAACTGCAACAATTAAGCTGATAATGAAGACTGAGATCAGGTATGAATATTTTTAATAGGGGTAGTTGCTAGGAATGGGATTTGAGCAAGTAAAATTATTTAATTACTTTTCTCTCCCTTATAGGGCTGGTGCTGTTTTGCAGAATGCAGTTAAATGAGTTCGTGAATGCTGCACTGTGTGATTATCTTAAAGACACACATTTGAAGTAGATAAATAAAAATAATAATTAACAGGATTAATTATATAGACTGCTCTATATTTAATAAATAAAATGAAAATGTAACACATACGTGTCATTAATGAAGTCATATTTTGGATTTTATTTGTCATGTTTTAATGTTTTTTTAGGTCATAAATGCATGCATATTGCCTACATTTTTAGGTCATAGAAATCCGCCCCCTAGTAATAAGCATGTGCGTTTTAATGGGGTTCTACTGTATGTCAATAAAAGTACATAATAGTGAAAGTATTTTATTGGTGTGATGGTGCATAAATTTATATTTAATATTTCTGTTTATTTTCTCAGGTTTATGTTAGAAGAGTGTATATATCATATGACCTGACATGTCTTCAGCATCTTGAACTGTCTGGTGAAATTCCGCTTGTTCATTTCCAGTTTCTTTTGCCAAGTTCACATCCCAACAGGTAACTTTATTTGCTCCCTCATAAGTATAAAAGTAATATCATGTGATTGCAATAATTGGAGTATACTAAATATTTTATTCTTTTCTAATTCTTGTACAGGTATGAAATGTAAATATTAATATTTTAAATCCCAAACTATAAAATAACCAAAATAGATAATATGTTCTAGTATTTGTAAATTACAAAAAGTATTAAGTACAGGGTCCTTTGGAAAATAGGGTTCAGTTACACATAACTTCTGTTCAAGTGATATGATTGAGTTCAGATATGTGCATTATTTTAATAAAGAAAGTTGTGTTAGTGGTTAAAATCACAAGCAGAATTATCACTGTTGCACCACCACCACTATATAAAAATTATACCGATAATAATTATCCGATAAAATTATCGGAATAATTTTTATATAGTGGTGTGCAACAGTGATAATTCTGCATATGTGCATTATGTTAGTTTGGTTCATTATATGTCTTTAAACACAGACGTTTCATTGTTGCTTCATATACACAGATGGTAAGATTATTAAAAATGAGTAATCTCTTTGAAAATCCTGCCAGGTGTGAAGTCCATGCTGTGATACAATTTTTGAATACAACAAAATTTTAAGTGAAGCAGAAATCCATCGCAGGATTACCAAGGTTTATAGCAAAAATGTGGTGAGTGATGGTAAATTGCAGAAATGGTGTTGAAAGTTCTCTGATGGCTTATACAAACATTCTTGATGAGTAGCACTGTGGCTAACTTTCAGTTGTCACTGACAGGCTCGTGCAACATGTCGGCAACAAAATTTGTCCAAACAGAATTTTCATAATAAGCAATTTTTCCTAAGTAATATAATAATAATGATTTTAATAAGCGTAATTTTATAATATAATAATTAATAATATAATTAATAATAATAAATAATAAATATAATAATAATATAATTAATAATAGTAATAATATAATTCATTTTAATAATAGTAATTTTAAGTAATAATAAGTAATATAATAATAATAATAATTCCTAAGTAACATGAACCACTCTGTGTGCAAATAATCTAAAACATTGGGGTTTGTAGGCTATGGTTGGTAAGCCCATGGTTGGTTGCTATCTTCAATAGTATAAACAAATGAGCTAGGAGAATCCACATAGAGCTCACAGTAGGGAGCAAACTATCATTGTTTATTCACAGCAAGAATCATCAAAATAATGGTGTGCTTCCTGTATGGAGTCTTGTGAAGTTGGGTACTATGGTTGTAATTGGGAGTATTTGAAGACCAGCCACAGCCCAGGGTGTTTTAAATCTACTGACTTCAGATGTGAAAGTCTTCACTCATTATTAGTCACTTAAAAGCTTCATTACCAGAAAATCTATGTCAGTTAGTAGCCAGAAATGCTCACTGTGGTCCATAAAAATCAGAGAATGCCAGTGGCTAGTAGGTTTTTGGACCAGTATTATGCTGAATGTGACAGATTCCTCAAACATATTGTCACTGGAGATGAGACTTGGTTCTCGCACATGAACCAAGAAACTAAACAACAATCAATGTCATGGAAGCATAGTTCATCACTGAAATCAAAGAATTTCAAGTAAAAATTTGCTGACAAGACGATTATGGCTACAGTTTTCTGGGGCCATAAAAATATTTTACTGTGAAATTCCTGGGCTATCATAAAAAATTAATTCTACAGAGTACTGTCAAACACTACAGGAACTAAGGAGTGTGATACAGAATCGCCAGCATGGCTTATTATGTTCCAGTTTGTTCTGCATTACAATAACACATGACCATATAGCACTGCACCCACATATAGTTCTTCAGAAATTCAAGTGGAATCATTCTTATCATCCCGCTTATGGTCTAAATTTAGTACCAAGTGACTTTCACCTGTTTTATGCACCTGAAAATTTTTTGGCTTCACAGAAGTTCAGAAATGATGACTGACTCAGAAGACTATGGAGCATGGTTGAAAAACTAGGCAATCGACGTCATTGAGGAGGCGATAAAAAGTGTTATTCCATGCTATAACAAGTGCTTATATCATGGTGGGAACTATATGGATAAATGAATAGTTTTTAAATGTAATAATATGATTGCTATAAATTATAGGTTTGATCGCAAGATATTTTAATAGCCTATTGGAACTTGCTTTCTGAATAGCCATTGTATTAACACATTTTTTCAGACACATATTCAGATGATAGTTTAAAGAAAAACGTTGTATTTGTGTAGTACCTTAGTTTTGAATTTGGTATATTGAGCTACTTTGGGGGTGGAATGACTCGTCACCCCCAATGACACTGTTGAATCAGTAGAGCTCAAAAGAGCAACTACAGTTCTGACCAGAATGTGTGTACAGCTGTGATGATGATTTTGACTTTCTAAAAGATTTGTTTGCAAAGTTACAGGTGAGACTGTGTAGTAGCATACAATAAAATAATAATAAAATGCTTGCATTTAAAACGGATGTGTTTTTAACTAAAAGTAGTGAGAGTGACTGAAGTCACCTGGTTAGAGGTAGAGGGATTACTAGTTAAATGTTGAAATATTTGGTCAGTGCTGCCACACACATGTAGAAAAGTGTATATTAAAAACACATGTTAGTTGCACAGAACATTTTTTTTCAGAAAAGTAAGTTAAATGAAAAAAGTTCATTTTGCCATATTGACCATGTAGAAACCACTGAAGAAAAGTTTAGTAAAGTATGAATTCTAATTCCACATTAGTACTACCTAAGAAAACAAAGTTATTTAAACTGAAAGATTTATGAAAATCTGATTACTGCCTTGCTCGGCACATCTAATTTTAGGATTTAATTGATAGAGGTTTTGTAGTCCAGTGGCCCTAAGACTCTATTTGTATGGTCTCGTTATAGTCTTATATTTACCCCAACCCTGTTAGAGTTAGAGAAATGTCATTTAATGTTCTATAGTACAATAATGTTGTAAGTTTTCAGTAGGCAATATTATGTATAATATTATTTTTTATACGAAATAATAGGAAAAAATATAATATTAAAATTAAGTAATATCATGTGTTATTTTTGCTATACAATAATATTGACTGAAGTTAGTAAGGCTGATTATGAGATGTTTTAAATCATATATATATAGCATTCAATTGATTATTCTTGTAATTAATCAGTAAAAGGAACGCTATAGGTATTTGTGTTAGATGAAGATGTGTATATAGTTGGATATTCTTGTTTAATACAATTTATGTTTGTGTAATGCGTAAAGGCAAAAGATAACCGACGACAAAGAAAATGCGACTCCAAACAGTGAAGAGGCAGAAGTAGCCCCTAATACTACTGGGCCTACAGTTCTTCATAGTTATCAACGCACTGGGTGTATGGCTGCATTTGAATCATTTGCTCAGTTTGAAAATTATTCAGATGAGATTTTGGATTTACTTGAGGTAATCTATTAATTATTATTTTTTTTATGCAAGTGAGTTCTGTAAAAACACTAAAAAAATCTGTGGGCACCACCCAAGAATCAAGACCCCCCCCCCCCCCAATTGACTCGGTCTGAATAAATTGTTTTTTTCGTATTTGTTTTATCGAGAGTGAGCTAAACCCATCGATCAATTTACATCTCATAACAAATTTACGAGGTTAAAAAACTAATTTAAAAATGATTCACTTTGTTCTTGTGATGCCTGTCACTTGTACCATGTGCTGATTAAAATGGCTTCATTCTATTTAGCCTTCGCCCAAGTTCAGTATTGTTGAGAAGTTGCAGCACCTTGACATTTTGGTGTTTATACAGATGCTCTCATGCTTCGTGGTGAATTGCTGAACATCATTCTCGACTGAAACAGTCTTCAAATCCCTGTGGATGTCTTCATTTTTTACGTACCATGGGTTATTAACAATAGACCTGAATACTTTGTTTTCAAATAGCTGGATAAGTTTTCGGTTACTTTTCTTTGTGCATCCCCTTTTCACTACAAATGTTTCACGCATTCTGCAGTAAGGCTTCTTGAGACTATGTTTACACTTTGTTATTGATACTAACAAACATAAAGTGTGTGATAAAGCCCAAAACACCATTATTCTCAGGGATATTTAACTAATATTTCTATAGTGGAAAGTATTACAAATGTTTAAAAAGCTATTGAAATTAAGATGGATTTAAATTCTACATTTTCTCCTTTCAGGATTTTGCATCTCCAGCAGTAGTATCTCCTAAAATTATTGATGCTGTAGAAAGTGGAAGTGAATCACGTATGAGCACATCAATTAATGTGTCTTTGTCAATCGACAGTACACGTGCAACTCAGTCTGAAGAAGAGATACAAGTGAGAAAATAAATTAAATTTGTGTGTGTGTGTGTGTGTGTGTGTGTGTGTGTGCGTGTGTGTGTGTGTGTGTGTGTGTGTGAGAGATTTTAGCTTAAGTGTTGTAACTGTACCTTCACTTACAGGTAGCAAATGATAATACAAACTGATAGTAAGAGATTTTTCTGTATCCTTGTCTTTTCTTAAAAAGAAAAGTTAAAACTCGCAGAACTACTTAATCTGGTTTAAACAGTAAAGTTAGAACTGATCATAGTAATCATTCGTCCTAGCTTTCACTCAGCTGTTGTTAATAGCTGTGACAGAATATTTTTTTTAGTTATAAATTTGTCTTATTGTGAACTGTGCATGTTAAGTGAATTAGCTTTTTAGTCGAATCATTTAGCGTACACTTTAGAATAATATGCACACAATAGGATAAAGTAGAGTTTACACAACCATTTTACAAGTCTGAGTAAATCTAGTTAGAATTACTTCAGTAAAGGAAAGTTTTCAGAATTTTATGCTGTCCACGACACAATTTAATATATGCAACCCTAATATATGAAAACATTTAAAAATTTTTATGTTTATGCTTTTTGTGTTAGATAGAACCCATTCATATTTTGTGTATTGCTGTGAAAGATAATGGAGATTTGGAAGATGCCAAGTTAAGTAAAATATTTGGCGATTTCTGCGCTGTACACAGAGAAGAGCTTAATCAGAGATCTGTCCGTAGAATTACTTTCCTAGCATTAAACCGGTATGATCTTTTATATGGTTTTATTGTCTGTGTATGTTTGTTTTAAATAAAAAATTATATGAATAATGGTAAATAGTGTACATATTGTTTCCATCTTACAGCTCTACACTATCACCAAGTCAGAAGTTAGACTGTGAACACTGCAATTAATTTTTGCAACACAGATTGTGTTGTGAGTAGATAGGATTTTTTTAAATCAACTTTTTGGCCACACAGTCAAATAATTAGTTAATTCAGTTATGCATACAGATTGTAAAGTAAACTTTGTGATCAGTAACAATCAATATTGGAATGAAAAAACCTTGTTTATTAAGAATACCTATAAATTCATAATAAATTGTGTACTACAGAAGGGCTCAAGTGAGACTTATTTTCGTCAGAATACTCATTTCAAAAAAGTTGTAATCTTATTTTTGTTGGAAATAAAGTCTGTTGTTAACCATCACAGAAGTATTTATAAAACTACATTATTATGATAAGCTCTTTTTTAATGGTTATCATATTTTAACTTCCTTTTTTTGCACTTTTGTAATTGACTCTCAAACTTTCACTAAAATTGTGGCTATAATCTTGCAATATGTTTGTCAGGATTTGTTTAGAGTAGTAGAGCATAAATAATAATCATGGATGTAGACGATCACAAATGTGGGTTTTTAATATAGGATGGCACAATAGTTACTTGTCACTGGAATTCAAAAAAGCGTACTAAATTTATAGCTAGGCAATGTACAGTTATTATTAGTTACAATTATTTTTTATGTTCAAACTGCTTTCCATCTTCAGAAATACATTTTTCAAGTCTTTCTGGAACACTGTTACACACTCTACGCCATAGTCTTCAATCAATGTCCAAATCATGGAATGCTTCCTCTATGTAATCGCTCAGTCGTTCAATGGCCTGAAGCTTTTTAGAATAAACAAAGTCCTTGATGAAACCTGATACAAAAAAATCCATTGGCGTAGTATCTGGTGAATGTGGAGACATGTCAATATCCATCCATCAACCAATCACTCTTCTTCTGAAAGCTTCTTTCAAATAATTGTGGACTGCAGATGCGTAATGTGGTGGAGCACCATCATGTTGAAAGTAAATTTCTTGAAAGTTTTTAACGTGCGTCATGAGTCTTGGTACCACATAATTTTTAAGCATGTCCAAAATAATTATTTCCTGTCGCTGTTCCTTCAAAAAACTATGGTCCAAGTACACCAAAGACTGCCCCCCAACACTCACACCTCGTTGATTCAGTTGTTTCTCTAACAAAAGATGTTGATTATCACCCTACCAGTAAGTGCAGTTATGTCTATTAACTTGCCCATTCATCTTAAAATTGGCCTCATCAGACCACACAATTTTACTGAATAACTGCAGATCATGTTTATATTGGTCGAGCATCAGTTCACAAAACTGAAGTCATTGATCTGCGTCATCATCGAGTAACCCATGATGTAAACGTGGAAGTAAACTTTAAAATTTTTGCTTGTGAAAAGCACTGACCTTCATGAAATATCCTGCAGCTCAGAAGCTAATCTTCTTGTTGATTTTTGTGGACTTTGAGTCACAGATAAACAAACGTACTCTGTTAGGGCTTTTTTTGGGCAGCCAGATTGTGGTGCATCCATAACAAATCCATGTTATTCAAATTTATCTCGTAAGTCATACAAAGCTTGTCTAGATAGTGGATTTGAATTGAAGTGTTCATTCCACTCATTAACAACTGCAGTAGCACCACTTTTATAAAACGTTTTTTAACAAACAGGTCTAGACAGGTGCGTTATATTGCCAACCTGTCAAGACAAAATTATCGGTTTTGTAATGCCAACGTTATGGGTAAAAATTATTGTACCCCATTTTGCTGGTGTCAATAAATTCAGTAGGGGTTTTTAAAACAAGTGTCAAATAATTTTTGCACCACCTGTATATGTAGTATGTGATATTTGCTCAGATTTTGTTGTCAGTGTAGATTATATCTGTTTGAATAATTATTTCTTATAAATAAGTGTGTGTGTGTGAAAATTATTTGTTATAATTTAATTGTGCCTATAACTAGCATGTCTGAATTACAAAACAGTAATTCTTGGCCTTTATCTAAGAAAGCACCAACCTTTGTAACCAAGAAAGTGGTTACTCTCTTGTTTGTATTATTCTCTGTAAAGCTGGGTGCTATAAATAAATTCGAGGGTTAGTATAATCATAAAATGAATCACTACCATATACAAATGTATTTGTATATGTCTATTTAATTATTTGTTAATTAATTATATTTTTATTAATTAATTTTATTGTTAACTGCTGGTTATTGCACTGTTAATAAAGTGTTAAGTATTGATGGTAGTTTTCGTAAGCCCCGCATTGGGAACCATATGCAAATATCTATTTGCTAATTATGCAAATTTATTAATTATTAATTATTTAGGTCATAATTAAATGTAACTAACCCCAAGTTTGGGATGTCATATACGACTATTGGGGTTACTACACTAATGCTTGCTTGTTGACCCATGTTAGGAAGCCATATGCAAATGTGTAATCTTTATGATTAATATAATTAATTATGTTTATTACTCAATCAATTAATTTCGATTCGAGCCACACGTTGGTGTGCAATATGCAAATCTGTTTATATACAAATATGTCTATGCATAAATTAATTAATTATCTTTTTAGTAATCTTGGATACATTGATTGACTAACTGTGCAATTACAAATGTAAGTGAGACTTATACAAACCTTTATTGTTTGTCTTTACTTCATCATGCCCTTTGTTTTGAGCGCCATTTACAATGATATGATTTGCATAATTTAATTATTCGTTAATGAATTAAATTTGAATTAATTAGGTTAACAATAATAATACGAATCGGACACCATAAATCTTTGTGAGCAACAATAATTTATTTTATATACTTAGAAATCACTTTCAAATTCTGAAAATAAAGTTAGCATTGTCTTCCATAATGGAGCCCGTTTTGTCGCTTATATGGCGCACGTGTTATTTTCTAACGGCGGCCGGTTGGCTACGACATACATCACTTTTGACAGTCGACACTCGCTACTGTGCCGTTTACCCAAAAAAAATTTCTTCACAATAATTGCTTTACAGTGTCCCCATTTTGGGTTCATTGATGAGTCCCGAATCAAGGAATCGCAAATTAATACCCTTGCTGAAGTTTCATCAATGATCATTCTTCCTCGAAAAAGAGTGTAGTCACCACTGATGTTTTCAATATTAAAGCTGAATTTATTGCCCGTTTATTTTGAAACTATGAATCCATTTTACATACTTCCTACTAATTAAATGATTAGAATAACATTCATTTACATGTTCTACATCTACAAAATTTTTGAAATAGAGTAAATTTTTGTTGCTAATTAGTTATCCTTTTCTATTCGATTGTTATAATATTTATGACTCATAACTAATCTACAAGCTAAATTTATATCTTGCTGAAAAGCGTTCTACCAATTTGGTTACAAAAAAAAAACAATAATTCTACGTATGAACATCTTAATCACCTATTCATTTCAATTATTCTTGGTTATTTTCCCAAGGATTATGTTACAATTAAGATTATACTAATTTTTACATGTCTAAACATCAATAAGATACTTCCTATATGTTCTCTTCAAGTATTAATTAAAAAATTTTTGTTCAAACTTACTTTAACAACATCTCATTTCAATTTAATAAAACCTTATTTACATTTCCCTTTTAATTCGAACTTAACTAATACATGTATATACAACTCTTTTGTTCCATAAATTTCAATAAAATCTTTACAATTACTTAATTTATACAAAATGACTTTGAATATTTGTTGTAAATTCTAGTAATTTTATGGCTAATAGATTCGTATGATTAAGTAACTTTCCTTGCTTACATTCCTCTACAAATTTCTATTCTATCATGTATATTATTTAAAGTTTTAACATGAAAACAAAACAATTTACTTTTACAAATTAGTCTCTGATTTTCGTTACTAACTACAGTACAATTACATAAATTTTGACTTAATTACAAAGACAATCCTATCACTTAGCTAAGCAAACTTGAATGGTCTGTTTCGTTACCATTAGAGGCATAACGTATTCCTCTAGTTTCTTCTCACTTAGCCGATGAGTAAGTTGTCTTTTACGTGTATTAAGTAGCATATACCTATGTCTTATCCTTAAGTAATTTTATTTATTATTTACCAAGTAGATATCTACCTTTAATCCTTTTCCTTCTTGGAATGATATCCCTTTAATTGTCTTTATGTTGAACTTGCCATGGACCTTCTGCTCATTGCTACATTCAACTAAGATATATGTAGTCTCCCCCAAGATCTGTTTCACCTTATAGGGTCCACAATATAATTCACAAAATTTTTTGATTTTCTTTTGCATGGCGTCAGATTGGCAATATGTCCTTACCAATACTAAATCTCCCATCTTAAATTTAGTAGTTTTGTTATCCTCGTTCACTTACTGAGCTTCGTATGGTGTTAACTCTATAGTGTCGTGGTATGTTTCGTTAATGCAGCTCTCTATTGTGGCAATAAAACGTGACCACTTTGTGTGTTGACCGCCGACGAATATTCAGAACATGTTTCCCAATTGTCGGTTTATGCGTTCTGCAAGGTTGGTGTACGGGTTACATATGGCGGTGTACTTCGGTTTTATTTGAAGTTCACTCAGTCCCCTTATCCATTGTTTCGAGGTAAATTGCGTCCCGTTGTCCATTAATATGGCTTTTGTTTTTCCAATTTCTTCAATATATTGTCGAACTCTCCTAATAGTCACGGCCGTTGTTGCCCTTCTCAACATATATAACTTCACGAACTTGGTAAAGTTATCTATCATGACGAAGATGTATCTCACGCCACCTGTCGATACTGGTAACGGTCCGTAATAATCACCACTAACGAGTTCTCCTTTCTCCATTGGTAAGATAGGTTTAGTTCCTCCAAACAAGTTTCTATTTTGGCTATCTTTGCAACGTTGACATTTGTCACATGTTTTCACGTATTCCTTGATTTTCTTTGACATTTTGTCAAATGTGAAATATTCTTGTAGCAGCTTGGTACATTTCTTACTTCCTAAATGACCATACATCTGATGTATTTCGGAGATAATTATGTCCGTAATACTCTCTGGCACATATAATTTCCATTTACTCTTACACTTCCTATACAATTTGTTATCATATACTTATAAAATTTACACATATCATTTTCATTACTACTATTTAAATTATCTATTATAGGTCCTAACTTCGTATCTTTCTTTTGGAATTTTCCCATGTCTCTCATCATACTACTTACATCTTTATTCATTTTTATAGTTACGTAATTAATTTGGTACTCAAAGTTGTCATCTATTTGGTCTTCTTCTGCTATGTCCTCTGGATACCGGCAGAGTATGTCGGCCACTAAATTTTCTTTACCTTTGCAATGAAGAATATTGAAGTTATATTCCTGTATGCTAAGAATCCACCTAGTTATTCTGGAGTTGTTTAGATGGCATTTATGCATGAAAGTGAGTGCTTTGTTATCAGTTATTATCGTTAATGGTTGACCCAAGACGTATATTCAAAACTTCTCCAAACACCTGACAATGCGTATTAATTCTTTTTCTGTCGTGAAATAGTTCTTTTCCGCACCTTTAAAAGTTTTACTAGTGTAAGCAATAACACCCATATTCCCTCTTCATCCAACTGATACAGTTGTCCTCCATACGCGAAATTACTTGCGTCACATTGAAGGAAATACCGTTGGTTGATTTGCAGAAATTGTAATATTACTGTCTTGATAAATAAATCCTTCACTTCCTTGAAGCATCGGTCTAGTTCTGATGTCCATATAAACTTCTCACCTTTCTTCAGTAGGTCTAGTAATGGTTGAGTAGTTTCTGCATATTTTGCATTAAATTTATTATAAAAGTTGGTCAATCCCAAGAATCCTTTTAATTGTTTCTGGTTCCCCGGAACTGGGAAATTTCTGATTGCATCTACCTTTTCTTCCGTTGCTTGCACTCCATCCGTAGTTAGGCGATACCCAAGTTATGCGATTTCTCGAGGTTAATAGTTAGGTTTGCTCTGCGTAGATTGTTCAATAATAGATTTAAATGTATAAGATGTGTCCTGATTTCATTTGAGTAGCAAAGGCAGTCGTCAACATAGATGATAATATTTTCTTTCACCTTATCTTCAAGTGTCATGTCTAATCCTCTCATCAGAGCGGCAGAACTGGTGCTTAATCCAAATGGCGTGACAGTGTATCTATAACATTTCCCCTCATACATGAAAGCGGTGTAATGGCGACAACATTTCTTTAGTGGCACCTGCCAAAAACTGCTAGTTAAATCTACCGTGGACAGGTACTTCATACTTCCACACCTTGCTAATATTTCTTGAATAGGAGTTGGTCCTTCATAATCGGGGATGGTGACACTATTTATTTTTCGAGCATCCAAGCACAACCTGACGTTCCCGTCTTTCTTTATTACGGTGACTATTGGATTGATATATGGGCTATTTCCCCTTTCAATTACACCGTGTTTCAACATTTTGTTGATTTCGGTATCAACCTTTTGCTTGTATGCAAGCGGAATTGGCCACCCGCGTTGGAAATAAGGCGTGTTGTCCGTTACTCTAAATTCGTGTTCATAACATTCCATTCTCCCTGGACTCTCCCGAAATAAACTCTTATTATCCGTTAATATTTCTCTCAGATTCTCTAGTATTTCTTCATCTACACCTGTTATGTTGTCAACTTTCTCATTTATTTTCTTCATGATTTCATCCTCTTCTTCCTCCACAACCTCCATGTGTACGATGGGGATGCTGAAATTTTGTTCTTCCTCTCTTCCTTTAAACTCGACGACCCCCTTTTCCACATCAATTAAACACCTTTCATTTTTCAGAAAACTAATGCCCAATATACAATTTCTAATTAAATTTGGAATAACTAAAAACACACAGTCCATCTTGACATCGTTAATATAAATTTCACATACAATTTGTTTCCGTATTAGCTTAGATCTACTCCCTACTGCACTAATAATCAGTGCATTCATCATGCTTAGTTCTTCATAAGGTTCTAGATATTGTTTATTTTGGTTGAACCATTCCTCGGACAACCCATTTATCGCACTACCCGTGTCTACTAAGGCAGCAACTGAAATATTATTATTGAATTTAATTATTATTTCCAGACATTTAGAGATCCGTTGTTCGATTTTTATTTCGTCTTCATAAATTAACTCATGTCGTATATCCGGTAAGAGTATGTTAGTCTCGTAAAGTCGGTTACTAGTCGTTATTCCGGCTATCTCTTTGTTTTGTTGAGTTAATTTTTTTTTCCTTATCTTTGTCGCCCCTTTCACAGCTGAGGTCGACACACCATTGTTTACGAATTCTATGGAGTTTACGAGTTGTCGGTCATTAGGCTGGGCAAACCCCTTATTGTTATCGTTTTCACTCTTTTTGTTTGTCCAAGGCTGTTGTCTCAACCCGACACCTTTGTTGTGAAATGGTTGGGGTGAATTTGTCGCCCCCCCGCACTTCGGGCGTTCACTTTTTCGTGATTTCTTACAAAATCGCTTTCTCTGTTTGTGCGTTGGTTAATCGTTGCGTATTCCGAAATCAGTGACTCAAGATTTTGAATGGAATTTATTCCTCTTGTCACTACTGCGATTTCGATATCTTTACCATAATGACAAGCTATTTTCTTAATCAACTGGCGATCCGTGATAGCTGGTGTCAGTTGGCGGCTTTCAAGTAACTTACGTTCCATGTATTGTATCGCATTTAAGTTGCCTTTCCAATTAAACCGGCCGAATTCTAGGCTGTCTCTGATCACGTCCTGTCTTTCTTCTCCCCAATACTTTTGCGTGAAGAGGTCTTGAAATTATTCAAAATTATGAATTTGATCTCAAATCACCCTCCACCAAATCACGGTGTCCACTTCTAAATGACGTCCGATCCATTTGACATCGTCACTTGGGTAGAACGTGTTCTGCATTCTGTCAATTCCTTGAGGAACTCTATGGGATACCGGTCTGTGCCGTTGTATTTTAATTCGCTGTTATGCGACCCACCTGATCTTGCGGTCATTCCGACTTCTGCGTTGGCTAATTGGCGTTGTAGTCTTTCTTGTCCTTCTCTAACCCTGGTAATGTAATTTCTTAATTCTTCTATTCGTGTTTCCTTTTCTTTATCTTTCTCATTGATTTTCTGTTCAGCTGATCGTTGTCTGCGTCCACTTCTACAATCTTCTGTTTTAACGAGTTAGCTGCTTCTCCTTGTTCTCGCCGTAGTTGTTCTACGTTGTTCATGATTTCTCCTCTTAATTCTTCATTCTTGCGGTTAGTTTCTTGTATATGTGTGTCTATTTTGTTATTTATTTGGTCTACTGTCTTCTGTGTATTATTAATTGCTTCTTGCCATTCCTGTCGGTCCTTCTCTCTAATTCTTTACTTTCTTTGGTATGTCTTTTAATTTATTCTTCAACTCCTTCATTCCACTTTCATTCCTTTTCTGTAACTCATTGATTTTCTCATCCCATTTCTTGGCGTGTTCTTGCAATTCTACTTTTATTTTTCCAATCTGTTCTTCGTTATGTCGTTTCAGTTCCTCACTTAGTTTATTCTGTTTCTCACCCAGTTTTTCACTTAATTCTTCATTCTGTTGTTTTTGTTTCTCACTCAGTTTTTCATTCTGTTGTCTCATTTTCTCGCTCATTTCTTCATTCTGTTGTTTAATAAACTCGAGTAATAGTTGAAAATTCATCTCGCGAGGTGCTAGCAATTGTCCCCCCGCCCTGCTTGTCTCGTCGGCGCTGGTGTTATCACTTTGCGTCATATTTTCCTCAAGTCCTTCGATGCCTAACTGGTTGTTCACGTCGAACTCCAAACTCTCTGAATGATTGGTTGACATTTTCGCGCGACTTCGCGTAATCATTCAAGTTAGCTTAAGCTAAGTTTACTTCTCTACTATCTACTTATTTCTAACAAATACTTATTACCACTGCCTGTACTCAACCTACTCACTAACAATAATTTTTATTTACTAATTGAGCATTCGTGTTGGGTGCCATATGCAAATGTAATATGTTTTGCATATCTTTTAATTATCTTTTTAATTCATTATTTTCAGATTATAATTTTATTTAATGTTTATGAAAGTGAGGCATGTACGAACTTTATCGTATGTCTCTGCTTTATTTAGCCCCGCGGTTGGAGCACCATAGGAAAATGTAATGTAACTAATTATACGTATGGTATTTCTATCTGCCACACATTGGTTGCATCATATACAAATAATGTAATATTTATGCAAATCTACTGCATAAATTAATTAAATTGTTAATTAATTTATCTTGATTACAATTATCTACTAGGATATACTTTCTTGTGCCACGCGTTGGGCACCATATACAAATGTATTTGTATATGTCTAATTATTTGTTAAATAATTATATTTTTATTAATTAATTTTATTGTTAACGGCTGGTTATTGCATTGTTAATAAAGTGTTAAGTATTGATGGTAGTTTTCGTAAGCCCCGCATTGGGTACCATATGCAAATATCTATTTGCTAATTATGCAAATTTATTAATTATTAATTATTTAGGTCGTAATTAAATGTAATAACCCCAAGTTTGGGATGTCATATACGACTGTTGGGGTTACTACACTAATGCTTGCTTGTTGACCCACGTTAGGAAGCCGTATGCAAATGTGTAATCTTTATGATTAATATAATTAAATATGTTTATTACTCAATCAATTAATTTCAATTCGAGCCACACGTTGGTGTGCAATATGCAAATCTGTTTATATGCAAATATGTCTGTGCATAAATTAATTAATTATCTTTTTAGTAATCTTGGATACATTGATTGACTAACTGTGCAATTACAAATGTAAGAGACTTATATAAACCTTTATCGTTTCTCTTTACTTCATCACGCCCTTTGATTTGAGCGCCATTTACAATGATATGATTTGCATAATTTAATTATTCGTTAATGAATTAAATTTGAATTAATTAGGTTAACAATGATAATACGAATCAGACACCACAAATCTTTGTGAACAACAATAATTTATTTTATATACTTAGAAATCACTTTCAAATTCTGAAAATAAAGTTAGCATTACTACACAATACCGTAGGATACATTATGTTGCTAGATCGTCGGTTACATCTCTAATATCTTATCTATTAATCGTTTAAGTATTTAATTAATTACTCTACATATTACAACGTTCTCTACTTTATGGATTCATATTTTCATTCGGTTCTGCTCAAAAGAAATTAAATAAATGTTTAATCAACTCAGTGGTGTGTTCTTTGTGAGTGACAGGACAGTGGCTACTTAATCTAATAATACATAAATAGTAATGGTTTACTTGGAATACGTATCCAATTCAACGGCGATTATCTGCGAAGTTCTCCATTCTCCTGCGAGTTCCAGGTTGCTGATGGCTGGATTAATCCTCTCCACATCGTTTGAATCGGCACTCTCCACTTTCACTTAACTCTGCACTCCGTCGTCGACACTATTTTGTTCCCCACTCGTTTCGGATATGCTCTTTAACGAAAGTTATTTACTGCGGTCATTCGGGTTATGCTTATTTGTCTCATGACCCTTTCGCGTGCGGTTTTACCCTTACACTTTGTACACGTACATTAATAGTTCATACTTTGTTCAATTAACACGATCGTTCCACTTACGATTTATTTCATTACGAGAAATTTAAGTGTTTATTTTGTACAATGGTGAATTAATTCGTGACGTGATTTCGTATATTTATTTCATGTCACCTACGTTATGGTATAGTGATATATTATTAATAGGTTACCACACACGTTCGATTCGTGAGTATTAATGTATTACAAAGTCTGATTAAAGTCAATTCAACATTGTCTTAATAACTGAATCCCACGATCTAACGAATTCTCTTAATACACGAGTAAGTTCAACAATTAATTCACTACTCCATCACTTCACTACCTAATTTCAGCATACTAACAGTCTTACATGATTTCCGACTCACTCCCTAACAGTCTAACTGCTTGTATGAATCGTTTTAATACCGATCAACTAACTCTCTGCTGGTTTATCGTAAAAAGACTGATCGTGGATAGCTGTTCATTTCTGAATACATAACTAACTGACTGTTTCTTAATAACTACAACTTCTGACTAACTGATCAACTTAATACTTGTTCGATTGTAACTTAGAACTGATCGAATGAATTTCACTAACTCTACAACTGACTCTTACTACTTCCACGAATAAAATTTTACAACTGTCCTTCTGAACGATTCTGAAAGACTCTGAATGAATAACTGACAAAAACTGGCTAAAAACTGAAAACTAAAACTGGCTAAAACTGAAAACTAAAAACTGGCTAAGACTGTTACAAATTGAAACTGGCCTCTGCTCTTCGCTAACACCTATTTTTATGTCTTGAGTATCTTGACCATCTCCACAGCTCGTATCCTCTTCCCACCATCTCCGTCCTTATTGGCTTTTCGTCTACGATTCTGCGAAGACTCCTCCTAGATTCTCGAGCTAGCACCCTGGCTACTTCCTCATTCGTTCTTCACCCTCGTTTCCATGGTGATGTCTTCTCAACAACCCCCCTTTACCGAACTCTCGTTCGTGGTAGGTCAATCTAGACCCCTCCTTTAAAATCTCGCTGTTTGCTCCTCCTTCACCGTATGACGACGGATCTAATTTCACGGCTGCCTGTCATCCGATTGTTTTTACGTTCTCTTTGGTTTCCTCCCTAGTAATTTCTGTTCAGCTACATGTGTGTCTTATAACTCGGGTGTATCGAATCGCCGTATTGTCCTCGACTTCCTTCGTTACGTTCACACGCTGATGGCGGTACTCTTCCAGGAATGAACATCTGCTCTGCAGCTCTCCTGCATGCTCCTTACTTTTTGCTGGTAAACAAGTTCCCCGCTGTGTCTCTATGCATGGTCTATTGTTCCTGTAGCGTCTGTTTGTATCTTGCCTTCATGGAATGTGTCTCATCCATGTGTAATCGCTAAACTCCCACGTGTGGAATGACA
Organism: Magicicada septendecula; assembly: GCA_034769895.1. NCBI lineage: Eukaryota > Metazoa > Arthropoda > Insecta > Hemiptera > Cicadidae > Magicicada > Magicicada septendecula. The sequence goes on from CM068376.1 coordinate 264,283,939, forward strand.
AATACTTGCATCGCCTTCGTATACGTTTTCTCAGTAATTGGTACAAGAAGACGTAGTCTTTTGTCTCTCTGTTATTGCAGCTCACACCCATGCCGTTCACTTACGTCAAACATCTGCCGTCGCTAAGGCATTGTCTTCCATAACGGAGCCCGTTTCGTCGCTTATATGGCGCACGTGTTATTGTCTAACGGCGGCCGGTTGGCTACGACATACATCACTTGTGACAGTCGACACTCGCTACTGTGCCGTTTACCCAAAAAAAAATTATTTACAATAATTGCTTTACAAATCTAACGGATACGACAGCACAATAGTCAATAAACTCGTACACAAAACACAAAACAAAACAACAGACAAAGACAGAAAACAACAAATTCATAACACTAACATACATTAACAAACAAACTGAAAAAATAGCCCACAAATTAAAAAAAGCAGGATACAGAATCACTTACAAAACTACTAACAAAACAGAACACACACTATCGAAACACACACACAAAGCACAAAACAAATTTGATCTACCCGGTGTTTACAAACTAAATTGCTCAAATTGCAACAAATTCTACATAGGCCAGACAGGACGTAGCTTCAAACAGAGATACATTGAATACACAAAGGCACTCCACTCCACTACAGAATCCACCTTTGCAAACCACCTCATTGAAGCAAACCACACATACAAAAACATCGACAATAACATGAACATTCTACACGTACACACAAAAAGCCGAAAACTAGACACTCTAGAACAATTGGAAATATACAAACACACGAAAACAAATAAAAACGACATCCTAAACGAACAGACACAATTCAAATCGCACGCATTATTCGAACATATCTCACCCCACACACACAACATCGATCTTTCGAAATTCGATTCCGTCGCCCACAACAGGACGGACAGCGTTACCAGTGGCAACCTCTCAAGAAGCTTTTTAAAAGTGAAAACTGGTTCAGGTTGTAAGGTAAAACTTTGTGTTCCGAGTCATTAATGTAATCGTTGTATTTAGTCAAGTAACGGATACATCATGGACAACGAAATCCAAGAACTTTTATTTTACTTAAAAACACATATACATTCAGTTACTAATTTTTAAAACAACTATCGTCAGGTAGGACTATTTATTATAAGTATTCTGATATAAGTCCCATCTCAAAATTTCGCATACGTCGATAGTTATTCAAATTAACATGCATTTTAAGAGTGTCCTGTAAAATAATTACATACCCTTGTACATGTGGTTAAATATCCTTATACACCATTTCACTGCACTTAAAGATGCTTTAGAAATCTAAAAATACTTAAAACTAACATTTTTCATAATGTTCCTTATCAACTAATTTACAGTATATAAACCTGTACAACCTCTATTTATTCAGTGGCTTCTATTTATGCCATCATATGGCAATATTTTCCTCTACATGCTATATGCAGTTAGAATGTCCATTGCAAAAAATGTGTGTGTGTTCAATGGACATTCTGATTGCATATGGAATGTAGCAGATAATAAAGCATATGGTAGCATATAAAGCATATATAGTAGCTATATGTGTAAGTAGAGATTACAGATTTGAACATTGTAAATTAGTTGATAAGGAACACTGAAAAATTTTAGTTTTTAGTATTTTTAGACTACTTGCAAAAGTATGTAAGTGCAGTGAAATGGTGTGTAAGAGTACTTAGCCATGTGTGTAGTGCACGTGTTCGAGGGTACGTAATTATTTTATAGGATATTCATAAAAAACACGTTAATCTACATAACTTTCAAGATATGGGACATTTTGAAATGGGACTTTGAGACAATATTAATTTGTTGCCAATATATATAATCTTACTCTTACCTTAGAATTTCGGGGTCCAAAGTCGTTCAGACGAAACCAGCTGCAGAAAGGATTACTTGGATTTGATATGTGCAAAAATGACGCTAACACATTTTCTACTGTCTAAAATACATACTTATTTTATTTATCGAAAATCACCCCCTTCTTCTACTTCTACAAATGACAGTATCTTTAACTTTTGTTTTTAAAATACTATGATAATTAACATTACTAAATACATATAAGAAAATTGAAAATGAACCAGTATATAACCACACACACATACACTCTTTCTTTTTTCGTTAATATTTAAACAAACTCCCCTCTATTAGAGATCTCTGTTCCTTATTAAAGTATTTATAAAAGCAAATTTTATAATATAGTAATTGAACTTTAAAAGGTGGTACTCATCCTGATAATAGCTTCCCTCCAATGCACACCCGTATTATTCACGTGTAATAACCGTGACACAAGTTCACTGGCTGACCGATTTCTGAGTTCTCTCGCACTCACGCCACTGTTGGTACCGGTACTGATTTTACGGTTTATTGTCTCATGGTTCTTATTGATTTACTGATTAACGTCTCACATTCTAGAAGATGATCAAGTCGGCCGACATAACTTTTGCACTTAGATGTCGTAGGCTGGCCGCACGTTATTATTTGTACGCTTTTAAAACTTTCAAATGTTTACACACTTTCTTAGATAGGCCGGATTTATTTTAACGGCCTATCTTGTAAACCCGAGGCCACTGTTTTTTACTTAACAAACCTTACTGTCTGATGCTGCTTACTACTGTTCACTCTCCGATACCAAACTGCAGACTGTGATTCACAAAGAGCCTGCTGCTGGGCGGTTACGCAATACGTCTGGGCAATTGTTTAGGCTAACTGTATGTGCATTGCTGGTTGGGGCTCCCCACAGGTGAAAGTTAACTACTGAATTACTGAATTAGATACTGATTTATATAAAATAAAATTCCCATTTCTGTACCGTTACAATACCCCCCCAATAAGAGGTTGAAGGCCCTAGCGTTCAAACTCTTATTGCCTAAAACTGAGAGGATCAGTGAGGATATGGCACCGCAACCCCCCTGAACACTCTACTAAAATCATGGGTTCTTACCCCCCTAGTCTGGCGACTGTGACACATTCACTAAAAATTTAATAAACGGCCTTCCATCACTCCATATCCCACAACTGATTTGTTTCCTCTTAGCCGTACTGGTTCATTGACAACGTACTGGCTCATTTTACATTATAGAATATCTCTTACCCTAAAACATAGTGTTAATAAAACAATATAAGATATATACAATACAATGGTACATATAATTCCAGTCAAATTAAAGAACATTACCCATACGCTGTTACCCTCCAAAATAATACATAAATTATACAAGGTATCTTTACTACTATATGTATGGAACAAAAAATTCATGACATATGAAAAATCTATATGGACAGTAATATACACCTCTTGGTTTCCAGACACTATCTCATCTTAAATGTTCTTTCAATTTTTTAATTTAAATGAATATTTTAATCATTATATTTTTTATCAATTATTTATTTTACCATCAAAATTCAGATCAAAATAGATTCGAAGTCCTTATCAAAAATTATCTTTTTAATTTATTTAATTACCTTTCATTAACTTTAATTCATATTGTTTAATTAACAATTTCAAAATTAGTTAAGTTTTTCAAAATGATTCAACATAAAAATATTACGTACATTATTCAAAAAATTTACATTCATTTCTTCAAAGCTGGTATTTCTTTTTATTTCCTAATAGGATTTTCCTACTGGCAATAATTCAGCAGACTACAACATTTTTGTTATTGTCACCAAGCATGACCACAGACATTAGTCACAACATACCACACCTGTTTACATAAACACTAGTCTGCAAGACTTGTTTGGTAAGCACAGTTATAAACATTCTCAGTTTCAGCATTCATGGTTACATCATCCTAACACCTGTACTTCACTTTTCAATTTTTATAAATCTTTTAGATAACATATTTATCAATGTCTATTTCTTACAGTTCAAACCAAATATAATTTTAATTCACCCTTTTAGTTATTATTACTTTTTTTTTTAATTCCAATTTCTATTTAATACCATCATCACAACAATTTCTACTACATACATACATTGTTTATCTAACATTTTATAATACATACAATTAATTTCACTAAACATGTATTTACAATTCTTTAGCAATAATTATTCAGTTATATCACACTTCATTGTCCAAGGTTGCGGGGTCAGGACCAATAAGCAGACTATTTAAAATTGTCCATTTATGAATTTCAGCCTCCATCGTCAAAAATTAGTCGGGGTTTCACATAACAATTTTCAATTTTATTGGTACACCACATATGGTTATTTTTTGTTTTATAACCACAACAACTTATTTTTTCCATTGTACCAAGACAATAATCTATAGGGTTACCCCCCAAAATTATCTTAACATAAATCAAGTCGACATCAGTATTATTTGTAAAGTCTCCGTCAGTGTTTTTTGTTATTACCATTACATTATTATTACCATGTTCTGCTACTATAGGTTCATTAACAGGCAAATATTTGTCATCAATATTCACATTATTTGTCACATTTTTGTCACGTTATTTGTCACGTTATTTGGTATGTTTTTAATTCTACCAGTTCTCACTATTTAAACTCTGTATTAACTCTTCATAATTTCTCTTTACTTTAAATGTTTCTATCATTCTCTCTCTCTCATAATCACTTTCATTACAATACTTCTCACAACATTTTACATTCTCATTCCACACAGAGGGCAACACAATATTATTACAACGTCTGGCTTTACCAGATTCACAAAAATAATTGAAAGACCTTTTGTCTTTTACAAAAACTAAGGAGGAACCTTTGTCCTCCAACACTGCTGGTGAAACTTTTTCTTCACCTGTCACACTAGAAAAATTTGCCTTCTTTTTATGCTCTTCATTTAAACTGTCCTCACGCTCTCTCTCATTCTCATCGACATTTGCTAACAATGCTTCATTACTAAACTCTACTTCAACAAAATCTTCCTCATCACTCTCAACATTAATCTCCTTATTCTCAACTACCATGTTTTTACACATCTCATTATAATTATCACCTGTTTTACATTCAAAATTTTCAATTACCTTTTGGCTTTGTTTATCAATTTTTTCCACCACATTACTCTCTATTCTATCAATTCTGTTATTCATATTTTTTAATGAATGACTCAACGTTTCATTTAATTCATGTTTCAATTTTGAACAAGAATTATTCTGTTGTGAAGCCTTCTTGGCCAGGAAACTTATTATCTGTAGGGTTGAATGAAGAACCAATCAAATTACAAGAAATTCAGTTTCAAATATGAGATTCTGACATACAGATCACTCTCTCTTCAGAATCAGTAATGACAACACTGCCTGGTGCAGACATAAATGGTCTGCCAGTCGTGACAAATGCAAGTTAGAAAATTTCTGCCGAGTTACTGTGAGAAGTAAAATCTGTCCCCTAACAAATTAGAAACATTAGAAACATTGCCAGCAATAAATATATTGACATATAATAGATATATAAGCATTGTCCATTAATATATACTTATTGTTCATTTATTTCAGTCGACAGTTCCCAAAACTGTTTACATTCAGAAACTGTGATAACTTTGTGGAAGATAGGATTTATCGACATTTGGAACCAGGCATGGCTTTTCAACTGGAACTGAACAGAATGAAGACTTATGATCTCGAAGCCTTACCAACTTCTAACAGAAAAATGTATCTGTATCTTGGAAAGGCAAAGGTATACGTTAATGTAATGTTGTTAATAATACACATAAATAGTGTTATGTTCAGTTGTGGTGGTTTGTGTGAACATATGGTATCATCATCTCACTGATAGTGTCTTTGTTGATTATGGTATTCAAGTGCCATGTCTTTTTTAAAGATGAGTGTGTTGTTAGAAGTAAGTTTCAAGTAGTTGATGATACTTGAAATAAAAAATAATACTGGTAAAGTAAATTAAAAACAGCTTTGAACCAACCAGAAGACTAGGCTACAGTTGGATGTTTCTGTGTTGAAATCATATAGGAGATCAGAAATAATAAGATTTTTTAAATTGAATATTTAATATGTAATATTCTCATTATGTGTCAGGCCACTGTAAATATACAAACTGCGGTAATTGTAAGAAGTAAACTTGCATAGTATGTAGTTAAATTTAACATATCCTGAAATTTTGGGAAGCGTCTGTTAATTTTTTTTAACAAACATCGTTGTATTTGCATATATGTTTGCTTTAGCACTTTTTTTAATAAATACATTATCAGCAATAGAATTAATGTATTACATTACTTATCTGTCTTACACCCAAACACCTATTTCTGTGATTACTATTCATGTGAAACTGAATACAGTGTAGTTAAAAATGATAAATTATAATTGGATTTGTTGTCAGATGATCACAGATACACAGGTAATCCACTGAAAGTTAGAAATTGTACAATTTTGGTTAACCCTGTCTGTTGTTAACAGATATGTTTGTTGAGAGAATGAGTAATAGATACTGCTTTAGTAAATAACCTTCAATATCATAGTATCAACCAGACACCACTGGCAGGCTGAATCTCAAAACTATGGTACCTCCTTTTCTCTCTGTTTGTTTCATTAATGGCCCATTATTAATGCCATTTGTGTAATTCTTCCGAAGCTTCCATCTTATTACAGAATACTTCAAGTCATTTGCAGCCTATAGAGAATATAATCGGTACATTTATTTAAAGTTTTTCATATATTTTTTATTGCCATGTATAGTTTCTCCTGGTTGCTAGTGGTACCACAACTGCCATATTTTTATATTGTGAGATAACGTATTCCATGTTCCATTCTCTAGTATCATATTTATAATAAGATGATGCTAGAGTAGTAAATAACATCATTAAAAATCTTCTGAACACTGACTTGTTTGGTTACTGTCTGGGGTAGTGAGTAGCATTTATTGTATATTTTTACTTTTATAAATAACAAAGTTACACAAGCAACTTGTGTGTAAATGGTATATTAATTTTGATACATGTGTTAGGTTGCCAAGGGCCAAGAAGTCACTGATTTCCGTTTCTTCATTAGATGTATTATTCGTCACTCTGATCTCATAACCAAAGAAGCATCGTTTGAATATCTGCAGAATGAAGGTGAAAGAGTGCTGTTAGAAGCCATGGATGAGTTAGAGGTTGCATTTAGCCATCCACTGGCTAAACGAACAGATTGTAATCATATATTCCTGAACTTTGTTCCAACAGTCATTATGGACCCAGCTAAAGTAAGTTCTTTGAAAAAGACACAGTGAACATCATATATATTTGTAATATAGGAAACAGCATAAGAAATTTAGGTTTCTTGTTAAAAATAGTTGTCACTACTTGTCAGAAACAGTATTTAGAAAATAATAATTTTATCTAAACTGACAAGCTTTAAAATAATAAAATAATTCTAGTGAAGTCATACCAATAAGAAGGAATTAAATAAATGTCTACTAAATATTCACAGTTTTTCACTTCACAACATGGTCATTTTTCCATTAGTTCACAAAAAGATGCAGAATTTTTTAATCAAATCAACAGAAATCTTTCATTCTGTACTCATTTGGAACTGATAGGTTTTGCTTTAAAAGAATTAAAAACTTTTAGTTTAAACTTTCAAGTGTTTTATGAGTTTTTAAGAAGAGAAATAAAATATACAATTTTGTTACTTTTTGTTGTCTCGTAGATTGAAGAAAGTGTAACAAGCATGGTGATGAGATATGGTCCTCGTCTATGGAAACTGAGAGTGCTCCAAGCAGAGTTAAGAATGACAATCAGACCATCACCTAATGCAAAGACTTCTAATGTTAGGCTGTGTCTTGCCAATGATAGTGGGTATTACTTGGATATCTGTCTATACAAAGAAGTCACAGATCCTAAAACTGGTGTTGTAAGTATAATGTTTGACTTTTATTTTTTAATTAGAATCTAATCAGTTTAGGAGTGTTGTGATGATTGTGATCATCAGATCATATTTTGACAATGATAGGATGACAATATGAATAATTTGACAACTGAAAATATTAATCATGTGTGGCAGATGTTCTTTCCTGGTCATTGTCATTTTTGTAATGTTTTGAAAACGTTTATGTTCTGCTTTTTGTAACTCATTTCATAAACAATACACAGCTATTAGTTCTGTGCTGACTTTCACTTTGCTATTCACTCCCTGAACTATTTTTTAAAGTTATCGTGGTAATATTCAAACAGAAATTGTTACTCAGAGTGGTTACATGTTTATTTATATTTATGTTTGTGATACTCTTTGTTTATGTCAAGACATCATTTGGAATTTCTTTATAGAAGACATACTTATACATGCAATAAAACCAATATCTAAAATATACTTATATGTATTTTAAGTAGTGCTGTATGTGGTTGCTTTATTAAACAGCTGTTAAATACACATTGTTGCATTATGTATAGTACATTAGTATACGCGAAATTTCATTATGTTGTACTCTGCGTGGATATACTTAGAAAACATAACATAGCTGTAGAATCTGTGCTTAGATAATGCTGTCAAACCACACGGTGGCAATTGGTGCAGTGCAAACCTTTATTTACTAATACATTTTATTGTTTTGTCTCCAAGTCGTGCTCTAATACAAAGGTACAAACTTACCTATTTTTATTTTCCGTCGTGCAACTTCGTATATTTTATTTATTCACTACGCGTTTTGGCAACAAGTTGCCATCCTCAGGTGAAACATTCACTCAAAACGAGGTCGTTTTGAAAACAGCATTCAGAAGTTCCTCAGCCAGAAGAGCACCATACCAAATAAAGAAAGAACCGGCGTATATAAGATGACTTGCAGCTCATGCGATATGTTGTACCTGGGCCAGACGGGCAGACCGTTCGAAGAACGTTTTAAAGAACATCTCCCTAGGAGGGATCTACAGAAAACAACATCAAATTTTGCCCGACACCTGATGATGAGTAATCATATATATGTCGATTTTGAAACAAATTTTGTGCCTATGCATTACTGCAAGAAGGGGAAATACATGGACGCACTCGAGGAATATGAAATATATAAAGCAGCTCAAATTAACAGTGGTTGTGTTTTGAACGATAAGCTTGCGTTTTCGTCTAATGTATTGTATGATACGGCTATACGTGTGCGCGGACAACAATAAATAGATACCCACAGAGTTTGGTAAACAAACAGTTTTATCAGCGTACATTCGTACATAAACACTAAGTCTAGTCGACTGTTAATACCCGCGTGTATAGCACTGGCCTGCTCATGTTCGTGTATGTTGAAAGTGCATTTTTGACTTTTTAGTATTTTAATAAATTGTTTTACTTTTTAATGACCTCGTTTTGAGTGAATGTTTCACCTGAGGATGGCAACTTGTTGCCGAAACGCGTAGTGAATAAATAAAATATACGAAGTCGTACGACAGAAAATAAAAATAGGTAAGTTTGTACCTTTGTGTACTTTATTTACTGTTAACAAAAGAAAGAAGAAACCCACAAAAAAATTAAAACCCCAGGGTTGCCAACCAATGCTTGTACATGCAACCACAACAACCCTGGTTGCCTGGTTGCCTGGGTTGCCAGGGTTGCTTGGTGCATGGTGGTAACCATTTCATTACTCCACAAAAAACAAACCGAAATACTAAATTATCACAACAATTCCTTTATAGTAGATAACTTAATTTCCAGGATTTTAAGCGAACCCGTCAAGCACAGGTTGGGTCAAGGTGAGGTGACAAATAACAAATTAATACATATTCATGTTAATATTTTAACTTTTATAAGAGTAATTTCTCACGTCTATATACATGATGACTCAGTGTACAGTTATTCCAGTATTGTATTTATTAATTATCTCTTCTCACATAAAAGTTTGAATTCAAAATAATTTTAAGTGAGTTTTTTAATATGCAAAATTGACATTACTTTTTCAGTAGAAAACATCAAAATGCTATTTAAAGTGACAAAATAAAGGAGACACCAAACGGCCTCGTCAAGAACGAAGTATTTTGCAGTGTTGCAATAAGTAGTGACAACGTTGGTTTTATAGTCACATTGTTTTATAAATTCATTGGTCAGCTACTTGCCTACCTTCTCTGTTGATAAAATACTTATTCAGACTGACTTTGTGGTGTTCAGGCACCCTGTTGTTGACTCCATGGATAGTATACTGATTTCCACCATTACTGTGTAGAAGATCCTCTTGCACCACAACTCGCTTTAACGATTTTTAAAATTTTGAAATGTATTCGCACCAATAATTATTTTTTTCATGCCTTTAATATTTTTAAATTATTCAATCACTGTAATTTGGTTAACACCTGATTATAATGGGTTGTGACTTAACTATGCAGGTGCAAAAAAAAAAAAATTAGTCTCTATCACCACTACACTCTCATCATTATAATCGTTATTCGCTATTTTATTCTCTAACACTACCTCTTCAACTATGTTACCATTATTATTGTTCGTATTCTCATTTACTTTATTTCTATCTCTTTTCCACTCCTCGTTTTGTTTTTTCGTATCATTAATCATTTGTTTTTATGAATTTATTAACTCATTCATCTTATTATATATCATTTGCAACAAATTCATCCTATCTTCTTTTGATGTACCTACGTTGGCCTCCTGTACATCAGCCATGTTTAAAAAATGTATTTATATTCTACCCCTTAACAAACTACAACCCTCCTAATACACGATAATCATACACATTAATTCAAAATACCCCACACATAAACTCGTTATCCAAATGTAAAAGTAAACACAATAATTTCACAAGCACGTTACGCTACCAAAACATAACCTAGTTTACGCAACATAATTATATACGCTAATTATTCACACATACGCCATTACCACAACCTGTCTCGTACTGCCAATCAGGCCTAAACCCATATGAATAAATTCGTATGAGTTATCCTGGCAAGGATTCACCATTTGTAACGTTTTATTACTTTTACAATAATCCCCCCACATGTCTTTTACTTACTTCCAAAATTACTTAGATTCCAAAATTACTTATAGGTCGCCACCAATATCTTTAAACAAAGGACAAATATTGAAACCTTAATACATTTTCCCCTTTTTGACTTTACTTACTTACCAGATTCGTTTAGGCGAGATTTTCCATACAGGACAGGTTATGTTAAACGGGCGTAATAACTACTCTCTACGCATGGTTATACCACTAAACAAATCTTATTTATTTTAACACATTCATCCTTAGTTATCAACGTTGTAATACAAAATTATACTACGAAAATTCTTTGAATTCCAATCATTGAAGTTAAACCATCAAATGAGATTTACTAGTCACAAAATTACTATACATAAATCATTAAACCAAAACCATTACAAGACATATAAGTGCTTTGATCATTCTCTCTCTCTCTCTCTCTCTCTCTCTCTCTCTCTCTCTCTCTCTCTCTCTCTCTCTCTCTCTCTCTCTCTCTCTCTCTCTCTCTCTCTCTCTCTCTCATTATCCCCCTTCTTTTTCTTTTGAGATCTCATTTTTATTGGACATTTATATAAAAAAATAGAAATTGATATAAAATTTTATTTTGTTTTGGCCATTTAATTCTGTTCTTTCGCTTTTACTTCCATATTCCTTAAGGAATGGAAGTATGGTGATGGCAAAAAAAATCGTGTTCGAGATTATTGCAGATTCTGATTCTACTACACTCAAAACATGAAAAAAGTCGTTTTCCGAAAAGTGTCTGTGTGTGTGTCTGTCTGTCTGTGTGTCTGTAGATTTTTTTCTATGGCAAACGATAACTGCCGCAAATTCAAACAGAATCAAATAATTTTTTGCATACAGCCCTGATTTGCAGAGTACTCGCGACCTATTGTTTTTGGTGAAGATCGGTTGAGGGAAAGGGGTAGTTTACCTGCAACGGTTTTTTTTTAGCAAGGGTAATTTTGTTTGTTTGGCAAACGATAACAGCCGCAAATTCAAACAGAATCAAATAATGTTTCGCATACAGCCCTGAATTGTAGAGTTCTCAAGATCTTTTGATTTTGGTGAAGATCGGTTAAGGTAAAGGGGTAGTTTACCTGTAACGTTTTATGTTTTAACAAGGGTATTTCTTATGGCAAACGATAACAGCCGCAAATTCAAACAGAATCAAAAGATTATTTGCATACAGCCCTAAATTGTAGAGTTCTCAAGACCTATTGTTTTTGGTGAAGATCGGTTGAGGGAAAGGGGTAGTTTACCTGCAACGTTTTTTTAACAAGGGTATTTTTTTTCTATGGCAAACGATAACTGCCGCAAATTCAAACAGAATCAAATAACTTTTTGCATACAGCCCTGATTTGTAGAGTACTCACAACCTATTGTTTTTGGTGAAGATCGGTTGAGGGAAAGGGGTAGTTTACCTGCAACGGTTTTTTTTTATCAAGGGAAATTTTTTTTTTGCCAAACGATAACAGCCGCAAATTCAAACAGAATCAAATAATGTTTCGCATACAGCCCTGAATTGTAGAGTTCTCAAGACCTATTGTTTTTGGTGACGATCGGTTAAGGGAAAGGGGTAGTTTACCTGTAACGTTTTATGTTTTAACAAGGGTATTTCCTATGGCAAACGATAACAGCCACAAATTCAAACAGAATCAAAAGATTATTTGCATACAGCCCTAAATTGTAGAGTTCTCAAGACCTATTGTTTTTGGTTAAGATCGGTTAAGGGAAAGGGGTAGTTTACCTACAACGTTTTTTTAACAAGGTTATTTTCTATGGCAAACGATAACAGCCGCAAATTCAAACATAATTAAATAATTTTCTGCATACAGCCCTGGTTTGTAGAGTACTCAAGACGTACTGTTTTTGGTTAAGATCGGTTAAGGGAAAGGGGTAGTTTACCTACAACGTTTTTTTAACACGGTTATTTTCTATGGCAAACGATAACAGCCGCAAATTCAAACATAATCAAATAATTTTGTGCATACAGCCCTGGTTTGTAGAGTACTCAAGACCTATTGTTTTTGGTGAAGATCGGTTGAGGGGAAGGGGTAGTTTACCTGCAACGTTTGTTATAAAGCGTATTTTCTATGGCAAACGATAACTGCCGCAAATTGAAACAGAATCAAATAATTTTTTGCATACATAAGTGAATTGTAGAGGACTCAAGTCCATTAGATTTTGGTGAAGATCGGTTAATGGGAAGGGGTAGTTTACATGCAACATTTTACGTTTTAACAAGAGTAAAGTACTTGAAAATTCATTTAAACTTTTTCAAACAATGGTAATTGTTAAAAATAAAATAATTTTGTTGCCAGGCAATAAAATTATAATTTTTTCATTTTAATGTAAATTATGTATATATTACAAAATATATCGTGCTTGGCAGGCAAGCATATTTCAGATTATAAGTCTTAGAATATGGAAGTCATGTATGGTTCTCCATACCGATATTTACTTAACTGCACATGGTCTGATTCGTAGCACTGCCTGTTGAGAGATGCTTTTTTTTATAAAACCACTTAGTTAATCTTGTTAAAACTGTTATATTATCACCACTGTCACTAATTTCTTGTTTTAGACGGTTTTTTATTTTTTCTTACTGCTCTATTAGATAGGCCGATTATAGCATTTTTGGCCTATCGCAAACGCCCGAGGCTACGGTTAAATTACGTCTACCTAGTATGAAGGTAGACTGCCGACCACTGCTATTCAACTGACTCAAGGTGTTGGGCGTTGGTCCGGTTGCGCGCCAACGTATGTGTGTTTTATAGCGTCTTGTCTGTTTGGCTGGATGGTCCAGATGCTCAGCCCGGGAATCCTTAAATTTTTTTTGCCTGTTGAAACTGGCGTTTTCTGTGATTCACGGTCAGCACAAGCTGTAGGCGGTTGCGTAACACATCTAGCCAGATTGACGCTAGACATAAATAGTCTGATGTTTCATAATAAACTTACATGTCTCTTGGTTAAACAGAGGTTCCCCAAAGGTTGTACAATATTTGGATCGACACCATTCTGTCCCGTTACACAAACACGTAAGGTCTGGAGTCTTTATATGGCTGTTAATACTTTTGAATACACTTTTATAACCGATTAATTTTCCATTACTGTAAGATTTTATATTTTAAAGGTTATTCAGATTTTAAAACGCTGTTCTATACCACACGCGCACTCTCAGATCACAATTTTAATTTTTACATATTTAAATACAAATTTTCTTTCAGTCAGCCAGAGATGTTCTTGTTCAAAGGATGGCGGAAGAGTGAAACCAAAGGCTTTAGTTCGAAGCATGAATATCGATGCGCCAGCACCTCCCATACCTTCTGTTATCAGCAATGTTCAACTTCTAGCCATACACATATAAAACTTATACATCTACTGTTTCCTATTGATATTTTGATAAACCAATTTTTACATATATTTTTAGTGATTTCTCATACATACATTAAACGAAAACTATACTGTACCCCTCTATACTACAGTTTTGCATAACGTGATACATATTGGTACAAGGTTGCGCTCATGGTACTATATCCATTATACTGAACACGATGTACTGTTACAACAGAGTCTGTTTGTGTTTCTAAATTAATATTATATAAAGTAGTGTCAAGACATATTTTTTTCAGTATTTTGCATATTTAAAGCATTATGATACATTCTTGGTTCACATTAAGTAATTTTAAGTGTAAAGCTTATTGTGAGCGTTACATTATTCATCTGCAATGCTGACATATAATGATAAAAACATGCCTAAAATAAGAAATAATATATCTTGATAATATTTTGTATAATACTAATATATTTGTATCAAGAAAAGGAAGTGTGTTAAGATTATTTATTTAAGTTGTATAAACTTGTTAAGAAATAAAAGAATATATATAACGTATATATAAAAGTACCGTGTCACTCTCTCAAAAATGGATGTTTACTGAAAATAAAATATTTGAATTCAATTGTGTAGTAAACAAATATGCTTATTGTGTTACTGTACAGAGAGTGAAAGGTTAGTTAGTTGTCTGTGACTGTCTCATAAATTATTTTAACTGTTGAACAGATTAAGCTGGAGAGTTATGGAACAAAACAAGGACCACTGCATGGGCTGCCAGTTTCTACACCGTATGTTACCAAAGATTACTTACAGCAGAAAAGATTCCAAGCACAGAGTGCTGGTACTACATATGTGTATGACCTCCCTGACATGTTCAGACAGATGACCGAAAAACTATGGAAAGAATATATTGATGAAAGACCTAATGGTAGGTTATTATATGTGTAGTACATTATAACAACACACAAACACATATGTCTATACCAGTGGCGGCTTGTAATGTTTTTGACTGGGGGGGGGGGGGCAAAATTTAGTTGTACCCATATATTATGTAAAAAAAGTCACCAGTAGAAACTAAATTATTGCTATTATCATCAAATAATTGTAAAATTGAATCTTTTGCTTCACTACTAAAATTATTGTTAATATCAAAAACCTACCTTGCAAACTACCAATATTTAAACAGTGTTTGAAACAAATTATTTATATACCTAAGCAGTTCACGTTCTTAAACTTAAATATTTAAGAAATTATATTATTAAATGCATGCATTACTAAATAAAATATATTTGTTCCCTACCTTGGATTAGTTTATTTGCTTGAACATGAAATCCATTCTCCTCTCCTTTTGTTTGGCAAAATGGTCAATAACTAATTCATTGAAGTTAGAAGTTATTTCTAACATTTTTTTTTTCTATTGAACACATTCCCAGAGCACTTAGTCTGTCCTTTTTCATTGTATTACGTGTAAATGTTTTAATGCGTTTGAGAGTTGAGAAACATCGTTCACTTTCTGCTGTAGTCATAGGGATTGTACAAATAATTTTTAATAGTTTTACCAGTTCGGGAAAAACAGTAACTAGATTGTTTTCATATACAAAATTGAGTAGAACCAATGCGCCAGTTGCCTTTGTGAAGTCAGGCCTGCTGTATAGAACTACCAGTTCATGTCTTAATGCAGTTTCATTTAAATTAAATTCTTTAGCAGCAATTTGTAACTGTGTTTCTGGAAAGATAAGCTGATGTTTAGAAAACAGGGTTGGTTGCAACAAAACTGCTATTGCTAAATGGTCTGAAAATAAAAATCTGTCGTCTATGTTGGTAACTATTATGTCACAAACTTCTTTAGCTGCAGTCTTCTTGCTTTCATCAAAACGTGACCTTTTTGGATTTTGTGATGATTCTCCAGAATCATTTGTTGCAGACAGACTGGCATCAAAATCAATATAATCTCTGACGTTTTGAATGTGTGATTTGAATGAGGCAACATACTGGTGTGTTTTAATACTGTCAATTTCTACTTGCTGTAATTGATTAAACAAAATGTCACAGGCTGGCATAATTTTGTTGAAAAATGTTAACCAAAAATTAAAATCATCATTATTTAATGTGTTTTTCAGTCCTAGTGCTTTCTGAACAGTGGACTTGTCACTCTCGTCATCTATGATTTTTTCAAGAACAGCGGAAATGTCATTTTTATGAATAAATACTGTTGTCACACAACGGGATTTAAAATTCCACCTGGTATTAGAACATTTTGGGAGACGTTTCTTTACTACTTCATCAAGTATGGCAGTTCGCTTGGAAGATCTTGAAAAAAATGTTGTAAAGCCATCTAAATTACAGAAAAATATTTTTACTTGCTTGTTTTGTGATGCAGCGCGCTCAATAATTAAGTTCAGTTGATGGGCATAGCAGTGTATATACTGGGCATTCTTGTACACAGCTTTAACTTTTGCTTGAACACCGTTATGTTTTCCACTCATTACTGCTGCCCCATCGTAACTTTGTGCAATAATTTTACTAGGCATCTTATCAAGTTCTAATTTTGCTAATTCTTCAAAAATAGTATAACTAATACCTTCAGCGGAGTGATCTTGTGGACTGACAAAACTGATAAATATCTCATGTAATTTTCCGTTCAATTCATACCTCACAACTAACACAATTTGTGACAGAGTGGCACAATCCGTGGTTTCATCTGCTTCAATTGAAATGTAGTCAGTTTCATTTATTTCTTTTTTTATTAATCCAATGCACACTGCATAAATAGAATCCAAAATTTCATTTTGAATTGTTTTAGAAAGACCAACGAAAACCCTATTGTTTGTTTTTTCAATATGCTCTCTTAAGGTGCTATCTAGGCCTGCCATTAAATTTACTAAGCCCCTAAAAATACCTGGATTCTCAGATGTGTTTGTTTCATCATGTCCCCTTAAAGCTAGTTCAAATATTCCACAAAACTTTACACAATCAATTAACTTACTTAGGATGTATCTGTTCTTAGAGACTTTTTCATTATGCTGTTTAATTTTTAATCTATATGCACTGTCTAACTGGCAACTAATATTGACTTTTCCTAACAATGAATATTCAATACAATTGTTCATATGAGTTTCACTAATTTTATGTTGTTTTTTTTTCTCCCAATGTTTCAAGTCCTTAATTCCATTTTCAGTCCAGACTGAATCACTGTTTAGGTTCATCACCAAACATACATAACAAAAAAAGGAATTGATCACCTCACATCCACATATCCAATCAGCATGTAAGTAACAGTTTCTATTAAATTTTCTTGTGTAGTCTTTTTTACTTTATGCTGGTCTGTCCGTTTTATAATTTTGTTGTGTAATATCTAAATTTGGTTTTGGTGGCCCCAATTTTTTTAGTTCTATTTTCTTTTCGTAAGTAAGTGAATTTGAAATAATCAAACGTTTAATATTACTTACCGAATTCGTAGCCATTTTAATCGTTTCTAACAAATACGCACAGAACACACAGAATAAGTTACACGTTTATGTACACAAGGTTCGACAAAAACACTATCGTACACAGAATACACTGCCTAATAAAGAATAAATTATTAGAACATTACGTTTACACAAAAAGTACAACAAGAACACAATCAAAACTATATAAAACACAAGAGAAAATATATGCACTATGAGAAGTTTTGAACAACTTCTCTATGAATTTAGCTGCAAACAGAAAGCGGCCACAGTCCCACCTGTAATGGCGGATGCTTATTTAAATGCATAGATATGTGTATATGTCTCTTGCCCCGCTCCCCGAAAGAACGGCCTATTCAGGGAGGGCGACAGCGAAACCGTCCCAGCTGCGGGGCCATGCCGAAAACATCGGGTGATCGCTATTAGTCGCCCCAAAAATATCTTTCAATAAGAATATTACACATTATAGTTATATTATTGACAAGTTTAATTTGCAAATTTAGTGGGAGGGCTGCGCCCTTTTGCCCTCCCTGTACGAGCCGCTACTGATCTATACACACATTTACAGACAGGGTACATAATAGTGGATACTGCATAAACAGAGAAGTGAATTGTAAAATTTTTTATATTACTGAAGAAAACAATTTATGTAATAGTGGCATACCATTAATAGATTATTTGGAACACTAGTTGTAGGTTTTTCAACTAATTGTTTGGAAATCACATGAGAACACAAAAAATGCAGTCAAGTTTATTTGGAGAAAATATGAAACTGTGTTATTTACTTATCAGTGTACTTTCTGGTTTTGTATGCGATCAGAGATTAACTTGATTCCTCTCATGTTTTTTCAAACTCGACTCATATTGTCAGAAGTAAGTGAGCTGAGCAGCAATAAAGATAAGACCATATAATGTTGTTGAGTTGCCTTAACTTATCTTCTGCTTTAATTACACACTTAAAACAGTGATGCCACTAGTCTGCTTTAATATCACATGGCTTATATGGCCTGTTGTGACAGCAGCATATCCTTTCAACTGATTTCAAATCAACAAATAGTACTGAGAACAGAGGTACACATGAGAGACCACTTCAATAGTATACAATTCAAGATAGTCTTAAAATGGTATACATCTTTTTTTCTCTAATATCATCAACTATGAATTTTTAAAGGTATTGTTACGACGGTCTACTTGATCGTCGTAGGTACAGTGGAAGCATCATAAGTACAAGACACCAATTAAGTCATTAATCACCAGCTTTAATTTTCACAGTTAACAGTTCGTAATTAACAACACAGTCTCTTATAACAAATCAAATAAAAATTGTTCACACGAAAATAAATGTCAACTAATATTAAAACACAATTGTATTACAATATACCGTCCGATTATAAACACAACACTTAACTAATAACCACTTGAACGCGCACAGTAATGTCGCCCGATAATAACTCTCGAACCGAACTGTAAATATATCGCTGCTATACTGCCTTAAGGCCGCTGCCCCCATGTATTTATACCCGCCAAAAATCTAGACGATTCCTAATTGCGTCTTAGAGTCCGTATGAACTATGTAATTAACTGCAGCCTTGACACAGTCTGCATGGGTGGCGGCATCGAGAAGACTCGCAAATGTGTCTACAAGCATGTACGCCAACCACAGTAGAGCGAGATTCTTCTGGCACATTCGACAAACACGTAGATTGTTCTGTGATGTCGTAACACTGCCCTCTCCTTAAGCCTGTTTGTCCCAACTGGCAAACTGTGTCTGAAGTAGTACTTAGCCAGGCGATCTAGGTGGACGACCGTGAACTTTCGCTGTCCTTCCTGTTGAATCCGATAAACAACATCGTTAATTATTTTTTTCACAGTGTATGGTCCTTCCCAGTTAGACTGAAGCTTAGGTGAGCGACCACGACGGCGCTTTGGATTGAACAACCAGACCTGATCTCCTTCTTGGAAACCCATACTATTGCTGCGAAAGTCATACCAAGTTTTCATTTTATCACTGGCAATCTTCAGCCGTCCTCTTACCAAGCGATTCATTTCTCACAGTTTTTTTTCTAATTGCGAGGAATAGTTCTGTGGCTCTTGGGACTGAGTCTCAGGTGATCTCAACATTAAGTCCCCAGAAAGACGAATCTCCCTCCCAAACACCAATTTTGCTGGAGTCATGCCGGTTGTGTCGTGTACTGATGATCTATACGCCATGAGGAATAGTGGTATACGTTGGTCCCAGTCTGTTTCGTTTTCATCAACAACCTTCGAAAGATGCTGCTCAAGTGTCCTATTGAATCTCTCAACCATCCCGTCCGACTGAGGATGCAGAGGCGGTGTCCTGGTCTTTCGAATTCCGAGTAGACGGCATAATTCTTTAAACACTCCTGATTCGAAATTTCTCCCTTGATCCGTATGGATTTCCATAGGGGCTTCATAACGGCAACAGAAGTTGTGAACTAACTGCTTTGCCACAGTGGTAACCTCCTGATCTGGAATTGCGTAGGCTTCCACCCACTTAGTAAAGTAGTCACATACAATCATGATGTACCGGTTTCCATCGTCAGTAACTGGGAATGGTCCAGCAATGTCTGGCAATTCTCTCGAAAAGTAGTCCAACGTTATACTGTCTCATTTTTCCCCTGCTTCTGGTTTGTGGGCCCTTGCTTGCTGCACATATTTCACGCGTCCGAACCCATTCCTCTACGCCGTGGCGAAGATGAAGCCAATAGAATCGCTTCCGTATTTTGTCAAGGGTGTTGTTAACGCCAACATGCCCTCCAGATGTTCCATCGTGCATCTCCTTCAAAACAGACTGCACTTTCCCAAGCCCTTTTCAGCAATCCGTTTTCTAAGGTGAGAGATTCCCATTGTGCGCAGTAGCCCTTCAGCACTTCGGAACCATGGCAGATGTCGTGCCAATCCAGGCGGCGACCTTCCTCTTTTGCTGTCAAGATCGGTCCAATGACTTCATCAGTCATCTGTTCTTGTCGACAGTCTTGTGTTGTCCAGCCGTCAGCCAGGATATATACAGTGATGGCTTGAACATGTTCGCTTGAGTTTTGTTCTTCCTTTCTGTGGCAATGTTGGCAGTCTTCCGGGCATGGTCTTCATGATAAGCCATCTGCATTACCGTGCAGGTGCCCCCGCCGATATTGTATCTTGAAGTTGTATTCTTGCAGACGTTCGAGCCACCTTGCCAGCTGTCCTTCCGGATTTTTAAATCTCAAGAGCCACGTAAGCGCAGCATGGTCGGTACGTAGTGAAAACTCTCTTCCATAGAGGTATTTATGGAAGTGCTCCAGAGCTCTGACAATTGCCAACAACTCTCGTTGTAACAATAATTTCTCTCTGGTTTAGAAAGCGTCTTGCTGTAATACGCTATTACTCATTCTTCACCGTTCTGCACTTGAGACAAAACTGCTTCTAGACCAATATTGCTTGCGTCTGTGTCTACAATGTACTTCCGTTTGGAAGCTGGAAAAGCGAGAATTGGCTGGGAACATAATGCAATCTTCAAAGTTCTAAATGCTTGGTCACACTCTCTCGACCACTGGAAGTTTCATTTATTTTCCGTTAGCTCATGTAGTGGTTTAGCAATAGTAGCGAAGCCTTTCACAAAATGTCGGTAATATGAGCATAACCCCAGGAAACTCCGAACTTCGTGTTTACTCTTCTGAACTGGCCAGTTTCTTACGGTGTCTACTTTATTAGGATCCATGCTAACACCCGATGCCGAAACCAGATGGCCCAGATACTGTAATTCCTTCTGGAATAGAGAACACTTTTTCGGGCTCAGCTTCAGTTGTGCACCGTGAATTCTAGTTAGAACTTCCTTAAGGTTTTCCAAATGGTCTTCGAAAGTCTTCCCGATCACTATGACATCGTCTAAGTAAACAAGGCAAGCTTTCCACGTCAGGCCTCGGAGTATCAGGTCCATCAATCTCTCAGATGTTGCCGATGCATTACAGAGTCCAAATGGCATGACGTTAAATTGGAATAAGCCACTTGGAGTCGAGAAAGCGGTCTTTTCCTTGTCTTCTTGATGAAGACCCACTTGCCAATATCCGCTCTTCAGGTCCAATGTGGAAAACCAACGTGCTCCGGACAACGTGTCGAGTGTATCATCAACGCGAGGTAATGGATAGCAGTCTTTCTTTGTAACGTCATTTAACCTTTGGTAGTCTACGCAGAAACGCAATCCACCATCCTTCTTCGCTACCAGCACTACAGGAGAATTGATGAAGGTTCGATTACTCCCTTTGTCAACATGTCCTGTACTAACTGAGACATTTCCTCTTTCCTTTAGATAACGGAGGCCTTCGAGGAGGTTGGCGTATCGGTGTTGTGTCCCCGGTATTGATGCGATGTTGCACAAGAGAGGTTCTTCCCATTGACTGTCCCTGAACTGCAAAACAATCTTTGAATTCATGTAAAAACTGTCTGAGTTCTTTTACCTCACCACTTGAGAGGTCGTTAGAAGATCTGTTCAATAATTCTTGCAGTTCCTCTGGTAATTTGGAATTATCCAAAGCACTGGATCTTCGTTGCGTCATTCCGGCTACCCAGGCCACAGGAGACAATTTGTCTGGGAGCGTATTGCTTTGTAAAGTGATAGCTTGATCCAAAATATTTGTCACTCTAATAGGTACATTTCCGGTTTTGTCAGGTTTTACTAAACTTCTGGCAATTAGTAGGGCCGGTGTGCTGACTACCTGGGGTTCGAATACAGAGCACTGGTTGCCCCTAGTATCTACCTCGGTTCTAACCATGATGATGTTTTCGGAGTTTGGCGGAACATTACGGCCACTTGGTTTATGACGTCCATCGATTTTTCTGCTGTCGTCATTGTTGATAGCATTACCTCTTCGCCTCCGATTCTCAAGACATTGATTTTGAAGTCGACTATAAATCCGTATGCATTCATAACGTCCACACCAAGAATTGCTTCATCCACAGTGTCTGCAACAAGTACTTGATGATTAAACTCCAAGTCGACCGAGGTGTAGGTGTATCTCCACTTTTCCATACACTTTTACAGGCCGTCCAATAGCTGTTCGCAAGCTGCAAGAGCACCAGATTGGCTTGAGATCTTTCACCACGTCGGGGCGCACAATAGAAACTGTTGCGCCTGTGTCAACTGTAATCGAGGTTGGCCTTTCTTGAACAAATCCGGTAACTACCAAGCTCCCGCTGTTTTTCTGAAGTGTAGAAATTACGTATTGTCTAGGGGCTTCGTTCATCCAGTTAGTCAGCACACGCCCCGTTGTACCGACTATTGTTCGTTACCCTGCTGCTGAATTCTAACCCGACAATCTCGTTGCAGATGTCCAGGTTTCCCATATCTATAACACTTCAGTCTTCCATCCTTTTGTATTTTATTCTGTGCCACCGACCGTCGAGTCTCTGTTCCTTGTTCTTCTTCCTCATCGTCTGCCGTCGTGATCTTTCAGCGCACGTACTTTATGACTTGTCCAACCAGACGGTGATTTGGCGGCCTCAAATTGCAAAGCATGTACCAGGGCGTCGGCACTGTTCTGGTGTCTTGCCATTCGTAACACATGCTGTAGTTCGTAATCTCGGACACCGGCAGTAAATGTGTGCATCGCAAAACTCGTTCGAAAATCTTATGGCACTTCAGGGTAGCCCAGTCTAACTAGTCTGTCGATACTTGCTTCAAACTCTTGTAGGCTGTCCCCGGCATGTTGTCGCTTTGCTCTCAACTGGGTGCAGTACACATCTCGCAAATGTTTATCAGCATACCGTAATTCTAGAGCTTTTATCAATTCGGCATAGGTGTTTTGGCTGTCAGGTGGCACTTTCTGTAGTAATTCCGCCGCAGGTCCTTTTAATCCTAGAACGAGTGAAACAGCCTTGTCTTTCTCTGTCCAATTATTTGCGCATGCAGCAGCTTCAAATTGGTGGAGGTACGTTGCCCAGTGACTGCTTCCGTCAAAGGTTGGAGCTTTGACATGAACTGTCCCTACTGCAGGTAAAGTGGCTTTCTCTATTAACTTATTTTCGGTGTCTTTTTCTGTCTTTATCATTGGTACAGTCTGTTCAGAAATTTGTTTTGGTTGAATCTTCATGCACTGTTCAACTTCACTTTTAATTTGTTTTCTTATGTTTGCCATTGAGTTTTCTACTGCAGATATTTTCGTTGACATAGCTTCTTCCACAGTCAAGACAGATTTTTCTACTTCAGATATTTTTGTAGACATCGATTCTTCAACACTCGAGACAGATTTTTCTACTTCAGCTATTTTTAATGTCATTGATTCTTGAACCTCTGATATTTTAGTAACTTGTTTGTTAAGCTCACCTCGTAGGAGAACCAATTCTGCGGTACTATGTTCTTGCATCTGTTTCTGTTCCTGTATTAATGCTTTGATGTCTTCTGTTTCACACTTTTGTTCCTCTGCCTCCAGCAGGAGGATTTTCTGTCTCGCTTCCGCTTTCTCGTCTTGTGATTTTTCTGCTTCTTCCGCCTCCTGTCTGCGTTTCTCATCCTGTCGTCTTTCTGCTTTTCTTCCTGTGTCTGCCGCAGCAGCGTTTGGAAAGCTTCCATCATGTGACTGGCATCCATTGTTTTCCGATTAATTACGAATTACACTTGTCTTGTACAAAGTGTCCACTGTTTCCACTGTTAACCGTTCTATCCCAGTTCTGACACCACTGTTACGATGGTCTACTTGATCGTCATAGGGACAGTGGAAACAAAATAAGTACAAGACACCAATTAAGTCACTAATCACCAGCTGTAATTTTCACAGTTAACAGTTCATAATTAACAACACAGTCTCTTATAACAAATCAAATAAAAATTGTTCACACGCAAATAAATGTCAACTAATATTAAAACACAGTCTTATTACAATATACCGTCCGATAATAAAACACAACACTTAACTAATAACCACTTGAACGCGCACAGTAATGTCGCCCGATAATAACTCTCGAACCGAACTGTAAATATATCGCTGCTATAGTGACTTAAGGCTGATGCTGCCATGTATTTATAGCCGCCGAAAATCTAGACGATTCCTAATTGTGTCTTAGGGTCCGTATGAACTACATAATTAACTGCGGCCTTGACACAGTCCGCACAGCTGGCGGCATCAAGAAGACTCTCGCAAATGCGTCTACAACCACGTACGCCAACCACAGTAGAGCGAGATTCTTCTGACACATTCGACAAACACGTAGATTGTTCTGTGATGTCATAACAGTATTGTTCATTTAGTTTCAATTATTGTAAAAGCTTGGTCTTATCTTTCTTCAGAGTGTATATTTTTTAAGTTAAGCTGTCCATCAATATCATCTTTCTGCGCCAAATTTCATAATACATTCAATCATCACAGAATGATATGATGCGTTAACCATTATATTTACACTATTATTTGGTATAACAATCTTTTTAAAACATTATTTTGATGTAACAGTTCCTAAACACTGCCTTTGTCAAGCAGTGGTTTTATTCTGGTTGACAGACTTGACAGAAATGCTTACTGAGATGTTTTTATTGTGGAATCACTCTGCAGTTTGCTTTTTGTGTGTCCTTCATGAAACCATGTTTCATCAACATAACAAAATATAAAGATCTCATTTCTGAACTTCTTGATTGACTTCAGTTTCTTTGGCACATCAAAATACATATTGATTGAAAATTATACATAAAAGTTTTTTTCTAGTTTCAGATCCCTTAGATTTTTAAATTCATGGAGGCAGGCACACACTATATGTTGTAAATCGGAATCATTATTTCCTTTTAATAATACAGTAGACTCTCGGCTATCCGACTCCCGCCTATTCGACCTCCGGCCTATCCGACCCGCTACTAAAACGTCATGTGAGCAATCCCGCCACGCGGGCGAAGGCGCTTACGCGTGAATCACCAGTTACCAATACAGTACACCAATTGATTCATGTTGTAACAGGAAAGTTTCGTGTTCCTACTTGAGTGTGTAACAGGTGCATCAGTCAGTCTGTATCCAGAAGTCAGTCTGTGCGGTTCAGTCGTTCGTGGATTGTTAATTTGTTATAAAGTGTGTATACAGTATTGTTGGTGGCTTTTATTTTTAAGTGAAATATGGGTGACAAACGAAAGAAAGTGGTAGTAACTTTGGAAGAAAAACTGCAAGCAATAAAAAGAATGGATTCTGGTGAGTCGGTAAACAAAATTGCACTGGAGTTAGGAGTTGGAAAAACTACTGTGGGTGACTGGCGAAGAAATCGCGTAGAGATTGAAAAATGGTGTTCTAAGCAAGCAAGTGGCAGTGGCGTGAAAGTTAGAAAAACTATGCAAAAAGGAAAACATGTGGAAGTTGAAGAGGCTTTATATCTGTGGTATGAAAATGTGAGGGGGAAAGGATTGACGGTTTCAGGCCCCTTGCTCCAAGAAAAAGCGATTCAGTTTAAAAAACAGATCGAAGGAGACGATGGTGAGTTTACTGCCAGTTACGGGTGGCTTGATTGCTGGAAGAAACGTTTTGGTGTTTGTCAGATGACGATTAGTGGTGAAGCATTGTCTGCTAATAAGGACACTGTCCCTGACTTAAAAAAACGCTTTTTTGACCTGCTTGATAAGGAAGGTATTTCCGGAGAACAAGTGTACAACTGTGATGAGACGGGTTTGAATTACCGTATGTTGCCGTCTAAAACACTAGCGTCTAAACAGGAAAAGGCCACACCAGGGTTCAAGAAGAGCAAGGACCGCGTTACAGTTTTAGCTTGTAGTAACGCAACCGGAAACCACAAGTTGAGACTGACCTTGATTGGAAAATCTCGCAAGCTTAGGGTTTTTAAAAATCTTAAAGATTTAAGTTCTTTGCCCCTGCATTATACCCATCAAAAAAAGGCGTGGATGAATGGAGAAATTTTCAAAAATTGGTTTGAACAGGAATTTGAGCCACAAGTTGAAAAACATTTAGCTGAAAACAATTTAACAAGGAAAGCAATCCTAGTTTTGGATAACGCTCCTTCACATCCAGCAAATGACCAATTAAAAGATGGAGACATAAAAGCTTTGTTCTTGCCTGCAAATGTTACATCTATATGTCAGCCAATGGATCAGGGAGTGCTCCAAGCTTTGAAAAAGAAATATCGACGTAGGCTACTAAGCTATATCATCGCGACAATTGATAATACAGAAGTTGTGACGGCACTACAGTCAGTAGACATGCTTGACGTCATCAGATGGGTGTCCGAGGCATGGGATGAAATTTCATCTTTAACACTTGTGCGATCGTGGAAAATTTTGCTGGATCACAGAGCCAGTGATAAGTGGGAAGAGGTAGAACAGCAATGTGATGTGGAAAATGCAACTGATAACACTGCGCTTGTATCACTGTTAGGAAAAGTTCCCGGATGTGAGGAAGCTTCATTGGAAGACATCACAGAATGGTTGGCAAAGGACGAAATCGAAGAAATTGCAGACGAAGATATTGTAGTGATGGTATTAAATGAACAGCCGATTGAAGAGGAACAAGGTGATGAACCCTCCGATCGTATAACCCACTCCGAAGGCCTGAAGGCGATCGAGACGGCAGTGGAATACATTGGCCAGCAAGAAGAAGCAACACCAGCAGACATCATATTGTTACGACGGTCTACTCGATCGTCGTAGGTACAGTGGAAACAAAATAGGTACAAGACACCAATTAAGTCACTAATCACACCTTTAATTGTTACAGTAAAACAGTTCGTAATTAACAACACAGTCTACAGTAAATCAAATGAAAATTGTACACACGCAATAAAATGTCCACAAATATTAAAACTCAATTTTATTACAATTATACCGTCTGATTATAAAACGCAACACTTCAATAATAACTACTTGAACGTACACAGTAATAACTCGAACCGCACTATCAAATATCTCGCATTGAACTGAAAAACTAAGGCCGCTAGCCGATGTATTTATAGTCACGCTCACACACCAGAAGCTTCCAAACTGCGTCTTATCTCTCGTGAACTACGTAATTACTACGCCCTTGACACAGTCCGAGCGCCCGAGCGAAGCCCGGCACAGTCGAGAAAATTCTCGCAAAATGCGTCTAGTAGCACGTACACCACACGCTTACATCGAGATCCTTCTGGCATATTCGATAAACGCGTACATTGTTCTGTGCTGTCGTAGCAATATGTTTATGTAAGTGGAAGGATATAGCGGCGAGGAAAGAAGCAGGTCTCAATTACAGACTTTTTCAAACCTTAGACAATGTAAGTTTCATTTGTTCTTTCATTATACAGTACGTAGTTTTAGGTTATTATAATTTGATTTATATTAACAACTAATTTGGTTGAAAGCTTTCGTATAAATTAAAACTCATTCAACTTATTGTTAACTACACATTTTGTTTCGTCCTTCAAATGAAGGTTTTGTGAAAGATACTGTAGTTGCGAATTCTTATTTCATTTCTTTCTAATTCATTTATTACTGTACGTCATTTATAAGGACAAACTGATATGACGTACGCATCCAAATAGCAACAAGTACATTCAACGCAATAGGGTGGGGGTCATTGACCTTACAGAGGCTGGTATGCCTACGGCTCCGGTGTATCCGACTTTTTTGCTATCCGACCCGGCCGACCGCCACATTAGGTCGGATAGCTGAGAGTCTACTGTATTTTCTGTTTTTCATTAACAAAGAAAAATTAATGGGCATTACAATATGTTGCTGTTTTAATGAAGTCATCACTTTTTCTCAACTCGGTCTCTTCCCATTTCTTATGCTTTCCTGACATAATGAGTTTTCTTGTTTACATTTGGTGTACACCAGTGGCAGCTCGTATAGGGAGGGCAAAAGTGCGCAGCCCTCCCACTAAATTTGCAAATTAAACTTGTCAATAATATAACTATAATGTGTAGTATCCTTATGTGAAAGATATTTTTGGGGCGACTAATAGCGATCACCCGATGTTTTCGGCATGGTCCCGCAGCTGGACGCTATCACTGTCGCCCTCCCTGCATAGGTGGGTCTTACGGGGAGCGGAGCAAGAGGACGTGTACACATGTATATGCTTTTAAATCAGCAGCAGCCATTACAGGAGGGGCTCTGCCCGCTGTCTAATTTAGCGGCTCTTTTCATAGAGAAGTTCTTTTCACTCAGTAAAGCGAACCAGTTCTTTGAATCAGTTCATGAGCGGATCGCCCATCTCTATAGAGAACCGGAGCGTTGTTCAAAACTTCTCTGTTTCTGTTTAAGGGCATATATTTTCTCTTGTGTTTTATATAGTTTTGATTGTGTTCTTGTTGTATTTTTTGTGTAAACGTAATGTTCTAATAATAACCTTATTCTTTATTAGGCAGTGTATTCTGTGTAAGATAGTGTTTTTGTCGAACCTTGTGTAGGCTACATAAATGTGTAACTTATTCTGCGTAGTGTGTAGGCCCGAGCCTGTGTGTTCTATGCGTATTTGTTAGAAACAAATAGGGTAGGGAACAAATATATTTTATTTAGCAATGCATTCATTTAATAACATAATTTATTAAGTATTTAAGTTTAGGAACGTGAACTGCTTACGTTATAAATAATTTCAGTTTCAAACACTGTTTAAATATTGGTAGTTTGCAAGGTAGGTTTTTGATATTAACAATACTTTTAGTAGTAAAGCAAAAGGTTCAATTTTACAATTATTTCATGATAATAGCAATAATTTAGTTTCTACTGGTGACTTTTGTTCATATGGGTCCAAAAAAATTTGCCCCCCCCAGTCAAAAACATTACCAGCCGCCACTGGTGTACACTAAGCAGTTTTTTTTTGTTCAGCACACGAAACATACATTAAAGTATTAGTACATAACTGATACTTTCAGTCAGCGGTGAAAAAAATTAAAATATGGAATCAAACATAAAGATAAATAAGTAAATATCACTATAGTATTGACGACTCGGAACACTAAGTTTTTTATAAGTAAAAACGTAAAGTTTTACCTTACAGCCTAAACTGGCTTTCACCTATAGAAGGCTTCATCAGAGGCTGTCGTAGGTAGCGCTGTTCGTCTTGTTGTTGGCGACGGAATAGTTTTTGGAAAGATCGAAGCTGTGTGTGTGTGTGTGATGAGATGTGTTCGAATAATGCGTGCGATTTGAATTGTGTCTGTTCGTTTAGGATGTCGTTTTTATTTGTTTTTGTGTGTTTGTATATTTCTAATTGTTCTCATTGAAGCAAACCACACATATAAAAACATCGACAATAACATGAACATTCTACACGTACACACAAAAGGCCGAAAACTAGACACTCTAGAACAATTAGAAATATACAAACACACAAAAACAAATAAAAACGACATCCTAAACGAACAGACACAATTCAAATCGCACGCATTATTCGAACACATCTCATCACACACACACAGCTTCGATCTTTCGAAAAACTATCCCGTCGCCAACAACAAGACGAACAGCGCTACCTACAACAGCCTCTGATGAAGCCTTCTATAGGTGAAAGCCGGTTTAGGCTGTAAGGTAAAACTTTACGTTTTTACTTACAAAAAACTTAGTGTTCCCAGTCGTCAATACTATAGTGATATTTAGTTAAGTAACGGACACGTCATGGACAATGAAATCCAAGATAAATAAGTGTTGTAATGAATACTACATGTCACTTAACATTAACTGATCACACAGCTGTCACTGTATAGATATTCAGCACATGCACATAACACATTGCTGTGTGTACTACCCCGAATCAAAGAAGCAGTGTCTGAAACACATGCATTTGTTTACATAAGGAATAAACTAAGAACAGAAGTATTCATCATATACTAATATATGTAAATTGCCTAATACACTTGTGCTATATAAATGGTTAAAACTGTATATACAGTAATAATAATAATTTATTTAATTACCTTAAAGAAAAGTGCAGAGAATAAAATACAGTATTTAAATTGCAATACATTTGTAAACAAGTTTTTCACCAGTAATGAACGAGACCTGAGACGTGCAATTGTGTGGGGGGGGGTATGGCAACTCATCACTTTGTTAACCTGGATTCAGCATAATTATTGGCACTCGGAAAATTAAAAAATATCAGCACTTTATTGTTTTCCTTCCTTCCCTTTAGTGATAAAAAATTGTGTATAAATATTTATTCTGGTATTATTTAGTTTATATTAGAACAACATATTATTTATGTTTTCTGTTTAGTTTTAAAATCATATTCTTTTTGTATATTTTACAGAAGGAATTGTGAAACCAGCTCTGGTTATGGATTGTGTTGAATTAGTTGTTGAAGATGATCACCTTGTTGAACATAAAAGACTTCCTGGAGAGAATAATGTGAGTAAAATGCAATCACATATCATTGTTTATCTTTTGTTTTAGCATTTGGGTACATGTGATTACAATAGTGTCTTAAACGTTTGAATTTCTGGCACCTTTTTAGAATTAGGTGAAATTTTATAGCACTGCTGAATACTATTAGCCTCAGTTATGTAGTTATAATAAATATCAGTTTGACTAAATGTTGAATCTGACATCTGCAGTGTTGATATTATACATACAGTATCTCGAATCTGTACCTTACAAGTTACAAAAAAAGTACCTTATTCATAACAATTTTACTTAAAATATTTTCATTTTAATACTTCAAAGTTTTGCAGCATTCTCTGATAGTTTTCTGATAATTGTACATGCTGCAGCACACTATTTGAAAATCTTTGGTCTGTGTAATGTATTATGATTAAGTTGGTTTGTATAGGGTTTGGCAACAGGATCTGACAATTTTCAAATTGTGACAATTTTCAGAATAACATGGAAATAAAAATGAAACAAATAATATGTTTAGTAGTTGCCATTTATTGTTCATACATTAGTTTTTAAAAATTAGACTCTGTTGGTGTTAGCAACAGCGCTTTATAAGATCCTGCAGTTTTTATGGAAATTCCCCATAACCCCTTTAAGCATTTCAGGATGGCAGCTTAAATCATTATCTCATTCCGTATTTTGTCCTTTGGTTCTTGAATTGTTTGTGGCCTCTTTCTGTAAACTCAGTCTTTTAAGTAGCCCCAGAGAAATTAATCTGGGTGAGCTATATCAGGAGATCTTACAGGCCACTGTAAATCACCAATTATTGGTATCAGCTTCCTGTTAAAGACTGTCTGCAACCACTCTTTGTTTCTCTTGCCATACAGGTTGACAACATTAAAAGAATTTTTTCATGGCAGGATACAATTTCGAGAAAGAATGTGATCATGTCTTCAAAGTCCATAATTCACACGGAACTTTTGTTGAGTTAAAATAATTGACTTATTTTCGATTACACGGTGACAATAAAAACATTCCTGCCTATTGATCACTATTAAATGGCAAGACTCTAGCTCATTCGAGCTATAATCAGTTATCTTCTCTAGAGTAAACATAGGAAGTATTATTTACCAGACAGGCACATGTTGAACAAAACTACACGTAGGCACAACAAGGTGTATCTGTCATAGTCTACCCTTTCCATGGCTGTATTTTGCCCTATTCACTGTGACTGTTTTATTACCCAAATAAAAAATGCATTGACAAAATAAGTGTTAATATGTATATGGGATTCAAAAATAAATTTTTTTCTTTATATGTGTACGTCATTATAAAATTACACAACAGGAGTATACACAGCAAAGTCTGAAACCTGTTGTTCACAGTTTGCAGTAGGTCTGACTCATACTGTTAAGTGCCTCTGCATCAATTGTTATGTTCTATTCCTTTACCTTACCAATTTCCAACACGTGACTTCTACTTACTGCGTGCGATCTTTTTACGCACTCGCCCGGATTACACTTTACACTGACTTACCAAAACAAAAGACTCCAAATTACTTATAGGTCACCACCAATATCTTTAAAGGACAGATATGGAGACCTTAAAACACTTTTACTTCTTAGAATTCAATTACTTACCAGGTTCGTTAGGCGAAATTTTCTATACGGGATAGGTGATGTTAATTTGGCATAATAATTGACTTAACGCATGGTTACGCTATTAATCCATTTTATTTATATTCATTTTAAAAAAATTAATCATTCTCTGTTTGTAACTCTTAACAGTTCATCAAACTCTTTGCTTTATCAACTCTTTAGAATATTATACGTTAAACATTTTAGCAAACCAAATTTATTACTTTAACTAATCGGTATACCTTGTATTTTATTAGACAAATGCCACATTTCTTTTATATTCTTTCTTTCAAAATATTTGGTATTCCTTTTTACTGTTCTTTTTACTTTATTTTTGAAAATACAAAAATATTGTTTATTACCTCCTTTCTAGGAAAACACATATTGAAAAAACAAACCAAAAAAACAACTTAAACTATTGTAACTCTATTTTTTTTTTTTTGAGACAACCCAGCTTGCTTATACACTCATTCACGCTTGTTACCCCATTTATTTTTGTTTTATTAAAAACAAGAGATCTCTTTTTTCATTTTAATTTTGAATTTCAGTTTTTTATTTTAATTGAAATGATAGGTTTACTTGGAAGATCCCCAAGGGGCAATGAAGTGATCCCCTTGGAAAATCCACTAGACTTTCATAGGTATGAAGTACATCTCAGTCTGATAGAAGATGTTAAGAAGAAAACAAGATCTCCAGAAGAACTAAAACAGATAACGCTAACAACAATCAATGAGAGATTTCCGGAGGAAACCTGGCTACGTGTATACACTGATGGATCCTTGCTGGATAAAGTGGGTTGTGCTGGAGCAGGAGTGTTCTCCTCATTGTTTTCTCACTACATTGCAGTGGGACAAAATAAATCAAGTTATGATGCTGAAGTAGAGGCTATCAGAGTGGCATTGCAAAACCTCATTTGGAGGCCAAATTCCTTTTCAAAAGCTGTCCTTTTAGTGGACTCTAAGTCTGCCATCCAGGCAACATTCTCTAATACAGGAGCAACATCCAGGAGCATACTGGAAGCAAGACGACTCACCAGGCAGCTTACAGCACTTAACAAGGAGATAGTTATTCAGTGGATCCCATCTCACATAGGCATCTCAGGAAATGAGACAGCGGACACCTTGGCAAAGCGAGGGACAATGCTCTACCACCGGGAAAGTACCCATGACTTCAGCACCCTAAGAAGACTAATGACAAGGAAAACAAACTCTCGCTTCCTGGAAGAAGCAAGAAATATATCAGAAAGAAAAACGTGGTCAGGGATTGAACAGTTATGGAATAACAACTGTAGAAAACCCAGGAAGGAAGCAGTCGCCAACTTTAGACTGGAAACTGGCCATGACTGTCTCTCAGCGCATCTCTACAAATTAAAAATTTTCACCACAGAAGAATGTGTATTGTGCAGGAGAGAATACTCAAAAATGAATAAAAATCATCTATTGGAGTGTGTGAAGCTGAACCGGGAAATGCAAGAACTCAGAAATTACAGTGGTCTTTATTGGGAAGCTCGGTACCAAATGGGTTAAATGTAGCAAGGGGGAGCCATTGGAAAACAACAACAAACAACAACATGATAGGTTTACTTCCCTGTTGTAGTAATGTAGAGCACGTGTCAAAATCAGTCCACTTTAGTTCACTTGTTTATTCCGAAAGTTAAATTTGGAGCACTGATGACTATCTGCCGTTTCACTATTTTCCGCTACATACTTTATCACACTTTTACTGGTATCACTTTATACTCCATTTATTACATATTTTGGAATTTTAATACGTTTTCGGCTCGCGAGCCTTTGTGTTCGTCTGGCCAGATGGGTGTTTTGTAGTCGACTGAGGCTGTTTTCTGCGCATACAGCGCGAAAGAATGTACCTGTGCGTGACCAAATGCCTGAGAACCTTGGCCGAGGGAATGCGCGCATGAGCGGGAATACACACCCTCATTGAAAGTCTGTATTCCAATGCCAATTCACACCCGTCTTGATGCTAAAGTCAATTCACCGTATACTCTTGGTCACAATTCCCAATGCGCCACTTACACTGATGATCACCGAATAATACAAAGATTGTTTTAAAATAATTAAAATTGGTTTTACCCCTTTTTGCCCCGTTACACAATGATTAGCTTATTATGTTAAAGTATGCAGTTGGTAATGTTGTATATTATAATGATAATAATAACTATAATTGTATAAAGAAAAAAACAAAAATGTGTGTGTGTGTGTGTGTGTGTGTGTGTGTGTGTGCGTGTGAATACTGCTAAAGGTAAAATGGAAAGTAGATCAGAAAGAGGACAAAAATAAATTACATCATCTTTTTTCAAGCATTGTGCTTGCACCATCTAGCTGTGGTACAGCTCAAAAATTACTTAACAGCGTGTATTTGGTTTTCCGTTAAATTATCTTTAATGCTGTCTGTTTTCAGGTGGGAATGGTTGCATGGAAGCTAACGTTGTCCACTCCTGAATATCCGGACGGTCGAGATATAATTGTAATAGCAAATGACATTACGTACCTGATTGGTTCGTTTGGACCAAAAGAAGATATTGTGTTCAATTTGGCCTCGCAGCTTTCAAGAAAACTGAAAGTTCCAAGAATTTATATCGCAGCTAACAGTGGTGCCAGAATTGGTAAATATCATTAAAGTGTAGTATATTTAATTGTGTGAATAGTGCTACTGTTATGCACTGAAAAAGGAAAAGAGAAGTTCAGTTATCTAAATTATTGTTCAATATTTTTAAGGTCTTGCTGAAGAAGTTAAGCAGCTATTTAAAGTAGCATGGGAAGACCCAGAAGAACCAGACAAAGTAAGTTAATTTAAGTATATTACAATTTATGTTTTAAATTATCAGTTTCAATATCATGTGCAAAGAGGTTTAGAAGTACAGATCGTTTGGTAATGAAATTTTCAGGTTTTTGCCTTTAGTGCAGTCAGCTAAAATTGTATGTTCTCATCATACACTTGTGAATATTTTAACTGGTACAGGTCTTGTTATATGAATGTCACCAATGTCATCATGATTCTGTTATAACATAATGGGAGCTGAAATAACTGATAAAATATTATTGTACCTGTAGTCTCATGATAGCATCACAGTGTCTCAGAAATAACATTTGAACATGTTGTGCTTTTCATAAAGTTTATCATGGTTAATGTTGTTTCAAAACTCATTTATCACAAAGTTAGTGTATAGTTTATAACATGATTTGTGTAATGATTATATTTTTTTTCTTTATAGGGCTTTAAATATTTGTACCTGTCTACAGAAGATTTCACCAAAGTTTCAACAATGAATTCAGTACATGCAATTCTGATTGAAGATGAAGGTGAACCTCGCTATAAGATCACAGACATTATAGGTAAATTACTTCTTTAATAATTTAGTCAGAATCTGTTTTAAGACTTAATGACCAAAGTAAAATTCATGTTTCTTTCCAGGGGACCAAGTCTATTTTTCAAATCCATCAGACTTGTAATCAAGTAAAAAATAGTATTTAGTCAGCCATTTTCCTTTTTGAATCTAATAATATAAGAAAATATGAAGCGGTTGTATATGCCTGCTGTGGACCCTTGTAGCGAGTTAATATAACTTTTGCCGTGTATGGACTGTGATGGGCATATATGACAGCTTTGTTTGTGTTGACATCTAATGGCTCCTATCCTACCCAAGCTCTTTCCCAGTCATGGGAAGCTACTGAAGTAATATGCAATTACTAAAATTTGATTACTCATAGCTTCCTGTATGTGTTTTTGATGTTTGCCTCATACTTATCATTTGAAAAAGGATAAGTGGCGGATGGTGCCCAATATCACTATGCACAGCCACTAACACTGCAACTCTGTTGACAACAAACTGATTCACACTGTGCTAAAATAAAGTAGTACAGTCATTTCCTCTTTTCACATTCATGTTTCCTTTCAGGTATACGCATACGCTGTGCAATGTGTTTTTTTTTCTTATTTCGCTTTTTGAATGTTGGCACGTTCACTTTGTTGTGCAAAGAGTGTTCTCTTAGCAGTGGAATATGTATCATTGCAGTTATTACATCATAATTGAAAACTGCCAAACATTTATCTTCGTTATAGTTTGTTGTTTCTGTAATGTCATTATAAAAAAACTGACAAATTTATCTTTTCAAACTCAAAGGCTGATACATCTGGCATTGGTGAAAAGGAAATCACATTCAATTTGAGGTGAAGCTATAACCTTACTTACGACTTTCAAAAATTATCAAGACTCATATAACTAGTTGATCATTATACATAAAGAAATAAAGGCATAACCATTATACACGAAGGTATTTATAATGAATGACAAAGGAAATAATATTCATAAATGAAAAACAACCTGTTACCAAAAACAACAACAATAAGGATTTTATAAAGTCGAAGATGTGAGCCCAAATACATTTTTGTGTTCACAGTGATTAAAGATGTCATGTCATACAGAGAAATCGGCCAAGAAGCAGTCGTGTACCGAGACAATTTTTCTGAATAACATTTGAAAGGTCGTATATGCCCACTGTGGTCACCACGGAGAGAGTTAAGAAGCGGGTGCATATGCCCACTGTGGTCGTTAAAATGTTAATACTTCTTGTGACAAGTAAACTACTGTGTATTACTTTGCTGAATGCAGTTACAACAGTTGGGAATATGTACAATGGCTTTGAATAAATAATTCCCTTGACTGCATTAACATAAATTTAATTAATGTTTTTATATGATTTATTACAGGAAAGGAAGATGGTCTTGGTGTAGAAAACTTACGATATGCTGGTATGATAGCTGGAGAAACATCACAAGCATATAAGGAAGTAGTGACAATTTCAATGGTATCTTGTCGTGCTATTGGTATTGGATCATACCTAGTCCGACTGGGTCAAAGGGTTATACAGATTGAAAATTCTCATATCATCCTGACTGGTTACAGTGCCCTGAACAAGGTATGTGTGATTAATGTATCAATCAGATCTATACAATAAATACATAATAATGAAATAGTTAAAAATTAAATGTTGAATATTGTTTGAAACTGTTCTAAATGTTACAGCTCCTAGGACGACAAGTGTATGCTTCAAATAACCAGCTTGGAGGAATCCAGATTATGTACAATAACGGTATTAGTCACAAAACAGAGGCCAGAGATTTGGATGGCATTTATACAATCATGAAATGGCTCTCTTATATTCCTAAGGTAAATAACTGCCAGATAAAGAATTTGTCTTAGATTCCTAATTTTCACATATATTTCTGAATGCAGTAAGTTCTCAGTTTAATGGTCTTCTGATTGAACAGAGGAAAATTTGCTATTACATTCCTGTTTGAACAACATGCACAAACTGTAGAGCACCATGGTTAGTTAAAGATAGAGGAATTTCTAACTGTAGATTCATGTGTATAGTTCCCAAGTAAAACACTCATCTCACATAAAAGAGTGGTGATCATCTTATTACAGGAGAATCGATATCTGTTTTAAGTCAGCGAATAAAGATTAGTGTACATCTTTGATAGTGGCATTTTTTTGTAGTGTAACGTTTTTAGTACTGTAGATATTTTTGCATGCTCGTGTTCTTTTTACTCAAAACCTACTTCCAGATAACTCATGAAAGTGAGTATGTCATTTACATAAATTATAATGACATACTTATTTTGTACCACCAATTCTAGTGCTACAGCAAACCTTTTCCCTTTTTCTTGGTTACTCAGTGAACTCTTCATTTTTTTTGCCTTTCGATCTGGTTTATTTTCCTTCTGTCTTTCTTCATCTCATTTTCAAAATTTACTGATTCTGTATTTTGAATTTTAAGAGATTAACTGTAAGAAGAAACTTGAATAAACTAAACATTTTTAAACCACTCTTACTTACTAACATAGCTTGATTTTGATTGTTTGTACATTAATATATAAAAATACTTTACCCAGTTTGCACTGTATGCAGCCTCTATGAAAATTTCTCAGAAGTGTTGGCTTTTTTTAATGTGAATGTTCAAGCATAAATGTAACTAGAAAATACATGTATCCACAAAAGTGTTGATGTTGATTATTTGAGGTAATCAAGTCTCTGCTATATAAACGTACTTAGATTTCAGAATAACATAGTATTAATAATACATATTTCTTTTTGAGATTTTGATGATATTTCTATTTATGTAATTGATTCTACTTATGCACAATTTGTAAACTTAATTCTCTTATATCACCAAAGAAAATTAAATAGTTACAGAATTAACATTTAATAACATTATAAATGATCAGTAACTGTAACTACTACTACTATAACTACTACTAACTG
The DNA here is from genome assembly GCA_034769895.1 of Magicicada septendecula. Classification (NCBI taxonomy): domain Eukaryota; kingdom Metazoa; phylum Arthropoda; class Insecta; order Hemiptera; family Cicadidae; genus Magicicada; species Magicicada septendecula. The sequence continues at coordinate 264,322,766 of CM068376.1, forward strand.
TAACTGTAAGTGTAACTACTACTCTGTTACTACTACAACTAAGAATAATAATTTTTTATTATTATTATTATTATGTTATGTGCTAATACTATTCACAGTTACACTTTTAATTCTACATTGTGTATGCTGGTATTATAATACATATACTTCAGTGTACTGTTATTCATTTATATATTTTAGTTTTTGTTGCACTTTGAGCGTTAATGGAGTGTTGTCAGCTTCTGCCCCCCCTCCAAATTATTATGTAATATGTGATTATTTGAATTAAACCTATTTATTACTATAACATTATATGAAAGTCAAACTGTACTTGCGTAGCACAATACATTATGATAATTTAATACTAATGTAATTCCACAAAGAATGTAGTTCAGGTATTGCCATAAATCAGTCTTAACTAAAATGCAGTTTCTTGACTTCTTGAATATTACAGTCTATGAGAGTTTTTATGTTTCGGCAGGATTTTTATGCTTGTAATTTTTGACAGGATAAAATGTCACCCCTGCCGATAATTGATCCTGTAGATCCTATAGACCGAGAAGTGAGTTATATGCCTACAAAAACACCGTATGATCCACGTTGGATGTTGGCTGGACGACAGAACCCTAGTGAGTAATGTCTTTTGTATACCATATCACCATGGTTGATAATTGGCACACACAAACATACACCAAAGAATAATATACAAATAAAAGTTAATACTACTCAACATTTCCATGATAATCGCTTTGTGTGTTATGCATACAGATTGTTTTCCTTGCAAATTTCTTAATATAGTTTGATCATGATTCATTGCATAAGTTCACAGTTCATATTAATCAGTACTGTCATCTTAAGGAAGGTTTGTTCTCTGTTATGGTTTAGTATAAGCTAATGTCTTAATTCTATGACATATAATTATCAAAAGTAATATTAAAATCATCTGTTCTTAAATACACATAATTTTCTTTATAAGTACGTATAAGTATTAATACTTTCTTAGAAAAACTATTATAGTTTCTTTTTTGTTGGAGATTTTTGGTCGCCAAGCATGTGTAAAACCCTTACCTTTAAAAAAAGTTATTGAACATACTAAAGATAACAAGACGTTTTAGTGTATAAATCAGTGAATTAAAGGAAATGTAAATAGTCTTGAGTTGTTTTTTTTTATTTTGTGTGTTTGTGGAGGGGTTGAGGTTGTTTGTATGTGGAAGAGTTAGTTATTTATTTAAACTATATTTCAATATCGGTAAACAAATCAAATATATCTAAACATGTATAAATTTTTCTTGTGGTACTTTTGAAAAGTTACAGATAACTTAAAAGATAAAATATGTTGTACAGATAACAGTTCTGAGTGGGAGAGTGGATTCTTTGACTTTGGTAGTTGGGAGGAGATCATGCAGCCTTGGGCACAGACAGTTGTGTGTGGCAGGGCTAGGTTAGGAGGCATTCCAGTTGGTGTAATCGCTGTTGAAACACGGACTGTAGAACTCAAGCTACCAGCTGACCCTGCTAATCCTGATTCTGAAGCTAAGGTAAATATTTCTCATTTATCTATATATATCTTATTGCAAAAGCATGTTAGTGGAAATTTGTTTGTGCGTGCACGTGCGCGCGCGCGCGCGCGTGTGTGTGTGTGTGTGTGTGTGTGTGTGTGTGTGTGTGTGTGTGTGTGTGTGTGTGTGTGTGTGTGATACTCCTGTGTATCTTAAAAACATTATCTTGTTGAAGAAGAAGAAGAGGTACATCACCTTGAAACGTTTGGGAAAATGACAACGAATAGTAAGTTCATAAGTGAAAGTTTTATATATATTATTAAAAACATTATACCATCTTATTTATATTGACTTATTTACTGAAAAGTGTTATAAATGATGGTTTTAGCACAGAATCCTTAAAATTGTTTACATCATTTGTAAAATGTCAGTACAAGTTGCAATTTTTTAAATATTGAATCAGGTAATATGATGTGGAACATTTCATCCATATTCACAGTGGGAATTGTGGGCATGTACGTTGTTGTGTGTACACATCCGCTTCTTCTCTGTTATTTTAAGTGTGTTCTGTTGAATATAATAGATTATATTCTTTAAAATTTAATAATGTGCATTTAAAAACATGTCTATCCTGGATCTGTCAACAGCACCCAGATAGAGGATGTTGTGTTGTTATTGTTAATCACCCAAGTTCTGAACGTATCTATAAATGTTGCCTGCATCATATTGTCATTTAGTATCTTTAACATACTAGAAATTGTGTTTCTCTATAAGGTGTCAATGTAGTTGATAATGTAAAGCTTTAAGTTCATCCTTGAGTAATGTAGTTGTAATCGTACCATAGGAGAAGCACCTGAAGAACCCCAAAAATCACCGGTTCGCAACCACATTTTTTTATAGGCCGGATATGGAAACCGCAACACTGTCCCCAATAAAAAAAAACATAATAACCGAAATGTTAAGTATCCACACAAGCCGTTACAGAAGAGTATTTTAGGCCAGGGCGCGGTGACAAATAAGAAGATTTAATATATAATCATCTTATTCTAACAATTTTTATTAAAAAAAAACCCAGGTATGCATTCTTTCACAGGTGAGATTACTATAATATTTGCTGTTGTATAAAGAATTATCGACTGAATATTTCCCTTATAACTCACTTGTAACTCTGCTTCAGAATTATACTAATTACAATTATCTAATTATACTTCCACCGAACTTGATCACCCTTTAGTGTAGTTGAAATCAAAAATTAATATTTGAATTCAAAGGTATTATGCCAAGTCAGATAGAACTAGCACTTTCATTTAATTACTTTGTATAAATTAACCCCCTACACAACACACACACACTAGCCTTTCTATTAGTTTTATATTTACCCTCTTATTGATTTCTTTATGCACATATTGTATCACTGTATAAATTTGGACACTCACCTGCCTTAATATTTGAGATACCTAGTTACTGGTTTTGAAGGAATACTGCTTGCTGCTATAGAATTTGTCGGTTTTCCTTTGTGTTGAAGGAATACTGCTCATTGATGCAGAATTATCGGAGTTCCTTAGTGATGACTTCATCGACCACCTCAGATAAGATTGCATCACTGAATATTTAAAAACATTTATGTTATCAGCAAAAGTTCCTTTTCTCAAATAATATTCAGTTAAGTTTAGACACTTTGTATTTTAATTGCACACTTAGAAAGGTATAACTCCATAACCATACTGTAATACGTCCTCGCTCCATATTGTGCAACAAGACACTATCAAATTTATTGTTTAGTTACTTTATCTGAATTTTCTTTTTCTTAACCTGAAATAATTTGTACACTCCTCTAATTTTCAAAATGATAAAATAACTAAAGTTTCTGCTTCTACAAACACATGGAAAACAGTGTTTCAGGCAATGTGGCTGGCCATATTATGCCCTTAATTTTGTTGTCGTTAATTTTTTTTCTGCAGAATGTTCACAGTTTTTGCCAAATCAAACATTGTTCTTCGATTCCCTCATGCTTTCACCCCAAAACATTTTTTGTTTATATATACTAAAAGACATGTTTCATTTACCACAACATGGAGGAGTTGCTACTCCTACAGCAGCGACTCATCAGGTGAATCTGCTAGAACTGTTTTTAAGAGATCACTCTGCTTGGTCTCAGCGCAGATGTTAGGTCTCAACTATGCTTACATAAAACTTTGCTTTCATTATCTTCTCCAGTTATGTTGCCAAACTAATTATTATTTATCCTTCGGTGACTTCTTGCTTACATAGAAATATAACAAAATGTAACACTTAATAATTATATGACCACTCCCAATCACGTACTACCTTTCAGTATTGCAACAGAACTGTCAATTTATGAATAGGCGCGTAGCATATATTTATCATATGGCACGCTTTATGAATAGTCTGTACCATTACATAGTATCGATAGGTGTAATACTCTAGGCATTTATTGGTGTAAAATATGTGCTGTTTAGATATTTTGGCTCTACAAATTCTTTGACTTTAATTTTTATAGCTTTGTGTAGTGTAAGTTCAAGTGAAAAACATAATAGTTCACATTTTTAGTTGTTAATAGATTTTTGACAGTGGTTGGCTCACAGTTGAACATAAAGGCTTCGTATTGCTAGTTTCATGCATGTAGTTCACAGTGTTTGGTGTCCCAGCAGGGATTACTATACTCTAGTGAGCAATGTATTGTGTTAAACAGTAGATTTCAAATTGTTTTTGTGTTTCAGACAATATCTCAGGCTGGACAAGTCTGGTTCCCTGATTCTGCTTACAAAACAGCACAAGCCATTCAAGACTTTAGCAACGAAGATTTACCATTAATAATATTCGCTAATTGGAGAGGGTTTAGTGGTGGCATGAAAGGTTAGTGATTTGCAAGACCATCACGATAGTACGAGGGCTGTCCAGAAAGTAACTTACGTTTTAGAATAAATAAATTAAAAAATGAAAGAAAATTTTTTTATTTACACAGTTGAAAACTACATTCTTAGATTATTTTTCCACATAGTCACCATTCAAGTTAAACCACTTATCATAATGATTTACGAGTTTTTGAAAGCCCTCATCGTAAAAATCTGCTACCTGTGATTTCAGCCATTCATTAACGCCCGCCTTCAGCTCTTCGTCGTCTTCAAAGCGCTGTGTTGCCAGCCACTTTTTCATACGCATGAACAGGTGATAAAATCGGTGCCAGATCAGGGCTGTATGGGGGATGATTGAAAAGCTCCCATCCAAACTTTCCCAGAAGTTCTTGTGTTCATGGTGCTCTATGCGGTCGGGCATTGTCCTGGAAGAAAAATACCCCGGAGCTCAACTTCCCGCGTCGCTTGTTTTGGATTGCTCTCCGCAACTTTTTTAAGGTTTCACAGTAAACCTCGGAGTTGATTGTGGTACCCCGTTCCATAAACTCTACCAGGAGAACCCCTTTTCTGTCCCAAAAAAATGTCACCATCATTTTCCTTGCTGACAATGTCTGCACACACTTCCTCGGTTTTTTGGGCGAGCGAGTATGGCCCCATTCAATGGATTGATTTTTTGTTTCACAATTAACGTACCTAACCCAGGTTTCATCCCCCGTTACAGTACAGTCCAGTAGAGAATCACCATCCTTGTCGTAGGCATGAAGAAATGACAATGCTGATGCCATCCGCTGGTTTTTGTGCATTCCTGTTAACATTTTCGGGACCCATCGCGCACAAAACTTATGGAAATCAAGCTTTATCGTGACAACTTCATGAAGAAAACTACATGAAATTTGAAGATGTACACTTACGTTATTTTTGAATTTATAAATACGATATATCTCACAAATGTGGTTATGTATACAAAAACTAAGACGCCATCTATGCAATTAACTAAGTCATGGGCCAGAAGTTCGTTACGCGAAGTCATAGGAAACGGAAATTGCTTGAAATAACAAAACAGCTGTTCTAATTGTTACCAATGAAATACCCCTTTTTATTCTTTACTTTGTTACATAACATTTTTTAAAACCAACTGTAACCCTTCCAAAAACATAATGTGTAATAATAACTTTGATTAAGTTTAATGATTATATGTTTAAATGATTATACAATAATAACATGTATATATTTATATTTATATAGTGGTGCTCAACCCAGCACTTAGAATAATTACGCACGCACACAACCACTCACACTTTCATTATCATGGTACAACTTATTTAAATTTTGGAGCTCCTTAAATTTAGATTGAAATTTTGAATAATTTGTTAAATGATTGATTTCTACAATAACATATATTGGGAAATAAAGGATTCAAAATATATAAGGAACGCTCTCACCAATGTAGTGTTGCTGGTTGTTCTCGGTTTGCACGAACTTCGCGCACCGCGAGTTCGGCGAGTTTTTCCCGGTCACATCTTGAAGTTGGCGCACTGTACTTATTATATTTATATTGTTTATTAACCACCTACAGTGGTCTAAAAAGTTAAAATTCACTCGTAAGTGAATGGGCGGCCGGCCGGCTCAAATCAGAGCTGCAGATGAAATGACGGCAATTTCTGGTTGAAATCTGCGGAAGTGGGGTGTATTGACGTCACATTCCTTTGTCTAAGTTGTTGACATCGCCGTTTGTAGTTGTCAACACATTCTCCGCCTCTGACGTAACGAAGGCTTGGCTCTGCTTATCTCAATAACTGCACACTGTTTTTGTGATGTGACACCGTTTTTTGTCATGAATTAGTTCAAATCCTGGCAAATACTGTAATATAGTCCACTCACCGTAAATTCTATATAGGGTGTTTGAGGTTGGGTTGGGTATGTCAAAAAATAGGAAAATACAATATTTATGATCTCGTTACCATATTTTATGTAATTATACAATGTACCATGATTGTACCATCACAAAACCCCCTCAATGAAAGATGGTGTGACGAAGCACACAAACTTTCATTGACCCTTTCATACTTCCTAAAGGGATCAGTCAGGACAAGTCGCCACAACCCCCTTACAATTTTACATAAAAATAACAATAACTCACCCTTGGTCTGGTGATGAGGACCGTACCTTCATGACCTTACTGGACTTCTCCTGCGAGATCCCAACACCATAAGGCCACTTAGGCTCTTAACGCCCCTGCTCTGACGCGTTGGCCAGCTCAGGACCGCTGTCACACCCCAAACACTGAAACAATTTATAAAAAATATTAATATAGTGGCTTATTGAATCACTCCATCCTCAACTGATCTGGTTCCCCTTAGCTAAGTGCTGGTTTGTGCCAATAAGCACTGGGTTGGCTTAATATATTTTAGTATGCTTAATAAAATTATAAGATTATATGTTATAATCTTCAAGAATTAAAAAGAATATTATACCAAAATTGAATAAGATATAATTGAAAATATAATAAGAAAATTACACATTATAATCTCCCAAATCTGGAGAAAAACAAATTATAAAAGAATTAATAACTCTATATATTTATTTATTGAATACTCTTAGTGCATGATAAAACAAAAAAATTATTATTAGTGTTATTATTAACAGTTAATTATTTGGCTGATAAATATTATTAACAACGCCATTTAAAAATTTTTTTTTCTTCCCACACATATTATAACATCATGTTAAAAAGTCTTCAAATAAATACATAATACATTAATAATTAACACTGATATATTAATAATACAGTTAATACATTTTAAATACTCAATCATATTTAATCATATCTAAGATATGCATTAACATTTGTATAATTTACTTAAAAGTTGTATTTAAATTAAAATTTACCATTTCAGTTATTAATTAAACATCAAATTTATTTATTTATAATAATAAAATACATTTTGAACTTATTGTTACTATTCATATTACATTATTATTTCATTATTCATTTTCTACTACCTCTCTCCTCTGAACTTTCTATCTACCTAACTACCTAACCTTTCACCTTCTATCTCTGTTTAGTCTGGATAACTCCTATATTCACTATACTTCATTATATAATTTTACTCACCTTCTTCTAACTAACCATCAAATTTACCTATCATTGACACCAATATCTCAATTATATACTTCATTACTACTTTCATTTAAATCATATGGCACCGCTCGTCTTTGCACTGGGTTGGGTGTTCCCTAACTGGCTATATACATCTCTAATATTTTGCCCTTCCAAATAATTCGGCAAACACTCCCTTAAATTTATGCTAATACCTGCCACAACACTATTGGTTGGCTACTCTTTATCACCTCACCCCCACTACAGAATTCATCAACAATAATTATATGTATGTACCTTTACTTAAACACCTTCTCTACAAATAATCACTAACTACTGTGTCCCTAACTATCTAATAATTCTCTTTATATTTTCTTAAAAATTCTTATCTTTCTAACTCCATTTACATTAATTACATAACTCACCTGCATTTTATCTATACCAAGGCTCTATTCCTGTTTAAACACTTACTATAATCATTGACAATTCTCTTATAAAATTCCTCTCCTACCTACTTATAACAATACCTCTTTTCAAAATTCAAATATAATAATTATTTAAACATTCATTATTATTCATTAGTAATTAATTAAAATATTATTATTAAACATGTTACATATATAGAATATATAATAATACACACTGGGGTACCTGTAATACATAATACACATCAAAATACATGGATATATAAATACAGTTAATACAATAAAATATACACTCCAACTTCATTATTGTCATTAATCGAAATCAGTCCATAACAGTCCAATTCAAAACCACTTTGCACATTATTATTTAATGTTCATATCACAATATAACAGTCTATCCACCATCATTAAACAATAAACGAATCTTAGGTCTATATAAATTCTTATTTAATACATAGATTTTATTATTTGTAACATTATATTTATATTCCTGTATGCAATTGTTATTAATCAAATACTTCCAGTTACTATCAAGTAGAGTTCCGTTTGTCTTAGTATCATATGTCATTAATCGGTTTATACTATAATTATCCCCATAATATTCCACCACAGGTAAGTACCTAATGTCTTTATTCTCATTTCTTGTTATTTTCAATTTATTGTTATTATCAGGTAAGTAGTCATCATTTTCATATACCACATATAACCCTAACCTTTCTAACAGTTGTCTGTAATTTTTTTTTACTTTAAATATTTTTATTACTCTCTTACTCTCACAATATCTCTCTATACTTTCTCTCTTAATACATTTCTCTCCATAACACCAAAATACACTTTCTCTCTCCAAATATACAAGGGTCCCTATCATAAAATCGTTGCACCTCTTAGGTACACAAAAACTAAAAGAAACTTTATTTGTAGAACTATCGTCTATCAAACTACATGAAGACTTGTCTTCACCCCCTAATACAACATTAAAAGAAAATTCTACCCCCTGCATTCCTTGTACTAAAATACTTTCTCTCAACTTTCTTTCTGACTCCATAAACTCAAATATTTCATTGTCATGCATTATATTTTCATTATCATGTTTATCCTCTTCTACCACCACAATCTTACTACCTGTATTATTTGTATTATCTAGAGTACATTCATTTTTGGAATTATCAGTTTTAAATAGGTTATCCAGTACAGCATTTTGCTGGGTACTACTATCTAGTACTTTCTGACTTTCTAATTTACTTTCTACCACATGTAACTTATCTAATTTTGTAATCAGCTGGTCACATTTTTTAATAAGTTTTTCGTGACTCACTTTTATTTCATTCTTTAATTCATTGAATTTAATATTAGAATCGATTTTCTGTTCATCTAGTTTTTTATCAAAACTGTCAAATTTATTTAATAAAAGTTGCATCATTGCATTAGTTTCATTCTGCTTACTATCTAAACTAGTTGAAATGGATGTATTGACTTTCGTTATTGCTACAGATACAGGCGTATGCACCTCGTCAATCTGACTAGTTTGAGGTGTTTGTACATCCATCTCGCCAGTCAAATTTACATTAGTTGTACCTATTTCTAACGTAATATTGTCATTAGTATTCATTTTGGCAATTGTGTAATGCACGCATGCATACAATTGTATAACCTAATTGTGGGGTTATGTTTACGAATTATAAAATTTTGTCTCCGTTACCTCAAGCAATTTGTTCCGTTCTTTCTAGGCGTACATTAGGTAATAATATGTTTAAATAATACCACCTAATGTCCCTGTTCGGGCGCCACCTGTACACTTACGTTATTTTTGAATTTATAAATACGATATATCTCACAAATGTGGTTATGTATACAAAAACTAAGACGCCATCTATGCAATTAACTAAGTCATGGGCCAGAAGTTCGTTACGCGAAGTCATAGGAAACGGAAATTGCTTGAAATAACAAAACAGCTGTTCTAATTGTTACCAATGAAATACCCCTTTTTATTCTTTACTTTGTTACATAACATTTTTTAAAACCAACTGTAACCCTTCCAAAAACATAATGTGTAATAATAACTTTGATTAAGTTTAATGATTATATGTTTAAATGATTATACAATAATAACATGTATATATTTATATTTATATAGTGGTGCTCAACCCAGCACTTAGAATAATTACGCACGCACACAACCACTCACCCTTTCATTATCATGGTACAACTTATTTAAATTTTGGAGCTCCTTAAATTTAGATTGAAATTTTGAATAATTTGTTAAATGATTGATTTCTACAATAACATATATTGGGAAATAAAGGATTCAAAATATATAAGGAACGCTCTCACCAATGTAGTGTTGCTGGTTGTTCTCGGTTTGCACGAACTTCGCGCACCGTGAGTTCAGCGAGTTTTTCCCGGTCACATCTTGAAGTTGGCGCACTGTACTTATTATATTTATATTGTTTATTAACCACCTACAGTGGTCTAAAAAGTTAAAATTCACTCGTAAGTGAATGGGCGGCCGGCCGGCTCAAATCAGAGCTGCAGATGAAATGACGGCAATTTCTGGTTGAAATCTGCGGAAGTGGGGTGTATTGACGTCACATTCCTTTGTCTAAGTTGTTGACATCGCCGTTTGTAGTTGTCAACACATTCTTCGCCTCTGACGTAACGAAGGCTTGGCTCTGCTTATCTCAATAACTGCACACTGTTTTTGTGATGTGACACCGTTTTTTGTCATGAATTAGTTCAAATCCTGGCAAATACTGTAATATAGTCCACTCACCGTAAATTCTATATAGGGTGTTTGAGGTTGGGTTGGGTATGTCAAAAAATAGGAAAATACAATATTTATGATCTCGTTACCATATTTTATGTAATTATACAATGTACCATGATTGTACCATCACAAAGAAACTCTGTAATCATAAAGCAGCAATTTTCACGGATTTTTTTATTGATTTTCTCCACCAATTTGTTAGTAAGAACACTCGGCCGGCCACTCCGCTCATCATCCTGCACATTGGTGCGGCCATTTTTAAACAGAACACACCACTGCCTTACTCCTCCCTCACTCATTACGTTCTTCCCATACACCTCACACAGTCGCCGATGAATGTCCACCGGTGTGCAGTTTTCTGCTTGCAGAAATCGTATTACTGAGCGCACTTCACAGCTCGCGGGATTTTCAATCGCAGCACTCATTTTAAAAATTATTATTGAAGCACAGAAACACAACACAGACCCATACCGGCCTGACCTGGATACGTACTGAGTCATGCCTCCCGTGTCACGAAGATGGCGGCGCTAGCCCCTCCACATTGCCTCCCACACTGAAACGTAAGTTTCTTTCTGGACAGCCCTCGTAATTGTATAATAATCTGGTGTAATTATCTATTTTGAGAAGACAGTTATCTTTATTGCCCAGACAAAAAACTTAACTGCATATTGTGTGTTCTAGCACTTTTTAAAATATGTTTCCCATTTAGAATTTCTAATAGTTGTTTATTTATTTAATTTTCTCTTGTTTTAATTTTATTAATTTTACTTACTTGTCTTAATTTTTTATTTGTTTCTTCAAATATTTGCAAAAAAAAAATACAATAACTTGGAAGCTTTTTACTATACCTCAACAGACATCATATAGGTCAGTTATGGTTTGTTTTGTTACGATGCCATTAGTTAAGGTTAGTTATATTTGTGTTGGACAGGATTCAGTGTCTGAAACATGTTGTTCAATGTCGTCTATTTGTGTTATATTTAAAATATGGTCATAAGCTATCACTGAATTCATTTTCTTATTTGGCTCAAGTACATGTTTCAAATTCTAATACTTGAAAGGTGCACAAGCATAGCCAATTACAAGCAACACTGTGTGTATGTATTGTGGTGCATAGTAAGTTATATAGGGAACCACTTTCACCTCAGCTTGGGGTATGTTTGGCCTACCATTCCTTGTCAAGCTGTTTACCATTCAGCCGGAGCTTCGTTCCCTCCAGTGGGTGGCCGAAACATCTGTATAAAATAAAATGACGTCTGAAGCAAGCAGTTGGCCATAAAATAATAATCTAGAAATTTTAAACGCTATAAATATTGAGTCCAGCCGTAGATAGCCTACATAATAGACTTGTATAATGAAATACGTGATAACTAATTAGTTCTTAATTTTACACATAATTCTTCATTTAATTCTTCTTGAACTTACTACATGTTTTAATAATATTTGCATTTCTGTCCATTTAAATACAATTATTTGTGTTATAGATATGTACGAACAAGTTATGAAATTTGGAGCATACATCGTTGATGGTTTACGTGAATACAAACAACCAATTATTATTTACATTCCTCCAAATGGAGAGCTGAGAGGAGGTGCATGGGCTGTTGTTGATCCAACCATTAATCCTGTACACATGGAAATGTATGCAGATCCAGAGTCCAGGTAAAGTATAGCATAAATCAACTTAATTAGTTTGCTTCAGTTCATACATTTAAAGTGGAAGTAATGTTTTGACATATTTGAAACAGTATAACTAGCTTCTTACTACCTACTATATTAATACTTCAAGATAATGCTAAAACATTATATTATTGCGGTCTGATATAAACAAATATAAATAGAAAATTTAGAGTGATACACTGTGATACCATAAACTAGTTCTGTGTTTCTTCCACTCCTAAAAGTATTTTTAAATTTTCAAATTGTCTTCTGCATGGTGTTTGACAAGGTTAGTGGTGCTTTTTGCCGTATACTTGCCCATTACTTCAGAATGTAACTTTGGGATAGTAAAACAAAATTACAGAGAAGTTCCACAAGTACAGAGGCTGATGGAAATGCAGATAGATAACTTGTCAGATCATACACCTTATGCAGTTTTAACAGGATTCTTATAAAAAAAGATGGAAATGCAGATAGATAACTTGTCAGATCATACACCTTATGCAGTTTTAACAGGATTCTTATAAAAAAAACTCAGGAATCACTATTGGGCAATGGAGGCCTCTTATGATTGTCTGTACCTCATACAAAAGTAAAATTTGTATGACTGTGACAGAGTGACATTTAAATATTTGTAACAACTGTTAATGGCTTTTTTTAAATTTTTCTTCAGAAAACTGAAGAAATTATATTATATTTATTATTAATAAATATCTTTTATATACATTTGTGTGTGGCAAATTAGGTATATAATTAATTTTTAAATTTTATGTAATATTTATAAATTGAAACTGATGCAAAAATTTCACTGTCTCAGAAACTGATGAAAAAACATTTACTTTTTTGTACATAAACATGAATTTTTTTAATTAATTAAAATTATTAGTCATCATATTATTAAAAATTTGTTTATGTCAATTTAGAATGAAAGAATTTAATTTTTACATGATATATAATTTTCAATAAATGTTAACTAGTCCCTTCACAGAAAAAAAGTGAAATATGATCATGCGTATCCAGAGTGTTAAATGTAACAACAAAATGATAAAAATTGTGTGTAAAGTTTCTTTAAAAGAAAAAGAAAAGTTGTGATAATTACCAGTGTACTGACTATTATCGCTTGGTGTCAAAGAGTAACTTGCGTCCTTCCATATCTGTATCAGAACTTGAATCACTACTACTATAGTCCATTCAACTAAAGAAGATCGCTGATTTTCAAAGCCTGCCATTGCCACAAAAGTAGAGCCAAAAATTAAAGAAACACATAGTTATAATCATCAATCGCTTTTCTTTAAGTGGTTTATATTTCATAATTTTACAGCTAAGTGTTTTTTCACGGTAAAGCAATATTTAGAAAAAGTCACGGTTTTTTCATTGTTTTACCGTAACTGCCAATTTTATGAATTTATTTCTTAGTAAGTAATGCCTTGAAAAAATTTTCTTGTTCAAGGATTGTTGACCCACTCATTCTACACAACATGTAAACATTTCAAGTTCATATTTTTCTTTTTTTACTAGTTATTAATTTTTTTCTAAGATCATGTTTTCTCGTAATCTAGAAACATTTAACAATCAAGTGTTATATCGTTTTGAAGCTTACAATCCCAACAGGTTGGTTAAATTATTGAAATTAGTTTAAGATGCTTTGCTGAATTTTAACTGTGCGATAAGTTTAGAGCGAAAGGTCAAGCGACGCGTACAGTAACAGGCGTGGCGTAGTAGACCACAGCGCAGCAGGTCAGCCTCATAGCGCCAGTTAGGTGTGCTGAATGCAGGGGCCTTCCGTAAGTAGGGAATGCGTTTGTAATCTGTTTGCGGTAAGCTTATATTAACCTAACAAACAAGGCTTTTCAGCCTCCCTGTCGGAGATATGAATAAACTGCCGACATTTTTTTATGATGCGCTTTAAATATTTTTCCAACTTTAATTACCCATGAAGTGCATTATGAATTATTAAAGAAAATAGTGATTAATCAGATGTCTGTTCGTATATTCTGGAGTCTGAATTATGTGTCCCAAAACATTGAAGTGACCAGAATTTATTTATTTTAAGACCTACGGCTACATAAACTTTTATATTTTTGTTAATGTCCTCAATAATATTTTTAATTATTGTTATGAATTTTTAACATTTTATATTTTATAACAATTAAAATTTCAACGTATTTTATGCGTTATAAAACAATTCAGGCAAAATAAAATTTCTTAAACATTAGAAAAATTGTACTACAATATTAATTACATAATTATATAGGCTACATACCACAACACAATGAAGGGTACTTAAGGTGATAGTGGCAAAGGTGCGATCCCCTCCAGAATTGAGTCATCGCCAATGTCCATGTCATCCTCTTCTGACTCTGAGGAAGTATTTCCCGTTATGTTTATGACGAACCGCTCTACTACTTCGTCAAGGATTCCCTCTGCTTCCCAGGCTTCCTTGGTCAGCTTCTCCACGTGTCGGACGACGTCTGCCCACTCCTTTTCGCCGATTAGCCCAAACCCTTCATTTATCAAACGCTCCACTTCCGTCAAAGTAAACTTTTTGTTGTTCCTTGCCACGTGTCCTTTTAACTGTGCCCATATCATTTCAATACAATTGAAATGGCAATGATAAGGAGGCAGTCGAATTATTTCGTGGCCATGACTTTTTGCCAGCTCGTCAATTTTGTAAATTGGAAATCTTGGCTTATGAGCCAAAACCATGTCTAATAATTCGCCTTTTTTGAGTTCTGGCCCTGCTTGCACTCCATGTCTCTCCAACCACTCAATCATCGCAGATTTTTTTGACGACATTGTAGGCGCTTTGTCTATTTGCACTGCGTGGTATGGAGCATTGTCCATAACTATTACTTAGTTTGGGTCAATGTTCGGCAATAGTTGCTCTTCAAACCACTTATAAAATCTGTTATGGTCCATTTCTTCGTGGTAGTCTCCTGTCTTCTTAGACCGGAACATAAGTAAAGCATTGGGAACAAAACCTTTTGATGTGCCGGCATGCAGGACAATGAGCCTGCCTCCTTTGCCGATTGGAACGGTCATTGTTCCTTCGAGAGTGTTGTCAGTCCATCCCTTACTTTTGCTATGACTAGCATTCACCCATGTTTCATCAAGCCATATAATTTGTGTAAAATCGTTTTGTTTAACACTGCTCAGATAACGGCAACGCCAAGCAACGATGTCTTCCCTTTCCATCAAAACGTTTCTACCGTTTACTTCGGAATAATGGAATCCCAGATCGCGAAGAATTGTCCAGAGAGAAGTTTTTGCACCGCTAAACAATCCTGTATTTGTCGCTGATACCAGCATTTTATCCAGTGTGGGGTGTTCACGACGTTTGTAATACCCGTAAGCGCATCCTCTTGAAACGGGTCTAGTTCGGTAACTTTGGCCGCATGTTTTCTCTCTTTCCCAGGCGTCGAGACGGAGCTTTGGCCAGCTTTAACTGCTGCTGATTTTTCACGACACATTCGTGTCACTGTTGCAGTTCCAATTTGTAAAGCTCGTGCGGTCCTCTCCGCTATTTTTGAAAAAGGTATTACAGGTTCACCAGTTTTTCAAGGTATCATTTTCTTTTTTAAAAACTCCCGGACACTCACGATCATTTCTCTTCCTTGACTCTTTGAATCCTTGAATTGAATTAGGGATCTTGGTAATGTCCAACGACGAGTAAAGGTTAGCATAATTCAAAAGAAATGTCTTAATTTCTTTTAAAATTTTGGCTGTTTCATTAATGGAAAATGTTTCATTATTATAATACCGTACAGCACAAAAACAAATATATACACAGCAGTAATATATCTCCGTAAAAACAAATAAATAAAAACTATTTATTTCGATTTATTAGATTTCGACACACAAGTTATTACAGTATTAACATTATGGTTCGTGTTGTTGTCGGCGCGCGGATAAAATGGACCCAGTACGGAACTGAGTGTACTCCACGCTTTGTCCGTCGCTTTACATTTTAGCGAAAGAGCGCTTCAAATATAAGATGATGTAAAATATAGTAGCTGTTTAAGCTTGTTTTCACTCAACTTGAACTTTCGTTAGCGTTGTCTTCTCAGTGTTGGCACAAATTTCAACTCTTAACAGTGCTCCCGTTTACGAGTTGTTCGAGGTCAACAAAAAAATTAATAACGCCTATAAAAATAATCGCAGAGAGTTCAAATGGGAATATGTGATGTAGGATGAATGTAAAAATAATCGTTGAACAGGAAACATTTGTTGACGCTGTACTTTTTTTGTAATGAATTATCAAAGTTGACAATCGTTGTAGATGGCAAGGCCACACTATACTACTGGCCGGAGTGCTGGAAACGTGACGTCACACTAGGCGCCGAAACGAAACACAGCCGCTAATGCTGTTTACTGTGTCGCGTGCTCAAATAACCTTTCCTACACACACCTGTAATGGTTTACCTGAACATGTCCTATATGGTTGTAATCTGTATGAACTAACAAAGACCTTGGTATGAAAAAATGTAGAGTTTTGTGAACAACAACAGTTATATTTAGCATTTGAGAAAGTGCAATTTACACGAAGGATGTAAAAAAGCTGTGAATCAAGGTAATTGACAGCTTATCGGGGAAATAACTTTTCAAGTTTCTTTATGTAGACAAACAGCCAAACTTTTGTATTGTACAAGATTTTATATCATGTATGATAAGTAATACCAGAAGCGGGGTAAGCAGGAAAATTAAAGAAATAACCGATTACTAACTGCTCAGTATTTATTTACAACAATATTTGATCATTTGAAGATGATGCATTACAATCTCGTATTGCCTTATGTCTAACATATTTACATGTAATTTAAAATCTACTTACAATATAGTTATTTAGACTAACTTAACAATTCTGTGTCTAACATTTATCTAAGTTAACGCTGAACTTGGCTAAAATTTGTGTATTTTTCTCTTTTTGTCCGATTTGACATAATTCTGAGCATCTTTCCTTTTTTTATTGAATTTGTCATTACGAGATTTTGAATAATTGTTTAATAAGATGTTACAAAAGGAAAATAAACATTTATCGATAAGTTTGTTAAAATTAATTTTACATATATTACAATTTCTCTGTGGATGATGGATGTCAATAAAACCTAAAACAGTGGATTTTAGCGCTACTCTCTGATTAGTGGACAATAAAAACTGTGTTTCGTATCTGTCAGACACAATTAATGTAAACACTTTGAAAGCTAAATTTAGTACTTCCATCACATAATCTGAAGGGTATTTTAAAGATCCTCTATTAATAACATTAAAATAGTAATTGTCCTTTTGTGGTATAACAGTAGACTCAGTATTTGTTGTAGTAAAGAAATCTGTACACCCAGTGCAAGAGTTATTTTTTAAAATACTGTGTACCAAGTAACCACCAATATAAACAAGGCCTAAAGTGTCATTTTCTGATAAGGTAACATCAGTTATGTCTACCTGCAGGTCATCAAAAATTTGATTACTGTTGTCATGCATATCATTACTATCGCTTTCTTCACAGTCTGCTGTGGAAATAAATAAATCTTTGATACATACTTTACTGTGTCTAGAGGAGTAAATATCAATCAAACTCAAAGTTTTTAGTTTTTTTTTTCTGATTCCAAAACCTGCTTGACTGATACATGGTAACATACACCACTCATTTGTCTATACTGGCTAAATCTGGCCTCTAACGGATCGGTCTGAAATTTGCCAAGTAAAACATATGACAATTTCATGTCTCCTAAGAGAAACGAAATAATCTCCATTAAAGTGTTAACAGTATGTACCAATCCTACATGTGTTTTATTGGTTAATTTTCCTCTCCTTTTAGCTTTTGTCAACTCCTCCCCTTGAACAACAAGTTCATCCCATTTAAGTAACCATTTACTAAAAGACTTCAAAAAAACAAAATTAGTATCTGTTACAGACTGGATTGGTTTAAAGTTTTCGTCATTAAATTTAACTCCCTTGTACATATGTTTTACGCTAAAAACAGTCACTGAACTATCTGTTATAATTGCTTTTGCATCCTGGTACGTAGCATGAAGTTGGCATGTTTTAATATTAGTATCGCAAATGTACGGAATGAAAAACAGTTGCAGCAAAACTTCGTATACGAATAGAAACACGTGTGTAAGTGTATACTGACTAAAAAAGCATTGGGCTGGTGGCGCGAAACGGTCCGGCGCCTACTGTGACGTGGCGCGTGGAGTGGAGGGGGTGACTCTGACCAGTAGTATAGTGTGGCCTTGTAGAAGGGCTAAAAAACAGTGACTTTTTTAATATATCTCTTAACGTTATGAAAATGAAGAATCAAAAAAATATGAAATGTACACGAGTAGCGCAGAAGGGAATGCCGATTCCAACAATATGCTCATTTATTTTTTGTCTTTGAAAATTTGGAAACGGCAGGCTTTGAAAGTCAGCGATCTTCTTTAGTTGAACGGACTATAGCAGTATTAACACTTTGAGCCCTGGCCACCTTGGAGGACTGCCTACTCCTGTGACATCAGCATTTTTCAATAAATTTGTTCGTAATTTAAAAAAACAACTTTTCACTTATTCCCAATGCATATGTACTCCCTCAAAGCTAAAGTAGTCCTGTTTTATATAATATGATATGTTGATAAACAAACTAAATCGAAATAAATAAATAAAATAAAACTGCCAGAAACTTACCTTTTATAAAACACCAATCAGAAGTCCAGGGTCGCCACAATGTTTTAGGCTATACATCGAAACCTTTACACTCTTCCTTAATAAAACAAAAGGGATAATTTTGCAATCTGACTACCCCCCAATAATTCAGAAGATACCCGGGAACGTTAGACGAATTTTTCAGCACAGAACACTAGGAAGTGGTTACGACGAAATAACTACACTAACACATGGTTATATGAGAACAAAACTTTTAATGTATTCTATCATTAATTATTCTTCTGAATAAAAAAATATTACTTATAATTCATGGATTAATCCTCTTTAATTAAAATATTCCTGTTTATTGTAAATATGCACAACACCGAACATTTATTTCACATCTTATACTTATTTTAATCCTTATATTAATTAAAACAACCCAGTTTGCTACGTTCTCGCATTCATACCTTTACAACCCCCCTTTTATTTTTATTTAGAGCGCTCTCTTAATTTAGAATAATCATAGCGGGAAAGAAATAGGTAGTTGTCTGTTACTTAACTTTGGGCGTACCTCTCCTCGTCACGTGCCGCACTCGATATATGTCCGAATGTTTTTTGTTAGTTCAATACACTTTTAGATGTTCTTCCGTCACTCCACTTACTCCATTCTTAAATATCGGGTCACTTATTTGTGCAAGTTTATTACTTTCAGCTAAAATTTAAAAGATTTCTTGGGGCCCACGAGTCTTAGCGTGCGTCTGGCCGCGGCGGCGGCAGTATGTCGACTCTCCGACGCTACCCAATCGTCGGTAGCAACTACATCCGCCAGCTCGCTCTCTGATTGGCTGATGCGCTCACGTGGCCGGTTAATTCGCCACGTGGTGGTAACTTCTGCCAACAACTTTGGGTTCACTATTATCGCCAACGGCACACGAGCGCAAACTTACAGCCGCATTCCAATGTTATCGTTTTGCGTACCAGCATCCGCCTGGCACGATGTGAATACAGGGTGTTACACAAAGCAGGTCTTAGTAGCCATAAAGGGTGCCCAAACAGATTGGCCCCAAATAATTATTAACTGAAATAAAATATTTAGACCCTTCAAAATTGCCCCATTACAAATATGTGTCCAATAACATGTCCTCTGTAGACATCTGAATTACACTATTTTCAAGTCTTAAATTTGTTTCACAGCAGTATTTCTGAACGTAAATATCTGACATCAATATTAAATTATTCCTTAGGCTTTCACGGCCGGTGTCATTTGAATTATGAAAGATATCCGGGCTGTTTGGCCGTGGTCCCTGGTTAAAAACAAAACCAAACGTTTCGGCAGCTCCACTGGCTGCCATCATCAGTGGTAAAATTTTCTGCACTTTGGGTGTCTACGTGCAGGCCCCCAAAGTGCAGAAAATTTTACCACTGATGATGGCAGCCAGTGGAGCTGCTGAAACGTTTGGTTTTGTTTTTAACCAGGGACCACGGCCAAACAGCCCGGATATCTTTCATAATTCAAATGACATCAATATTATTCATAAGTTCATTGAAACAATATAAATTAATGAAAATTATAAAATACTCGAGTCCCTAGTGCGGGGCCAATGAAACAATATAAGTTAATTCAGTTTATATTAAACTCTTACCTTAGGGTTCCATTCCAGAGTCGTACAGACGAACACAGCTGCAGATAGGTTATTTAGGAAGGACGGTAAAATATAACAACACAGTTTATTTTTAAACACATTTCTTCTGGTTTATTAAACACATTCTTACTGTGATAGCAATAAACTATTAGTATATTGTGTTGTATTAGTAATACAACAAATCAGTAACGAATAACCTAAAATCAAACAGATTAACAAAGGAAATCTTCCTTACTACTAACCTCTTACAAATTACTTATTTTTTTTTTACATGAACCAATACGTGTTTATATCTTTTCCCCTTACTATTTTCTTTTATAGAGCTCTTTAAACTTTTATTAGATAATATTAGAAAATTTTGCTTGAGATGTTTGAAATCTTTAATTAATAGTTTGTTTAATGGTACTTAACCAAATCCTGAGAAGTTCTCGCTGCTTTCACCACCACCACGTGTAAATTACCATTTCCTCGAGCACTTCGCACTTCAATGTTTCACACATTTATATGTCTTTCACCTTCCGTATTGAGTAGCTTTAAAACCGTATTCAACAGGTTACTATTTTTTGGTTATGTTTTCTTTAACAACATTATGTTGGCCGACGTACCTTGCGCTAGCGCTGATAGTTGTTTTTTCTTGTTAGTAGAGGTCACTCTACATTGTTCACACACTTTAACAGTTATTGTACTGGATAGGCCGACGATGTTTTCGGCCCATCTCACACGCCCGAGGCCACCGTTTAACTTGTTACTACACTGTATGCTGTTGCTTACTACTGTTTGACGTTAATACTCTGATGACAATCTGCATACTGTGTTTCACAAAGACTGCTGCTGGGGCTATTACGTAATACGTCTAGTCTGGCTGTCTAGACATCATTGTTTATGTTAACATTGTATGTTGCACTGGGGCACCTCACAGGTGAATGCTGACAATTAAAAATTAAAACTGGATTGAAATTGAAACTATTGTAGCCCACAGTTCTGTACCGTTACAATTTCATTTTTGGTAAGATGTTTACATGAATTCATTATAATAAACCATAAAACTAATACAACAAAAATTCAGTGCATGTCACAATAAGTATACAACACAAAATGGCTTTGCTGGAAATGCAGGTGTTTCTAAACAAGATAAAATATTTTTCAAGCTAGTGCTGCCCTCTGCAGTTGTGTAGCAGAACTAAAATATTACTGTTGATACCAAAAAAATCTACAGACATATCTAAAGTTCAATATAAACGCTGTTAAATTCATGGACAAGATATGCTTGTCCGTGGGATCTGAGAGTGGAATGACGGTGGGTCAATGTGTTTATGATAAGACATAATAGTAATAGTAATGTTGTCAGTAACGATAAGGGGTCAGTAATGTTGTCAGTAACGATAAGGGGTCAGTAATGTTGTCGAATTGGCATAGTTTTTCGTTTTTGATGACATGCTCAGCCCATTGATGTCACTTGTAAGCAGTTATTCCATATACCTCTTACAATTGTTTAATATCAGGCAACTTGTTATGGGCAAAAGTTGTGTTGTGATGGGCAAAATATCCTTTCAGTCAGCTGGCTCCATAATAATTCAGTAGAATTGAGAATATGATGTTAAGGAGAAAGTCAAATGCCATGCTCTGTCTGCAATATCATGTACAAACTTTATGAACATGTTTTTTTTTTTGCGAACTCTGTAAAGTCAAGTTTTCATGTAACTTACTTTTGAAATACTGAAATATATTTCTTTATAGCCATGTGACATCAGCTTTCTGACACACACACACACACACACACACAAACGTGCGCGTGTGCACATACGCTATTTGGAATATGTTCATTAGTCATGGAATGATATTTGGCTTTATCACACACACACACACACACACACACACACACACACACACACACACACACACACACACACACACACACACACACACACACACACACACACACACACACACACACACACACACACACACAATAGTACTAGAATCTATGACTTATTATTATGCTCAAAAATGAATACTGTTCAATTTCAGGGGTGGAGTGTTAGAACCGGAAGGTATCGTAGAGATTAAATTCAGACAAAAAGATATAGTAAAAGCAATGTATAGAGTTGACACAGTTTTAAAACAGTGCAAGAATAAATTATCAAATCCAGACATTAGTCCTGAAGAAAAGGCCAGTACAGAGAAATCCATGGCAGACAGGGAAAAGTATCTGACACCAACGTTCCACCAAGTTGCTGTTCACTTCGCTGATTTACATGACACACCAGAGAGAATGCAGGAGAAAGGTGCAATAAATGTAAGTATATATAGCTGTATGTAAGCAGTAACATACATACAATATGTGTATGAAATGCAAATCTAACACTTGCAGCATATAATAATGTAACAGCGGTTATTCTGTCTTCCAATATAACATTACATATATACACGTTACCAGTCAGATTTTACATGTAACCTTGGTTTAATTGTAGACTGTATATAAACATATACATAGATCAATTATATCAGTTTCCTTGGCTGTGATTAATTTGTTTGGATTTCTATAGGACATAGTACCATGGAGAAGATCAAGGTACATATTGCACACGAGGCTCGAACGATTACTACTTGAAAATCAAGTAAAGGCTCACTTACTGAAAGCACAACCAAACCTAAGTGATGGCCAGGCCCAAGCAATGCTTAGGCGGTGGTTTGTTGAAGACAAAGGAACTACTGTGGTAAGTGGTCTCTATTCTTTACCAGAAATTATTCTCAGAGACAAAGTTTCAGATATTCTAATCGAGAAACATAAGTTATTGTCTTAGAGATACTAGATGATAACAACTATTCAGAAATATCAGTGAGAGGAAATGTAGCATCCATTGTCTTATTATCTAGGTAGACTATGTTAAGATTAGATAACATATTTAAATATCTTTTCACTCTGACACTAGTTTTATCATAATTAAAATTGTCAGTTGTCTGAGAATTCTATAGGGGTAGTAATGTGAATGGGGTGGGAATAGACAGTGCAGTTTAAATCGTGTTCCACTGACACTCACTGCTTTAAGGCATAGATATGAGCTGCACTTGCTACAACTAAATTACTCTTGTAGCATAAAACCTCTGTATGCTTAAAACAGTTGACTTGTAATAGTGTGATTTATATATTTATTTTATGTATTGTATATGAGAACAGTATTCTTAAATAAAATTGACTTAATTGTAGACATTTTATTCTGTGTTGCCATGATTCAGGATGGATGTTGAACAACATACAGTCATTGATTCTAATATCCCAGAAAATAAAAAGGTTATATAAAAACTAGGTTCTTAAAAATTATAGTGAAGCCTAGACTATAGATACACAGCAAATTTTTATAACTAACCTTTATTTGTTTAAGGTATGAGGAGTATGTGTTGAAAATTTGAATATTTAATAACATATTTCTTTGTAATAGGGATACTTATGGGAAAATAACGAAGCTGTGGTTTCTTGGTTAGTGGAACAATTAGCAGCTGGACTGAACTCAAATTCTATTATTGCTAGTAATATCAGAAGCGTACAACGAGATGCAATTATCCAGCAAGTCAGAACAGCTTTAGAGGTAACAGATAAAAAGCTAATAATACCTTAATAATAATAATAAATAGATTCAAGTATGAAGCATTATTATATCTTCCTACTAGAAGTTGATTAATTACTTCATTTATCTCTTCCACTTCCACTTTCTATGTGAATACTTGTATGTGTTGAAATTATTGTGCGTGCGCACCAGTTATCACTTCCTTTTTAGTTTGTAAGCCTTTACATCTTTCACTTTAGTGTTGGTGGTTGCTTTTCTCAGTAATTCCATATATACCTGTACTATAAGAGTTTATTTCATGCAGTTGTTTAGCAAGTGAATTTTATAGACAGACCTGTCATTTAGTTGTCATACTTGTCTGTGATATGACAATCTTATACACTATATGAAGAAATTCTTACACCTAGTGAGATACAAGTCTTCACTGGCAGGGAAACGTGCTGCTTAACCCCATCTATAATTCTGACTTCCTCTTCCAAGGTTTTGCAATTACTCTTCTGATAAAAACTAACAGCTACAGCTTATAATTAGAGTACCACTGTTAAATGTACATATAAATATGCTTTCATAAGTTTTCTTTAGAAATCACTGTCACTAGAAAATTATCTTCTGCAAATGGAAATATTAATATGCAAGGTTTTGCAAATACTCTTCTGATAAAAACTAGCAACTACAGTTTGTAATTAGAGTATCACTGTTAAATATGCATCTAAATAGGGTTTCGTATGTTTTCTTTAGAAATCATTGTCACTAGGAAATTATCTCCCACAAATGAAAATATTACTGTGTACCTAAAAATTCAGACCTTTAGAGCTTTAATATAAATGTTTCTTGGTGCTGATTGAACTCATTTCTACACTCATAATGGTAGACAGAGGGTAGAGATCAATTATTATAATGTTGTTGTTAAATCTTCACAGTATAATCACAATGTAAATTGTATTGGTAGATTCAGTTGTACTGAAATTACTTCTGGATTGCTTAAGTTTTTATTATAAGGTAGTATTGCAGCAAACCACCTGTTTTTTTCTCTATTGAGGATTTAGTAAAAATGTCGGGTACTTTGTAATATAATTTTCTTACTTTAATTATTTACTTTTACATAAACACTTGTTAGCATCTATTTCATTCGGTTGCCTTCTTGCCTGGCTACCAACTATACGAAAAATTTGTACTTACCAGGGTTCATATAAGCGATCTTGGTGAGAGCAGATATGGTTGTTGAAATAATAACAATCCATTTACTTAAGTTCAATCAATTTAATATTTATTAGCATCTAAAAACAACATGTTTTTTATGTATTGATAAATTCCCATTTCTTTCTCTTTTATAGTTGCATGATTTTAAAATGTAGAAGTTAACGTTTCTTTAACAAACTTGGCTTAAAATTAAATTAAAAGAATTACAACTTTTGTGGCCACAAACCAGCACTTCTTGGTTATTTATCAAATATAGGTATATCCACACCCACACACACACTCATACTTTCATCCCGTACATATCCCTTACTTTCCCCTTATGAGCTCATTTTTATAAACGATTTTTCTATTTCTATTTTTTTGAATAATTTAAATTTTGAAATAGAAACTCTTGGTTACTCTTCCCGTCGGTTACTTATCTGAAATTTGAGTCCAGAAGAATTCATAGCACTCCTCACACACTACATCGGCTATCCCATAATTTTCACTGATATTACCCCGAGACTGTTACTTCTTTCTAATTTAAACAAAACTGTTATTCTGATATAATCACGTTTTATTTTTTACGTGATTATTTTGTTGTAAAATCACATTTTTGTACGGGCGCCCGCAATTATGTTCCAGAACTTTTTAACGGCTGTACAGCACGAAAGTATGAAAGTATATTGTAGACTGGGGCGAATTTTACTGCCTTGATTTCTGAGGTGGCGGGGAGTCACGTGATTTCATTTTATTGTTCTACTTGCGTTATGAAGCCAGATTTGACAGTGTCGTTAATTTAGCTCAACATTCCAAAATGACGTATTGCTGGGTTGGCCTGTGACGTCATATTTTGCATTGTTTAATATTCAAAGTTCACAGTTCATGTAGTTAAAAATAGCTGTCTCCTGCGCTCGATTGACGACCTTAACTTGTTCAGATTGCATACTTTGTTTATGATTTCCAAATAAAATTTACAATTATTATTTCTGTTTCTATTTCCCCCAAAATATCCCTGGGTGGGTCCCGTTACAATACCCCCTCAATGAGAGGGTTTATGCCGAAGCATAAAAACTCTCATTGACACTCGCGTACTTCCTAAAGGGATCAGCCAGGATATGTCGCCACAATCCCCTTTATGTTTTGTTAAAATTTATGGGTAACTTACCCCCCTGGTCCAGTGACTGCGGCCGCACCTGAATGATCTTACTGGACTTCCCTTTCGAGATCCCAACACCGCAAGGCCAGACAGGCACTTGACACCCCTGCTCTGACCCGCAGGCCAGCACAGGACCGCCGCCACAACATCACCAGGCACTGAAACATTAAATCAAAAACATCAAATAGTGGCCTTGTATAATACCCTATCCCTAACTGATCTGGTTCCCCTTAGCTGTGCTGGTTTGCGTTAAGAAGCACAGGTTTTTTTCTCTTAACTTCTAACATACATTGCTGAATACATACTTAACCTAGCATGATACATTTTAAATTTCAATACCAACATTCTGTGTACCCTTCTCTCATTAATTCTTATCCCAAATTCAAAATTATTACCCTGATTCCAATCAGAATTTAAATACCCCCTTCCAGTTACATCATTACAAATACCTTCCATTATATAATTCACATTTGAGAATAACTAAATTCATTAATAAAATTCCTCTTAAACATTTAAATCAATTACATAATCACAAATTACTTTTTTTTTTCCAAAATCGTTAATCATCTCCATAATACTCCTCAAATCAACATAAACATCATTTAATTATATCATAAGATCAACTACACATTCTACATCATCAACATAACTCAATTTAATACTCAATAAAACGTATTTACTAACAATTTAATAACCTCCTTCTCCATCATTTTTAATATCCCCCCTGATTAATCCCTTAACCCCTGATACCCCTCGTTACAAAAGTGTCAGTGACCTCAAGGAATTTCACCCATGTTGATATGACACAAACTCGCATAAATGAAGTTTCTCCCTCGCAGCATGTAACATTGCCACCGGCCATCCATCCCTCTATTTCCCCCCATGTCTGGACTGTGGCACCCAGTGGCTTCCACAAGGACTGGTTCGGCTAGGGTGTAAACATTATTTACCCCGTCCTTGCTTCGGCGTTATATTAAAATTTTGCATTACTGGTATCCGAGGACACCAGTAATCCTACTACATTGATTCATACGCCCTTAATACGGTTCTATCACCCCATTCGATGATAGCCGCTGTTCCATAGTTATGGTGATTCCCCTGATTTAACCCCCTGTTAATTTCTAAAAATATACCAATTTCATAGGCAACCAATCATGGTCAGTTTACAATAAGTCTGGCCACAACTGGTTGTCATCCAAAACCACGGTCTGGGCTGGTAAGGCCGGGACCGCCCGAAATGTAGGGAATCGCATTTAAAACATATTATACACTTAAAGTTAAAATTATAGGGATATTTTACAATCCCTCTGTACTCAGGCAAGAAAATTATCTTTAAAATTTTCATTATACCTAAAATTCACAAAGAGTAAAAGAAATCATTCTTCGTTAAAACAAAATTTCACAAACATTATCATTTAAATTTCACTGTCCATTTATCAGTTCCGTATTATCACCATAGCTTCACTATGTTCTTTTAATTAATCTACTAGCAAGTACAAATAACATTTTGTTTGATTCACACTTTAAAATTTTTCTTTTAATTTTCACCAGACACTGGTCTGCCACTTCTTATGTATTATATTTCATAGTATATCTATATTATAGAAAATATATCTGTATCATATTTCATATACTATCTACCATAGAGTTTAACCTAGGCACACACGCATACTCTTCAGCTTATCTTCCAACAGTTTTCTCTAACTACAAATTTTTATTAATTTTGAGTGTTTTATTTATACATAAAATCAATTTTCGTTCATGGATACTTGCCAATTTTTTTTTTTTTTTTTTTCACTTGATCCACGAATTTTAGGGGTCCCCCTCGCCATTCAACAATACAATTAAATTTTTACTTGCACCAATTTGTGGAGTAGGACCATCGTTGCTTTCACCCCCTAGTTGAGGTTACCTACAACCTTGGTCCACCTCCAAACAGCCAAAATCCACGGTCAGGGATGGTGAAGCCGTGACCGCCCGAAAATGGGGGAGAGTCCCTTCTGAAAACATACAAATATAGATTAACATTCATTCATTTAAAGTGACCAATATAACTTTAAATTTGTCGCGTTCTGTGTACCTACTATCTCCTGCGTTGCTTGGTTTCGCAACACGTATGCGTTATTCATCTTTATCTCTATCACTTCATACGGTCCTTCGAATAATAGAAAAAACTTCTTTATCTCTTTATCTTGCGCACTAGACAAATCGTGTCTCCTCACCAATACCAACTGTCCTACCTCATATTTGGTATACTTACCTTTGGCATCATGCCTCCGGTTTCTCCTTTCCCCTTTGGTTAGTAAACTTTCATTTGCTAGCTGGATTTTCACATTCACATCTATGGTCGGATTCTCCGGCAGATAATCGAAAAGTTGTTCCAATATTCTAGGCGGCCTTGTTCCCTTTATTAATTCATATGGCGTAAACCCGGTGGATTCATGGGTGGTACTGTTCAACCATTCTTCTACCTTCTTCACGTATAGTGGCCATTCACTATGCTTGGCGTGACAATAAGCTCGTGACCCGCTCTGCTTGGTTGGACTGTAGATGATATACTGCAGTATGCTTTGGTATGATGCCTTCCCATCCCAGAGTCTGCCGCCACCTACCGCTGATGAATTGGGGTCCGTGATCTGATAAAATTATTTTTGTTATTTCTTTTATGAATTTGCTAACTGCTATAATTTTTTATTGTTCGACTAAGCTTTTCGTCATTACTGACATCTTCAGGTCTTAAACAACCTGAGATGTTTAAGACAGGTTGTTTAAGACCTGAAGATGTCGGTAATGACGAAAAGCTTAGTCGAACAATAAAAAATTATAGCAGTTAGCAAATTCATAAAAGAAATAGTAAGGATGGCTGCTAATTTAAACAATACGAAGAAATTATTTTTGGTTTACCTATATTTACCATGTAGTCCCTCGTTATCTTTTCGCTTAGCACCCTGCTCGTCGCTCTCTTCACACTATATAACTTAACAAACTTGGAAAAAGTGTCCAAAAAAAAAAAAAAAAATACATTACTCCACCCCTACCCTTCGGCAATGGCCCATATAAATCTACAGCAACTAAATCAAATGGCCTCTCCACTGTAATATAATTCAACTCCCCTTCTACCCTATAATTCACTACCTTAGACCTCTGACATAAATCACATCCCCGTAACAACCTTCGAACTCGCCTCTCCATATTCTTAAAAACACAAGACTCCTTTGAAACATTCGCACACTTTTTCGTCCCAAAATGCCCGTACCTTATATGGCAATCCCAAATTAATTCTATCTATCAACCCTTCTGGTACAACCAATCTAAAATCACGCTCACCCCTTCTACTTTTTTGAACAAAATTCCCTGATATATTTGAAAATGTGTATTATATTCAGGCCCATCTAAATCCGCTTCTAAGCTCGCAATTATTTTACCCTATTTATCATCTGATCTTTGCATATTTTTAATATGCCTTAATTCCTCACCAAAAAGTCCATCTTCCCTTGTTAAACGAAAAATCTCTATCTCCTTCAGATCCCTCCCTGTTTTGTTTTCTGTAACATCTACCCTGGAAAGAGTGTCTGGTATTTTATTGTCTGTCCCTTTAATATACTCCCATGATAAATTGTACTCTTGTAAGGTTAGTACCCACCTGGTTAAACGGCTATGTGTTAACCTGCATGTATTCAGAAACGACAGTGCCTTGTGGTCCGTCCTGTTCCCCAAGATATAGGTGCGGAACTTTCCCACAGCAAACACGATACTCAGTAACTCCTTCTCTGTCGTTGTATAATTTCTCTCGGCTGCCAAAAGGGATCTGCTGGCGAAAGCTATTGTTTGATGTTCCTTGTCGCTATCTTCCTGGTATAATTCTGCTCCCAGGGCGACGTTGCTGGCGTCGGTCTGTAAATAAAAAGTTTTCAAGAAACAGGGTGATTCATCATTATCATGTTAGAAAATTTTCGTTTTATCTCCTCGAATGCATCCCTTTCTTTCTCTCCCCATTTCCACTGCTTATTCTTTTGTAAAACAGCACTTAGCCTTGACGTTGTCTGTGCGTAGTTTTTCTCTAGAAGTTGCACAGACCCAAAAAACTCTGTAGCTGTTTAATATTCTTTGGTTCTGGGAAGCGCATAATAGCTTCTACTTTATCAGGGTTAGCTAGAATTCCCTCTGGAGTAATAATGAAACCTGGAAAATGTATCTCAGTTTGCAAAAACTTGGACTTCTCCCAATTAATTGTTAGTCGCTCATTCTGTAATTTATTTAACACATGCTCAAGATGTTCTAAATGTTCAGAAAATGTTCTAGACCCAATTAATCTGTCATCAATGTATACTGTTAGAAACTCTAATTCTTTGGGTTGCAATATCATAGCCAAACATTTTATGAAACTTGCTACGCTAGTGTTAAGCCCAAATGGCAAACGCTTAAACTGATAGTTCTTACCGTTGAAGAGAAACGCAGTATACTTCAGACTCTCTACTGCTAATGGAACTTGCCAGTATCCAGCTGTCAAATCTAAAGACATCATGTATTTGACTCCGCTGAACTTCTGAAAAATCTCATTTATTTGTTCCGGTGACTCCCGGTCAGGTATTATAATTTGATTTATTTTTCTCGCATCTAAACATAATCTTACCCTCCCATCTTTCTTTATTACTACTACTAACGGTTTCAAGTAAGGCGATATCGATCTCTCTATAATGTCCCCCTCCATCATTTTGTCCAACTCTTCTTGCACTGCTCTCCTCTTTGAAAATGGTACTGGATAACTCCTCTGCATGTAGGGTGTGTTCCCGAACCTTCAACTCGCACACATAGTTCCTGGCTTTTCCAGGCAACTCCACAAACACCTCTTTAAAACGTTCCACTACTGCCCACAACTCCTGTCGTTGGGGACTCCCTACAACTCCACCTTCATTAAAAAATTTATCCGCCCTATTTTCCCATATTCTCTCATCACTCACATGCATTTCTCCCTTTTTACTCTCCACAATCTCTCTCTCGACATATATTCACTCTTGTTTCTATGTCTCTATCGCCTACCAGCTTCTGTATTATTTTTACTCCTGTAACTCTAATCTCATCTAACACCCGCTTAAAATTAACCCTGACTGGCTCACTCCCACTGTTAATACTTTAATATTCGTTTATTAAAATCAATTACGGCTTTATTTCTCTCCAAAAAGTCATTTCCCAGGATTACATCTAAGCTTAACCCCTTAACTACTAAAAATGTATTTTCAAACTCAGTTCCATTAATGAATAAATTTAATTAATTGTACTTGTTTAGTCACCCTTTTACTTCATACTCCAGTTACCCACTACTGTCACACCCGCAACTGGTAAAGATGGAATATTTTTATTTATTTCTTTTAATTCCCCCAGTACATTTTCTGAAATTACTGATATTTCGCTCCCTGTATCTATCAATGTCTTAAAACTCTTACCTTCCATTGTGACGATTACCTCCGTCAATCCGGTTTTTGTCTATAATTTCCGTGTTATCTTCCTCCAACAACTCCTTTGTTATGTCCGTCTGTATTATGTTACTCTGATATTCATTTGTTTCCTGGACCCTGTTGTTCTCTGTGGACAATGGTGGGGTCCTTGCTTCCATTGTCTGCCTCAGTTTTCCGTTCTGGCAGTGGTACTGCCCTGCATATACCCCCTCTCGTTCCGGTTGGTGCTTCCACTGCTCCTTGATGCTCCACCGCGATCATCTCCTGCTCGCTGTTGTACATTGTTCTGCGACGATGTTGTTCTGCTCCGCTGATCCGGCCTTGGTTTCCTGCATCTGAAACAAAAATTCTTGGCGGCGTAATTCTCTCCCGAGCATCCCATACATTTCCACCCCCCATCTCGACTATGATTTTCTCGTTTAATGTACGCATGTCCCTGTTGTGACCCCCCTCTGTGGCATATAATTCCCGCTGTTATTCGTACCTGGTTGGTTGGGATGACTACCTATTTCATGGTCCCTGGTGCTTTGAAACACGTCTAATATATTCTCTAATTTATTGATATCCGCTACCTCTCTCGTCATTAACGTAATTTGTACTTCCCTGGGCAGGTGTTTACTGACATGCCTGACGAACGACTGAAACGGCAATGGCGGTTCTAAGTATTTTGCTTCGTTAAAGATCTTCATCACATATACTGTTATGTTGTTATTATGTCCCCCAAAATTCCCTGTTCCCATGATTTTACTGCGTAATACTTCCTGATCTTCTTCAGACCAATATTTATTCCAGAATGCTACCTCAAAATTTTCGTAACTACCCCACTCTGTTCTGTGTACTTCAGCCCATATCTCAGAACTTCCCTTAAAACATTTCAAAATCTTTAACAATTGTACCTCCCAACTACTGTTATTGAACCGGTTAAATTCCCTTACCCTATTCAGGAACTGCATCGGGTGTACTCTCCGGTTATCACAACAAAACGGTTCGAGTTCAATGTCATCTTTTTCATCGCGAGTATATAATATCCGCTCCGCAACGTTACTTAATTTTTGGCTCACTGCCACATGTAATTCATCTTTAATTTCTACAATATCTTGTTCCATTATTCTAAATTTGTCATCATAATTATTTTCGTATTTAAGGTTATATTTATTCATAACCCCCACACTCTCTTGTATTGATTGTTTACATACATTTTCTACCTCCATTATTTTATTTTTAATGTCATCATTACTTTCGTTAATCTTATTTATACATTTACTCTCTATTTCTACACACTGTTCTTTAACTTGTACTTTGATTTGATCTGTCATTTGTTCGTTTACATTGTTTATTTTACTTTCTAGATTTTCTGTTATTTCACTGATTTGTTCATCGAACTTATGGTTTACTGATTCTAATATTTGTTCTTTAATACTATCACAACGTGTATTAATTTCGTGAATATGCTTATTAATATCAAAATTCTGTTGTTTTATTTCGTCTCTAATCTCATTTAACTTTTCACTAAAATTACTCTTTATTTCATTATTTTGTTCTTTCAACTTTTCATTGAAATCATTCTTTTGTTCATTCATGTTAGTGTTACTTCATCAAAACGACTATTTATTTTATCAAACTTTGCATCGAAATTACTCTTTTGTTCATCAAACTTATGATTTTGTACATCAAATTTATTATTCTGTATATCAAATTGGGAATTTATACTACACACCATACTATACAAACGTTTCAACATCGTCATCAGATTTTTTATTTTGGACCGGCGTTGATTGATGTTCAACGTTTTCCATTATTCTCGACTCGGTTTCGCTTACTTAACTATTTAACTGACTTTCAGTATTAATATCAGTTAGGCTGACTCCTCATTATTATTTTCACTCGTACTCATTTTGACTATCTAATTCTTACAGTACATATAAACAGATTATATCATAACATTAATACTTACATTTACATGTATCTTTTTAGTTACCTTAAACAACCATTCTGCTCTCCCAAGTCGCCCTATATTTACATAAAACTCATTTATGTAAATGTGCCAGTTCGGAAGCGCGAATTGTAATATAATTTTCTTACTTTAATTATTTACTTTTACATAAACATTTGTTAGCATCTATTTCATGCCATCTTGCCTGGCTACCAACTATACGAAAAATTTGTACTTACCAGGGTTCGTATAAGCGAACTTGGTGAGAGCAGATATGGTTGTTGAAATTAAGTCCATTTACTTAAGTTCAATCAATTTAATATTTATTAGCATCTAGAAACAACATGTTTTTTATGTATTGATAAATACAAATAAATTGGCCATTTCTTTCTCTTTTATAGTTGCATGATTTTAAAATGTAGAAGTTAACAACGTTTCTTTAACAAACTTGGCTTAAAATTAAATTAAAAGAATTATAACTTTTGTTGCCACAAACCAGCACTCTTGGTTATTTATCAAATATAGATATAACCACACCCACACACACACACACACACACTCATACTTTCATCCCGTACATATCCCTTACTTTCCCCTTATGAGCTCATTTTTATAAACGATTTTTCTTTTTTCTTTTTTGAGTAATTTAAATTTTGAAATAGAAACTCTTGGTTACTCTTCCCGTCGGTATCTGAAATTTGAGTCTAGAAGAATTCATAGCACTCCTCACACACTACATTGGCTATCCCGTAATTTTCACTGATATTACTCCGAGACTGTTACTTCTTTCTAATTTAAACAAAACTGTTATTCTGATATAATCACGTTTTATTTGTTACGTGATTATTTTGTTGTAAAATCACATTTTTGTACGGGCGCCCGCAATTTTGTTCCAGAACTTTTTAACGGCTGTACACCACGAAAGTATGAAAGTATATTGTAGACTGGGGCGAATTTCACTGCCTTGATTTCTGAGGTGGCGGGGAGTCAAGTGATTTCATTTTATTGTTCTACTTGTGTTATGAAGCCAAATTTGACAGTGTCGTTAATTTAGCTCAACATTCCAAAATGACGTATTGCTGGGTTGGCCTGTGACATCATATTTTGCATTGTTTAATATTCAAAGTTCACAGTTCATGTAGTTAAAAATAGCTGTCTCCTGCGCTCGATTGACGACCTTGACATTAACTTGTTCACATTGCATACTTTGTTTATGATTTCCAAATAAAATTTACAATTATTATTTCTGTTTCTATTTCCCCCAAAATATCCTTGGGTGGGTTACCCGTCCCGTTACAACTTAAAGGCTTCCATTAGCAAGGATAGATTTTTCTGTTATCATCTTGAAGGAAATCGTAACAAATTCTGGATCCTCCTTATGGAGCTCATTGAGAATGGCTTCTATTCTGCTGAAGGTAGTGTGATATCTATAACATAAATTTCTTTTAAAACAGTTTCTTAAAGCTTTTGTAAATGTATTAGAATTGTTTAAAAATGTCTATAACTATTGTGGCCTGCAGTCTCACTTTCGTCTGTGATTTTCATATCGTATTCATTACTTGTGTTCGTATCAGTTGATGTTGGAGTTGATGAAAACACACAAATGTATTTTTTCTTTACCACCCAATAGTGCAGTTTTCTTCTGTGTCCTGTGTCTTAGGGTGTAGTATGCCATCTTGGTAACTTATGCTCATACACCTGTCTGCATTTTTGAATCTAAGATGTGTAATATAAAGATACACGTATATACATGATTGGGCAAATTACTGTACTGACAGTTGCATTATATTTGTTAAATTGTGTTTCCAGCTTTAAAATGTTTATGGTTCCCATTTTAACTTTTAGTGTAACATATATTTAAAGATGACCGTGTTAATATTCAAGCCTTTTACATTAATTATTGTCCCATATTTTTATTCACTTTGCCGCTGCAAAGTCTATTAAATACTATTCACAGCAAATTATTTTACAAAAATCTTTAGAAACTTTAATGGTGATGCATATTTGTGTAATTTCCTTTTTTATATATAATAGGAGACACCAGATGTTGCTATGGATGCATTGGTAGAGATGTTCCAAGCACTTCCAGCTGCAAAAAGATCTGATGCAGTGAGAACACTATCATTTTTAGAAACTAGTTTTGCAAGTCATGAACAACAACAGCAGCAGCCTTCTGAACCAGGAGCCTCACAAAGTGAAGGTTGAATGTAGGCACCTGTATAGGATTTGTAGTAACTCACTCAGGTACAGTAAAACTCATTATCCTTGAACTATTACTGTAGTATGTAAATACTATACTGTAATCGTATTGTAGTATATAATCATTTTGTTCAAATTTACTGCACTAGAAATGTCTCATTGTTGGTATACATAGATGTAATATGTGTGTAAATTGGTAGTCTTAATAGATGCATAATCTAGGTTTGATAACTAATTAAGTAAGATGTCTTTTGGTGTATTAGGCAGTTGTTAACATTACAAGGTAAACGAACTTGCAATAAATTTTGCTTGAAGAATGAATAAACAGTTCTAATAAATGTAAAATGTTGACAAAAGTTTGTGGTGAGTCTAGTATTCATAAGTGAGAGGTTTACACATGGTACAAAAGCTTCCAGAACAGTTGTAAATCAGTTGAAGATGATGATAGTAAGATGAAGACTGAATTATTGCATTCTATAAACATGAATATTGATGAATTTACATTTTAGTAAATTGTGATAAACATTTGAAAGGTGTACTGCTATAATGACAATCTAGAAATATTGCCACAGAATTACGTTGATGCTCAGTTGTATCGTCCATAGTATAGTATTTTGCTCACTGTAGGTGTAATGTAATTTTCTCTTAATAGCCTGCTGTCTCCGCCCTTTATCTATCTATTTATATAGGCAATGGATAGGAGACATTGGAGAAGAGTGGTGTTGTAAGCCAGGTCTCATCTTGGGCTGTAGTGCTAAAGAAGAAAAAGAAAAGATCTATTTATATAGCTATATGAATTTAGTGGCACATACAGTCATATGAATTTCTGGTTTTAAATAACGTAAAGTTAATCAAACTACATCACTAGATGCTTTGGTCAGTAGAGTATTATTTGAGCATGTTATTTAATTTGCACGAAGTTATTCATAGCTGATGGCCAGAAATATAATTTATGGAAATTAAACAATGGTAACACCAGCTCAAACATGCTTATTCGAGAATGTTTTCTAGTAGTGGCTCAGCTTTTCCAAATATCAGGTAAACCCTTCACTCAAACTGCCAGCAATATCTCATGTTTTGGCTCCAGAAAGCACTTTCAAGAAATGTTTTGAAGATAAAAAATGCTAGCCTGTTTGTGCTACGTTCACTGGTGATTACTTTTTAGAAGACAATATACAGTACATATTGATATGCTTTTATTTGTGCTTGTGGTTGTACCTGTACATACACACTGTAAATGCTGTTCAGCTGCTTTATAAGTTTTAGTTTTTTACATGTGCGAAATAAAAGTCAATTTGTTTTCTGTTGATCGTTTTTGTTAAAAATTCATACTGCTGTATATCAAACAGTAAGCTGTATTTTTGGTAAGGCTTAACTAAATTGTTATTTGACAAAACCAGATTTTTAAAAATGTATGTGTTAATGTGTTAACACTTTCCAGTCTGACTGTATAGTATAGTCCTTCCTGTCTGGCCGATTTTGCCAACTTTCCTGTCTCTGTATTCTTAACACTTTTTATAATGTATTACAACATAACAAATTTGTTGTTTATTTAAATTTTTGAACCCCACGATTTTTGGAGCGCCAATTACAACAATACAAATACATCGATTCAAGTTAATTTAACTTGTGTAGCCTCATGCTTTTGTGAGACAATTATTTATACAACGCAAGTTAACCAATTTAAATGCATTTACATATTGTGTATTGAATTCATGGGTGTAATCGTAATAAGAAGATGATACGTTATTTCAGTTTAAAATCGTTCCATTATTTATTTATTTAAACAACATCTCTCATATCGGATATTAAATAATACCTCTTTATTAAATCGTTTGTACGAAGTTTTCGTACATAACTTATTGCTAACAAATTACATACATAAGTTATATACAACTCTTATTATCTAATTGTAATTACTTTAAAATGTTTATTTTGCTCTCGCCTTACTCATGGTATGTTCATATTTTTGCAATTGCTGATTCATTAGCTTCAAAAAATGACTTTACTTTTATTCAAACTTCTTTTATGTTACTTGTGGAGAAACAAACTTTCTTACCTTTTTTATACTCCCCATATTCCACTTACCCCGATTCCGATAAACTTACCTTTTATATAAAAACTCCCCAGAAGATTCCAAACTCGCTAAAAAGGTCGCCACGATGTTTTAAGGATATACATCGAAACCATAATACTTACACTTACGTAATTTTGATCATGTAATGCCCTTAGATCAGAAGATTCACAGGTTTCGTTTAGACGAATTCTCGATGCAGAACTCAGGTTACGGGTGTAACGTAATAATTAGATTAACACATTTTTATGGTATTTAAACGAACTCTTTTATTTCAATCACTTTTCAAATACTTACTTTCTTTCTCTTTTCTTTATGAACTATTATTTATTCTTACCTCTATCATATAAAAGTTTTATTATACATAACAAACCAGTACCGTACTTTTACTTTTAACTTTTTCCCAAATTTCCTCTCTCTCTCTCTCTCTCTCTCTCTCTCTCTCTCTCTCTCTCTCTCTCTCTCTCTCTCTCTCTCTCTCTCTCTCTCTCTCACACACACACACACACACACACACACTCACGCTCTTTACATTTCTCTTACGCCCCCCTTTTCTGAATTCTTAATTATTTAAATATTCAAAACTTGTTGGTCAACATATTCACTGTACTTAACTTTCTCCTTGTCATTCCAATTGTTCCGCCATCTTCCCGTTCACTTACACTGTCCCTACCACACAACGGCTATCACTGTTTTAAGTTTTTGTATTTAAAATATGCATTTTACTTTCTTTGCACTCTTTCGTTCGAATATAATTTTGGGGTAGGCCGGGCGTACTCATACGCACCGGCTTCCCGTCACTTTTTCACTGATACTGTTGCTGATGCGTCCAACTATATTGTTTGACGAGTGGTGAACAACTGCCCGAACCTCGTGCGCGCTTGGTTGCACGCCTGCCAAGTGTTAGGCATTGGTTGCGCGGTCTCAACTCATTCTGTGATTGGTTGTTTCAATTGTATGTTTGGCTATGGAATTTTCGGTACGTGACTTTTAAGTTGTGAAACGCGGCCCACACATCGCTCGTACGCATGAATATGCACCCTTTTTGATAATTGGCATTCCGGCACCGTGCCGTACCTTACACGGAGCTACAGTCAGTGACCAAAAATATACTCTGGTTAAATAAAAAGATGAAAAGCTTTAAATTATAGAGCCTCATCAGTTTGTACTGTTATATTCTTTGTTTTACTTTCTACTGCATATGCATTTTTTTTTCTTTATTATCAAAGACTTTACTAATTACGTTAATTCAAAATTTACTTATTTCTCTTATCATTTACGTTACTAATTTCTAAATTCGATACAAGAAATATTATTCTAATTTTTACTGCTTTTACATTTATTTATTTTAATATTGGTTGAATGTCTTCCATTCAAACTTTAATGAGTGTCTTTCAACTGTCTGTAAATAATTTTTACACCTCGTTTGACGTGGTTATTCATCTGTACGTCCTCCGTGTCCTTCTGGTCGTGTCCTCTGCATGTGCTTCTGGTCCTCTGGTCGTGTCCTCCGTGTGTGCTGATTAACAGTCGTCTCGTCTCACATCATATGCTGCCGGTGTGTCCATAGACCTCATCGTATGTATTTTGCAGCTCTGGCTATATAGCTAGTTGATCCTGTGACTCTTATGATAATTGTGAATTTGTGTCGTTGACTGACATAGCCTCCTGCGGCAATGGTTGAATCAAGAAGAAGAAACTTTATTAGCGCGACCTGGTATTTATAGTCAGGCCATGCAAAAATTCCTGTTTGAACACTTTTCAACTTGTCAGATTCTGTCGAGGCGTTACTACCCCCACTCTGGTTCAATTCACTATTTTCGCAAATTACGAAGTTTGTTTCACCTCACTCGATCCTCAATCAATCGATCACTAATTTTTATGTGATTACTATACGTAAATTGTACTTCTTTATGGTACTCACAAAAAGAGTTATTCATTTTTTACGTATAGTAATTGCACTTTTCATTACCTCTGTATGGTTTTGTAACATTTTATTTATCTATAATTTCTACACACTTTGGTGTCTTTTGTTTTATCCTATTGTACATAGTTTTCTTATAATTAACAATAAACATATAAGTATTCTACTTGAAAAGGGTTGGTTACATTTCAGGAACGGACAGGTTTCACACACACTAACAACATACGCGCATACACAACGCTAGCGACAGGTGTGTCGAAACTGCATGTCCATGCATGAATTCTGTACTCCCTATTTTTACTACGATTCAGCTTATGCAATCTGAATCATGTATATTAATTCATATTTATTCCTTTTTATTATTTATTTTATTTATTTGGGCAATGCACAGTATCATTACTGTTTGTACTGTTGCATTATTTCCCAGCTTGGTAAAAAAAAAATTTTTAATATAAAATTAAAAATTTTTTTTTCTCTGCCTTTTTATTAGACAAATAATACGTATTATTTTTTTTATTTATCGACATATTTATTTATTTTATGTGCGACTAATAATGGATACAGTGGAACCCCTCAAATCCGAACTAATTGGGGCTGTAGCCTGTTCGGATTAGGAAAAGTTCGGATTAGCCAAAAAATCTGCATACATAGTACCCAACACTAGTTACGGTGTACGCGCCGCCCGGTAACGTTGCGTAGGGGTGAGACAAAGCCGCCGGAGGTTGCTGACCTTGACTGCCCATGAATCACTGTTGCTGTCGGGCGGAAGTGCGCTAAAAATAGCCCAGTCCTACTACAATAGGTCTAGAAATCTTTGTATTCCAGTTAGTCCTCTGGCGTTTGTTGTCCTGTGCGTTTGTCTGCTGTTACTGTTTCCATCCAGTGTACATAGTTTGTTCGAGTTTTCGTTTAAGGTTTATTGTTTTTGCATTTGAAGTGAGCAGTGTAGATCGGGTTTTTTAGTTTTCTTAAATTATGGCAAGCAAACGAAAACATAGTTCTTGTACTTTAAAAGAAAAACTCGAAGTGTTAATGCGACTAGACAAAGGGGAAAGTTTGACGAATTTGGCTGTTGAATTTGGTGTTGGTAAGGCAACAATCAGTGACTGGAAAAAGAATCGTGCGAAAATTGAACAGTTTTGCAGTGCAACAAGTGAAAAAACTTTGAAACAACGCCATCACGCAAAAGTTTCTGTAAATGAAGAAATTGATGAAGCGGTGTTTTTGTGGTTTACACAAGAGAGGCAGAAAGGAGTTCCTATTAGTGGTCCATTAATTCAAGAAAAGGCATTGCGGCTGAACAAACTAATGAACAGAGATTTGGCATTTACTGCTAGCAATGGGTGGTTGGATCGACGGAAGAGAAGGCATGGAAGCAGACAACTGACGATAAGCGGAGAGAAGTTATCAGCTGATAATACTGCTGCAAAAGAATATTTAGATGAATTCGCCGATTTGATTTGGTCGGAAAATTACTCGCACTAGCAAGTGTATAATGCGGATGAGACTGGACTGAATTTTAAAGCACTTCCCACTAAATGTCTTGCTTCTAAAGAGGAATCTTCTGCGCCAAGCTTTAAAATGAACAAACAGCGTCTCAAAGTTTTGGCCTGCAGTAACGCCGCAGGAACAAACAAGCTACCATTAATGGTGATTGGAAAATTTGCCAAGCCACAAGCCCTTAAAAATATGAACATGAATTCTCTCCCTGTTTATTACAGAAATCAGACTAAGGCGTGGATGACTGGTAATCTTTTTAAGGAGTGGTTTGAAAAGAAATTTGTTCCTTCGGTAACAAAATTTAATGAAGAAAATGGACTGCCACCTCGAGCTCTACTTTTGATAAGACAACGCTCCGTCACATCCTTCAGACATGGAGTTGGTGTGCAGAGACATAAAAGCAATTTTTCTACCATCTAACGTGACATCGCTGCTGCAGCCTATGGATCAAGGTGTGCTACAGAACATAAAACTAAGCTACAGAAAAATGCTTCTGCAAACTCTTATTGAAGAAGATTGTTCTCTTTCTATTCTTGAGAAGCTAAAGACAATAACAATAAAAGATGTGATTTACTGGGTTGCAGAATCCTGGAACAATACCAGTAAAAATTTACTGCAGAG
Organism: Magicicada septendecula; assembly: GCA_034769895.1. Lineage (NCBI taxonomy): Eukaryota > Metazoa > Arthropoda > Insecta > Hemiptera > Cicadidae > Magicicada > Magicicada septendecula. The sequence continues at coordinate 264,364,946 of CM068376.1, forward strand.
ATCTTGGACGAAGCTTTGGCCCAGCCTCGAATTTGTGGAAACACCACTTACAACACGAGATGATGAAACTGAGCTCCTTCATCTCTTTCAAAAAGTACCAGGATGTGAGGATGCTGAAAAAGGTTGTCTGGAGGAGTGGGCAGCACTAGACGACAATGAAGAATGCGCCGAGCATGACATAGTGTCTGTTGTCCAGGATCAACATGACAATGTATCAGGTAGCAATAGCGAGGGAGAAGATGCCTCAACAAACGTGACTCATTCTGATGCTGCTGTCGCTCTCGACATGCGTTGCGCTACATAGAACAACACGCAGCTGCTACACCCAATGATGTCATGTTTATGCGACGCTGGCGCAACATCGCATCCTCGGGAAGGTTTATGTCACTTCGCCAGATGAAGATCACTGATTTTAAGTGAAAAAATGTAGTGTAGTGTTTGTGTGTGTTTCTTTTATGTTTTTCCTTGGCCATTCAGCTCTGATGTTAATGAAATGCTATATGATGTTGTTGTTTTTATACAGTGTTAATTCCAATATTTTTTACATTTCAATCCTGTTTTACGTAAGTAGCAATACTTGTACATACTTTATTAATTTTTCAATGATTCTTTACGCAAAATTAGGTTACACATGATAGTTTTATGTAATAATAAATGTGTTTCTTATGTCTTTATGTGTTTTTTTCAAATGTTGTTTTTCTTCAAAATCATGTTCGGATTTCCCGGATTTCGGATTTCTGGGGTTCGGATTTGAGGGGTTCTACTGTATTCAATTTTTCAATTGTACCCTTATTTGGAGTTTTAAGCAAATATTCCCCCCTCTATGCGAGTAGAGTTGATGCAGTTATTGTAGGTACAGTCTTTATAGTCGTTGTTTCGTTACATCCGCTTTAATCATTGTGGGTCGCATAATTGGGTACAGTCAGACTGCCTTGGAAAACACATCGGTACATACCAATATGTGTTTCACTCCTCGACTTGATCGTGGTAGTGGTCCCAGAAAATCCACTGCAATTAGCTCTCCCTTATTTTCTTTCTGGATGCTCTGCATTTCTACGTATTTATGCCATCTTTCACTCTATAATTTTACATTTCCTTAATCATAACATTCCTACATTCTTTAATCTTTTCTTACCATGAACATTACATACATTTCTTTTCTGATTGCTCATAATCTTCTTCATTCTTACCCTGTGCTGAAATACACTTCCGTAACAGAATACTTTTTTAGCTTTGTAGTGTGTCGCATGATCGGTTACAGATGAACTGCCTTAGAAAACGTATCGATATTTTACTCGTAGTCCTAAATTCTAAGTAATCTCTACCCTTTGAATTTTCACTATCACTTTCTTCTGTGTCCTTGCATTTCCACTGAGGTATGAAGATTTCGCTTGATCAGCCGTTCTGACAATTATAACATTTATTTCGCATCTCTAACCCTTTCTTCATATAAATAACATCGATAATAACATTCTTTACAATCATTTCTTAACATTTTTAACACAATAACATTCCTTACCATTTTTCTTTTCAATCATAACATTTTCTTAAATATAATTTCTAACCTTTTTACACATATTATTCCTTATTATTTAACTCCTTTTCTAACATTAACATTCCTTCTTAATTAATTCTTTTATCTTTTTAATAATTAATATTTTTCGTAAAATAATTATTTATTTTTGGGCATTGAGTGTGGTTCAATTTACACTCTCCCTAGTTTAAGTTAACAATGCATTGTATTGTTTGACCAGCTGCCGGACATTGTTTCCTTTGCCGTATAGTCGCCGACACATAACAGTTTCCGCTTCTCACCCTTGTTAACATTCCATTGTAATTCACCTGTTTGTACTGCAATAATTTGTTTCTTAGGTGTGACGAATAACCTCTCTCTCTTCTTTCCGCACGTTCCATAATTTTCTCGTCACTAATGCATTGCATATGGTCAGTCTGCTTGAGGCCCATACAAACAGCTGTTGACTGTTTTTTCATCCGTCGTTTATGATAACCTCTGTAGTTCTTATACTTACAGTTATAATTATCGTTATTATAGTTATCGTTCGCTTTATACTTATCGTGTGTATAATTAATACTATAATTATCACAATTTTGCGTAGTGTTTTGTACAGATGGTTTATTAATACGTTTCTCGTTACAGTGATAATTATTATGTGTTAAGTGTTTTACACATATTTTTCTTTTATGTGATTTATTGCTGTGTGTGTAACTTGCTATTTGGATATTCCTATCAATAAGGTATGCTCGCTTAAGTTTTACTTTGCTTTCTTCCTTAATGTTAATTATTTCTCTGTGATTATCATTATTAATTACGAACGTATTTTCTTTTATTGTTTCTTCCCATATATCATCATTTTGCATATTTGTTCCGTTTGTTTATCAATTATTTCACATATATTTTCTGTGATAGTGTCAATATGTGAGTTGGTATCACCAACCTTTTCCGTTAACTCTTTACCTTCTCCGTATTTTTATGGTACCCTGTTTAAAATTTTCAGTCTGTTGTTCTAGTTTAGTATTAAAATTTTCAGTTTGTTTATTTAAATTTTTATTTAATTCGTCCTTCAGGTGGACATTGTCTTGTCTTAGCTCATTTAAATTTGCTGTTAGATTTTCTGTTTGTTCTTTAAGTTTAGCATTTATATTTTCTGTCTGTTTTGTGCTTATTTCATCTACCCAAGCACGCATCATGGTTTGAAGTGCTTCCATGTTTAAGCTATCTGGTGTTGCCATAATGAATATTTTGTATGTATTATGTTTTAGAATATTATTCTTATGGAACCGAATTACTAATTTTATTTATTTATTTATTATTATTATTAATTATTACTTTTCTTATTACCATTACACCTTTACAATGATATTATTTTGTTGAGCACCAGTTGTGTGTTAATACACAACAATTAACATAACATATAATTAATGTTTAATATAAATAATTATCACATATAATATATTTTTATATTTAACACACCTTTATTTTTTTTTAGAGCAACCATTTAGCTACAAAAAAAAATTTAAATAGTCAAATGGTCGGGATCATGCCCCACGCTGGGCGCCAATTTACAACATAACAAATTTGTTGTTTATTTAAATTTGTGGAACACCACGATTTTTGGAGCACCAATTACAACAATACAAATACATTGATTCAAGTTAATTTAACTTGTGTAGCCTCATGCTTTTGTGAGACAATTATTTATACAACGCAAGTTAACCAATTTAAATGCATTTACATATTGTGTATTGAATTCATGGGTGTAATCATAATAAGAAGATGATACGTTATTTCAGTTTAAAATCGTTCCATTATTTATTTATTTAAACAACATCTCTCATATCGGATATTAAATAATACCTCATTATTAAATCGTTTGTACGATGTTTTCGTACATAACTTATTGCTAACAATTTACATACATAAGTTATATACAACTCTTATTATCTAATTGTAATTACTTTAAAATGTTTATTTTGCTCTCGGCTTACTCATGGTGTGTTCATATTTTTGCAATTGCTGATTCATTAGCTTCAAAAAATGACTTTACTTCTATTCAAACTTCTTTTATGTTACTTTGTTGTACTTTCTACTGCATATGCATTTTTTTTCCTTTATCATCAAAGACTTTACTAATTACGTTAATTCAAAAATTACTTATTTCTCTTATCATTTACGTTACTAATTTCTAAATTCGATACAAGAAATATTATTCTAATTTTTACTGCTTTTACAGTTATTTATTTTAATATTGGTTGAATGTCTTCCATTCAAACTTTAATGAGTGTCTTTCAACTGTCTGTAAATAATTTTTATCACCTCGTTTGACATGGTTATTCATCTGTACATCCTCCGTGTCCTTCTGGTCGTGTCCTCTGCATGTGCTTCTGGTCCTCTGGTCGTGTCCTCCGTATGTGCTGATTAACAGTCGTCTCGTCTCATGTCATATGCTGCCGGTGTGTCCATAGACCTCATAGTATGTATTTTGCAGCTCTGGCTGTATAGCTAGTTGATCCTGTGACTCTTACGATAATTGTGAATTTGTGTCGTTGACTGACATAGCCTCCTGCGGCAATGGTTGAATCAAGAAGAAGAAACTTTATTAGCGCGACCTGGTATTTTAGTCAGGTCGTGCAAAAATTCCTGTTTGAACACTTTTCAACTTGTCAGATTCTGTCGAGGCGTTACTACCCCGACTCTGGTTCAATTCACTATTTTCGCCTATTTTCGTGAATTACGAAGTTTGTTTCACCTCACTCGATGCTCAATCGATCACTAATTTTTATGTGATTACTATATGTAAATTGCACTTCTTTATGGTATTCACAAAAAGAGTTATTCATTTTTTACATATAGTAATTGCACTTTTCGTTACCTCTGTATGGTTTTTTAACATTTTATTTATCTATAATTTCTACACACTTTGGTGTCTTTTGTTTTATCCTATCTTACATAGTTTTATTATAATTAACAATAAACATATAAGTATTCTACTTGAAAAGGGTTGGTTACATTTCAGGAACGGACAGGTTTCACACACACTAACAACATACGCGCGTACACAATGCTAGCGACAGGTGTGTCGAAACTGCATGTCCATGCATGAATTCTGTACTCCCTATTTTTACTACGATTCAGCTTATGCAATCTGAATCATGTATATTAATTCATATTTATTCCTTTTTATTATTTATTTTATTTATTTGGGCAATGCACAGTATCATTACTGTTTGTACTGTTGCAGTGTATATGTATTACATATTAAATAAATATTCAGACACTACTTTATTAAAATATGGCATTAATATATACACAAAGTTACAAATAAAATAATACTATTTCTTTCAAAATATCAGTTTTTATAAAATAAAAGAATTGGAATGCCCAGGTTCTAGAGGTGATTGGTAAGTCTGTGGTACATTTGGAAACATTCTGTCATACATAAAGGCTTTACGTTAATTTTGTTTTAATACTTCACTCACTTTAGTTAGAAAAACAATAATGAACACATGCTAATGATAAACACACAATGAAAGAGCTAAAAAACACAATGAAACTATACTAAAAAAAAATGCATCAGCTGTTTAAGAATTGATTGCGTTTATGAAAACTAACCAGAGCACACAACTGAAACTGGTACACAATCATATATCAATATGAAAGCATTTTGTGACATCTGATCCCATTACATATCCATAATGTGATAGCAAAGCGAGCGAATATACGCCCCGAGCTATACTCAGGCTCCACCAGCTAGACAAGAGCACACTGCCTGACATATACTCTGGCTTAGACCGGAAGTATTAAGTATCCATTCTTCAAATTTCTTTTTTGCTCAAGTTTTAGTAAATTATGATAAACATTTGAAAAGTATATTGACTCAGCGACATTCTACAAATATTCCCACAAAATTGCATTGATGCACAATTGTATTGATGAGAATTTAGTATTGCTGTTGTAGGTGTAACTACTTATATATAGAAAATATTATTTATTGACCATATTAATTATGGTTTCTAGTTGATATCAAGTTCTGGTCATAATAAAAACAGTTTTTATGTGACGTTTCAAGATTTATTTAATCTAATAATCATGCCTACAACATAAAATACAAGATAGCATAATTGTAATTGATTTTTTCAGAAGTACTATGATATTAAAAGTGGTGTTGTGTTGTAATAGAGTAACTTATGGTACTTGCATATATTGTTGAGAGTTCCAGATACACACATTATACACTACACTAAGATATAAATACAGACACATATTGGTTACATTTAGTTATGCTTTGTATAATACATAGTGACAGTGTGTGAATCTATTACGTGACTGGAAGAGCGGACGCACAAAGTAAAGAATCTCCAGGTATAACGGTTTCAATAGAGGACAGTATTGCTGACTTATTGGATTTATATTTTCTGTTTGTTTTCTGGGAATGTGTAAGGTTTGAATAACACTTACTGAGACTTGGTCCATCAGTTTGTTTTTAACAGAATTTTTTCTCGTTTTTTCGATAGTTATCATTTCAAGTTTCATATCAAAATATCCTGAGATAATACACAGGATGAGAGGTGTTGGTGGTAGTAGGTAATTTATCAACGAGACAGCCATTAGGTGAGCTAGTACTTTCTGCCCGAAAGTTTACCTATAAGACTATGTTGGGAGCTACCCAGTGGGGTGCTTGTATTGCTGCCCCTTGGGTATGCCACTGCTTACTTAATGGTCGTGGCTTTTCCTTTATTGTAAATGTTACAAATGTTCCCTCCCATGATTATTATCAGTATGGAGTGCAATTGATATTGAAATGCAACCGCATAAGGAGCTACTCTGAAGGTATTCATTGTAACTTCCGAATCAATTCTTATATAGTACAATTATGGTCTGCACACAGTACAGCACACAGAATCCAATTTTGAGTCTAAACAATACAGTATTGCCAATTGTACTTTTTTTGTAAACTTTATTAAAAAACTTAGTTAATGTTGCTGAAATTATTTTTTTTTTTGTAATTCAGTGACCCGACATCACTGAACTCGAATACAAACAGTACTCCCATTCAGTGACTAGTTTGTAATCTGTTTGCTATGCATTACTAACCAGTTCCTGGTGACTCGACATCTGCATCACTGTCTACTCTAGTCAACTAATTGGAGTTGCTTCCAGTTCTTTCCAAAGATGAACAAACAAATTTCTAATATTAAATTGTGAGGCGGAGTGTGAAATAGCCCATCCTTTCTAATTACAAACTGCCTCCAGGAAAAATATGATGGAAAAAAGGTGAAGTTAGGTGACAGCAGCATTTTTAAATGAATTGAAATATTCTTGATTGTGTGTGTGGGTACGCATCCATGCGTGTGCACCCTTTTTCGACATAAAGATAACCAAAATCCTTTGTTTGTTTCTTCATTTATAATAATAATATAGAGCCATATTTTCATTGTCATTTGACTCTTGTCTTGACATGGCGACTGTACACTGGAGACATTTGTCTTCATTCTTGAATGAGCAAAACTTCAACTTTCATCGGTTTTGAGTAGTTTCATATATGGGAAACCGTAGTACCCAGTTCACTTTGGCATGGACCTACTGTCTGAAAATGCCACTCCCGGCTAGATATTTAGTATATGCCACATATGTAAAACAATATAGTGATACTAAAAAGAGTTATTTTCAGAACTAACTTTGAAAAAATAAATTGGATCATTTTTGCTAATAAATGACGTTTTGGTTTTCTCCACTCGTATTACAGTATTTAAAAACTACAATGGTGGAAACGACCCAAATGTACTCTCAGCTGTTTCAGATAATTATTTGACAAAAAATTGTACTAATTCTAAAAATATAGTAAATTTAGGTTTTATTTGGTAATGTATTTTGTAAATATTTTTCAAGGTAACTGTTTTATAATATTTCATACAAAGATTGTATTTCAGCATAATATTTTATTGTGTGCGTGTTAAACTGTGGAAATGAAGAGTGGACTTATGTTTGTATACAACCATATTTGTTTTTATTTATGTGTTGTGCTATCATAACCTGAATCTTTCTTGCAGATAGAATACAATAACTATAAAAATAATTACTGTCTAATGCAAGTATTAAAATTTTAGCAACTGACATGTATTTCACAAATGTCATTCTGCATCATCCTCCAATAAATTTTAGTACTTTCACTAAGTAGTAATTATTTTTATAACCACACACACACACACACACACACACACACACACACACACACACACACACACACACACACACACACACACACACACACACACACACACACACACACACACACACACACACACACACACACACACACACACACACACACACACACAGTGCTCAATAATTATAGCCTATATTCTGTGTTGCAGGGCGTTTTTATTAGTTGTGAAGACAGAGAGGAGGATATATTTAATACGAAGATTATGAGAAGTTTTATGTGATAGCGTGAAGTGAAATGAAGTTTTGTACGAGACTAACCAACATAATTATGAAGTGCAAAATGCTGGCTGGTTCCCCAGCAATGTTTCTATTTTTTACTAATCGAAATGTGTATTTGTGTACAGACTACTCATTTGTATATTGCATTGTATGTATCAAAGCAAAAGAAAAAACCAAAGTGCCCTTTATTTGTTTTGTAATGTGTTAATTTTGTATTGTTATTAATGAAATTATTGTTTTATTAAATTTGTACAACAGAGTAGGTGAAACATAAATAGGGAGCCAGACAGGTTAAATAAACTATATTACATATATATGTTGGATGCTTTTTATTTAACTAATAACTCCTTTACCTTGTTGTAATTGTAAACCCTTTATGGTAAACCTGTTCTCTGATGGTCACAATCGAATAAAAATAAAGTAAACATAACATGTCGCTTGGCTGAATGTTGCAACATAGTACATCTTTCCTGTTTTAAATATTGAACCAAAACAGATAGTAAAGGGAGTGGAATATTTTGTTCCTTCAAAACTGATATATATAAACAACTGGATATATGGGTATAATACCTCACAAATTACCCCCCAAAATATGTGATACCAAGATAAGCACTTTATTATCATCCTGTTATTATTATCATACTATTTGTATTATATACTTCTTTAAAGTAATCAGTAATATGCCTCACAAATTCAGGTGTCTTATCTTCTCTAGTTTTACAACTATCTATTCTATCTATCTATTCTATAATAGACACAATATTTAGCAGATTTTTTCTATATTTATTTGATACAATCCCCTACGTAAATCAGTTTAATTATCTGTTCTTTCAATTTCATTTTGCTTATTAAATTTGGCCTTTTTATTTCAATATTTATTTGTGAGCCTTGGTTTGACATGCAGTTGGATTGGAAAAAAGCTTATGCTAACGATCAAGAAACAAAATCACTGTGTGGGGGAAGATTATAACGTGTTCTGCCACTTTTCCGTACATTAGTATGTATACATCACTGGTAAGTTCCCGACTTTTACATCAGGGATGAAACATTAACACAACCCCTTATGTTCTCAAATTAAAGAGTACTACTTGACATATTAATAAAGAAAGAGACAACAATATGTAGGAGAAATGATTTAGCAATAGCAGTTTCAAATGAAGTCTTTATTATTACTAAATTACCTTTAAAATTATTACCTTTACTACCTTTAAAATTACTAAAATTGTGGGATCACCATCTTGTATCCCTTTATACAGAAACAGTTATGAGTGATGTCATTTCAAGGCATATCAGCTCTTTTAGACTATTTGTTTGCTTTTCACCAGAATTCTCATAAAAATTCAAATTATCTGTAGAATTGTAGCTAAGGCAGTGACACTGTGTCCAGATGGTCAAATGGTTCATAGAACTCCAACAATTTAAATATGTTCAAGAACCTATTGAGAGAATTATTTCATATTTAATTAAAGAGATTTGTGAGATCACATGTGTTGACTACAGTAGAACCTCGCTAATCCGTCACCTGTGGGACTGGGGGTATGGTCGGAACGCAAAAAACGGATTATCAGAAGAATACAAAATGTTTATTATTTCATTAAATGAGACAGTCTAAAATAAAATAAAACTTATACAGTAGGCTACCAGGCTATATGATTGGTTATGTACAATAAATGATAATATGTACAGTATGTGCATACAGTATTAAAAGTGTAGTTGGTGCTTCGTCATGGCAATTCCTCCCCGGCAGATGAAAAGAGAGAGGTTCTAGGTGTTACATGTTCAGGTTGTTGGGCTGTTTCCTCGACTTCCTCGGGGAACCCTGATTACACAACATTATATCAGCCAGAGTACACAAAACAATGCCCCCAGAAAGTTCACACACCCCCAAAACCCATATATAATCTTAACATAGCTTTAGGGCTATCTAAATATAATACTTGACACACTTGGCAAGGTTATATGGCCAACAGGCCCTATTTGAAAATATTTAGTACAGTTAATTTTAATATTAATAAACTTTACCCATGTGGGTGAACATACTTCAATTTTGTTTAGCTAATATTTGGCTTGTTACACTTTTAATAAGATTTGTACATATTCTGAATTGTTTGTTTGCCACGTGGTTGAGATAGGTTATTTCTGATTACATCATTTCTACTATTTAAATTAATACCTTTTGGCAATTACATACTTCTCAATTGGTGCCTCAGTAAGCTTCCTGATATGAATAAAGTTTTACTATAATCACTAGTAAAAGTTGTATGCAACTTACACTGAATTACGCATTGCACAATAACCATGAGGTAACGTAATAAGGTATCTGCTTACATCCATGTCTGCACTATTTAAACTAATACTTTTTGGCATTTATATGACCCTGACTTTTAGTGCCTTAGTTCGGACACGTGAATTTAATATAGTATTACTGTGTTTTAAAAATATTACCTTTAAATTACGTATTGCACAATGACCATGAGGTGACTTAAAAAAGGTTATCAGAAATTCCCTTACTGCGGCCTATTAAAGAAAATTTTCTTTAGAAAAACTTTAAATACATAATTATAAAAATATTGGCGAGACTTACCGCAGTTCTATTTAGATCTTAGCCTGTCATAGGTGGTAGGATGGTACAAGAAAATTTCTTCTCCGCCGAAGAGAAATATGCCACGAGGCGAACACTTAGAATTCCAGCGAGAACAAGTTTAGAAACGCAGTACCGGCTACGGTTCGCCCGTCATCAGTATCTTGCACTAGAGTGCAGCACTAATCAAACGCTCTAAATACTGTACTGCATTTAACGTTTACCGGACGTTATATACTGGTTAATCGCCGATCTAAGCCTAGACTTGGCACACACTTTTGTTTTTACCACTGAAATATGAGTCCAGTCGAGGTATTTTCTGCAAAATTTTACTCTCCCTCTGTCTTTTTTCCTCAGCTTTCTTGCGATATGCAGCATCACTTAACCTAGATCGGCCATCCATACCGTCCCTAAGCTATTATATCTTAATGGAAAAACCTATAGAAACACTGTTTTGTAGAACATTTAAAACTGAATAATTCACTGTCAACAGTTAAAATACTCGGTGTATCGTATAAAATGCCTTGATTTTGAAAGTTAATAAGTTGGAACCACGTTGGACGATGAAACGCCAACTTAACTCTGAACTAATAACAACATACACACCAAAGAATATGCACACTACTGCATCCGCCTAGGTGTACGAGCCACAAGCATCTAGCCAGAGTAATTTCAATATAGGTGCTGCCATCTCGAAGAGAAGTGGTGCACTAATAGTACCATACTACGTTAATGCCAGAGCCAGAACGCTAATCTACTTCGGGCTTTATAATGATATGAAGCGATGTTTTTTTTTAACCAGCTATATTTTGCCGCCCTCAAAATTTTGCCGCCCTGTGCACCTGCACATGTTGCACGCACCTAAATACGGCCCTGCCTGTCCCTGTCTAGGGAGTAACTGTTAACAACTTTTAAGTTCCATTTTGCTCCTCAGCTTTAATTTTTGACAACTGCCTTCCAATAGGGGCTTTTTGTTGATCATGGACAAATACAGCTAGGAAATGAAATACACTTTTTACATGGTTTTTAAACCTTTCAATTGCCTTTTTCCAGTTTCTGAATCCTTCTCCGCTGAAAGCCATGTCAGCTTTTTTGTTGTAAGTGTATTATCTGGACATAACTGAATATATTTTGTACAGTAAAAAACACCTTACTCCATCAATCCCAGATACATGTAGCCACGGAAATTTGTTGAACCAGTTTTGTCAGAAACTTAATACTCATCCTGTGGGATGCTGATAAACTGCAAAACCATCAGGTAAAATTTAGGCTGGTAAGGAAGACATGCTGAATCAGTTTCGGGTATAACTGGATCACGTGCTGTAGCCACTAGACTCACTGGTTGTGCTAAGCTTTCAGGAAATTTTGAAACTTGAGATTTATCAGCAGGAAGGGAAAATTCTTCACATGGTGGCCCAGTATCTGAAAATATAAGATATTTTAATTCTGAGGTCAAGAAATTAAATGAATATTGCGAGAGCTATTTGAAAATCAGTCTCCAACTGGCTAGCAAGAAAATGCAGGAAGTTGGAGATACAGTATCTATTTTACTTTTGCTCATAGCCATGATGTCATCACCACACAAGTTTAAGTTCAGGCACTTACCATATTTTGGCACCAGTTTTTCCCTTGTCAAAACATCTGCCACCAAGGAACCCAGCCGATAGTTGACACCATCAATGAGGTTTTAAAGCCCTGGATTATCAGCCATACATTCACCCTGATAACAAGACAGCATTCCTGCACAGATTAGCTCTGGTGATGTACCGGCTTCACTGCACTCCCAACAATATGCAAAAGGTTGCCTGCAAATCCCTAAGTGTGAACTTGCTGAAGAGGAAGCATTCCAAGTATTTGGAGCCTTCCCTCTGGAATTGTCAGGCCCATGGCAGTGGGTTCCTGGCAAAAAGGAGCTCAACCGTCTGATGAAGACACATTGGCAACTCAGCACCCCAACTACAGTGATCCAGGGGTGATTGGTTGGTCGCTTTCATTAAATAGCACAGATTTTCAGTAAATACAAAAGGTTTCATTAAATAACACACACACCTCACAGTTGGCCAGAAAGGTAATGACTGGGTCTATGTTTCATCGGTCACTACTTGAACAAAAAGAGGGCTGCAAATTGGTGTGTGAAAATGAAAAAGATCATGGTTGCAACTGTGTTTGTCATTTTAGTATTGCAAAATTTTTGTGTATAGCAGATGGCCCTCAAATGGCCTGTGATTATCAAATCGCCCTCACACATTCTTGTGTGCATAAAAACTCCTTTTAATTTCATACCCCAGCTTTTGTCATTTTACAAGAAGTTGGCTTTGGACAGTGTAAGACAGACACAACCCTTTTTGGTCCCTAGCTCCTCATAAATTTACTTCCTTTTAATAGGTCCGATTTAATGTTCATATAGCATTTTTTACTAGTTGCAAAATTTTATTCTTTGTATAAAATAGAGATATTTAGAATTGAAAAGTATAGCCTCGATATTCAATCAGAACAAAGTTTAATTGTGATTTCTGCCAAGTTGTTTTTCCAATTGTCTACTGTACTCTGGTCTACACTACTACTTTCTCCACTGACTTTTTAGAGATCAAGGCACGCCAACATTTAAATCTATCCAGCCAATCATTGGAAGCATGGAGTTCTTCAATACCCAGGTGGTGAGCAGTTAATAGAGCTTTTTCTTTTAATGACTGCTCCGTTAACTGGTAAGTCTGAATCTCTAGCCTGAAGAAACCATGAAGACAATATAGATTCTTCATAGCTTGAGGTCTTCATTCTTTTCCTTTTTCCAGATCCTGAACCAACTTACTGGACAACTTCCTCTGTTTCTGCCTATTTTGAAGTAGGGTTCTAATACTGGAAGGAGCGATTTCAAATTTTTTGAAAATTCAAGTTGCATTCCAATGTCTTCATCATATGTTTTTAAAATTTTCAGCTTTTTAGTAAGAGTTAAAGTTTTCTTCTTTTTATTAGCCCCCATTTTATAACTTTTTTAATCTCCTGAAAAGAGAAAAAGAGGAAATATTAGCCAAGAATTAATATCATATGAGTACGAAAACAAATTTAACTCAAAAATAAATTTAAGCTATAGGCCTACTCTGTCTAATTGGAAGAGTGTATAATGTCTTAAGCGAGTCAGAATAAATAGAAATTAAAAGGTTTTAAAATACAAAAGTGTACAAAAAATAATAAAATAAATAGGCCAAGGCTGTGCTCCCAAGGTTACGGAATACATGCAGTGCTCTGCATAGTTTATACTGTACTAATTACCTACTTGTAATATAACCCCAAACATAATATAAACCCTCCTCCCAAAAAGCAGTTGCTTGCCTTGTTGATTTAATTACATACATAACAAATGGATCAAGGTCTGACAGAAATGCAGTACAAACTATTAAAAAAAGTAAAAATAAACAAACAACTTTAGTTAAACCACTGTTTTACAGTGCAGGTACATCATAAATAAATAAGCCTAGTTATTAAAATGATAAACAAATACATTTTTGATTGGTTGATTGGGACAACGAAAGGACTAGCCCTGAAATCGGGATGCATAAACATTGTGGTATTAATGAGTTTCCTGTGCTGTAGTACTTTCCATTATCAATGTTATTTTTATAAATAATGCTTTTGTTTCAGTTTATTCTCCCTGTAGGGAGGACGGCCTGGAAGGCTTGTAAAATAAAAATATTCCTTAACCTTTACTTTCATCTCATTTAACTTTTACATTAACCCTTTCAGTTAACCAGGATTACACTGAATTTGTCAAGTTGGTCCCTAATGAAATTTCTGTTATAGTGTGAAGTGGGAGTCTAAATTCCTTTCTATAATTTTTTTTCTGCAGAAGCAAGTTGCTGCAATTAAAAAGCTAACAGCACAGGCTAATTAATTTTGTGTACCTTATGTAAGGTTAATACCTTAAAGCAGTGGTTCCCAAACTTTTCAGTCTTCGGACCCCCCCCCAAAATTAAGAATTTCATGGACCTCATCTGAGTTCTGAAATATAAGAAACAGTAAATATGATACAAATTCTTGTATTTTAATTAAAATGTATTAAATCAAAATTATCTTAGCCTGCAAAATTAAAATATTAATGATATCAATCATATTTTAATGTGAACAATGAAGTGCTTTTGAACAATTAGCTCTGTAATACTGGGTTCAGTGTCTGCTAATTTCAATATTAAGTCACTCTCAACATCAAGTTTATTTCCTAACTTTGACTTCAAGTACATGAGCTGAGAGAATCCGGTTTCACACAAATAAGTAGAGATTTGTTAACACAGTTAAACATTTCAAAGTTTTTTTTGCGAGCTCAGGATAGTCAGTCATTACATATAACCAAACGTCAGGTAGCTGTAATTGCAAAAACTGTAATTTTAAAGAACTGCACTTGAAAGTTTTGCCACTAAATCTTCTTCTTGTAGTGTAAGAGAGAGGTTAGTTGACAGCCCATCAGCAAATGGATTTCTTATCCACATGTCATTATCATCCATGACTGGAAAATATTCCCTTAGCTGCAAGTGTAGTTGCTCCAAATGAGACTAAGGTTGCTCTGTAGTAAGGTTAAGGATGTCCTTTGGAACATTTTCACCTGACATCTCAACGAAATATGCTATGGAAGGAAATTGTTTGAAGATTTCAGATTTTAATCTCTGAATCCACAGCTTCAATTATTTTATCATCCCCTCGGTTTTATCTCGAACTGGAAAATATGATGCTAGATCCCTGCAGGCTTAAAGTGAGTCCATTCAGATGACTGAAGATATCAGCAAGGTATGATAGCTTCAAAATCCAGTTAAAGTCATGGAACCTGTCTTTAAGGTCGAAGTTGGACTCAGATAAAAAGAGCTTTACTTCATCTCTCAGTTCAAATAATCTGTTCAATACCCTTTCACGTGAAAGCCATCATACTTCCCAGTGGATCAACAATCGCTTGTGGCCACTCCCCATTTCTTCACATATTATACCAAATAATTGAGAATTCAAAGGGCATGATATAATTGACAATCCGAACTATCTCATCAACGCAACTCTTTAGTTCTAATGGGATCTTCTTTGTTGCTAAAACTTCTCAGTGGATACAACAATGAATCCACTCAGCAAGTGGTGTTACAGTTTTGAAAACTCTAATCAGTCCATTAATTCTTCCCCACATCGATCTTCCTCCGTCACTGCTAACACCCACACATTTATTCCAATTATTACCATTGTCAACCATTAACATATTCGCAATCATAAATAATTTTGCTGAAATTGTATGTAATTGAAGATGTTTACAAAAAAAATCCTCGTCTAATTAATTCCCATAATCACAGCGGCTGAAAGCAATTAAATTTGCATTATTCACAATGTCAGTACTTTCATCTAACTGGATAGAAAAAATGTACAATTTTTACTTCTGTTCATCAATGTCTCCCTAACATTTTGTGCCATTTTAACTATCCTTCTTCTTACTGTATGTTTTGATAATGAAATTGAATTCAAAGACTTACTAGCTTTCTCGCCCAGAACTGCTAAGGCTATCAGTTTAGCAGCGGGTTTTATTATTTCCTCACCAATGGTATGTGGCTTCCCATTTTCAGCGATGAGTAGAAACACTTCATATCAGAAGCATGAACAACATTTTCATTATAGCCACTACTTACTGTATGCATACATTATGCAACACATCAGCTTTTGCTTTAAAAAATTGATTTTTTTAACAAACTCTGGGTGTTTTGTCTGCATATCTTGAGAAAGTTTTGCTGGTTTCATGCTTTCATTTGATAACACTTGGTAGCAAATAACACACTGTGGACACAACATTTCTCCCTTTTGAATGGAAATAAACCCGAGGTTTATGTACGTATCAGAATATTTACAGACCTTTTTTATGTCACCTCCGTCTTGACTTACAACACTTTCTGTATTTAAAGAACTTACGTTTGTGACACTGCTAACACTTGTAACACTTTCAGTCTCCGTAGAATCTAAGTTTCTGATATCACTAGCACCTGCAACATTTTCAGTCTCTAAAGGATGCTTCACAGAACCAAACTTAAGCCAACGATCCATTTTACAATACACTACAGTAGCTATGCAAGCATCAATGGGGCTATCGACCACGACTGACCTGCTAGGGGACACGAGACTGAGACAGTGTGCGAAATTCCGGTTGCGGAACCAGTTTTGCCAAACTCATCTCTCTCTTTCCAGCCCCACATGTGTCGAAATCCAGCTACTTAGATGTAAAACCAGCTACACGGAAAACTTTTTCTTGGATGCATTGCTTATACATGGACTAAAACAGCATGATCAGTTCTGCATTGATGCGGCGCTCTAGTCAATTTGGCCTGACAAACAGATAAAATATGCTATGTGATATGATTTAAAGACATTATTAAAGCCTTTGAAATTACTTTTACAATTACAATTACAAGGAGAATGATCACTGTTGCACACCACTATATAAAAATTATCCCGATTAGCACTTTCAAGCTTCACAGCTCATCGTCAGATCGGAATTGAGACAAACAACGTGAAAACTAACCCTTCACCCCCATCTCACCCCACCCTGGTACACACAACAAACTATAATTCAAATGTCCCTTCCCCACCCCCTGAGCCCTGTCCCTCCATCTGGACAGTTACGTGTGTGGAGAGGAAGACGGAGGGTAGGTTTAAAAGGAATGCACACACACACGTGCGCGTACACACACACACACACACACTGAAACACAAGAAATTTGCTAGAAAAATATGTAACTGTCCAGATGGAGGGACAGGGCTCAGGGGGTGGGGAAGGGACATTTGAATTATAGTTTGTTGTGTGTAGCAGGGTGGGGTGAGATGGGGGTGAAGGGTTTGTTTTCACGTTGTTTGTCTCAATTCCGATCTGACGATGAGCTGTGAAGCTTGAAAGCGCTAATCGGGATAATTTTTATATAGTGGTGTGCAACAGTGATCATTCTGCTTGTGATTTCAACCACTAACACAACTTTCTTCATTAAAATTACAATTAGTTTGAACAAAAAACAATTGCTGGAGTCTTATACTAATTATTTTAAGATTCTAAAATTTAGATATTAGAGCACAAAAAATTGTAGAAAATTACGGTATATTTTATTTTTTCTTAAAAGCATCCACGGACCCTACTTTGGGAACCACTGCCTTAAAGTTATTAAATATTTTTTATTAATTATTCTTAAAAATGATTGAATTTTTAAAAATATTAATCAATATTACTGTTAAAACATGCTTGTGGTAAAGGTGAAAACAAAATCGAAGAAAGAAGAATTTTATAAAAGTAATTACTTATAACATATAGTAGGCTACCTAAATAAACAATTTTATTGTTTTTTTCTCTATTTACAAATTAAATACAGTAGGCTACCTAACTGCAAAGTTTAGTAACACTTAAAACTAAATGAATATTAAAGCATTTTTAAAACATTAAATTCCCATTTTAATGTACAGTGAAATGTGGCTGCGTTGTTCACAATACATTGTTTTCTGTTCAGTCAATATACTAGGGCCCTGTTTTTTTTTTTTTTTTTTTTTTTTTTTTTTTTTTTTTTTTTTTTTTTTCATTCGGATTTCTATAATACAAAATAAATGGGCCACAATGATTTATTTGAAAGTGGCCAAATGAACATGATATGCAAGAATACAAGAAGTAGGGTCTGTCTTCAAGGTTGCTTGCTGGACATGCATTCAGGCCCATTTGTTGGTTGGTTTTCACAGTTAGTGTGTGTGCATGTATACACTTGCAGGAAAAACTGCTGCAATATTGTGTTTTTGTATATTAAATAGCGAGTTAGAAGTTTTATATCTCTTCACATAAGTATTATTTGTTTTTGTCTAATGTTATAATTAAACAACTAATACAATCATCTGTATAGTAACCTGGATGATGTCGTACAGTATTACATGCTTACTGATATATTGTAAGCCTAAATTTGTATTGTATAGACTAAATTTATTTTGTCAGTTCTCTCTAAAAATACCCAGACTCCTATGGCCCCATTCTCATCTTACCCTAGGAGCTGTCTAACAATTCTATCAATATCATTACATTCATAAAAAAAAAAGAATTGTTCTTCAATGAAAGACAAATTAGGAATTTAAAAAAAGTGATAAAAACATATCAGACAAAGAACTGGCAAATACTTATTCTTACCAAATTGAATTAGCAACTAGCGGAAGTCTCATTTTCCAATGTAGGATGGTACCCATTAGACAATAAAGAATGATATAATCAACGTGCACCAGTGCCTAAAATAACATGTTAACTGGGCGACAATGGTGTCGCCTAGTGCCGAGGTTTTGTCGCCCAGTGGCCGTGGCTGGTGCCGGCAAAAAGTTTAAGAAAAACGGTAAAAAAACGAAAATATTTAAAAATTTTACAAGTTACTTTAAAAATTAGCCTGCCGCAGATAAGAACAGGAGAATAACAATAAAGCTAATTTCGAAAGAAAGAGATAGTAGACTCTATTCTACTCTCTCACTCTTCTGAGCAGACGGGCTAAGTGAGATGGTGGCTGGGGAACCAGCGGAGGTGTGGAATGGCAGGAAGTGCGCGCGCGTGTCTGTGTGTGTGTGTGTGACGTGCCGACGTGAACTTCCTAGGAGACGTAGAGTAAACTCTTCTTTAGTTTCAACTAAGCGACGCTGGGTTGCAGTAAGAAAAGAGATTGTCTTGAGCTGCAAAGTATTTATTTCTCAAAGACTAGCCGATGATCAAAGAGAAATATCAAAACGAATCAACAACTTCGTAAATGCAAGAACGCCTACTGAAGTTGTCAAAGCAGCTCGCATTGACGTGGAGAACATTTTTGGTAAAGATAAAGTATCAGATTTTACAGATGATGTTGTAGAGTTGTACGCGGTGGAAAAACTTCCTCCTTCGTCTATAATGACATCCTCAACAGCGAAAATGTACCATTGTTTAAAGGTTTCCCAACCTCATTCCACTTTTAGTAAGTTAGTACAATCGTATGTCTCTCTAACACCACACAGTGCTGGTCCTGAGAGGGCGGTATCTGTGCACACAACTTTAAAAACAAATAAGCAATCAAGCCTATCAAGAGAAGGTCTCAATTCGAGGATGTACATCGCTCTAAATGGAGTTGGAACTGCCTTTTTTGACCGAGGCCAGCTGTAGCGAAATTTCTTGAGAAAAAAAGAAAGAAGATGGAACCTTCCTGACCAGGAACTCTACCAGGACCATGAGTTTGTCAAAAAGTTTTTCGCAAAAGACAGTACCCTGTAAATATAAATTGTGTTTAAATTTGAAAGATTACCTATTTCTTTATTTGAAAAGTTTAGTAGTACAATTTACAAATCTTTACCGTAACTGTATTTCTACATGTGCCTAATAAAACATAACTAAGTAACAACGCAAAGAAATTGTTTTCATTCTAAAATTGTGTATTCTTCCTAAAATGCCTCTAGGGAAGAAACATTATAGAGGCTTCAAATCTGTTTAAGTAGGGCTTAAAATCACGCTTTTAAGCTTCAAAATTTTCCCGGGGGGGGCCACTGAATGTCGCCCAGTGAAAATCCCTTAAAATATGCTCTGACGTGCACTGTTATGAATACTTCCGTTTTTCATTTCAACTTTACTTACATTATTACTACTCTCTCTCTCTCTCTCTCTCTCTCTCTCTCTTTCTATGGAAAACGTAATGAAGTAAACAAGTATAAAACTTAAAATATAATTTTTAGTGTTTCAGATATTTATTGTTAACTCAATAAAGGCAACACACAGTACACAGAATGCTATTTGAAAATTAGGGTACAGTTTGCTATTTATTTTGAAGAACAACATGTAGAGTTTTCCCCCAGAAGTGGTGCCACATATAGGCTATTGCTATACTTGCCGTTTTCCCCCAGAAGTGGTGTCACATATAGGCCATTACTGTACTTGCCGTTTTCTCCCAGAAGTGGTGCCACATATAGGCTATTACTATACTTGCCGTTTCCCCCAGAAGTGGTGCCACATATAGGCTATTGCTATACTTGCCGTTTTTCATGCGCATTTGTCAGACTACTGGAAATTTTGAAATGGCCACATGTGCGTATTTGCCAGTTTGAAGTGTGAACTGGAAAAAATATTTACACTTCCGTACATTTTGTAATTTAGAACAGAATTTATTAAATTAGTGCAAAGTTTTTGCACTGTGTGCTGCGTTAGTTATTCGTCCGACAAAATGTTTTATCTCCATCATATTAAGTGATAAAGGGGAAATGTGTGCTCTCATATATAAACTGAAAGGAAATCCAAACAAGTTTTTCAAACATTATAGAATATCTGTTAGTTCATTTAGAACACTTTTATTAGTTAAACGTATTGTTACGACATCACAGAACAATCTACGTGTTTGTCGAATGTGCCAGAAGAATCTCGATGTATCGCGTTTGGCGTACATGCTTGTCGACGGATTTTCGACACGTTTCTCGAAGGTGCCAGCCGCGCGGACTGTGTCAAGGCCGCTTTTAATTACGTAGTTCACACGAGCGCTAAGACGCAATTAAGAACATTCTGGTCTCTGAGCGCAGGTATAAATACATGGCGGCAGCGGCCTTAAGTTTCAGTATTAGTGCGAGATATTGACAGTGCGGTTCGAGCGTTATAGTAGCGATATTACTGTGCGCGTTCAAGTGGTTATTAGTTAAGAGTGGTGATTTTTAATTGGACGGTATAATTGTAATACAATTGTGTTTAGTTTTAGTGGACATTTTATTGCGTGTGAACAATTTTCATTTGATTTGTTTTAGAGACTGTTGTTAATTACGAACTGTTTAACTGTAAAAATTAAAGGTGTGATTAGTGACTTAATTGGTGTCTTGTAATTTGTTTTCCACTGTACCTACGACGATCGAGTAGACCGGCGTAACAGTGGTGTCAGAACTGGGATAGAACGGTTAACAGTGGAAACAGTGGACACTTTGTAGAAGACAAGGTAATTCGTAACTAATCGGTAAACAATGGATGCCAGTCAGACGATGGAAAATTTACAGGCGCTGCTGTTACAGACAGAAAAACAACATAATGAGAAACGCAGGTAGGAGGCGGAAGAAGCAGAAAAACTACAGGATGAGAAAGCGGAAGAGAGACAGAAAACTCTACTGCTGGAAACTGAAGAAAGACAAAATGCACTGTTGCTCGAGTTGGAAGGACGACAGGCAGAGGAACGGAAACGCGAAACAGAAGACATAAAAGTGTTAATTCAAGAACATACTACCGCAGAATTGGGCTCCTACGTGGTGACGTAGGTGAATTACGAGGTGAGCTTAACAATAAAAAATTACCAGAATATCTGACGTAGAAGAATCCATGTCAAATAAAATAGCTGAAGTAGAAAAATCTGTCTTGAATGTGGAAAAAGCTATGTCAACAAAAATAGAAGACTCGATTACAAATATAAAAGAGCAGATTAAAAATGAAGTCGAGCAGTGCCTGAAGTTACAACCAAAACAACTTTGTGAACAGACTATACCAATGATAAAGACAGAGAAAGACACATAAAATAAGTCAATAGAGAAGATCACCTCGCCTGCGGTTGGGACAGTTCATGTCAAGGCCCCAACCTTTGATGGAAGCACACACTGGGCGACGTATTTACGCCAATTCGAAGCTGCTGCATGCGCAAATAATTGGACGGAGAAAGACAAGGCTGCTTCACTCGTTCTCTCATTAAAAGGATCCGCGGCAGAACTACTACAGATAGTGCCACATGACAGCCAAAACACCTATGCCGAATTGATAAAAGCTCTGGAATTACGGTATGGTGATAAACATTTGCGAGATGTGTACTGCATCCAGTTGAGAGCAAGGCGACAGCATGCCGGGGACAGCCTTCAAGAGTTTGAAGCAAGTATCGACAGACTAATTAGACTGGCCTATCCTGAAGCGCCAGAACGATTTTCGAACGAGATAACGAACTACATCAAGTGTTACGAATGGCAAGGCACCAGAACAGTGCGGACGCCCTGGTACATGCTTTGCAATTTGAGGCCGCCAAATCAGCGTCTGGTTGGAGAAGTCATAAAGTGCGCGCGCTAAAAGATCGCGACGGCACAGACGATGAGGAAGAAGAACAAGGAACAGAGACTCGACGGTCGGCGCCACAGAATAAAATAAGAAAGGATGGAAGGCCGAAGTGTTATAGATGTGGGAAACCTGGACATCTACAACGAGATTGTCGGGTTAGAATTCAGCAGCAGGGAAACGAGCAATAGTCCGTACAACGGGGCGTGTGCTGACTAACTGGAGGAACGAAGCCCCTAGACAATACGTAATTTCTACACTTCAGAAAAACAGCGGGAGCTTGGTAGTTACCGGATTTGTTCAAGAAAGGCCAACCTCGATTACAGTTGACACAGGCGCAACAGTTTCTATTGTGCGCCCCGACGTGGTGAAAGATCTCAAGCCAATCTGGTGCTCTTGCAGCTTGCGAATAGCTACTGGACGGCCTGTAAAAGTGTATGGAAAAGTGGAGATACATCTATGCCTCGGTCGACTTGAGTTTAATCATCAAGTACTTGTTACAGACATTGTGGATGAAGCAATTCTTGATGTGGACGTTCTGAACTCATACGGATTTATAGTCGACTTCAAAAACAATGTCTTGAGAATCGGAGGCGAAGAGGTCATGCTCTCAACAATGACGACAGCAGAAAAATCGATGGACGTCATAAACCAAGTGGCCGTAACTGTTCCGCCAAACTCCGAAAAGATCATCATGGTTAGAACCAAGGTAGATACTAGGGGCAACCAGTGCTCTATATTCGAACCCCAGGTAGTCAGCACACCGGGCCTACTAACTGCCAGAAGTTTAGTAAAACCTGACGAAACCGGAAATGTACCTATTAAAGTGACGAATATTTTGGATCAAGCTATCACTTTACAATGCAATACGCTCCTAGGCAAATTGACTCCTGTGGCCTGGGTAGCCGGAATAACGCAACGAAGATCTAGTGCTTCGGATAATTCCAAATTACCAGAGGAACTGCAAGAATTATTGAACAGATCTTCTAACGACCTCTCAAGTGGTGAGGTAAAAGAACTCAGACAGTGTTTACACGAATTCAAAGATTGTTTTGCAGTTCAGGGACAGTCACTGGGAAGAACCTCTCTTGTTCAACATCGCATCAATACCGAGGTCACAACACCGATACGCCAACCTCCTCGAAGGCCTCCATTATCTAAACAAGAGGAAATGTCTCGGTTAGTACAGGACATGTTGACAGAGGGAGTAATCGAACCTTCGTCAATTCTCCTGTAGCGTTGGTAGCGAAGAAGGATGGTGGATTGCGTTTCTGCGTAGACTACCGGAGGTTAAATGACGTTACAAAGAAAGACTGCTATCCATTACCTCGCGTTGTTGATACACTCGACACGTTGTCCGGAGCACAGTGGTTTTCCACATTGGACCTGAAGAGTGGATATTGGCAAGTGGGTCTTCATCAAGAAGACAAGGAAAAGACCGCTTTCTCGACCCCAAGTGGCTTATTCCAATTTAACGTCATGCCATTTGGACTCTGTAATGCACCGGCAACATTTGAGAGATTGATGGACCTGGTACTCCGAGGCGTGACGTGGAAAACTTGCCTTGTTTACTTAGACGATGTCATAGTGATCGGGAAGACTTTCGAAGACCATTTGGAAAACCTTAAGGAAGTTCTAACTAGAATTCACGGTGCAAAACTGAAGCTGAGCCCGAAGAAGTGTTCTCTATTCCAGAAGGAAGTACAGTATCTGGGCCATCTGGTTTCGGCATCGGATGTTAGCATGGATCCTAATAAAGTAGACACCGTAGGAGACTGGCCAGTTCCGAGGAGTAAACACGGAGTTCGGAGTTTCCTGGGGTTGTGCTCATATTACCGACGTTCTGTGAAAGGCTTCGCTACTATTGCTAAACCACTACATGAGCTAACGGAAAATAAACGAAACTTCCAGTGGTCCAGAGAGTGTGACCAAGCAGTTAGGACTTTGAAGAATGCATTATGTTCGCAGCCAATTCTCGCTTTTCCAGCTTCCGAAGGGAAGTACATTGTAGACACAGACGCAAGCAATACTGGTCTAGGAGTAGTTTTGTCTCAAGTGCAGAACGGTGAAGAACGAGTAATAGCGTATTACAGCAAAACGCTTTCTAAACCAGAGAGAAATTATTGTGTTACAAGGAGAGAGTTGTTGGCAATTGTCAGAGCTTTGGAGCACTTCCATAAATACCTCGATGGGAGAGAGTTTTCACTACGCACCGACCATGCCGCGCTTGCATGGGTCTTGAGATTTAAAAATCCGGAAGGACAGTTACCAAGGTGGCTCGAACGTCTGCAAGAGTACAACTTCAAGGTACAACATTGGCGGGGGCGCCTGCATGGTAGTGCAGATGGCTTATCACGAAGACCGTGCCCGGAAGACTGCCAACATTGCCACAAAAAGGAAGAACAAAACTCAAGCGAACATGTTCAAGCCATCACTGTAGATTTCCTGGCGGACGGCTGGACAACACAAGACTGTCGACAAGAACAGATAACTGATGAAGACATTGGACCGATCTTGACAGCCAAAAAGGAAGGTCGCCGCCCGGATTGGCAAGATATCTGCCATGGTTCCGAAGTGCTGAAGGGCTACTGGGCACAATGGGAATCTCTTACCTTAGAAAACGGATTGCTGAAAATGGCTTGGGAAAGTGCAGATGGACGAGACGTGCAGTTGATAGTTCCCCGAAGTAAAATGCCGTCTGTTTTGAAGGAGATGGATGATGGAACATCTGGAGGCCATCTTGGCGTTAACAAAACGCTTGACAAAATACGGAAGCGATTCTATTGGCTTCATCTTCGCCACGACGTAGAGGAATGGGTTCGGACGTGTGAAATATGTGCTGCAAGCAAGGGCCCACAAACCAGAAGCAGGGGAAAGATGAGACAGTATAACGTTGGACTGCCTTTCGAGAGAATTGCACATTGCTGGACCATTCCCAGTTACTGACGATGGAAACCGGTACATCATGGTTGTAGATGACTACTTTACTAAATGGGTGGAAGCCTACCCAATTCCAAATCAGGAGGTTACCACTGTGGCAAAGCAGTTAGTTCACAACTTCTGTTGCCGTTATGGAGCCCCTATGGAAATCCATACGGATCAAGGGAGAAATTTCGAATCAGGAGTGTTTAAAGAATTATGCCGTCCACTCGGAATTCGAAAGACCAGGACAACGCCTCTGCAACCTCAGTCGGACGGGATGGTTGAGAGATTCAACAGGACACTTGAGCAGCATCTTTCGAAAGTTGTTGACGAGAACCAAACAGACTGGGACCAACGTATACCATTATTCCTTATGGCGTGTAGGTCATCAGTACACGACACAACCGGCATGACTCCATCAAAATTGGTGTTTGGGCAGGAGATTCGTCTTCCTGGGGACTTGATGTTTGGATCACCTGAGACTCAGTCCCAAGAGCCAAAGAACTATTCCTCGCAATTAGAAAACCAACTACGAGAAATTAATCGCGCGCGGTTGTATGTGGGAGAGACTGTTCAGGATTTACAACCAAGCAGCATCTTCCTTCATAACATAAAAATGCAGGTAAAAAGTGACAAGGGGGAAAAGCTTATGCTCTTTTGACAGCATTTTTGGAATATATGTCAAGCAGCCGATAACCCACTGCCACGCAGATCATCCTTCTGTTGTTGGTCACAGTGACACTGGCTCATATGGAAAAGAATATATTGATGTAAATTATTTTCCACAACTGGCTATACACGATCCCTTTAAATTAAAAATGAAAATAATATTTTCATCAACATTAAAAATATTAAGTACTTAATATTTTCAAATACCTACCGGTATGTTTGCATTTCTGTTTTCAAACGAAACTCATTTCTGTCAGTTTTCAAAACGAACGATTATAAGTCAGTAGTAACTTTGTCATTAGTTACCGGTAACGTTTATGAACATATTATTGTAAGTGCGTTACAGTAGGCCTACGTGTACAGTAAGTATATTAAGGTTTCTGTATTTGTTCATCGTTTTGAATTTCCGTTCCCTTCAAAAACGGCCAATCAGGTTTCACTGTATTTTCCAGAAGCTTTAATAAATCGCTTTATCATCATCATCATTCAGATTGGTAGACTATGTTTCGTTAGTGTAAAGCAGTGGTTCCCAACCCGTAGAAGTCTGCGGACTACTCAGCCTGAAATTGAATCATGTAAGGACCACCCCCACCCCCCGCCATACCCATTATCAGTTGTAACCCTTCCTCAGCGCCTTTCCCATAACCAAATTCAAAGGTGATTAAGTAAAACAGTTTTTTAGAACACATTATTTATTATTACTATTAATTAGTGTACAGTACAACTTAATTACAAATTATTTAATAAATAAAAATTACTTTTTTATAATGTATAGCCTACTACATATTATAAAAAGTCTCAATTACAAATTTATGTTGAAACAACAATTTTGTTTGAAAAAGACGTTGAAAAAAAATTTTACCTCAATGTTTTTCTCAGTGTGACTTTTGTGCACGAATTTGTTTGACCTAGGAGTTAGGCTCTTGCTTAGAGCAAATCTCAAATCACTGCTTGTACCTAGCCGATTTCTTTGTTTGTTTTTAATCAACAATAAAGTCGAGAATTCCTGCTCACACAAAAATGTTGTCGAAAACACCATGAGATACCGCAAAGCTGCTTGCCGAATGTTTGGGTAAGATATGGCTTTTTTACACCACAACTCTTCTAGGTTTACACCAGATTCAAACGAGTCCTTGAAGTTACTGTCATTTTGAAGTTCAATAACCTCCTCTTGAATATTATCAGGGAGATCCTTAGGCTTGACAATGAAAGGATTTCGAATCAGTTTTTTTATAGCTTGAGTCTCACTGCTACCATATTCAGGGAAATAACGAGCAAATTCGTCCTTGAGAGTGCCTAAGTGACTGAGTACGTTATGTTGTACCTTGTCTGTAACAGTGGCGTAGTCCCCGTTATCAGCAAGGGTTTTCAAAGTTGGGAAAGATTGAAAGTTTTTCTCTTCAACTTTGGCTATCCAGAGATCAATTTTACACAAAAACGCACGAAGTTTGTCCTCAAATACAAACATATTACCAACACCTTCAAACTTTTCGTTTCCAGAACCTTGAAGTTGTAAGTTCAGCTGGTTCAAATGACCAAAAATATCTACTAGATATTCGAGTTGCATCACAAAAGTTGGTTCACTCGATTGTTCCAAGAAATGCTGGATTTTCGTCTCAATATAAAATACTTTTAGCTCTTCTCTCAACTCACATAAGCGTGCCACATATTGCCTTTTGACAGCCAACGAACCTCAGTATGAAAAAGTAGTGTCTCGTGCTCAGAGTCTAATGCTGCACATAACTTTTTGAAAATACGAGTGTATAACGCACTACTTTTAACAGCGTTCACCATCTTTATGGCCAATTTCATTGTATTCGACAAGTCTTCCGGCAATGTTTTTGATGGTAATCCTTGGCGATGAATTATGCAGTGCATCGTCACTGTGGAGGGGTTCTTCTCTCTCACCAACGTTGCTAAGCCTGAACGTGATCCTAGCATAGCAGGGGCTCTGTCGGTACAAAATCCAGCCAGCCTCTTCCACTCAATGCTATGCCTCTCAAAGTAATCACAAATGATTTTCATGATATCTTTTCCTGTCGATGTTGTTTTCAACTCTTGGGATATTAAAAGTTCTTCCTTGATTCTGTTGTTGTTGTCTCCTAAATACCGAACAAAAACTAGCAATTGGCAGCATTGAGCAACGTCGGTACTTTCATCACACTGCAAACTGAAATATGGAGACTTTTTAATTTCACAAACCAGCTGCTCTTCAATGTCATTGGACATTGTATCGATCCGTGCCTTCACAGTATTGTTCGATAGGGGAATATCTTGAATTTTCTTAGAAGCTTCAACCCCTAAAACGTGTTCGACTGCTTTGATCAAACATGGCTTCACTAGGGTTTCTCCAATAGTATGCGGTTTCTTTGCCTTGGCGATTAACTGTGAAACCTCAAATGAAGCTGATAGGGCTTTTTCAGTCAATTCATATGCTGTACCAGTTTTCCCTAATTTCATTTTCTTTAAGTTTTCTAATTTTCCAGCGAAGAATTCAGGTGGCCGGTCACTCAAGTTAGAATGAACTGTCTTTAAATGACGTTCTAGTTTTGCAGGATTTAAGGCTTCATTGCTGAGGACAGCAGCACAAATCACGCACTGGGGTCTAATCTCCTTATTTACCTCAATTGCTGTAAATCCGAACTTGATATAATCACTGTCATATTTCCGCTTTGGAGCCATTTTCAACAGAAAAAGTGCAAACACGCACAATAATATCGCGCAATATCAGTAAACACAGCAAAAGCTACCGAAATGAATCGCACTGCTCTGCAAGACTCACTGATACAGACTGAGCAATTCAGTTGCCGACTGCCGTCTCATCACTACATGACTACACAGTACACACCACTTATTACTTGAGTCTGCAGACTGACAGCGTGAAGCCACTCGGGCAACTTCGTTACTGTTCGTCCGCCGCTATTGTCTACTCTCTCGTCAACCCACACTTCACACTTACGTGTATAATGAAATCCACGTATTTTTATCCAAATCGGGGTTTTCCTGTGTGCATTGCGGATGAATTGAATATTAAAATGAATATTGTTTGTGGTCACAGTTAAATATTAAAACATAATATAGAATTAATTTAACCATATCGTTTACTCCATTTATTACCCTGAATTGTAGTTTTTGTTTTAACCTTTGTTTCCTCTAGAAACAAACACTATTTCACTGACTTCCCAGATAAATACGAACCTTTTGACTACATCGTCGCATTAGTATCTGAAATATACGTTTATTAAGAAAACTTATTTTATACTGTTTTTCCGGTTTTTAGGTTCAGTTTTTTGTACTCACAATGTTGGTTTTGATATACAGGGTGTCCCGGGAGGAGAGGGAAATAATTTGAGAAATGGTTCTATAGTGTAAAAGAAGAAAAAAAGTTCATATAAACATATGTCCGGAAACGCTTTGTAAGCGAGTTACGGCTAGCGAAAGATTTCGCCCGGGTTTCGGTAAATGAACTTTCTGAAATTCTGGGAAGGTAAATTAAGGGGCGAATTCTATTGTTTCTTATGGTTTTTGACCTGAAAAATCGAATAAAACAGTTCGCAGAACTGTATCTCCCACAACTTTCATGATATCCGACGTAAAACAGAAAAATCTTTGCCTAAAACCGTATTGTATTGTTTTTAACCAAAATTGGTATTTTTTGTTGATTTTTATTGACTTTATTTACACCATTTTTCTCAGAATTAAATTCTTTACAAGTTTTGTTTTTAACTTTTATGCATTTATTAATCATTTAACAAAGTTATCGTACTTTTAACCTAAAAACACGTTTTTTTAGGTTAGAAGTACAATAACTTTGTTAAATGATTAATTGCGAATGTTGCATCTAGTACATTGCGAAAATGACGTGTATTGATAAGTACATGGTCAATTTGATTAATTGTCTTTCTATCTGGATATATCCATGTTCCTTTATGTACATTTTTATGGTCAAAGTGTGTGCTAGCTACCACCATGTTGAGTGCAGCTGCTAGGTTTACTAACCGAGTTCCATTATAATTAGAATCTCTATGGAGGCAATGTTTACCTATAGTTGGCATATATTCCTCTTCTTGTCCAATTTTGACATTTAGGTCTCCTATAACGATTTTAATGTCATTTTTGAGACATTATTGTATACAGCTTTCGAGTTCTCCATAGAAAGCTTCTTTTTCATTGTCTTCATTTTCTTCCATCGGGGTTGTGCATTGATTACTATGTAGTTGAAAAAATTTTCTTTCATCCTTATCTTACACATTCTTTCATTTACTGCTTTGAAATCCATTATTAATCTTTTTATTCTATCACTTACTATAAATCCTGTTCCAAATATGTGCTCATTTGGATTACAGCTACTGTATATTCTACATTTTTGCTTTTCTCATATTCTATTCCAGTCCATCTTATTTCCTGCAGCGCCATTATACTTCCGTAATACATGAATAAGGATTTATAGTGCACCAGATCTATAAAGGGATCTCACATTCCATGTGTACAAACCAAAATCATTTGCCTTTTTCTTGCCAGGTCGTTGCCTATATTTCTGTCCGAATTTTTTCTCTTGAGCATTCACAGCAGTAACTTTTTCACAGGGTGAGGTCGTCAGCCTCCTGCCCAACCCCCAACCTGGATCCAGGTATTTTGATTTTGTGGTGTTCTTCCCCTAGACAGCCTGCCTTCACCTCAGCTATAGAGTCCTGCCCACCCTCGCTGTTCACCTGCCATACCACTGCCCTTCAGTTCCGCCAGGTGATATTCAGCTATGGCCCCAGTTGACTACTATCGTCTTTGGCCCCATGCCAATACTGGTGGATGCTGCTGCTCTCCACCAGGGATGTTTCTCGACTTCCCAGTCTAGATCCGTACTGTTGTGCAAAAACAGGGTCACCTCAAGTAGGATGTGGCTCTTCAGCATGCAGTACAGTCTTGGTTGGGTAGAAGCTAAGGGCTCTATTGGGGCGCCATCACTTCCTCCAACCCTGAGACTTGTGAGGACCAGTGCCCAGTCAACCCGAAGCAAAGATGCTATCTCTCCAAGATCCCTCGACCCCAATTTATTAAATCTCACCTTTATAAATTAACGAACTTCAACTTGAGAATGGTTCCGCTACGCCAAAATATTGTATCGCCTTTACCACAACTTCTGAAACACTTTGAATGAGGTACCAAATATTGTTTAGGAATGGGGTATGGAAAGTTGATTGCTAGCACTACGGTACCTAGAATTTTACCACAGATTCAATAGGTAAAAATTCTGTGTTTATTTTTAGCAAAGTGTAAGGTTTCTCACCTGAGTAACAGTACCCAAGTAGAGTACTGTACACTCATAACAGTACAAAGATAAATAATGAATAGGCCTTGCATGGTGACAAATTTCAACGTATTAGTATTTCAAAACATGAAACACATCTCAAATTGCACTAAATGCAGGTTAGTAGAGTGTTTTATCGAAGACTGTATAACCTTATTGCTCGTATGGGGATTTTGTTGGGAATTCACAAAGTGAGTGTTAAAAGCAAGATAGCGTTATATGCAGGCACACTGAATGGAGGTTTCAACATATTTATTTCATATCAGTCTTACTCAAATCATGAATATGCATAGAACTGTGTAATTTATATGAATAAAAATATTGCTAATAAAAATATTAATTTTTTTATAGGTTTTGATTCCTTCCCATTAACCATCGACTGAATCAAGAATAATGAAATGGAGTCTATTTATTTTTCTCCAGTTGATATATACGGCCATGACTTCCATCCAGAAAATCTTATCACAATTAAAACCCGTATATTAAACATACTGCATGATTTTTTCTACCACACGAATAAGGCTGTTTGTAGGGTTGCATTAGAGGTAAGTAGATGGTTGTGTGTGTGTGTGTGTGTGTGTGTGTGTGTGTGTGTGTGTGTGTGTGTGTGTGTGTGTGTGTGTGTGTGTGTGTGTGTGTGTGTGTGTGTGTGTGTGTGTGTGTGGAAAGAGAGAGTGCGAGAGAAGAAGGGCGATGGTGTATTAAGATACAATGTTATATTTAATGAATTGTTTCGCATTATGTACTGGCCTTGTGTACTAGGAATTTTTCTTCCACATTGGGAACATTCTGTGACATGAACATTTATGAACTTTACCAATGTTAGTCATATTATTAAGCATAGTATTTTTATTTAAATACAGTTCTTTTATATAGACCTGATTACTTAAAAATTCCAAAATCTGTTTATGCATTGTCCAGTCTTATCAAATATATCAATAAAATACATAATATGAAAGTGTTTTAGTGCTGTGATGGTGTATAAATTTACATTTAACAGTTTTGTTTATTTTCTCAGGGTTATGTTAGAAGAGCTTAATATCATATGACTTGACATTTCTTGAGCATCTTGAACTGACTGGTGGAATTCCGCTCATTCATTTCCAGTTTCTTTCGCTGAGTTCACATCCAACAGGTAACTTTGTTTCCTCTCATAAGTATGAAAATAATATTGTGTGATTGCAATAATTCGATTATACTGAATATTTTATTGTTTTCTAATCCTTGTACAGGTATAAAATTTAAATATTAATATTTTAAATCCAAAACTGTAAAATAACCAAAATAGGTAATAGTTCTAGTATTTTTAAATTACAAAACATATTAAGTACACGGGTCCTTTGGAAAATAGGGTTCATGTGCAGTATGTTAGTTTGGTTCATGGTAGGTCTTTAATCAAAAATGTTTCATTGTTGCTTCATGTACACAGATGGTAAAATTATTATAAATGAGCAATCTAATTGAAAATCCTGTCAGGTGTGAAGTCCATGCTGTGATGCAATTTTTGAATACAAAAAATATAAGTGCAGCAGAAATTCATCGCAGGATTACCAAGGTTTATGGCACAAAAAAGTGGTGCATGATAATAAAGTGCAGAAATGGTGTTAAATGTTTTCTGATGGCTGCATACAAACATTCTTGATGAATAGAATGTGGCCAACTTTCACGTATCACTGACAGGCTCATGGAACAAAGTTTGTGTAAACAGAATTTTCATAATAAGCAAGTGATAATTTTCCTAAATAACATTAACTGCCCTGTGTGAAATACTTACAGAAAATCTAAAACATTTGGGGGTTGGTTAGGCTGTTGTTGTTCTTCAAATCTTTCTTTCAATTCTTTCAATTCTTTAAATGAATGTTTCAGTTAAGACTATGGTAGGTAGCCATCTACAACAGCATGAGTCCATAACAAGAGCTCACAGTAGGAAGCATAACATCAGTGTTCAACCATTGTTTGCTCACACCAAGCATCACCAAATTAATGGTGTACTCCCTGTATGGACTCTACTAACTTGTGAAGTTGGCTGTCATGGTTGTTATTGGGAGTATTTGAAGACTACCTCCAGCCTAGGGCGTTTTAAATCTACTGACTCCAGATGTGAAAGTCTTCACTCATTATTAGACACTACAACGATCTGCCACGCGTTGGGCAGCCAAATACAACGATAAGCAATTATGCTAACAATAATGGATTAATTATCTGTGGTTGATTAATTATGTAAATATACTTATTTGCACAATGAGCTTGTGTAATCAATTAGATTGCTCATATCAACTGAACTAATTGAAATTAAACAACACGTTAATTACTTTACGTTAGCATAACTATTGCATGGAGACTCTAGTTGTTGTATTAATAAATAAAATAAAATAAACTACCATAAATCACTCAAATGCCATTACTTTCTTGTTCTGAGGTAACTTGACAATGATGAACGCATATATTCTGGATAGAATAAACACTTATTTATTTAACATTATATCATTCATTAAATTCAATATATAAAATATGGATGATTCCCTGTAAATACATACATTCATAAACTCATAAAAAGAACATAAAAGAACACATGTTTATACATCAAATTACAAGGTGAATCCAATACGTTGTTTGCTGGAAAACATACACATACATATATAATGCAATCGATATATAGAA
Source organism: Magicicada septendecula (assembly GCA_034769895.1). Classification (NCBI taxonomy): domain Eukaryota; kingdom Metazoa; phylum Arthropoda; class Insecta; order Hemiptera; family Cicadidae; genus Magicicada; species Magicicada septendecula. The sequence continues at coordinate 264,399,081 of CM068376.1, forward strand.
ACACAAATATTCAAACAATAAATCCTATACTAATGCGTTCATCGTTTGCCTCAGATGGATGGCGTTAATTATGTTTATCATGTTTAATTTAAATGCTCAAGGGGTGTTTCTTGAAAAAGAGACAGGACAGTAGAGTTTCTTATGATAAGAATAGCATAAAGATTACTTGTTAGATGAATTATCCGATATTTCCATTGGCGTAACTCCTCTCTGCTGGTCCATGTGTGGGAAGCTGCGTAGCTGTGCTGTCACTGACACTTAACACACGCGAAACAGATTCACTCGCGCTGTGTGTGTGTGTATTCTGTTGATTCTGCTGTTACTGTTCGAGTCATGAAATTATGTGTCGTGAAGATAAGTTCATCGTTAACTATGGTGTATATATATGTCTGTCTATTGTTCAACTTCTGGTATGTTCATTAATGTTTAGTGTTTTGATGCCGTGGTGTAATTGTTCCAAATGATATTGTATCGCTCCGCCGCACTGTATAATGTTACGATTTCGTCGTCCGGTATTACATCAACGACAGTTCTACGCATCGATTATTGATGTAAGTGTGACTGGTTAGTTCAATTCTGAATTTGAGTACAATAACGAACTCTATAATTGTTAAGCACTGGTGTATGTCGCATGTTTTTAGACACTGTAGGTACACTATTGCCGGATACGCGCCAATATCGAAATGTCTAAGTCTCTTAGTTATATGTCGCGTGGCAAAGTTTCAAAGTCCCACTGCCGTCCGTACGTTAATCGAACTTTGACGACCGACTGTTGAAAGTTATGAATAGACTGTTTTAAAAGTACGTGAAGACTGTTCAAAGTATATGATTGAAAATTTATGAAAGACTGTCCGACTGACTGACTGAAATTTATGAAAGACTGTTCTCCCGCGTGCTCTGCAAACGGTTTTTATCAAGCATCGTGTACCACAATGCACCCTTCTGGAAAACACGCCTCAAGTTGAACATGATAGGACGGAAAATCTCCTACTATTCTGTCAGACCATCGTTCTTCACTTCTCATTCGACGTTCCCGTTGCTATGCTGGCGACGGTCCTCTCCACCTGTTCTCTGGGTAGATGCTGGGTTGTGATTGGGTATCCTGTCTCCCCACGAGTTCGCGTCGAAAGCCTCCGTACTCTTTTCCTAGAACAGGAGCAATTTCATGGTCGTCCACCAAGTCTTTGTCTAAGCGTACTCCGGGTCTCGCTGCAGTTCTCACGCAAACAATGTGTCGTATTTTGTTATTGTTTCGTTGTGCATGACCCCTTTTCCCGAACGCTGTCCTGGCGCAGCGTGACGTCGTTTCCGAAACGGCACTCCTTCTGCCTGTCGTAAATATCCGTTGTCGCCAGTAAGTCGTTCCCCTGCTGTTTACAAGTTCGATTCTATTATTTTAGGTATCGATGTCCGTCCTCGTATAGGGTATATACTATTGTGTGTCTTACACCCTTTTCTTATTACTGGTACTCTTCAAATTAACCGGGCAGTGTGTCCGTCACAGTTTCTCCTCTAAATTGGTACTTGACACAGTTTCTTTTATCTTACATTTGCAGGCTGTAAATCTCGTGTTTGAGTCGAGTCTGTCACGGCCAACCTTGTTCCCTATTGTACAGCTATGTGAAACGTGCTTGTATTGTCTGAAGCAAACGTTCACTTGACACCTCGACACACAGTTCTTTATTTATTGCTCGTGGCCTGCGTAGGGGTGTCTAGCTGTATGTAACGTCTTTTCGGTCATACTAAAAAATTTTTAAATTTTTGGTTGTTACAACACTTAAAAGTTTCATTACAAGAAAATCTGTGTCAGTTAGCTACCAAAAGTGCTCAACATAGCCCATGAAAATCAGAGAATACCAGTGGCTAGTAAGCTTTTGGACCAGTATTATGCTGAAAGTGACAGATTCCTCGAACATATTGTCACTGGACATGAGACTTGGATCATGAATCAAGAAACCAAACAAGAATCGATGCAATGGAAGCATAGCTCGTCACTGAAACCAAAGAAATTCAAGTAATAATTTGCTGACAACACGATTATGGTTACAGTTTTCTGGGGCCACAAAGATGTCTTACTTGTGGCATTTCTGGTCTATCTTAAAAAAATTAATTCTACAGTGTATTGTCAAACACTACAAAAATAAAGGAGGGCAATACAAAATTGCCAGCAAGCCCTACTTCACAATAATACGTGATCATGTTGATCATGTAATACTGCACCCACATGTGTAGTGCTTCAGAAATTCAAGTGGAATATTTTTTATCATCGCCTTATAGTCCAGGTTTGGGACCAAGTGACTTTCATCTTTTTATGCACATGAAAAATGTTTTGGCTTCAAAGAAATTCACAAATGATGACCAACTCAGAAGTACAGTGGAGGGATGGTTGAAAAACTGGACAACCAACTCCATTGATTAGGCGATAAAAAGGGTTATTCCATGCTATAACAAGTGCTTATGTCATGGTGGGAACTATATGGATAAATTAATAGTTTTAAAATGTAATAATATTCTCGCAATAAAGTATAGTTTCAATCACAAGATAGGCTATTGGACCTTGCTTTCTGAGTAACTATTGTATTTTTAGTAAAACACATTTTTTTTCAGAGAATTACATAGTTGGAAGATAGTTTAAAGAAAAACATTGTTTTTGTATAGTAGGCTACCTTGGTTTTGAATTTGGTGTATTGAGCTACTTTGGGGGTGGAATAACTTGTCGCTACCAGTTGAGTTAGCAGAGCTCAAAAGAGTGAGTACAGTTATAACCAGAGTGTATGCACAACTATGGTGATGATTTTTACTTACTAAAAGATTTGTATGCAAAGTCACAGAAGAGACTGTGTAATAGCATACAGTAAAGTAATAACAAAATGCTTGTATTTAAAATGGATGTGTTTCATACGAAAACAAGTACAGTACTTAGTAGTGAGTGTAAGACACAGGTTAGGCTAAAACCACCTGCTTAGAGGTAGAGGGATATACTAGTTAAATGTTGAAATATTTGGTCAGTGCTACCACACACATGTACACATATGACAACACATGTTAGGTACACAAAACACATTTTTTCAGAGAAGTGTGTTAAATAAAAAAGTTCATTTTGCCATATTGACCAGTAGAAATCACTGAAGTAAAGTTTTGTGATTATGATTTTTAATTCCACATTAGTACTACCTAAGAAAACAAAGTTATTTAAACTGACAGATTCATGAAAATTGCTGAATACTGCCTTGCTTAATTTTAAGATTTTTATTTTACTGCCTTGCCTTAATTAATTTTAATTTTAAGATTTAATTGGTAGAGGTTTTGTAGTCCAGTGGCCCTGCAACTTTGTTTATATAATTTTCTTGTAGTCTGATATTTATTGACCTCAACTCTGTTAGAGGTAGAAAAATATGTCACTGAATGTTCTGTAATAGGCTACTCGGCTACATAAGTTTTCAACAGGGAACATAATGTATAATTATTTATAGGAAATAATAGGAAAAACTGTAATTTTAAAATGAATTACACTAAAAACTCGTTTATCCGAATTTGATGGGACCGTGCCCGTTTCGGATAAACGAAATTTCGGATAAACCGAAATTTCTATTTAAATAATATGTAAGTAACTTTATTTAATAATAATAATTTAAAAGTTACTTACACAGAATATGACACAATAAACTATAAAATGACACCACACTATAAATTATAATTTCTACAGTACTGAAACAGTCCTGTTGCTTGTTAGTACAGTAATCAATCATAGTGTTTTGCCTAAGCTTTGAAGCTCATTTGCTGGCTGCCCGATCTCAAAGTCATTTCACTGAGTTCTGATTATTGACTTTCTACTTTATATATCACGTGGAATCGCTTGTCTACACTTTTAAATATAGATTATAGCGACAGGAAAATGCTTTTGCGTATTTTAAAAAAAACTAAAAATTGTTTTGGATAAACCGGATTTTTGGATAAACGTGATTCGGATAAACGAGTTTTTAGTGTATAATCAAGTGTTACTTTTACTATAATATTTTGAACTGAAGTGAGCAACGCAGACTATGAGACATTTTAAAGTCATATATATATTGCGACAACACAATTGAATTAATTCTTGCGCATAGGATTGAAGTGTGTGTTTTATAAATCAACAAGTCTATATTGGAGGTATTATAATTATTTATTGCACACCAATTGAATAATAGTTCATACGATATATTTTTAAACATACACAAATGTTATGAATTTTGGAATATTGTTTGAAAATTGTTTATATAAAGTTCAGATCTGAAATTGTTACTTTAATGAAGATGTTCCAATTTGATGCGGCGAGATGGCTGAAGGCGATGCGTATATCTCGCGTGTCCTTCCCTCGTGGATTCTGCTGGCTGGTGACCTGATGAGGGAACACGCTGAACTTGCTCGTCGAACTGCAACACTGCCTCGCTGCGATAACACTTATTATTGATTGTTAAAGGTTTTTAAAATTGTTTTAATATTGTTTTACTTATTTACGTATCTCAAGGTGTAACGTGGGTGTTAATGAAAAGTGGTGTATAGGCGAACACCTTCCGGCTCGTCTTCAAGTGTCCTCGCGTCACCAGCTCTACCGCGGTCGGTAGAACGCCCTATGAGGAAATCTTGACTAACACGGATACTTGAAATCCAAAATTATATTATGAAAACTAAATTACTTGGGTCTGTAGAATAACTCACACAGAGTTCCAAGTTTTCGTACACCTTCGCACAGTTTACGTGTTCACGCAAGAGAAACTTCTTGAACGCGAACCGCACTAGACGAATGCTCAATCTGCACATGGCAACAGACAATTTTCAATGATTTTACTGGGTTCTAATAGGCCAATTACCGGTCACATGATACTATGCACACGGCCCGAATATTTCTTCATGCAACACTTTGCATGGAATTGGCATTTCCTGCAAAGATAATTATCTGGGATTTTATTACTTCACGCTTGAGTGAGTTTCATATAAAGATTTCATATAACACAAATTCACATTTAACAGTTATTTGAAGATCACAGAATATAGGGAAATTGTAGCTAATATTAAACTTTATGTCTTGTTCAAGTCTCATGTCAATCGGATAATTATAACGGACACTATAGAAAAACGTTAATAACTCGCGCACCCGCGCACACTTTCACAAACACATTACATAGAAAAATGACGAATAAAATTTTTAAGAGTTTGACCTATCCTAAATTCTTATCGGTAATACAATACAAAAACTATAGATAAAAAACCAATTTGAACAAGATACAAATTTAAACAGGAGAATGTCCGTCATCCATGCATAAGACATAGTTCATTGCTTATCATGATCCTGTGGTCTATCGCAATATATATATATATATATATATATATATATATATATATATATATATATATTGCAACGGTACAAATCAATATTTTCGCATAGGATATTGTGTGTGTGTAAATAAATTACAAACAAGTCTATATTGGAGGTAATGAAGAATTATTTATTAGCACACAAGAAATGATAGTTTATACGATATATTTTAAATTACATAAATGTCATGCATATTTTATATTGTTGAAATAGAGTTTATATAGTTCAATTTAGATCGGTTTTACTTGTTAGTCGATATCCTTAATACTTGGCGTGACGAACCTCGCTCCGCTGCGGCTCCTGCGGCAATTTCTCTGCGCGTCTCACCCCCAGTCTTTCCTTTCCGCTCTCTGATGATGAGTCCGTCGAACACCGATAACACTAAAGCAGATTTCACATACACCAATTGTCACTCTCGTAATTATTAGTGTTCTCGCTCGAACTAAGTTATTATTATTTTAAAATGTCATTGATTATTTAATCTCAGGGTGATAATGAGTACAGTAGAACCTCGTTAATCCGTCACCTGTGGGACTGGGGGTATGGTCGGAACGCAAAAAATGTCGGATTATCAGAAGAATACAAAATGTTTATTATTTCATTAAACGAGACAGTAATAAAACTTATACAGTAGGCTACCAGGCTATATGATTGGTTATGTACAATAAATGATAATATGTACAGTCCAGCAATAGTGTAATAAAAAACAAGAAACACCTTTTATTGGTGAAAAAAATCGGTAATGTTCTTTTGTTTGGCAGACGACTGTCTAGACTTAGCTGCAATGTTCCTCCATTTCTTGATCCACAAGATATCCATAGGTGTAGAGGACAAGTTCTGTTCGATGTACTGAAGAGCAACATCAAAAGCTTTCTTGGCTTCCGTATGCAATACACGGACAGGCGGTTCGTCATCATCATCAGGGTCTTCATTTACGGTTTCTTCATCAACTTGCGAAACAGCGGCAACGATCTGATCGTCATTTAGTTCTTCATTTGTTTCACAATCTTCATCACATTTAGCAATCCACTCATCAACGTCATTTGCTTGGATATCATGTTGCAAAGTTTGTAAGTCGTTGACAATTTCCGGCGTGTCTGTGTCTTGCTCATTCCCAGTTTGTTCACTCTCGATCATCACTTCTGGCCAACGTTTTTACACCAAGATTTTTGCAGTGTGTCAGGTTTCATTTCATCCCATGACTCGGTTATTGTGTAAATTGCATCTTTGATACTAAGGGATTTCATAGCTTCAAAAAGGTTACAGCCTTCTCCTGTCTTTTCCAAAATCGAGCTGATGTACTTTCGGCGATAACGCTTTTTCGGCCACTCGATCACTCCTTGATCCATTGGTTGGATAAGGGAAGTTACATTGGGTGGAAGGAATGCAGCATTTATTTCTCCTTTTATCAATTCTTCTTCAGAAGGGTGTGATGGTGCGTTATCTAACAACAACAGAGCGCGAACAGGAAGTTTTTGGGCCTTTAAGTTTTTTTCAACAGCAGGCACAAATTTTTCAAAACACCATGACTTAAAAAGTGTACAGTCCATCCAAGCTGATTTTTGGTTGCAGTAATAAACTGGTAGCGATGATAAATTAATGTTCTTGAACGCCCTTGGCATTTTGGACTTGCCAGTGACAAAAAGCGGAAGCTTGTGTGTACCGTTAGCATTGCTGCAATTAGCAACGGTTAGCCTGTCTTTGGCAAGTTTTGATCCTAGTATCACGGTATCATTTGATGCAGCAAGTATTTTTGTCGGTAACGTTCTATAGTTTAGGCCAGTTTCATCTATATTATAGACTTGGTCAGGTGCTAATTCATTTTCTTCAACAATTATTTTAAATTTCAAAGAAAACTCTTTTGCTGCCTCGTCATCAGCTGATAGTTTTTCACCTGCTATTGCGACATATCTAACGCCATGACGGGTTTTTCACCGATCTAACCAACCTTCACTAGCTGTGAACTTCAACTTCCAATTTTTTGTGCAGAATTAGTGCCTTTTCTTTGACAATAGGCCCAGATAGGGGTTCCTTTCCTCCTTGCTTGGCAAAACCATATCCATAACGCGTTGTCTAGCAGTTCCAATTTTGGCTTTTTTAGTGTTTTGCGACTTTTTAGTGTTTTCTCGCCCTCTACCGTCACCGTACAAGATACAATATCCTTTCTATTTTTCCTCTAGTCCTTTATTGTAGTAACTCCTACACTGAGTTCCTTAGCAATTTATTGGAGTGATTCCCCCTTGTCCAGTCTCTGTAGCACTTTTAATTTTTCACTTAAAGGAAGAGTAACGTGTTTACGTTTTGCTCCTGACATAATGCAAAACTACAACAGTATGCACACACAGTATTAAAAGTGTAAAAAATATTTGTAAACACTAAAATTGTCACCAATTACTATGTACACCAATTCACACAGGACGAGTAATTAGCACGCACTAGACACTAGATGCCGGCTCACTGAGGCAGCAAAACAACTGACAAGTATGTAAACAAACTGGTGAGCCATCAACAAGTCGGTGCCTGAGCCGCGCTTGGACCAACCGGAGCGTCGGACCAGCCGAGGGTCGGACTAGAGAGGTTGTACTGTAATATTTAAAACCCAGTATATTGGGCTTACACCTTCCAGTAAATCTTGAAGTGTTCCGCGAAACTACAGATTTACAACGGTCAGTAAATCTTCCTATCCGGATATCTTCCACTCACGCGAAAAGCACTTTATATAATAAAAATAATATGGTTGTTCACCAGCTTGGTTCTTGACGAATAACTCGAAAAGAGTTCCAAGTTTTAGCGTAACTTTCGATTTATACTAGTTCATACAAGAAAAACTCTTGTAGAGGAACACACGTTCACTAGGCAAATGCTTTCGATGAATTGCTTCGATGTATGCCATACAACGTACGGATCTTACTGAAGTTAGGGGTTTCTGATTGATCAATCAGCTGTCCACGTGGTTGATAGAACAAAAGATAGACGGGTTGCAGGCAAATCTTTGTTTAAGTTGGCGAGAGCCTGCATAGATTTAATCTCGAAATTTTATTACTCTTCTGTAGATAAGAGTAAAAAGATGAGGTTTTAATTATAAAAAAAAAAACACATTTATAAAATAGCTAAGAACAATAGAGTATATAGAAAATGTAGCTATTTCCCTACCTAATTCACTGTCGAAGTTTCAAGCCGATGGGTTAATTAACACGGAAGATATAGCGAATAAGGTTAATCACACGCGCACGCGCGTACATATTCACACACAAAGTACATGACATAAAAGAACAAAACTGTACAAAGAATTTGATATAACATAAGTCCTTATCCATCACTAAATACAAAACTTATAGCTACTTGATAAAAAATTGTATAAATCCATCTAAAACCTGTTAATGTTCGTCACCCATGCTCTGATATACTTAATGTAGCTCATCATCCTGTGTATATATATTATATACACATTGCAATATTATATACAAATATATATTGCAACCATACATATATTTACATATTTGCCCAGGGCGGTATGTTTGTAAATATTTAGCATAGAAAATATATGATGAACAGTTTTTAACAAGATTATGCAGGCTAAGAATTGTCAAAAAGCGTACACCTGCCCTGCGAGTGAATACAGCGCTTGTGTGTTTGTGTGTGTGAACGCAAGCTACGACAGGAAAAAGTCTACGATGGGGTGATGCATACGTCTGTAATCAGGCTTTAACAAGATAAAAATAAACTAATTAATACATTTTAAACCTGTGAACAAAGACTTACCCCAAGTATAAAAACACCATTGCATTAAGGAATTTTTAATGAATATGGTGATATAAAAATTATCGCAAAAATTTACAATAATAAAGACGCTAGGTAATTTAATGTTAATTAATAGTGTAATTAAATATTAATTAATATGTGTGTTATATGTGAGTGACCAGAAAAAAATTACGCAAAGATGATATTGCTCGTGCTACAAGTATGTTTATGAAATCGCGAAAATGAACCAAAAAGTGATTTGTAATTAAAAGGACGCTTTGCACTAAGTGACAATATCTGACAGGTCGAAAACAGTCCTAGACTTGTCAGATCGCCGTCCAGTATAAATACCACCAGCAATTTGGGGCGATCTCAGAGACTCAAGATATCTTCACACAACGTCACGCTGCTGGTCTGCTGACCGATCTTTACCACACACACCAAGACTTATGGAGGAACTCTGGACCATCACAAACAACAAACCGTAGAGACAGAGAACACAGCATCAGCATAATCATCATGATAAAATTCTCAGGACTCAGGACACACACACACACACAACGGTAACGTCGGCAGTACGCAGGTAATGAATAAACAATTATATTTTCACTTTACTAAAAATGAACTTTATCTTGTGAAAAACTTACTTTTTTCGTCGGACGCGTTTCGGCTTAAGTATCCGCCTTCTTCAGCTTTTTGGTCAGACTGCCATCATTTCGTAACGGTTTTTGTGTGGAAGGTGTAGTGGGGGTGGTGTGTGGAGGAAGGGGATTGGTGCAGGGATTCAACTTGATGTTTGTTTTTTGTAAAATTGTGTCAAAAAGTGTATGCGATTTATATTGTAATTGATCGTTGAGTATGTTGTTTGGTTGTGTTGTGTGGTGTTTATATATTTCGTATTGTTCAGTTGTGTTGAGTTTTCGGCCTTTAGGTAAGTAATGTAAAATTTCGAGATTGGTGTCTATGTTGGTGTAATTGTGGTTTTCTGTGTGTATGTGTGTGGCAAATGCGGAGTGTATATTGTTGTTGGTTAGAGCTTTTAAATGTTCAGAATAACGGGATGAAAAAGATCTTCCTGTCTGGCCGATGTAGAAACTATTGCAGTCATTACATTTTAATTTGTAAACACCTGTTTTGTTATATTTGTCTATGTCTGTGTTTGTATTATTGATGTGTTTTGTAATGGTATTGGTTGTTCTGTATGCTATTTTGTATTTGTGTTTTCTGAATGTGTTGGCGATTTTGTGTGTGTAGGAGTTGTGGTATGTGAGTGTGATGTATTTATTGTGTTGTGTGCTGATGGTATTTTGTGTTTTGTTGTTTTTGTTTTTGATGGGTTTGTGTAGTGTGTTTATTAAATTAGGGTTGTAACCGTTTTTGATTGCTATGTATTTTATTGTGTTGAGTTCGTCGGTGTAATCTTGTTTATTTAAGGGTATTTTAGTTAGTCTATGGAGCATATGGTTGAAGGCCGCATGTTGATGGCCATATGGCCTTCAACCATATGCTCCATAGACTAACTAAAATACCCTTAAATAAACAAGATTACACCGACGAACTCAACACAATAAAATACATAGCAATCAAAAACGGTTACAACCCTAATTTAATAAACACACTACACAAACCCATCAAAAACAAAAACAACAAAACACAAAATACCATCAGCACACAACACAATAAATACATCACACTCACATACCACAACTCCTACACACACAAAATCGCCAACACATTCAGAAAACACAAATACAAAATAGCATACAGAACAACCAATACCATTACAAAACACATCAATAATACAAACACGGACATAGACAAATATAACAAAACAGGTGTTTACAAATTAAAATGTAATGACTGCAATAGTTTCTACATCGGCCAGACAGGACGATCTTTTTCATCCCGTTATTCTGAACATTTAAAAGCTCTAACCAACAACAATATACACTCCGCATTTGCCACACACATACACACAGAAAACCACAATTACACCAACATAGACACCAATCTCGAAATTTTACATTACTTACCTAAAGGCCGAAAACTCAACACAACTGAACAATACGAAATATATAAACACCACACAACACAACCAAACAACATACTCAACGATCAATTACAATATAAATCACATACACTTTTTGACACAATTTTACAAAAAACAAACATCAAGTTGAATCCCTGCACCAATCCCCTTCCTCCACACACCACCCCCACTACACCTTCCACACAAAAACCGTTACGAAATGATGGCAGTCTGACCAAAAAGCTGAAGAAGGCGGATACTTAAGCCGAAACGCGTCCGACGAAAAAAGTAAGTTTTTCACAAGATAAAGTTCATTTTTAGTAAAGTGATAGTGCTGTGAAAGAAGAGATGAACAATCAAGACAACTATAATTATATTTTGTTTGTGAAAAGAACTCTTAAATAGAAACTGATATATGAACAGTAAAGACTTAAAGTTTTAAATATAATCATACATAAATTTAAATGGTTGTTAAAGAAAATAATTTAATTTAACAAGATAATTTAAAAATACTAATCTTCTGTTGTGTGTTAAAATTTGGGTGTGTCAGTAGAAATAAATAATAGGTTGGAAGTAAATGTTATATTTTCATTTTGTTTATAGCAACAATTAGTTTTATTCTTGAGATTTAATATTATTTTTGTTTTTAAATGAGTTGCTATTATCATTTCAAATTTGAGTCAAAACACTGAAATAAAAAGTGTTTAGATAATTCGTTTAACATGTCTGTTTAGCTATTAAGATTATATGGTTGTTTATTTTTATATGTCATGAGCAGCATAGAAGGTTATATTATTTTTTGTAAACTTATAAAAGAGAATATTTTTATAATTTTAAATTTTAATATTTGCATATTTTCTATTAATATTAATAAATCATAGAATGATTATTTTGAAACTGTTTTAATTAATTATTTCATGTCAACAACATCTCACTCCTCTTTGAAAATTATTTGTATTATTGTGCAACTACATATACTTGACGCAACGGGAATAAAAAAATCCTGCGACCTGGCCGGTGTGATACACTTCATAGTTGCGTTGCGTACATGGTATTGTGTTTGTGTAATTTTTTGAAATACTTGTAACGTTGCATAATAATTTGGCGTGCCCAATGTGTGGCTCGATATATGTTAATTATCGTAGATGTTCATAATTAATAAGTGTATTATTATTATTGTTATTAATATTATTGTATTGTAATTATAATATTGTTGTGTATTTCACAACTGGCGCTCAACAAAACTGAAAGAGGAGAGAAATTGTTGGTATGAGATAATTTATAATAATAATAAACGTAAATAAATAATATTAAATAAAAACCAATAGAGTCGCGGTTTACCGCGAATATTAATTCTTTATTAATATAAAAAAAAAGAATTTAAATTTAATTCTAATACAACGAGATGGCTACACCGCAGAAAGGAGTTGATATTGAGGCTATGTTTAGAAGTCTCCAGGAACAAATGCAAAAAATAATGAACAAATTCAAAGAATAATGAAGAATGAAAAAAGAATAGGGAAGAAGTTAAAGCTGAATTAGCGAAAAATAAAAACGACGTTAAAGCCTAATTTAAAGGTGAATTAGCGAAAAATAAAGACAAAGTTAAAGCCGAATTTAAAGCTGAATTCAATAACCTTAAAGAACAGTTGACTACAAAACTCGAAGAAACTAATACCTAATAGAAGTATTAGAAGCTAGGGTAGAACAATCAATGAAGGAAGAAGCTTTAAAGATGGAGAATATGTTTAAAGAACAGAAAACAGAATGGTCAAAAGAATTAAAAGAAAGTATTAAACAATTAGCTGAACAGTGGAATGAAAAGTTTAGAATTTCAAAGCAGGAACAAGATGTGAAGATAAGAACAGTTAGTGAACAAATCCGGGAAAACATTAATAAAACGCAGGAATTGGAAGCCAGAACAATGACGTTGGAAACTGCTGTAGTAGAGTCTGCAAAATCCACCAAGGCCTATTCAGATGAAATGAACACACTTAAGGAAGCTCTACGTGGAGAAGTAGAACGTCTGAGAGCGGAGATCAAGATACGACTGGCACAGATGATGATGTTGTATCTAACACAGATAGAGGATCGGACCAAACTAGTATTCAAAGGTTTGAAAACAGAGAACCCAGTTGAATTTTTATTAAATTGTGAACGGGAAATGGAATTAATAGGTAACACTATAACTGATAAAGATAAAATTAACTTTGTTAGTAAGCATTTTCAAGATTGTGCTGCACGATGATATACTATTGTCAGAGATAATTTAATTACATAAGAACAATTTAAAGAATCCTATGAAGGCCGCTATTGGAATATTCACACACAAAGACAAATACGAGACTAATTAGAATATTGTTACGACATCATAGAATAATCTACGTGTTTGTAGAATGTGCCAGAAGAATCTTGATGTAACGCGTGTAGCGTACGTGCTTGTCGAAGCATTTTCGAGAGGTTTTTCGAAGGCGCCAGCCGCGAGGACTATGTCAATGCCGCAGTTAATTACGTAGTTTACACGAGCGCTAAGACGCAATTAGGAACATTCTGGTCTGTGAGCGCAGGTATAAATACATGGTGGCAGCGGCCTTAAGTTTCAGTATAGTGGCAATATATTTACAGAGCGGTTCGAGTTATAGTCGCGATATATTACTGTGTGCATTCAAGTGGTTATTAGTGAAGTGTTGCGATTTATAATCGGGCGGTATATTGTAATACAATTGTGTTTTAATATTAGTGGACATTTTATTGCGTGTGAACAGTTTTTATTTGATTGTTGTAATAGACTGTGTTGTTAATTACAAACTGTTTAACTGTGAAAATTAAAGCTGGCGTTGGTGACTTAATTGGTGTCTTGTAATTTTGTTTCCACTGTACCTACGACGATCAAGTAGACCGTCGTAACAGTGGTGTCAGAAGTGGGATAGAATGGTTAACAGTGGAAACAGTGGACACTTTGTACAAGACTAGTATAATTCGTAATTAATCAGAAAACAGTGGATGCCAGTCAGATGATGGAAAATTTCCAGGCCCTGTTGTTGCAGACAGAGGAACGACGATGACAGGATGCAGAGAAAGTGGAAGGGAGACAAAAAACCCTCCTGCTGGAAGCAGAGGAAAGACGTAGACAGGAGGTGGAAGAAGCAGAAAGATGACAAAAAGAAGAATGAAGACAAGAAAGAGAAGAAGCAGAAAAATGACACGATATAAAATGCAGGCAGGAAAGAGAAGAGACAGAGGAACGACGATGACAGGAAACAGAAGACATCAAAGCATTAATACAGGAGCAGAAACAGATTCAAGAACACAGTACCGCAGAATTGGGTCTCCTACGAGGTGAGCTTAATAAACAAGTTACTAAAATATCAGAGGTACAAGAATCAATGACATTAAAAATAGCTGAAGTAGAAAAATCTGTCTCGAGTGTGAAGAATCAATGTCTAATAAAATAGCTCAAGTAGAAAAATCAGTCACGAGTGTGGAAAAAGCTATGTCAACAAAAATAGAAGACTCGATTACAAATATCAAAGAGCAGATTAAAAGTGAAGTTGAACAGTTCATGAAAATACAACCAAAACAATTTTCTGTACAGACTGCACCAGTGATAAAGACAGAAAAAGGCACAGAACATAAGTCAATAGAGAAGGTCACCTCGCCTGTGGTTGGGACAGTTCATGTCAAGGCCTCAACCTTTGATGGAGGCACGCATTGCGCGATGTATTTATGCCAATTCAAAGCTGCTGCATGTGCAAATAATTGGACAGAGAAAGACAAGGCAGTCTCACTCGTTCTCACATTAAAAGGACCCGTGGCGGAACTACTACAGAAAGTCCCACCTGACAGCCAGAACATCTATGCCGAGTTGATAAAAGCTCTAGAATTACGGTACGGTGATAAACATTTGCGAGAGGTGTACTACGCTCAGTTGAGAACAAGACGACAACGTTCCGTGGAGAGTCTTCAAGAGCTTGAAGCAAGTATCGATAGATTGATTAGATTGGCCTATCCTGAAGCACCAGAAGACTTCCGAATAAGGTTTGTGGTGCAGACATTTATTGATGGCATCGGAGATTGTGAACTTCAGCAAGTGTTAGGAATGACAAGACACCAGAATAGCTCAGAAGCTCTTGTTCATGCCCTAGAGTTTGAAGCTGCCAAGTCAGCATCCCGCTACATTAATGGGTTTGTGCCATCACATTGCAGTCAGAAGATCCCTGTATCACACTGCCGTTACGATGGGTGCAGAAAAACAATGTTGTCAGACAAACAATTCAGAAATTCAAGAGAATCACAACGATTTGAACGATGGGATAAAGACAGAAGACCGAAATATTACAACTGTGGAAAACGTGGTCATCTACACGTAGACTGTTGGGAGAAGAAGATACCGAGAGAAGAGAGTGATCGCACCAATTGGAGAAGTAAAGCCTCGGAACACACACAGTTTCCACGCTACATAAGACCAGTGGAAACTTGATTGTTAATAGATTTGCGGAAGGTAAACCAACATCATTTACAGTTGACACGGGCGCAACAGTGTCCATTGTGCGTGCGCCCTGACTTAGTCAGCAACCGCCAGCCTCTAATTAGCTCTTGTACTATACAGACTGTGACTGGAACCCCCGTCAAGGAGCTAGGAAAGGTAGACATATGTGTACGTCTTGGTCTTCTCGAGTTTAGCCAGCAAATGCTCGTTGCAGACATTGTCGATGAAGTGATTCTTGGCACGGACATTA
Source organism: Magicicada septendecula (assembly GCA_034769895.1). Lineage (NCBI taxonomy): Eukaryota > Metazoa > Arthropoda > Insecta > Hemiptera > Cicadidae > Magicicada > Magicicada septendecula. The sequence goes on from CM068376.1 coordinate 264,414,946, forward strand.
CGAATGCCTACGGATTCGTTGTGGACTTAAGAGAGAATGTCCTGAATGTTGGCCAAGAGAAGATAAATCTTTGCATGGCTAAAATGACAGTGTCTACCAACCATTCGATTAAGCGAGTGGCATTAGTCGAAGGAAAAGTCAACAGGTCTGGGCAAGAGGAACTAGGGGAAATGGGGGAAGAACTAGCAGAGGAAATACAAATAAGTGTAACGACAAAAGAAGTGATTGGAAAGCCAACTATGGGTGTCGAGACAAAACTCTTGCTTGTTCCTGAGCTGATAGAAGCGCCCGAGGGCAAAGTGGCTGAAGATGATGTTGCGTCTTAGACGCTCTCGATGAATCTTAAGTTGGTCTTAGAACGCTTATTGAGGTGCTGGTGTGAAATGAAATGCTTAAGTGGACTGTATATATTCTTGAGATAATAGTTTATTGAAAAATTAACAAGAAATAATTGCTGGCGCGTGCAGTTTTAGCGCGGCATAATGCCGAGAATTAATATAGAATTAAATATTGAAAACCCATAACAGAATGTAGAGGCCGAGATCGCCCGAGTAAATTATCGCATGATGGTCATGCTAAAATTATGAAATATTGAAACTTTATGTAGCCGCGGCTAGCGAACAAGGCTTGTTGCCTGTACGGAGTCTTGCAAGGAACTAACTTAAATTTGGCTGCTGTCGGCCTGTATCAAACCGGCAGCAGATAACAGATAGAAAAATGACGTCACTAACGCACCTGCAATGCGGCACTTTACAGTACAAAGTTTACATCGGTACAAAGTTTAACCAGATGAGGTTACACAAAATCGGGGCGATTTTGCAACTTAAGTAATTGTGTGAATAGTACATCACAAATTATTATCAAATGTTATATACAAAGACAATACACAATATACTTGAAAGCCTTATACATTAAATTGACCTTTTGTTTAAAGTAAATCGTCTCTGACATAAAAATCTGTAAATAACAAAATTCATTAAGCTATCAGGAAAAACTCAAAAGCAAAGCAAAACAATATCTGTACTAGAAAATGTACAAAAATAAAAAACTCCTGATAAAAATAAAGGTGCTTATGTAAATAACATGATCTTTCTTGAAGCATTAACATATGTTCAGTAAATACATACATTTAATTTTTAACAAAAGTAAGTGACAACCCTTAATTTATAGAAAAGAAAACATCCTCAAAAACTGATTAAAAATAGTAATACAATAATAAAGACATAATAATGTACATGCATAGTATTAATATAAAGATATCAAAATTCAATAGTACATAGCAATGATAGACATATCCAAATGATGTAAAAATGCATAATATGATTGTATGAGTATACATAATACATAAGGATTGACATAATAGTTAACAGTACATAATAGTATAATAATGATCACAAAATTCAATAAAATATGTAACAGGTAATAATACAATGACAATAGACATAATAATTTACATGCATGATATTGGAATAACAATCCCAAAAAAATTCAAAAACATAATAATAACATGATAATGATACATAGGAATAAAATAATAAAAACTTAATAGTAATATAATACAAATAACAAATAGAAAGCATGATAAATGTTAGATACAATGATGCATGTCGCATGAATGCTCATGCAATTAGTCGGAGTCCACTGGAAGTGGACATAATTTATGGATGGGTCGACGTAGGATACCATTAGCGGTGCGAACATCCGCGACGCGCACTATTGAATCCTGACCCGAATAGACGTTCGTGACTACCCCGCGTTTCCACTGCAGTGGGGGGGGGGAACTGTCATCTAGAATAAGGACGAGTTGTCCGGGAGTGAAATTTTTTGACGGGATGCGCCATTTGTTGCGTTGTTGTAACTGGTGCAAGTAATCTTTCGACCAGCTGTTCCATATAGATTGGGTGAATCTTTGGATCAGCTGCCATCTGCCCAGACGGCTAATATTGACTTGGGAATAGTCAGGTTCCGGGAGTGCAGTGAGCGGAGAACCAACCAGGAAGTGAACTGGAGTTAAAGGTTCGGGGTCCCTAGAGTCATTGGAGATGGCGAACAAAGGGCATGAGTTGAGGCAGGATTCTATTTGAGTTAGGATAGTGTAATATTCCTCAAACGTAAGAATGGTTCCGCCGACAACGCGCCGCAAATGGAATTTGACGCTCTTGACTCCGCTTTCCCACAGACAACCGAAATGAGGTGCTGAGGGGGGAATAAAGGACCATTTGATGCCTTGGGCAGTGGTAAAATCCTGGGTGGTCTGTTCAAAACCATTAGAATGAAAATGTTAGTACAATTCGTAAAGTGAGCTACTAGCACGACGAAAATTTGTACCATTGTCGGAAAATATCTGATCAGGGATACCTCTACGCGCTATAAACCGTTTTAATGCTGCTATGAAGGCGTCTGAGGAAAGGTCTGAGACTAGTTCCAGGTGAATAGCTTTAGTGACCATGCATATAAATAGAGCAATATAAGCCTTTGACGTCGATTTTGAACGCTGCCCGTCATGATGTATAAGTACGGGACCGGCGTAGTCGACTGCAGATTGAGAAAATGGCTTAGCAGGCGTAACCCGGGAAGGGGGTAATTGTCCTAATAATTGGCTTGCGCCCCTAGCACGGAAACGAAAACAAGTGACACATTTGTGTATTACTGATCTTATATATGATTTATCATTAATTATCCAATATTTTTGCCGTAGAGAGTGCTGAGTCAATTGTACCCCAGCATGTAGTAGACGAAGATGCTCGCCCTCTATGATTAATTTACTGAGGTGAGAATGCGGGTGGAGTATGATCTGGTGTTTGCTATAATAGGTAAGCTGAGAGTGCTGAAGACGTCCGCCCCCACGCGTAATATCCCCGCGTTGTCCAGAAAGGGGTTGAGTGAGAGAATTTTACTATTATTAGGGATGCAGCGTTGTGTTTCAAGTTCCTTAATTTCGATGCTAAAATGCAATCGCTGGGACTGGCGAATAAAAACCAAAAGTGTATCATGCAACTCCTGGGCAGTTAAAAAGGAAGTGTCCCTATCAGCTATGGGGAGCCTAGAGTTCCGAATGAATCGACGGCAATACGAAAATACCAGAAGGAGCCTTGAGAGCGATGAGTAGTTTTCAAAATAACTAGATGTAGATGAAGCGACAATCAATGAGGTTTGGACCTGCTTACGTTGTTCCTGCTCAAGATCGGGATGAGTGCAGGGTGAATGGGCATCGAAGGCACAGATGGGCCATGATGATGACTCATGGGACAACCAGGATGGACCATGCCACCATTGTGAGTGACCGTGTAAAACCCGAGGGAGACAACCACGCGATAAAATGTCGGCAGGGTTGTCCAGTGACGAGACATGGTGCCAGGTACCCTTTGTAGTGAGACGCTGTATCTCCGCAACACGGTTGGCGACAAATACCTTCCATCTGGAGGATTGCTGGTGGATCCAGTGTAAGGCTATCATCGAGTCCGAGTAAAAATATAAGTCGTCGAATTTGTATCTTACGGCGTCTATAACCTTGGAAGCCAACTGAGCCAATAAGAGACAGGCGCAAAGTTCAAGTCTGGGTAATGTTATCTGCTTCAAGGGAGCGACTCTAGATTTAGAACATAACAAGTTTGATGAGACGACGTAGTTTGAATAGACCGTACGCACATAAATACAACACGCATAACCTTTTGCTGACGCGTCGGCAAGTCCATGGAGCTGGAATGAAATGATTTGCGAATTATTCAAACTCTTTATAGACCTTGGAATTTTAAATTAAGTGTCTGAAATCAGCTGAGAATAAAGTTCTACCCACTGATTAGATAATGAATCTGATAAGGGTTCGTCCCAACTTGTACCTGTCAACCACAATATCTGCATGAAATGCTTACACCAGAACGTAACCGGGCCAATGAGTCCCATAGGTTCGTAAATTCCTGCGATAATTGATAATACCCTTCTCTTGTTGAATACCTCTACATTGACATGTCTCTGGACACTATATACGAAACTATCTTCGTCAATGTTCCACTGAATACCTAAAGTACGCACAGTTTGATTTTTGCTAAGATCGAGGGAAGAATGAGCGTGTGAAGCTATAATGGTCTGATCATTTGAAAACCATTTGTGCAAGATAAAACCGTATTGGCTTAATAAATCTGTGATGTCGGATTTCATTTTAGATAGGACGTGCGGTTATCTGAACCGGTCATGAGATCGTCCACATAAAAATCGTTTGCGATGGCTGAGCAACCTATAGGGTGTTTAGTTTTATTTTCCTGGGCTATTTGAGCCAGACATCTTGTAGCAAGAAATGACGCACTTGCAGTCCCATATGTGACGTCCTCAAGGCGTAATGTTGGAGTTCCCTATGGGGGGGCATCGCGCCAGACAATACGCTGCAAATTGGAATCCTTGTGATTAACTAAACTTTGACGATACATCTTTTCAATGTCCGAAGTGAGGACATATCGGTGAGTGCGAAACCGAGTCATAATAGAGAACAGATCCTGCTGGACCGTGGGACCAACCATCAATGTGTCGTTCAAGGACAAATTATTTGTCGTTTTGGCAGAGCCGTCGAAAACAACTCGCAATTTGGTAGTTATACTAGAGCCTTTAAAAACTGAGTGCTGCGGCAAGTAAAAAGTGTCTGACTGGTTAACTGACAAATCGTAAGCATTAAGCAAAGACATGTGACCAAGAGTTAAATATTCATGCATGAATGCGCTATAGTCTTTGTGAAGAGCAGGGTTCTGCTTGAATTTGAGTTCCAGTGCTTGAAACCTGCGGATAGCTCCGTGAAGAGAATCGCCCAAATGAGAATTGTATGACCTGCGAGGTAGGGATACCACAAATCTGCCATCATTATTATGGAAAGTATTAGATACAAAATGATTTTCGCATTCCGAGTCCTCAGCGGAGGGAGCACGAATAGCAATGTCCTCTAACTTCCGAAAGTCCTATAGTTGCGAGGAAATGGCATTATTATCCTCACATGCTATGAACGATGAGACAGGTTTTGTCATGTCGACATTAAATGGCAAGTTACCCGCGAGAATGAATCCCAATTTTGTCTCCTGTATTATGGGAAAATGTGGGCTACGGATGAATTTGGCAGGTTCAATTAATTGTAAGTAATACTGAGCACCAAGCAATAGGTCGATTTGCGAAGAGAAGTTCAGCTGTGGGTCGGCTAGGAATATGCCTTTGGGTAAATTTAAGGATGAGATATCAAATGATTCCGCAGGGAGATTATTCGTGATACTGGGAAGCACAGCGCAATGTATGTTTAAACTAAAATTCTTATAACGTGAATGCAACCTTACCCTAGTACTGAAGTCAGCCTGAGATAATGAATTATTTATACTGGTGATGGGTAATTGAGATTTAATTAGATTTAGACCCATGCGACGTGCAAAATTCATGGTGCAGAAGTTAGCTTGCGATCCTGAGTCCAATGAAATCCTAACTGGGTGCTTCCTACCTGCATGGTCAGTTGTCATGCAGACAGCGGTGGATAATAATATAGATTTGTTAGTTTGCAGTTTTAGTGAACACTGATTGTTGCTGCACGAAGCGTTATTGTGGATATGTGGATCGTTGTGTGGTGGCGTTTAGCGCATGTGCTGCAAGCAAATTTGGAAGGACAGTGTGCGAGATCATGGCCTGGACGTATGCAATTTAAGCAGAGTTTATTTTTAATTAAAATGTTTTTTCGTTCCATGGGCGATATAGCCACGAATTTTGGACAGTCAGAAAGGCGGTGTTTACCACGACACAGCTGACAGATGTTATTACTGATATGAGAATGGAATGTCGACCTTGTTATATCAACCGGTTTAATAGCCTTGCGATAGGGAGTCTTATCGCTAGCGTGTATTCTGCTTACTGAGCTGGTCGCGCCGTTGACGTTTTGCAATAACTGCCTCCTATTATTTAAAAATTTAATAAAATTATCTGGACAGTAATGTGGGAATTGTATAATCGAAAGGTTGGCTAATCTGATCTTGGTCCACCATGCTCGCGTCGGCAAGCATGTCGTTACAGTGCTACGAGCGCCCGAACGCAGCAGACGTGACATACGCTTGTTGCTTCGGCTGTCATTTCATTTCTTTAACATCACGACAAATTATGTAGGCCTTAGGCCCTACAACATTCATTTATATAGCTTCGAGGGTTGCGTAATTGCGCCTCACCTTTATAATGTAACATTTTTTAACCGAACGTGATCTTCAAAATTTATAATGCGTACAAGGCTTAGCTAACCTTACGAATTCAAAATTAATTGTAGCATTTATACCCTAATAAATGTATTAAACTACAGTCCACGCGCTCATAATTATTTTCTTCATCCCAGCAAATTAATTCCACTAAAATATTAATTTACAAACATTAATTCTTAACATTTTTTTGGTCACTCCGCGCCTGGATTCATCATTTTAACCTTCTTTCAAAACCTTATACCCTATCGAGCGGCTTCTCATCATTTTTTCTACTTCAATTTCTGGCCATCACGGGCGATTCAGTATGTTCGCTGATCCGACCGTGTCGGGATTTATTCAGCATTTCTTTCGTCGTCGTCATTGAGCTTCATAGACAACACCAGTACATGACCATCCACGTGTTAACACCTACACGCCAGATTGAGCAGTTCCAAGTTGAGAGCAGTCATCCATCCAGTCCGTTTGTGTCTACCATCGGCTCCACGGCCTCAACGCTGCAGGACATCTCACAGAAGATACGACATCAACGCCGTCAGTAAAAGGTGCGTAAAATGACGGAAGAAGGCTTAAGAGTGTTGGTTAGAAAGAGAGGCGGTTTAAAGTCTGCCATAGTGCGAATCAATTCCGCAGTACTTAATTTTGATACAAACAGTAATACTAAACATTTTTTAACTGTCAGACTAGAAAGTTTAAAGAGTTTAGCAATAAAATATGATGAAGTACAGTCTGAAATTGAATTAATTTCTAAAGACATAAATGCTGCCCAAGAGGACAGAGTCGAGGTTGAAGAACTTTTATATTCAACCGAGGCTAACATCTTACAACTAATAGACACCTTCAACATTCAGACTGGATCTCAAACATTAAGCAGTAACATTCAATTAAAACCTATAAGTTTGCCCTGCTTCACAGGCAACATTCTCGAATGGCAACATTTTTACTCAATATTCCTAGACTTGGTACATGCCAGATCTGACTTAACTTCAGTGCGAAAACTACATTACTTATATTCATCTCTCAAAAATGAACCACTAGATCTAATTAAGGCCTTGCCTATTTGTAATGAAAACTATTCAATAGCGTTAAGTTTGCTGTCCGCTAGATATGACAATAAATTCATATTAGCTAAATATTACATTCAAAATTTACTAGAAGTGAAGTCTACAACCAAGGACTCTGTACAGAGCTTAGCAGAATTTATAAATACAATAACGTCTTCTGTCAATTCGCTGACAGCTATGCGATTGTCAGTGGATTCATTTGAACTCATTACTGTACAGCTATTGTCAGCAAAACTTGACCATTCCACATTTAAATTATGGAAAGAATCTATTGATTCTGAAAATCTTCCTAATTTTCAGAGTTTTATACAGTTTTTAAACGCCCGTAGACAATTATTAGAAAACACGTTACCGATAGAAGCTGGACAGCAGCTTAACAAACCAACTCTAAAATTTAATAATAAGTCTGAAAAACATAAGTTACGAAACTCTGCTGGCAGCACTGCATTTAAAAGTTATCATTCGATTTCAAATAATTATTCATGCCCCTGCTGCAAGGCAAGTCACCCAATTTATATGTGTGACAAATTTCGCGATTTAAGCATATCTGAACGAGGGCAATTTATATTAAAGCATAAATGCTGCACTAATTGTTTAAGACCAGATCATTTTTCACCTAATTGCAAGGTCAAACAATCATGTAAGATCTGTTCCAGACGACACCATACATTGCTTCATATAAATAATGGGTCAAAACAGGGTTCTGCCAGCAGTAGTAATTATTGTTCATTTAAGCTTCAATCAGCAAACAATGTTATTTTATCTACAGCCGTCGTGTTCGTCATCGACCGTGCTGGTAACAGGCAACTTGCACGAGTTTTGTTAGATGCAGGGTCCCAGGTAAACTTTTGTACTGCATCATTTGCAAAAAAATTGCAACTTAACTTAACTAAGTCTAATATACCAATCTCAGGTATTAATAATGCGACATGTTGCGCCACTAATTTGGTATAAATTCATATTGTTTCTCGCTATCAAAGGTTCACTTTTAATGCTCCGTGTGCAGTCTTATCTGCGTTGACCCACAAACTTCCAGCACAATCTTTCGACAAATCATTTTAATATCCCAGATAATATTTTCCTTGCTGACCCACATTTTAATGTATCAGCTGACATAGACATACTGTTAGGAGCGCAGTTTTATTTAGACTTGATTCAAGCTAACAAATATGTACGTGGTCCTAACTTTCCTGTTATACAAGAAACTAAGTTAGGCTACATTCTAGCAGGCAATTTGTCTAAGAATTATCATTCTAAGGGTCCTGCTGTTTCCTTCTTGGCAAGAAACAACGATGATCAAATTTTAGCGTCTCTTGAGAAGTTTTGGGAGACTGAAACCGTCCTTGATAATGCACCCATTATTAACGATTCAGTTTGTGAGGAACATTTTGTTAAGTCCACTCATCGTAATGATGAAGGTAGGTTTGTCGTCTCATTACCATTCGGGTCTGATAATCCCCAGTTGGGTGAATCCTATGCTACCGCTGAAGCGAGATTTTTAAGTTTAGAACGCAGGTTCAAGCGTGATTCTGAGCTTGCGCGTGAATATGCAAATTTTATTCAGGAATATAGGGATCTTGGCCACATGGCGCTGGTTGACGATTGTTCTGTTAATTTCAAGGTTTCAAATACCTACTATTTACCCCATCATGCCGTTTTCAAACATTCTAGTTCCACGACGAAGCTTCGCGTCGTTTTTGATGGTTCGGCCAAAACTACCAATGGTCTTTCTCTCAATGATATTTTGTTAGTGGGCCCAAATGTCCAACAAGATCTTTTCTCTATTCTTTTGCGATTTCGTATACACAACTATGTTCTGATCGCTGACATCGAGAAGATGTATCGACAGATTCTAGTGTCTGATAACGATTGTCATTACCAACGTATTCTGTGGCGTAATTCTCCGCTTGAACAGTTTAAACATTTCGTGCTGCGAACTGTAACAAACGGTACTGCTTGCGCTTCATTTTTGGCAACCCGCTGCCTTATTCAGATTGGTAAGGATAATGAAGTTTCTTTTCCTGACGCTGCTTCAGCTATAATTAATGATTTTTATGTCGATGATTTGTTAACCGGTGCAGACACCATTTCTAATCTAATCAAGTTAAAATCTGACTTAAGTACGTTGTTGAGTCAATATGGCTTTCCTCTACATAAATGGGCATCAAACGAACCAAGTATGGTCACTGAGCATGATAATTTATCACTTCCATTAAACAAACAAGGCAATGTGCGTACTTTGGGCATTCTTTGGAACAACTCTACAGATTCATTCTTGTTTGACATCAAGTCATTTCCAGTTGAGTCAAGTATTTCTAAGAGGAGAATCCTGTCAATTATAGCGGGTATCTACGACCCATTGGGACTTATTGGACCAATTGTTTTACTTTATAAACAGTTTATGCAGCAACTGTGGTTGTACAATCTTGGTTGGGATGAGCCAATTTCTGAGCAATTATATTCGTATTGGCGTTCATTATGCGATAAGTTGTATTTAATTAGTAAAATTATTGTTCCACGCTCCATACGCAGCAAGTCTGAGATTTGCTTAGCCACCAATTCATTTGGAATTGGTTTCCGACCTTACGGCCAATGCGTTTATAGCTGCTTTACGTCGCTTCATGGCCCGTAGGGGCATACCTAGCCAGTTATATTCTGACAATGGCACGAACTTTAGGAAGGCCCGCAAAGTTTTGCATGACCTTTACTATCTCTGGCATAATAGGGATGCCACCTTAACAATCCAATCATTTGCAACTTCTCATGGTATTAAGTGGTCATTCATTCCTCCATCTTCACCTCATTTTGGTGGTCTTTGGGAGAGCGGTATAAAAAGTTTGAAGTATCATTTGCGCCGCGTTGTCGGCAAGTCCATACTCACATTCGAGGAGTTTACTACGGTTTTGTCACAGGTAGAGGCCTGTCTAAACTCACGTCCATTATTTGCCGTTTCATCGGATGTAAACGATCCAGTGCCACTTACCCCTGGCCATTTTTTAATCTGTGCACCATTAACGGCAATTCCCGATCCTGACTTATCACACGTTCCCATCTCTCGTCTCGGCCGTTGGCAACTTCTCCAGAAGTTTCTCCAAGCTATTTGGAAATCATGGTCGCGCGACTACCTACACCAATTGCAACAGCGTCACAAATGGAAATTCGCTAAGGAAAACGTTTCCATTGGTGATCTGGTACTGCTAATCGAGGATAACTTGCCTCCATTAGCATGGAAATATGGGGTAATCACAGCCACATTTCCCGGACCAGACAATTTAATAAGAGTAGTTGACGTTCGTACGCCTGTTGGCACCTTTCGCAGACCAATTCATAAGTTATGTTTGGTGCCAGCGAGGGACGAACAGTAAACACTACATCAATGTAGCTACTTAACACAAGTATTAAGTGTTGTGTTAAGTCATTATATCAATACCATGCAGTTAATAGTATGCATGTATAGTATTACGTTCTTTCTTTATTGTATTTACTATATTGAGTCAGTTTTAGAGGATATTTTCTTTATATAAATCAAAGGATATCGTTTATTTTCTTTTAAAATTAAATGTATGTATTTATCAAACATATGTTAATGTTTTAAGAAGACTGTGTTAGTTATATAAGCATTTTATTTTTACCATAAGCTTTAGTTTATATCTTTTCAATTCAGAAATTGCTTGTTTTACTTAAGTAAGAGTCAATTTATTTAATATGTAAGGCTTCAATTATTTTTTGTATTTTCTTGTATACAACATTTGATTTATGTCATGTCTATTGGTGTTATTGGTTCTTATGTTATAGATTTTGTTATATAATATTCACATGGATTTGGAGCTATACAAACCATGTATGCATATTTGCTGCACATTTTTTGTTAATATTTGTGCATTGCTATTTCACTATTCTATGAATTTATGTGTTACTTGTAATTGCTCAACACATGCATTACATTTTTGTAAACAAATTTACTGTACTTGTCACTTATACTATTATATACTATCATGCCTTGTATTCATGTATTTGCAATTATGCAACACACATATTTCTATTGTATTTTATCATGTACTTTGTATCTATGTAAAACACATTACTGTACCCGCATCTATTCTCTATGATTATGCACCACGCATATATTTTTACACATATTTTGTATTTGTATTTTGCGATCATGTATTGCACATATATTATTATTCATGTTTGTGATTATGACATACATGTTATTACGTTTATATACTTGCAACTACTCAACAATGCATAATCTGTTTTCACATGTCAATTTATTGTGCATTCTTGGAATTGTTTGGTATAGCATGCACTATTTAATTATTATATTACAGCGTTATGCTAAATATATGTTTTTACATGCATATAACTTTTGTAATAATCTTGTCTATTCATTTTATACTCAATACTATTATGTATAAATCAGCTGGCCTTGACTGGCTTGGGCTGTCAATCATGACTTGCATAAAATATTTGCAATTTGTATCGGACCCATCATGTGATGAGTCACCGATTATTCATCATCAAGATTATTCATTATTCATGTTTTGTATTGTATTGTATTGTATACATCTCTGCTAATTCATGTACATTTATACTCATGTATAAATCAGTTTGCAAGCCAATTGTGGCCTGTTCAACCTTATCATTATTATTGAGGTTTTATCTCTGAGTAGTTTAATGTTATAATATTGTTATCTAACATTCAATGTCGATGATCAATACAACTTACTGATCGTTGATATCTATTAATGAGAATGTACATGTTGTGTTTTCTTTATAATATAAATTATTAAAAAATGTATTATAAAAAATCGTTCGATTTTTGCGGGCAGTTATGGACAGTAATGTAAGAATTGTATAATCGAAAGGTTGGCTAATCTGATCTTGGTCCAGCCATGCTCGCGTCGGCAAGCATGTCGTTACAGTGCTACGAGCGCCCGAACGCAGCAGACGTGACATACGCTTGTTGCTTCGGCTGTCATTTTCATTTCTTTAACATCACGACAAATTATGTAGGCCTTAGGTTAGGCCTTACAACATTCATTTATATAGCTTCGAGGGTTGCGTAATTGCGCCTCACCTTTATAATGTAACATTTTTTAACCGAACGTGATCTTCAAAATTTATAATGCGTACAAGGCTTAGCTAACCTTACGAATTCAAAATTAATTGTAACATTTATACCCTAATAAATGTATTAAACTACAGTCCACTCGCTCATCATTATTTTCTTCATCCTGGCAAATTAATTCCACTAAAATATTAATTTACAAACATTAATTCTTAACATTATCGAAATTAGGAAATCGCTCATCTGAAAGACTTTCTTTCCAGAGCCGACACGTCTGGTTATCGAGTTTTTGCGTTAAGTATTGAACAAAAATGGTTTCAAATGTATTTACCGTCAAATTCAATGAATTTAAAGCACTTATATTCGTGGTGATCTCGTCAATGGACTTGGAAATGCTAACCATGGGCTCTTGTTGAATGGACTTCACGCCCAAGACATTCACTATGTGATAGGCTGAGACAATTAATTTGCTTTCGTACCTGGCTGTTAATAGATCAATAGCTACCGCATAATTTTCATGGGTGATTGGAAGAGATTTTATTACATTTAACACCTCGTCCCTTAGTGAAGAGTGCAAATAATGTAATTTCTGAATGTCCGTCAGGTCAGTTCTGACGTGCACTAATTCCAGAAACATACTATAATAATGTTGCCAATCAATAATGCTGCCTGAGAAGCAGGGCAGTTTAATTGGCTCTAACTGTATGGGGGGGGGTTTTAATTGGTGGAACTTGAGCTTGAACCAAATGTTTCTTGTTCACCTCCTCTACTTGCTCTAATAAATGGTGTAACTTGCACTCAATATTACAGAGATCATCCTCTGTTTGAACTCTGTCACTGACTGATGCGAAATCGGAATCGTCAGCCTCAATCTGAGTCTGAATGTCGTCATACTTCGCGGACAATTCCATCAAATGGCGGAGTTTAATTTTCAATGCATGATGATCGCTTAAGTCCGGGTCGAAATTGTCAGCGAAAGTATTCACACGGGATATAGACGCCTTAATTGTGCCCCGTTTCTTACTTAATTAACGCCTTCACATCAGCCATGACCGTAATGTAAAATATGATTTGAAAACGATGGTTAAATGTAGAGCAGGTGAACAATTGTTGTAATTGTGAATAATTTGCTAAAATCTGATATGATGCGGGAGCCAGTGATCTGTGTACACCTTAATATATGACTTACTATAATAGGTACTTCATTTGCTTAAAAAATATTTATGAAAGTTATTGAAAACATGAATTATTCAAAATGACAATATACCTATAGCCTCATCACATCACTTAAATTTATTAATACATTATAGCACAGCTACGTAAATGAAAATTTATGTACGTATGTACATATGAAAATCTAGATAAAAATACAAGTTTATGGCCACTTGACAATAATATCTGTTCATGTAGAAATTATTAAATGCTATTAAATCTGTGCAAAAATATTACTTAGTTTGCTGTACCCATCAATTATTATACATGAAAAATTATAAAAAATGAAAGTTTATAGTCACGTGGATGTTGAATCCCGGCGTGCTCAAGCTGGCTTCGATCCCGTTGTTCGATCCTGTTCGGCAATCCTTAGAAGTTGGCGCACCGCCTGTTTCTGCTGGTCGGGTGACGCTTGAAGTTGTAGCTCTCCGTAATTTTAAAGTTGTGGAATTTCGTACTTACTTACTTCTTAATACGAGCATCCGAGGCTGGCTGCTTCGATGGCTCGATGTCTCCTGTAAGTGTCTGCTGCTAGCGGCCACCAACAACTCTCGGATAGTATTTTATCCAGAGTTTTTTCTCCGGCCATTTTGCGTTTAAGATTTTCCCTCGCTGGTAACGTTGCCGGGCAATCCAAGAGAATGTGATTTAGGGTTTCGTCCTGCTCCTTGCACATTCCACAAAGAGGACTGTCTTTTAGGTGAAACCTATGCAGGTACCTGTTCGTCACAATGTGACCCATTCGTGCTCTTGCCGCAAATGACGCCACAGATCGAGGCATCCCTTTATAGATTTTTGGGCGGTTTGGGAAGCTTTGGATGGCGAAGTACTCGCGTCCGGTGCTACAATTCTCCCATCTCCGTTTCCAGGAGTCAATGAAGAACTTCCTGGCTGCTTCTTTACACTGTGTCAGAGAATAACGCTGCGCCTGTACAGGGCCCATGCAGCAAGCTTTACTGGCAAGAGTATCTGCTACTTCATTTCCATGAATCCCGCAGTGACTTGGAATCCATTGGAAAACAACATTCTTACCTTTTAAACTATTAAGTTGTTGCAGGATTTCCGATGTTCGAAAGTAATAATCTGTGGTGTTCTGCGCTTGTAAGGCCTGTATAGAAGACACGGAGTCCGTGAGAATGCAGATGTCACGCGCATCGATGGTTTTGCAAAACTCCAGTGCAGCATTCAGGGCCAATAATTCAGCGTTCATACTTGAGGATGCGTCGCAGGGCAATGAAAAAGAGTCACCTGTTTCTGGGCAATAATAAGCAGCTCCACCTTTATTGTTGACTTTGTCAACAGAACCGTCAGTGTATATTTTGGCGAATCCATGATATTTTTCCTGAATCAATGTGATTGACACTTCCCTTAGAAGTGCTGGCAAGTCTTGTCCTTTGGTCAGTGAACCAGGAATTTTTGTACATGCCTTTAGTTGGTCACGTAGCCAGGGGGGGATATCAAAAACAGCCGGGATCAACTCAGGCTGAATGAATTCTAAAACTCCGCCTGGCCTATTTCGGTGGTTGAATAGAGATTGCCGGATGTTAACCTCGTTAAAGCCTTTTACTGGCTGGATAGCTTGCAATTGGAAGTGGTTCCTCCACTTTCAGGTTTGGATGTAAAGATCCAGTGGTTCGATTGCTAGCTCGATTTCCATTGCTTGAACACTTGTTGTTTTTGGGTAGCCCAAACAAATTCTAAGCGCAACATTCTGGAACGTTTGCAGTTTCTTGATGTGTGTTTCAGCCGCTCCTCCCCACACTTCACACGAATATAGGATTTTGGATCTTACAAAAGACTGATAAAATTATCTTAAAATGTACGTGTCTGCACCCCATTCTCTACTAGCAATCACTTTTAGAGCATTCAGTCTGCTGATACACTTTTTAATAGTGTAGCTTACCTGATCCCTCCATAGGAGCTTGGGATCCAGCTTTATTCCTAAAAGTATAGGGTTCGCGTTATAGGGGAGTGAAACCCCCCTTTTATTTTCTAAGTTTTGTAAACTTTTTTGAATTTTATTTAATTTTATTTTTATTAAGTTTTTTTGTAAAAGGGGAGAGACATCATATTTAGAACTAGGTAAAGAAAAAAACCTAGAGGAAGCAAAAGTGTGCAAGGCCCAGATACAATTACAGACATGTCCCCCCAGGTGAATGACAGGACTTGCAAATGAAAAACTCTTTTAACCAACAAGCGTGTGCTTTATTCAACCTGTAAGATCTTCCATACATAACAAGTTCGTAATTGTGTGAGCACACCATTAAAGGCAGACTTATATATATCTATGTATTTCCATTAATTCATAATGTCACAAAGTAAGTGAATTGATATTACTAATTGCAAAAATTTCTGCCTGATTATGCATGAGTCAAAGTTGGTAATAATCTCATTCATAAAGCAATACTAATCTATCAGTGTTGTATAATATCAATTAGGCTAGCCTGTTGTCTCAGCGAGCACATGTATGGTTATTCTCTTGTTTTAAATCAGTTACATATTCCCCAAAAATATATATATATATAGTAAAATTACACACACAAACACATATACGACATGAATAACAAAACATCCCTCATTTCAACACTAACCTCCACATAAACCGATTCCCACTACAGTAAATAAATGAAGCCTAATATGTATAGCTAGGTACAAATATAAATAACAACGTAAAATGGAATATCACAGCTCCTAAGCATAGATTTGCTAGTATATTCACAAGCATAGTTCACACCAGAGAATGTAAGTGACCGTCCCGAAACTCAAACAGCCAAACGAACCCTTAGCTTAATCATTAAGCATTAAGTATGTGTGTGAAAGAAAATCGTTTCTCATCAACAGCATCAGACAACCCCCAGCTACGTTATTAAACTCTGCCATGACCAGATGACTTGATAGCACGAGATAATTAACTCCCTAATGGTCTTAATTAGATGAAAGTTAGATCTTACAGTAAACTGCGGATGTGTGTGTATGTGTGTAACTTCTTACACATTATACAGTTATAAGATACTTCATTAGGTGTACTGTGGTAATGTTCACACATGCAATAACATGATGATCACACATAATTGAACATGAGAGTTTGTGCTAGAGTCTAATTTTCAGAACTTCACGAGTGAGCTTCTGGCGGCTTCTGTGCATTCACATGTTGTAGAGAGAGAGAAATAGATAAACAGAATTTTCCCACCTGGATAGTCCGGTGTACTTAGTTCGTATAGGCGAGGATCAGTGATGTCACAGTCATATCACCCGTCCCTGGTGCAGCTTAGCGTTGGAAAAGTTCTTGGTTCAGCTTAGCATCGAAAAGTCCTCGACTGACGGCATTGTGGCTAAAGATCGTCTCTGCTATTAGGGGGAACAGATGTTCGTTCGCCCCTGACACCCATCTCGTCCTTGGTCGAGCACCTGGAGCACGCTTTATCTAGCCTATCATAGTGATAGGTAAGGAAGTCCTGGTTAGAAGTTCGCCGCCAGCCGAGACCAGATGAACAGCTTGGAGGATGAAGCAGAAATGAGAGCGAATCAACGTTTCGCTCCAGCCAAGTAACCTCCGAAAGCAGGAATGTACAGAAACACAGCTGGCTGGCAGTGCCAGCAGTATTGCGTAGCCACACAACCTTTTGTGTGTATAACTGACCGGCAACAAACAATCTTAACAGAGTGGCAGTGCGTGACGTCAGCGGCGCTCGTTTTTAAAAATACTAATAAACTAATACGTTGCCGAAGCCAGTTCGGCACACCCTCACCCCAAAAGGGCAACATGGTTGACCCAAAACAAACAAGTCCTCAAGCACGACGGCTGCGGGAAACCTGGAAAATCTCAGACTCTAAAACCGCTCTTGGTGGATTCAGTAACACAGGAAAACGAAAAGGCAGAAGGAAGAGGTGTGAGTCAGTGAATGTGTGTCTGAAAGAGAAGGTGTAAGTGTGAGTCCTGCATGCTCGCCGGGCCCTGGTCCGCATGCAGATAGAAGGGACAGAAAAGAACAGGAGAAAGAGAAGAATCGCAGGATCCAGCTCTGAGTACTGATCACCAAGGCCTCCCAAACTCAACAACTGAGCCCCAGGACCACTAACACAATATTCCTTTCCCAGGACTGAAAATCTCCACCCCACTGCGACCATCCCCCACGCGAGTCCTCTCCTCCATGCCATACTCTTGGGACCGCCCCAACACGTCACCATCACCGGTGACCACCACCTAACCCTCCTGGTACTCACATATTCACGCCCGAAGGCTAACAAGGTGCTACAACCTTGATATGGGAGTACCATTTCTACAACCGTCCAGCTCGTGGACCGACCAGCCGTGTGCAGCAAAACAAGGCATTATCAATCCTTGACACACGACTGGCCCACATCCCTACACTAGGGCGGACGGACCCGATTAGCAAGGGCGAGAAGACCGCATTGAGGGCACGCGAACATCAATCTCCACTTTATAATAGTTATCTCTCCATCTAAGGAGGAGGGGGGTAACTTCTCTGCGGACAGCCAACACTCAGCCATACAACCGACGCCCAAACAACCCTGGGGACATCAACCCGGAATGCGGCATGGTTCGGGCCAAACACTAATCCACATTGAGAAACTGACCTACATTTTATATCACTCGAACAGCTGATCAGACAGAAAACAAATAAACTGGTCTTTGAATTTAGAAGCCGGATATAACGATACACAATCTATCAGATAAGCAGGCAGCAAGGCTTGAAATACTGTTACAGCTGCGGCTATCAGCTGGCCAAAGGTTATCTTTCGGATCAGTTTGTATCACTGTTCAAAACTATTGCATCGATTCTGGTTCAATATTCAATTTATTCTTTCTAACATCTATTGTCTTTAGTGCAGTTAGCGTTAAAATTCCCGTTTCAAAAACAAGGTCCCCAAAAAAAAATCCTAACTCAAATTCATCTGAATTCCTACTTCATTTGGAACGCCCCTCTTACTACTTAAATTCGCTCAGTGTCCACCAGAATTTTACAATTTACAACATACATCACCGACAACAATTTAACACCAACACATAAGGAAGAACTTGATCATTCAAGTGGCTCCAGAATACTCTAGCGATACGACGAGATGGGTGTCATAAAAGCAGAGAAGCAGCCATGCAAAATTTCCGGAAGAAAACACAACACAAAACAATCAAACTAACTCACTAAATACAACACACAAAGTACACATAAAACTCGATATAATCGAAAATATAAAGTATCACATCCATGCCCTCGGTCGGACCATAACCGCACTCAAAATACGATACCGCAACGCCCTCAATAAACAATTACCATATAACTGGGATGCTACCAAACACGTTGTCTAATCCAAGAGACAAGTCATAATCAAACTCAACAAGTACCGACGGCCCTCATCATGTCCAGACTCCGTATGAGCTCCAGGGTATGTGCAAGTGCAACCAATCAGCACACATTCATTAAAACCAATTAATCACATTCTCATAACCCCTTTTCAAAATTCATCTCGCACTCAACATCACAAAATAATCACTTAAACACTAACACATATTAAATTATTTTAAACTTCATTAACCCCCTATTCATTTTATAAAATGTGCTCTTTTTTCTGGTTGTTCATTCTGTTAATTTATTACACTATCATTAAGTTTTCTTACAACACTTGGATTCTAATCAAAAATAATTTGAAGTAATTTGCAAGTCCTAACACCAGCTGACATGTCTGTAGCCACACTAAGTTTCATTTAAGAAAATAAATATAAGTCCCCAGATTCTAAAATTTCTCAAGTTCAACAGAGAAAATAAGGCAGAAATCATACCTACTATCCATCCAGAATCATAAAAACCACGCTCTGAACTACCATTTGAGCGTTACCCCCCTTTTATTTTCTAAGTTTTGTAAACTTTTTTGAATTTTATTTAATTTTATTTTTATTAAGTTTTTTTGTAAAAGGGGAGAGACATCATATTTAGAACTAGGTAAAGAAAAAAACCTAGAGGAAGCAAAAGTGTGCAAGGCCCAGATACAATTACAGACATGTCCCCCCAGGTGAATGACAGGACTTGCAAATGAAAAACTCTTTTAACCAACAAGCGTGTGCTTTATTCAACCTGTAAGATCTTCCATACATAACAAGTTCGTAATTGTGTGAGCACACCATTAAAGGCAGACTTATATATATCTATGTATTTCCATTAATTCATAATGTCACAAAGTAAGTGAATTGATATTACTAATTGCAAAAATTTCTGCCTGATTATGCATGAGTCAAAGTTGGTAATAATCTCATTCATAAAGCAATACTAATCTATCAGTGTTGTATAATATCAATTAGGCTAGCCTGTTGTCTCAGCGAGCACATGTATGGTTATTCTCTTGTTTTAAATCAGTTACATATTCCCCAAAAATATATATATATATAGTAAAATTACACACACAAACACATATACGACATGAATAACAAAACATCCCTCATTTCAACACTAACCTCCACATAAACCGATTCCCACTACAGTAAATAAATGAAGCCTAATATGTATAGCTAGGTACAAATATAAATAACAACGTAAAATGGAATATCACAGCTCCTAAGCATAGATTTGCTAGTATATTCACAAGCATAGTTCACACCAGAGAATGTAAGTGACCGTCCCGAAACTCAAACAGCCAAACGAACCCTTAGCTTAATCATTAAGCATTAAGTATGTGTGTGAAAGAAAATCGTTTCTCATCAACAGCATCAGACAACCCCCAGCTACGTTATTAAACTCTGCCATGACCAGATGACTTGATAGCACGAGATAATTAACTCCCTAATGGTCTTAATTAGATGAAAGTTAGATCTTACAGTAAACTGCGGATGTGTGTGTATGTGTGTAACTTCTTACACATTATACAGTTATAAGATACTTCATTAGGTGTACTGTGGTAATGTTCACACATGCAATAACATGATGATCACACATAATTGAACATGAGAGTTTGTGCTAGAGTCTAATTTTCAGAACTTCACGAGTGAGCTTCTGGCGGCTTCTGTGCATTCACATGTTGTAGAGAGAGAGAAATAGATAAACAGAATTTTCCCACCTGGATAGTCCGGTGTACTTAGTTCGTATAGGCGAGGATCAGTGATGTCACAGTCATATCACCCGTCCCTGGTGCAGCTTAGCGTTGGAAAAGTTCTTGGTTCAGCTTAGCATCGAAAAGTCCTCGACTGACGGCATTGTGGCTAAAGATCGTCTCTGCTATTAGGGGGAACAGATGTTCGTTCGCCCCTGACACCCATCTCGTCCTTGGTCGAGCACCTGGAGCACGCTTTATCTAGCCTATCATAGTGATAGGTACGGAAGTCCTGGTTAGAAGTTCGCCGCCAGCCGAGACCAGATGAACAGCTTGGAGGATGAAGCAGAAATGAGAGCGAATCAACGTTTCGCTCCAGCCAAGTAACCTCCGAAAGCAGGAATGTACAGACACACAGCTGGCTGGCAGTGCCAGCAGTATTGCGTAGCCACACAACCTTTTGTGTGTATAACTGACCGGCAACAAACAATCTTAACAGAGTGGCAGTGCGTGACGTCAGCGGCGCTCGTTTTTAAAAATACTAATAAACTAATACGTTGCCGAAGCCAGTTCGGCACAGGAGGGCATTTTTATTGAGTTTCAGCAACGGCTTATAATGTTTGTGGGTGTAGCGCCTAGAGAAAAAACACACTTCTGTTTTTGCCGTGGAGATGACTAAACCCCATTTTTTGGACCATTGGTAAATTTTAGCGAGAGATTCTTGAACTCTGTTTGTCGCAATTTCCGGTTCCTTATGCGTTGACCAGATCGTAATATCATCTGCAAAAATCGCCACAGACACGTTTGGGCTCAAGCTGATGACCCTGGATAGCAACACAGTTGTGAACCAAATCAGCAGTCGCTTCTTTTAGAAGTCCTCCGTTGTATTTGTGTGATGCAAACAGACATATCCAACAATTCTTCTCAGAACTATTTTAGACAGCCTTTCCGTAGGAAGCACAATCATCCTGATAGATTAAAAGTAAACATTTGGAATATTGATGACGAACACATTAAAAATGTGCGAAAATCTTATAGCATTGACAAGAACATTATTATGAGACATCGAGGAATAGGAAAACTTAAAAGGATAGAGTTGTGGTGCCGCAACAGGAAAAGTGCTTTTGTGTTTCTCGCTCCACCTTGTTTCGCAGAGCCTGGAAATATTAGGTATCAACTTCCTTCTCAAAATTGATTCCCGAAAAAATGAAATGATATCTTTGATGGTTCTCACGGTGTTCCGAATTTCAGGCAGAGTATTGAGATCATTGATCACTAGATTCAGTTTGTGCGAAGAGCAATGAAAGAACAAAGCTTTGGTGTACTTTTTGCGCAAGATTGCTTGCACACCACTGTCTGTTCCAGACATCGTCGAACAACCGTCAAATCCCAAACCAACGCATTTATCTGGATTAAGATCTTCTTTTGTCAAAAACTCATCGATGGTCTGTGCAATGGATTTCGCGTCCAGAGCTTTCAGCTCAACAAATCCGACGAACACTTCCTAGACTTCGTTGGTTTCCTCATGGAAATATCGCAGCCCAATCGATAATTTTATTGTTCAGTTCCAAGAATGTCAGCTGTTTCGTCCGCTAATTCACTATATGCTTCTGCTTTTTTCACTTTCTTTATAATATCTGCCTTAACCACATCCCCACAAATGCTGATAATTTCATTTTGGATATCAACCGATCAATAGCTTGCATTCTTTTTCCCATGCTCAATGTATTTCTTCAAAACCACGTCTCCCGCGTCAATTCGCAGCTTGTATAACCCCTCCAGAATTCTTTCACCATAATGTTTACCTCACAGAGCTAAGTCATGGGACCCGCAAAATGTAATGCAGGTAATAATCGATGTTATAATTTTCCTGTTTTCTTCAAGATTTCTCTGGGAGTATTTGTTGACTTGCACATCCACCGGCACACTTGCAAGAAATGATTTAGCAGCTTCCATTGCCGCCTTATGGAAGTGGGTTTCCATGTGCTTTTTGCACTGCTCGTGAACATCTTTGAACTTACAAAATGGCCTTACGATAAATGACCCCAATACGCCTCTAACAGAACTCAGATTGGGCGGAAACAACGTGCAATACAAAAAGCTCCTTTTTGGCGCCGACAGTATGCCAACCATGGAGAGTACGTTTCCAACCATGAATAATTGAATTTTCTCTTTAAATGCTTGGCGTCTTTCGCAAAGTCATACGTCGTAAGTAGAGGGAAAGTGAGTGTTCGAAAACACTTCCGGGTTCCGAACGAAAACACTACCGGGTTCCAGTTCATGACGTCATAGAGGCACTGGCAGCTGGTGTCCGAGCTGTCCATGTGACGTCACTGTTTTGTGTGTGTGTATGTATGCGTGTGTATGTGTGACTGAAACACTTCCGTGTTCCAGTTCATGACATCACACAGAGGCTCAAGTCGCTGGCGTCCGCATGGCTAAAACCTGTTTCAAGACGTCACGAAGGCCGTGGTTTCTGCATGTTCAAAATTTGGTAGCCGAAAACAATGTGTAGCGGATGGGGGTACCCGGAATTCGGCGGTTGCCCGGACGCGCAGAGGCGATGTCATCGGGTACCGTTACTCGAAATTTTGGGGGTATCGGTTACCGTTACCCGAAATGTTTAAATCAACGGATGGGGGTACCCGAAATTTGTGGGTACGCCCACATGACGCATGTATAAAACACTGGTTATGACGAAGCAGGAGGCTGGGTGGATATGCTAGCTGGTTCGACGACTACGTGATGTCTGAAATTTGACACCCGAAATGTTTAGAACAACGGAGGGGGGGTACCCCGAAATTTTTGTTGTTCAATATTTGACAACCGAAATGTTTAAAACAACGGATGGGGGTACCTGAAATCTCTTGGTGTCCGAAATTTAACACCTGAAATGTTTAAATCAACGGATGGGGGTACCCGACATGACGCATGTGCTCGACTGCGAGGCGAGACAGTTGGTTTCTGTTATGTGTAAAAACAATGGGTATATGTTACATCATTAGTGTTTTATGATGTTAGTAGCTTATGACGTTACAGATTAATGAAGGAAGCGAAGCTGTGAAGTTGGATGAATCTGTTATATTGAACAGGTATAAAATATAACGCTTTTTTCCGCAATAATAACTAATTATTGATATATGGTATGTCATTGGTTTATGACGAGACGGAACACATGTTCATCCTAGTGGTTATCATCGCGTCTATTATTCACTGTCTTCTCATTAGACTCATTGCGTCTAATCATTTTCTTACATACTTAACTATTTATAGCTGCAACTTTAATGCTGTGTAGCGAGCAATGTCCTGACTTGACCGAGCGACCCAAGAGCGATGTACTAGGTTGTCCTCAAAATATAAAAATTACTTCCAGCTCGAGTACTATAAATGCAGCAGCAAAATACATGTAAGTCGCTCTGTAGCCACTCACGTAGATCGAGCACGTAGGTAAGCGCTGACTCCTTGACTATTTGTTGCTTATTTAATACAATTTTTCAGGTTGTGTAATTATTATCACTGAATAATTAGTTATTATTGTGAAAAATGTGTTATATACTTTGTATATATATTTTATAGGATGGTAATGCACTTTCAGGTTTTGTATATATGTTAATTTTGTATCGAATCGTATAAGGTAACTTGATCTATCGCGGACCATTCGATTGAACCGCTAATGCGTGTTGTAATAGTACTATTCCGTTCACACTGCTACAGGTTAATCTGTAACAGTGTTATATTACAGGTGTGACTAATACGTGTATTAAAAATAATGTTTTTAAACTTTGTGTGTATGTGTGTGTGTGTGTGAAACGTAACAACTGTGATAATTACTGATTCAACTGAATAACTAGATTTTGTGTGTATATTTTATAGTCATATGTTATATTGTTTATTTTTTTGACGGAACGTTTAACTACCGTGTGCTAGTGGAATGCAGAAGTTGCTTTGCTGCAGGGCATAGAGACCGGTCTCTGCACTTGCGTTCAGTATTGTGTCTGTTTTTGCAACGTAGCGCAGCGTTATGTATTTTATTTTGTAAAATAATGTTATATTATGGAATATGTCTGTGTCTAATACATACCACTGTTAGTTAGTTCATGTGTGTGTATGTGTTGTAATACAGTGTGACTCTAATCAGGAGTTATGGAATTTATCTTCAAGTATGTATATTACCCATTGATTTATATACAGACTGTATGTTTTTAATGTATAACTAGATTTTATGTGTATATTTTCTGTTGAATCGTACATCGTAAACGACTGGGTTCTGTCTGTCATATTTTACACGTAACTCGTTTTACCGCGGGCTATACAACACTGCGATTGTTCTGTTGTAAGCAGTCGGTCACCAGAGCCAAATTTTTCTATTGTTTTAATATATTATAAAACAGATACAATCATTTAAATATTATTCTGTCGTGGGTGTATACTCGTATAGGTGGTTTATTTATTTTTTCGTGTAGTTATAAGCTTCGTATATGTTTGTAGTGAAATGTACCTTATTTCGTGTATATGAATAAAACAACTTTGTTTGAAATTACCGTAAGTACATTATTTTATATTTATTGTCATTATAGTAATATTGTGTACGCATACTATGAAGGTTTATTTATTTTTTGTCAATGTAACTTTTTCTTTCTGCAGGCAATCAGTGTCATATTTCATGTGTTATTGCATTTTGCTGTGTTCCTATACATATAAGTATGTATATTTAAATATACAACAATGGTTTATTTTTTTCTGTGAATGTACCTGCTATATTATATTCGTTTTAATTTGTATAATTATAAATAATGTTGAACTCGCGTTTAGTATTGCATCTGTTTTACATCATAGCGCAGCGTTACGAAATTTTTCTGTAACTAATACACACAACTGTTAGTTAGTTCGTATGTGTGTGTATGTGTATGTGTAGGAAGAAGCTCAAAAACTGGTTTTTCAAACGAGCTATCTCTCTCGTGATGTGGTTGTCCTCGAACGTTGTGAAAATAATCTATTTTTGTAAGTGTTCTATATGTAATATCTTTCTGTATATGTTGATATCGTTCTGCTGTCATTATGTATGTGTCTGATGCACTATATTGAAAAATGAACAGATCATTAACTGAAAGTGTACACGCACTGTTGATTGATATGCGTTATGTTATAAGAAATTATAAAACTCATTTATAAGAAATATAAAATCATTTTATTAATACATTAAATCCATTATTAATACATCTTATACATTTAGTAATACATTATTTGTTTGTGTTAATGAAAACGCGCGCGCACGCACACACGCACACACACACACACAATACAAAAATAGTACATGAAAATATTGTTATAGAACATAATTGCAGAGAAAAAATATTATACAAAGACAAATACTTTATATATATATATATATATATATATATATATATATATATATATATATATATATATATATATATATATATAACTGCTTCATAGTTACATCAGTGAAACAAATACATCTGCATTGATCAATAACATACAATAACATACACAGCGATAGTGATATATCACTGTTATGTATGAATAAAATCGAGATACATTATTACTGTTGTGGTTTATACAGAAACGTAATTTACTTATAATTTAAGTTTAGTGTTAGAGTTACAATTAAAGTTTTTTCCAGTTGCTCAAAAATTAAACATAATATATTTATACATCAAGGTGGTACAAATAAAATTTTAGTTCATAAATAATCACAGTACATTTTATGTCATGGTTTAAAAACCAATAATTACCAGCACCCCACTTTATCGTATAGCATTCCTCATTATAAAATTTTGGTGTACAGATTGATGAATAACGGATAAAATCATGTTTCATATAATACATATTTCCAAACGACTTCTGTCTAGATAATACATGTCTATTGTAATGAATATAATTTATATTGTGATATTTACAGAATGTAATTGGAATTTCTCTTAAGAACGAAAACAATGTGTAAAATTGTGTATTGATGAATTCATTAAAAGCTTTTCTCAAGTTCACGATATTTTTAGTAAACGTTATACATTTCCATCGATTCAGTTTATAATGATTGTTTAACAGAACCTCGAACTGTTCATAGTTAATATTTGAATACAATTTAATTAAATCTCATTGACAATAAAGTGTTTTAATTTTAGGGGAATAACCCAATTCTCTACTCAGAACTTTTAGAGTAACGTTACATTCAACATATTCTTTTTCCAGTATCTAATTCAAAAATTAAACATAATATATATATACATCAAGGTGGTACAAATAAAATTTTAGTTCATAAATAATCACAGTACATTTTTAATCATGGTTTAAAAAAACAATAATTACCAGCACACCAACACACCCTTCCACACTTATTACTACCGCACTTTATCGTATAGCACTCCTCATTATAAAATTTTGGTGTACAGATTGATGAATAACGGATAAAATCATGTTTCATATAATACATATTTCCAAACCACTTCTGTCTAGATAATACATGTCTATTGTAATGAATATATTTTATATCGTGATATTTACAGAATGTAATTGAAATTTCTCTTAAGAACGGAAACAATGTGTAAAATTGTTTATTGAAGAATTCATTAAAAGCTTTTCTCAAGTTCACGATATTTTTAGTAAACGTTACACATTTCCATCGATTCAGTTTATAATGATTGTTTAATGGAACCTCGAACTGTTCATAGTTAATATGTGAATGCAATTTAATTAAATCACATTGACAATAAAGTCTTTTACTTTTAGGGGAATAACCCAATTCTCTACTCAGAACTTTTAGAGTAACATTACATCCAACATATTCTCTTGTCTTGTTTCTTTTTCTGAAAAAGAAAAAAGTAAAATAAAATTGAATTATATATATATACATATATAGTCTACAAATCCATGTAAACAATAGTTGGGATACAAGATAAACGTAATGACTAACGCGATGTGGGTGTACACCGGCGAGCACAGACCACAAGAAACACTTTTCATCTTCTACATTTTTTACAATAATAATTCCTTTCTTACTGTTTGATAATTTCAATGGTGTAAGTAGAAAGCTCGACCCCACAAGAGGATTATATTTTGTAATATTTAATTCCACCCGCTTCATTATTTTTGCGCTAGCTATCGAATACTGTTCATCGATATCGTCATACTGTGACTTAGGTTCTGTACGTGATCTAAATACCGCATCACAATAAATATTTTCGGTGTTTATTAATTTTTTAAAGGATACACGAACTGCTAAATACCACTTTATATAATTATTTAATGGTACGGTTTCGTTACAAATTTTATCAATAATCTATTAATTTTTTAAAAGATAATGAACTACTAAATACCATTTATATAATTATTTAATGCTACGGCTTCGTTAAAAATTTTATCAATAACCGTGTTTGTAATCCTGTGCGCGTCATCACAGTGATAATTATACGAAGATGTACAACAAGCAAGGTGCTGCAAATAAACTTTAAATGTCCATAAAACAATTACAATGCACTTTATATATCTGTTATTCACGGTTTAAAAAAACAATAATTAGCAGAACAGCAACATATTCTAGCACAATTCATAGTACCCCACCAATATCCAGTTTTCTTATAACATGACTCATTATAAAATTTAGGTGTCCAGTTTGGTATGTAATAAGTAAAATCGTGTTTCATATAATACATATTTCCAAACCACTTCTGTCTAGATAATACATGTCTATTGTAATGAATATATTTTATATCGTGATATTTACAGAATGTAATTGGAATTTCTCTTAAGAACGGAAACAATGTGTAAAATTGTTTATTGAAGAATTCATTAAAAGCACTCTTCATTTTCTCAATATTTTTAGTAAACTCTGTACATTTAAAATGATTCAGTTTATAATGATTGTTTAACGGAACCTCAAACTGTTCATAGTTAACATGTGAATGTAATTTAATTAAATCACATTGACAATAAAGTCTTTTACTTTTAGGACTATATCCCAATTCTCTACTCACAACTTTTAGAGTAACGTTACATCCAACATATTCCCTTGTTTTGTTTCTTTTTCTGAAAAAATGAAAATAAAATTTGATATATAAAGAAATCCATTCATGATTACATTCAGGTTTTGTTCTCTCTCTCTCTTCCTCCCCATATCCATACTCTATTAAATTCACACTCACTTACTACATCACAATGTCTGTTATATGGCGGTGTACGACATATATCACCCTCACACTCGCACAAACAATTCGCCTCAACACATCTGTTCATCTCCCTGTAACTATAGAATAAACTATATATATATATATATATATACATTTTTAAAGTTTTTGTTTCTCCATTACGAACATGTACAAGAACCGTACATGTCCGTATGGAAATCAAAGTAGTATTTTAATATTTTAAAATTAATTTTCACACACACACACACACACACACACACACACACACACACACACACACACACACACACACACACACACACACACACACACACACACACACACACACACACACAATTCTTGTAAACCTAATATTAATAATAGTAATATATACTATACTTCTAATACCTATAATATATTATATACTATAATATAATATATACTAATACCATCCATATTTCGTTCAATTACTTTGTCTGAAAAAAAAAAAAAAATGAAATTAATACACTTACATTTGTATACATATATGTGTGTGTGTGTGTGTGTGTGTGTGTGTGTGTGTGTGTGTGTGTGTGTGTGTGTGTGTGTGTGTGTGTGTGTTTATACGAGAAACATACTCACATAATCGATGTCTAGCTGAACACTCGTTTTCTCGTTTGGTAGTGGGACGTGCGATGTGACGCAAAGTGATAGCACACAAGGCTTCACAGCTTTTAGTTGCTCCTCTGTAAATACGTCAGCCCATCGTTTTGGAAGATAAACGTAAAAGCGTCCCTCTTCCGGCTGCGGGCAGGTCCCATCATCTTCTAAGTCGACTACAATCGATTCGCCGAATTTTGTTTTCACAAATTTCATTCCTAAAACGTGATACTTCACATTTAATTTTAAACTTGTTAAGTCCCGTTTTGGGAGAAATTTCGGTACAGATTTCGCGTTAGCAACGATTCCTTCCATGGCGAGTACTGATGACTGCATAGGGAAACGCTGGCGTATTTATTCTGTTTCCCCCGACCACGTTCCTTCCTTCTAAAGCGTCATCTCCTTCGGTCACGACCGGACGACGACACCCTACCCCGCACCCCGCACCTCCACCGCAACGGTAACGGCTATAATTTTGCTTCCTACCCCACCCCGCGTCGTCTCGGGCCACCATCTGCTTTCGGTCACGACCGGACGATGACATTATACCCCG
This sequence comes from Magicicada septendecula, assembly GCA_034769895.1. Taxonomy (NCBI): domain Eukaryota; kingdom Metazoa; phylum Arthropoda; class Insecta; order Hemiptera; family Cicadidae; genus Magicicada; species Magicicada septendecula. Next base: position 264,444,873 of record CM068376.1, read on the forward strand.
CACCCCCACACCGCACCCAGAGCCTCACCACCACCCAGCACCTCGCCTACATATTTTGTTCAATTACTTTGTCTGTCGCTCCGCAACGACCGGGTTTACCCCCACCCCCACCCCGCACCCCACTCGAGTCCGTCGGTCACGGTCACCCCGCACCCCACCCTGCGTCGTCTCGGGCCACCATCTGCTTTCGGTCACGACCGGTCGTACAACCCAGCCCCCCGTACCCCGCACCCTACATCCCGCGCGAGGCGACTCAACGAGCGCGCTTCGGCCAAGGTCGCCGGCATCCTGTACTCCGCACCTCGCCTACCTCTCGGTCACGGACACCGGCTGCAACCTATCTCCCTACCCCGCACCACCATCCCACACCTTTACCCCGCACCCCGCACCGCATCGGTCACGGACGTCGGCTTCCTACACCGCACTCCCCACCCCACCCCACCCACCGCAACGCGCGTCGTCGGTCACGACCGGACGACTACCTACCCCGCACCGCTGCTCCTCGCGAGGCCGATCGGTCAAGGGCGCGCGGCGACAGAGTCACCGGTTACCGGACTGTCTATATAGGGAACCGACGACGCGAAGCCGGCCTCACTCCTTTCACAATGACCGACAGCAGCAGCAGCAGCAGCAGCGGCAGCAGCAGCGAACACCGTGCTATCAATGGTAATGTAATTACTATAAAATTTATGATACTTGACAATACACTAAACACACAAACAGTATTATTAGATTACAAACACACGGTTGTTGATAAGATGTGTAGCGAAGCCGTAGCATTAAATAATTATATAAAATGGTATTTAGCAGTTCGTGTATCTTTTAAAAAATTAATAAACACCGAAAATATTTATTGTAATGCGGTATTCAGATCGCGTACAGAACTTAAGTCACAGTATGACGATATCGATGAACAGTATTCGATAGCTAGCGAGAAAATAATGGAATCCGTTGACAAATTCACGCGCGACGGAAGCGGGTGGGTCGAAAACGGTGTCGAGTCGGTGGAATTAAATATTACAAAATACAACCCTCTTGTGGGGTCGAGCTTTCTACCTACACCATCGAAATTATCAAACAGTAAGAAAGGAATTATCAATATAAAAAATGTAGACGATGAAAAGTGTTTCTTGTGGTCTGTGCTCGCTGGTATACACCCGATCGCGTGTAACCCGCATCGCGTTAGCCATTACCTTCCGTACGAAGAAGAAATAAACATGAAGGACATTCCTTATCCCGTCGCACTCAATAAGATAAAACGGTTCGAAAAATTAAACGAAAACATATCCGTTAACGTTTTTGGCTATGAAGGCGAGGTATATCCTTTACGTATCACTGAACATCGCGGTAGAAAGTACCACGTAAACCTACTGCTACTGTCCGACGCGAACACTACTCACTACTGCCTCATACGGAACCTTTCGCGTATGCTTTCGTCGTTGACAAAACGAAAGGGCACTTCGTTTTATTGCAACTACTGTCTACACAGATTTGCGGACAATAAAGATACTAACGCGGCGCGAAAACGAGTTGAAGAACACGAACGCAACTGTTCTCAGCACGGAGTACAGAAAGTAAAACTTCCTGACGAGGACGAAAAGTGGATGTATTTTAAAAACTTTTCACTTTGTCACCGCGTACCTTATACGGTATACGCTGACTTCGAATCGTTTATTGTTCCGACCACCGGTAAAAACGTGGCACATCATATACCAGCCAGTTTCTGCTATGTGATAGTTGACTGGATGGGAAACGCCGTCAAGGAACCTGTAATATACCGCGGTAAAGACGTGGTGGACCCGTTCCTTCGTGTGCTTTTAGCCGACGTTCAACGACTCGATAGAAAGTTTAATAAACCGATCCAAATGACAGCAGCCGATGAACGGTCATTCCGAAACGCCACTCACTGTCATCTGTGCAAGCAGCCGTTAACGGACGACACGGTTCGAAATCATTGCCACATAACGGGTAACTATTTAGGCGCTGCTCACAATGCGTGTAATATAAATTACAAAATACCAACACACGTTCCGGTTTTTTTCCATAATTTAAGTGGCTATGACTCGCATCATTTGATGCAAGGTTTCGGAAAGTACAAGGAAGATGAAATAACGTGTATCGCTACTACAAGCGAACGTTACATCTCCGTTACACTCGGTCAGCTCCGGTTTCTCGATTCTCTGCGGTTCATGAACGCGTCACTTGAAAAACTCGTCTCCAACTTATCCGCGGATAAATTTAAAATCCTTAATCAATTTTACACGCGTAATGTTGATTTACTGTTACGTAAAGGTGTGTACCCTTACGAATACGTTACGGACGATTCAAAATTTGACGAGAGGCAGTTACCGGACCGCGTACATTTTTACAACGGGTTGACAGAGTCGGATATAGACGAAGAAGATTACGCGCACGCTCGAACGGTTTGGTCGGCTTTCGACATGCAAACGTTCGGTGATTATCATGACCTTTATTTAAAAACGGATGTACTACTGCTTGCTGATGTATTTGAAAACTTTCGAAACATGAGCCTGCAGTACTACGAACTCGATCCGTGTAACGTTTTTACCACCGCCGGTTTAGCGTGGAACGCGATGCTGAAAATGACAGGAGTCAGGTTAGAGTTACTCCGCGATATAGACGTACACCTGTACATCGAAAGAGGTATCCGTGGCGGCTTAGCAGCAATTTCTAATAGGTACGCCAAAGCCAACAACCCGTACATTCCCGATTATGACGCAAGCAAGCCGCACAACTATTTACTTTACCTCGATTGTACCAACCTGTACGGAACGGCTATGACACAGCCTTTACCACTGTCCGGTTTTCGATGGTTGGAACGTACAGTGATCGATACGTTGAACGTGCACGCGTTACGCGACGATGGTGACACCGGTTATATCCTGGAAGTCGATCTGGGGTATCCACATTACCTACACGACTTACACAGTGACTACCCTTTAGCACCTGAAAAGCGTACTATTACGGACAGTATGCTTTCACCGTACTGCTATCGCATGAAGCTGTTAAAAGACTTTGTGTGTAGTAACGGTAAGGTAGAGAAACTGATAACGTCCCTCGAGGACAAGACAAAATACATTGTTCATTACAGAACACTGAAACTCTACCTCGAACTAGGAATGGAGTTGAAAGCGATTCACCGTGTGTTAGCATTCACACAGTGCGTATGGTTGAAACCTTTCATCGATTTTAATACGGAGCGACGAAAGGAAGCCAGAAACACCTTTGAAAAAGACTTTTTTAAGTTAATGAATAACGCACCGTACGGAAAATCGTTGGAAAACGTACGAAAGCGAATCGATTTCAAGTTAGTTCCAAACGAGAAGAAACTTCACAAACTAACCGCTAACCCCAGGCTACAACATTTCTTCATCTATAACGAGGACCTGGTAGGTCTCACGATGAAAAAAACATTCATTACACTGAACCGACCTTTGTACGTTGGGTTCAGTGTATTGGATATTAGTAAGCTGATTATGTATCGGTTCCATTACGGATTCACGATGAATACGTACGGGTCACGTGCACGTCTATGTATGACGGACACTGACTCTCTGTTGTACGACATTCGCACCGACGATGTGTACAAAGACATGGAGGAGCATCTCGAACTCTTTGACACGTCGGAGTACCCTAAGGCACATCCGTGCTATAGTGAAACAAACAAGAAAAAGTTGGGTACTTTTAAAGACGAAACAAATGGAATACCGATACTTGAATTTGTCGGGTTGCGCGCAAAATGTTATTCATTCGTTACGGCAAACGATAAAGAGAAAAAGGTAGCGAAAGGTGTGCCACGTTCCGCGATAGCTACACAGTTGAAACATCAACTTTATAAACAATGTGTAAAGACCACTTCTCAAACTTATACTACGGCGCAGACTATCCAAAGCGAAAAACATAACATATACACAAGAAAGCTTACAAAATTATCGCTGTCACCATACGATGACAAACGATATGTCTTGGATGACGGTGAAACAACACTGGCGTACGGTCATTATAAACTCTGTCAACCCAGACGCGAGATAATTCAGCAAGCGAGAAAATCCGTTATAAATTATGCGTTCGATATACGTTGATATAAGACTCGCTTGCAGGAGCAACACACTGTCAGTAACGACGATGAAGTCGGTGAGGTTCAGTGAAAACGTAACGGTATATCTCGTACCAAAATTTTGCGATTCGCGTTTCGGGTGGCGATATGGAAAACGTACGCAAAACTATTGCAAAAGAATTGCACAGACCGGTGAGAAGGAACTTTCCCAGACGTGCGGTGGAGGTGAAGGGGTTACACGATCTCTACCAAGCGGATTTGGTGGAAATGATACCGCATGCCAAGTTGAACAAGGGGTACAAATATCTAATGACGGTAATAAACGCATTTAGCAAGTATGCATATGCGATTCCCTTAAAAACTAAATCGGATGTTGAAGTAGCACATGCTCTCGAACCAATAATTGTAAAAAATAAAATGAAATACCTGCAAACGGATAAGGGGAAAGAGTACTTTAACACTACCGTACAAGCTTTACTAAAGAGATTCCACGTCAAACACTATTCAACGTATAGCGAGAAGAAAGCGTCCATCGTAGAGCGATTTAATCGTACGTTGAAAACGAACATGTACCGCGCGTTCAGCGAGCAAGGCCATTATCGGTGGTTGTCGCTTTTGCCTAAACTGGTGATGGAATACAACGACAGAGTGCATAGAACTATAGAGATGAAGCCGCGACAAGTCGACAAGAGCAACGAGCAAATTGTGTTGGAACGAATAAGAAAAAATACCGTACCGCGGAAAGTGAGCAAGAAACATAAGTTTAAAATAGGTGATCGAGTGCGTATCAGTAAATACAAAATCACATTCGCTAAAGGTTATACACCAAACTGGACGAACGAGATATATACAGTGCACAGAGTTCAGCCAACCGTACCGGTTACGTACTTGTTGAAAGATCATACGGGTGACGTTGTGGAAGGTGGGTTTTATGAACAAGAATTGAGTAAAACCAGCGTTGGTGATGTGTATCTCGTTGAGAAAATATTACAACGTAAAGGTGATCGCGTGCGAGTGCGCTGGCTCGGCTTTGACGGTAAACACGATTCGTGGATACATAAAAAAGATCTGATATAATAGCATTACCACAGTATTTAACCGAACGTAAACGAGTTAAGATGAAGATTGAACAACAATCGTTAAAGTTAAATGTTAAGAACGTAGACTCTGCTAAGTACAACGGTGAAGTTGCATATAATAAACACAGTCCACTGTTTCCAAACACAGTTCGATGTATCATGTGCGGCGGGTCATGTAGCGGGAAGTCAAACGTTGCCTTTAACATGTTATTCGATTCAAACGGACTGCGATTTCAGAACCTGTACGTGTTCTCCAAATCGTTATTTCAACCAAAATATCGTATGTTGGAAGACGTTTTTAACGCTCTCGCTGACGAAGGAATGATGTACTTCACATACAGTGAAAACGATGAAGTACCACCTCCGCACGAAATTGTATCTAATTCAATCATGTTGTTCGATGATGTGGTATGTGAACGGCAGAATAACATACGAAAATATTTCGCTATGGGACGGCATAGCGGTGTGGACACTTTGTACCTTTGCCAAACGTATAGTCTGGTGCCAAAGCAACTGGTGCGTGATAATGCCAATTTCTTGGTTTTGTTCAGACAAGATGATCTCAATTTACGTCACGTTTACAACGATCACGTTAACACAGATATGAAATACGAAGAGTTCAAAGCGATGTGCGCCGAAGCGTGGAAGGATCGTTACGGATTCATAGTCATCAACAAGGACTCACCGATAAACGCAGGTAGATACAGAGTGGGTTTCGATCGTTTTATACATAAATAGAATAGTTTGTGCAAGAAAGTCATCAGTGTCAAGATGGATGACAAGCAATTGACACATGAAATCGATGCAATTAGCGATAACATAAGACAAAAGTATCGCGCGTTGAAACATGACATCAGAGAGAGCGATGAAGCGTTAACGAGAAAGTACAAACCTCTTTTGGAACCGTTAACCCAGATTTCGGAAAAGTTGAATGACTCCAGTGATAAAATAAAACAAAAAATAAAAGTTGAAGATGAAGATACGAAGGCAGCTGTTGAGACGAAAACACCATCACAACCTCGTTTCCTCAGAACGGAAGTGTTGGCACAAACGCCTGATGTCGAAACACCGAACGTAACTCTTGAAGAGTTTTTAACAACACCCGAAGGTCGACACGAAGCACAAGAATACGTTGAACAATCTGTCGAAGGTCCGCTCGCGAGGAAATACTTACTGCTCGCGTTGTCTGATGATCGAGATAAGAAGATGGATCATACGTACGGTGTTCGTAACGTTGAAGACAAATGGATGGTAGGCAATTCGGTGTTGGAGATCAATCAAGACGATAGCTTCTACATAGCTGGAAAACGATACAGAGGCACACCGGGCCTCTACGAACTTATGTTTATGAAAGAACCCGACAAGAGCGTCTACGATGAAAACGATTTAGCAGCGTACAAGTCTATACTGTCGGACACTAACGCTTATAAACGTTATTATTTACCCGGTGCTAAAGTAAATACAAACAAAGGTTTAAAGTACAGAGAGATAATCGCTCGATTGTTTCCACCACGCAGCGGACGTGGTATCGATTACGTACACTGGAACGATCCCAACGAACTGGTTGAACGGTTAAGACTGCTGGTAAGTTCAAAACGCGTCGGTCACACCGGACACGACAACGAAATCATCTCAGTAGTAGAGGAATTACGTGAAGCCAACATTATCGTATAAATTTTATGAACGTCGGTGTAACAACTCATTGACGTCAACATGTGCGGGTTAGATTTGACACCTGACTTTGAAGTCGAAAACGAGAGACTGAAAACCTTTACATCATGGCCTGTGCATTTCATCAGTCCGACCGCTATGGTTGCCGCAGGCTTTCATTACACAAATGAAATTGACAGGGTTCGATGTTCATTTTGCGGTATAGAAATCTTTCGTTGGAAAGAGGGTGACGATCCGATTGTGTTACACACGCGATGGTCACCACAGTGTCGTTACTTAAAACGGTTAGCACATCATTTGTAGCGTGCAGTCGTACAATGGTTGTGGACAAGTTCGGGAGACATCAAAGCGCCGTGAGCGTGCGACGAGAAACAAAAAGACAATTACGCGATACTGTAGGATTTAAGATTACGAATGATGGGCATATAGATGTTGAAAACAAAAAGATCCGCAATCTGAACGAACCGGATGCAGCAAAGGATGCTGTATCCCTGAGTTATATGCAAACACATTGTCTGCTACTCGATGATGAACGTAAAAGCGTGGACGTTAAAGGGTGTAGATTGAAAAATGTTGATACTCCTGTAGACGTTAAAGACGTAGTCAACAAATATTACGTTGATGACAACTGTATACAACACTCGAGTCAAGAGAGAGGTGAGGTCATCGATGCACGAGATCGATGGGTAATCAACGTTCGAAGTCCGGAACAAGCGACCGATGCGGTCAACAAAAACTACGTAGACTCGAATGTCATTAAAAAAGTATCGAATAGCTATTTGTTTGGACAGAGCTGGTTGTCGGGAGTGAGTTCACCGATTTTTGCAGATGACGCGGTTAACGTAAAATACATGTTGCAGAACACCGTTAGCTTGGGCGAAGATGGTGTTTTCAAAGCAGCGGAAAAGAGAATAACAGACGTAGCGGATGGTTTTGCGGAGAGCGATGCTGTTAACTTACAACAATTAAATGACGTGAGACGATACGTAAAGAGCGAGATGTATAAAGTCGTTAAAACATTTCAGTATCAACTGGATTACTACTTATTGAAATTGTCTAAGCCACGTAGTTCAGAAGACGAGTGGACACTCGACACGAAGGAAATAAAAAGGTTAATAGATGAATACGATAAAAACACAGAAGAGAAAGACTGGAGATCGGTTTACGATGTACAACAACGTTAGGAGGAAAAAGGGGTGGGGCGTCGGAAACGTGCTTAAAAACGTTGTACCGTCCGTTGTTTCGTCAGTTATCAATCGAGCGGTGGACGGACTACCTGTCGAATTACATCTGCCGGGTTACAGATTCTGTGGACCGGGCACGAAACTCGAAGAAAGATTAGCGCGTGGTGATCGCGGAATCAACCAATTAGACGAAGCCTGTCGCGAACACGACATCGCTTACGCTCAATACAAAGACAACGAAAGTAGACGTATTGCAGATCGTAAACTCGCGGAAAAAGCGTGGGGACGGGTAAAGGCGTTGGATTCGGGTATCAGCGAACGAGCTTATGCGACAGCAGTTGCAGCGGCCATGAAAGCAAAATCAGCAATAGGAAGCGGCCGACGTCGTAAAAATAAAAAGAATGTGAGTAGTCGTGGTCGTGGTGCTGGTGGTGGGATGAAAAAGAGGAGGAAGAGAACTGTCCGAACCGTTAGGAAAAAGAAGAGAACTGCGTCCGGATTGTATCTACGTCCGTACCGAAAAAACTAATTCACATACCGCTCCGCCCGTTGTCCGAAGATGAATTACGTGTATACGCAAAAAAGCTAAACATACCGTATTTTAGAGGTGTTTACATGCGTAACGCATTACCGGATACAGCGCCGTGGAAGAACGAAAGCGTCATCGTAAATTTGGACGACGAGAGCGGACCGGGAACCCACTGGGTATGTTACAAGAAGCGTGGAAATCGAGTACACTATTTTGACGGGTTCGGTAATTTACGTCCACCTCTCGAGCTGATGCAATATTTTGGTGATACAGCCGACGTTCGTTACAACTATGAACGGAAGCAACCTCCTCACACGGTCATCTGCGGTCATTTATGTTTAGACTTTTTATCGTCTTCTGATCAGTAAACTTCAGCATGTCGTCGCTAACGGTCACCGTGACGGGTACCGACGCTGCGAATCTCGTGTGTAACTTTTTCCCACCTCTCGAGTTATACGGTGAATGGTACGTTGGACTATTGGATTTTACATCGTATAATTCAATACCAAACGTTACTGAAGGAAAAAATAATGCATTTCCAGTAAAAATTTCCAAGGATCAGTGGTCCGTCATCAAGTTGCCTACCGGCACCTATGAAATCAGTGATATCGAAACGTATCTGCAGAAACAGTTAGGCGAGAGAACAATCAGTTTACGTCCAAACAACAACACATTAAAGTGTGAAATTTACTGTAAGCATGTCATCGACTTTTCGCATACACCGAATACCATTGCAAGTATGTTAGGATTCAAGGAGAATCAGCAGCTGGAAGCGTATAAAACACACGAGTCGAACGTACCCGTTGACATAATCAAAGTTAACACCGTTCACGTACGGAGTAATATCGTACAGGGTGCGTACAAGGACGGTCAGGAACAGCACACGTTGCATTCGTTTTATCCGACCGTGGCACCAGGTTTCAAAATAGTTGAAACACCGACAAACGTAATATACTTACCGGTAAACGTACAACGCGTTGACAACATCATATTGTCTCTCGTTGATCAGGACGGGGATTTAGTTGATTTTCGCGGTGAAGTTATCACGATACGACTGCATCTGAAAATATGGGATTGTATTTCGGACAAACGTCACCTGTAAAAAGGGAGTGTGTACGAAAGAAACATGGTAGTCGGTGTTCAACGTTGAAGCGATTGACATCAAGGAACAAGCGTTTCTTACTTTCACTTGGATTCAAATTATACGATTAAAATAATGTCGGGTGAAATTCTAGCTATCGAACGAGGAGCGGCTTTCGATAACAGAATCGTTGAGTTCGAATATCGTACGCACGCACCGTATGCTTCCACCCGATACGGTAACAACGATGAAATACGTATACCCATCCAACAACAGGATGTTTTCACTTTACCGGCGGAGAGTTTTCTGTACATCGAAGGAACATTGACCAAGGTTAACGCTACCGACACAGCGTTGAACGTGAAATTAATCAACAATGCAATGGCTTTCTTGTTTGAGGAGATCCGTTACGAAGTGTGCGGTGTGGAAGTGGATCGTACAAAAAACGTTGGAATTACGAGCACTGTGAAATTGTTACTATCGAGCAATGAGCATGAAAGAAAGCATCTAATCAATGCAGGATGGGTGACGACAACCGACGAGTCGTTGACAGTACACGAGAGTACCGGTGATTTTACGTTTTGTCTTCCGTTGAAAATGCTACTCGGTTTCAACGAAGACTATACACGCATCATGCTGAACGTTAAGCAAGAATTGATTCTGTTGCGTACCTCTACCGATCAGAACGCAATGGTGCTAAAAGAATCGGGTGCAACTGCAAACGGTAATCTCGTAATAAACAAAGTACACTGGAAGATGCCCTATGTGCGCGTGTCAAACAAGTACCGAATACCGCTATTGGAGCACATCGAGGAGGATCATGAACTAGTGATGCCGTTCCGCAGTTGGGAATTGCACGAGTATCCCGTTCTACCGACGACAAATCGACATTCGTGGACCTTGAAGACATCGTCACAGTTGGAAAAACCTCGGTATGTAATATTAATATTTCAGACGGATAGGAAGAACAATATAGCGAAAAACGCGTCGGAATTTGATCACTGCAATTTAACGAATGTCAAGCTTTTTCTGAACGATAAATACTATCCGTACGATAACCTGAACCAGGATATCGATAAAAAACGTTACGCCCTGTTCTACGACATGTATACACGTTTCCAAACATCATACTACGACCGTCGCAACAGAACGCCTCTTTTGACACCTAATGAATTTATAACGAAAGCACCGTTGTTTGTCATCGATTGTTCCAGACAAGAAGAACCAATCAAGTCGTCTGCCGTTGATGTGCGTTTAGAATTTGAATCCAGTAACAATTTTCCAGATAAAACCACCGCTTACGCTTTGATTATACACGATAGGATAGTACAGTACACAGCGTTGTCGAATACTGTTCATCGTTTGTCATAAAAAAACTTGTTCTCCCCTCTACTAGTTTATAAAGATAGGTATTAGCGATCTCTACATAACAACAACCTCAGTCCTTTTCAACGATGGAAGGTGACTGTGACAGCAGCAGCAGCAGCCATTGTGAGTATAACGTTTACTTGTCTCTTGCATATCCAATCAACTCGTACTCTAAGTTCGTTACCGTCGGACTGTATAAAGAACTCAACTATGAACCGGGTGTTTTGTTTACAAACGGAAAAAAGAAACGTATATTACTTGACTTTTCTGAGTGGAATTACTTGTTGATCTTTCGTGAACAGTTACTATCCAGTATGTTATTGTACGAAGAAGGTGAAAACCGTGAAAAGAAGAAGAGTGTGATGATCAGTCGTAACTTTGGGAAAACGTTTGTTCGGATTAAAGGTAGTAAGACCGAAAAATTTGTTTTCACAGAACCCGAGTGGATCCGTTTTGGTTGTTTATTAACAGTACTAAAGAAATATCTTGTTCGCTTGTTTTATGATCAAGATCACTTCAAGTCGTACATTAATCAGGTAGTAGCCAAGGGGTGCTATGTACCACCATCCTTCTTTTTCCCCTCGTTTTTTCGATTGGAAAGCAGTCGTCACGACCAACAGATAACATTTGATCGTCTTTACGATGAACTGGTATTGGAAGGAAAAGTAGAGGGGGAATTTGAAAAAATTAACGTACTCGATGCGGACATGTGTCACTCGGAAAAATGAACTTGAATAGGACGGTTATTGCCGAGTTTGAAGCGTTTCGCGGTGACAAAAATGAATATGTAATCAAAGAGTTCGTTACAGTTGATATAACAACCGGACGTTTTGTTATCGTGTTGTTCGCTCCACCATACGAAAGTGCACGACTGCACCAGAAATTCCGAAAAATCAATGACTGGTTGGAAACACATTATCACAGGATACGATGGAACGATGGTAATGTACCGTACAAGAATATGGTACGCATCGTTGCAGACATTTTTTCAGATTATCCTGTTGTCTATACAAAAGGGTTTGAGAAGGCAAATTTCTTACGAGAGATGTATCACCATGGTGAGGTGATTGACTTAAACGATATTCAAGCACCTGTAGTTCCTAGATCCTTTGTACCCATCATACAATGTCCTGTTCCTCATCGTCAACCCGTTACCACTCCCCCCTTACACTGTGCATTACGCAAAGCTTTGTTTTATGCAGAATGGTTGCGGCAACGAAATAAAATATAGTCGGTTGTGAACATGTTTTCATCATGGTGTTAGTGTGAATGCTACGTGACAGAAATGTCCATAAACGTAGAATTAGGTACCGTAGTGTGTGCGTGAGTGTTAACCTTGACTACGTCACTGTCGCGGTAGAAATACTCATAAACGTAGTCCTGGTAGTTCGAGACGGGTCACTGGCACGGTAGATATACCTGTAAACTCGTCAAGAACCAGTATGGGTGTGAAAATTACTCATTACGGTACAGCAAATGTGAATACGCATCATGTATGAACAACATATTCACCCGATTAAAAAAATAAAAAAAATAAATAAAAAAGTAAATAAAAAAATATGTACTGCTTTTACACATTGGCTTAGCATTGCATAATGTATCTTTATTATTATCTACCACTGTACTAGTCAATAGTACAGCGATAGATAACGTGGAGTAGGCCTGCTTTACGAATCTGTAAAGTTGGGGAAACCACGTTAAAAAAAGCGTAGCAGGCTCTCATTCGCCTCCCTCAGGCTGCTAGGAAGAGGATGAGAGGTAAAAAAATAAAAGTATAACGAAATGTTTATTTATTTAATAATAAATAAACTTATATTGTGCTTTTATGATTTTACACATAGGACGACAGTAGATATCACTCGTCCACCTCATGGTTACAAGTAAGAGATGAGAAGTATAAGTACAGAAATAATTACAGTTAAGCGATAACGGCCCCTTGGTGTAGTGGATGCACGCCGGTTTGGTGTACCGGAGGTCCCGGGTTCAAATCCCGGAGGGGCCGTAATTTATTTTTATGTAAAAATTAATATCCAATGACATACCATTGTTACAGTTGAACACATGCGTCATGTGGTCGTACATTCCGGTGTTAAAATTTCGGACACCAAAAATTTCGGGTAACCCCATCCGTTGATTTAAACATTTCGGGTACTAAATTTCAGACACCGAAAATTTCGGGTACCCCCATCCGTTGATTTAAACATTTCAGACATCACGCCCTCTACGTCGTCGTCATGTGGGCGTACCCACAAATTTCGGGTACCCCCATCCGTTGTTTTAATCATTTAGGGTACCAAAATTCTGACATTAAAAAAATTTCGAGAGAGAACGATTATTTTGTTACATCAAAATAAACCAGAACGCGGAAGTGTTTTAACATTCGGACACCAGCTGCCAGAGCCTCTGTCATGAACTGGAACCCGGTTAGGGCGTACCCACAAATTTCGGGTACCCCCATCCGTTGATTTAAACATTTCGGGTAACGGTAACCGATACCCCCAAAATTTCGAGTAACGGTACCCGATGACATCGCCTCTGCGCGTCCGGGCAACCGCCGAATTCCGGGTACCCCCATCCGCTACACATTGTTTTCGGCTACCAAATTTTGAACATGCAGAAACCACGGCCTTCGTGACGTCTTGAAACAGGTTTTAGCCATGCGGACGCCAGCGACTTGAGCCTCTGTGTGATGTCATGAACTGGAACACGGAAGTGTTTCAGTCACACATACACACGCATACATACACACACACAAAACAGTGACGTCACATGGACAGCTCGGACACCAGCTGCCAGTGCCTCTATGACGTCATGAACTGGAACCCGGTAGTGTTTTCGTTCGGAACCCGGAAGTGTTTTCGAACACTCACTTTCCCTCTACTGTCGTAGAAGGGGTCCAACAGTTTTCAAGCAATTCCTTCTTCCGTTCGGTCGATAAAATCCTCGCGAACACCGTGCGTTTGTGTGAGTGCTACGTCTGTACACAAAACACAAGCTCGGTGCGTTTTGAAGTACAGTCGAGTGCGTATACATAGTTTGTGTCGATGTTTTTTTATTAGTGTTACATAATTATTTGTTTCGTTTATTTTTTTGTTATATTAATTTCAAACGACACCGTTTTCATTTCATTTTCATTCTCCTATATACATTTTTTCGAATCTCTAGGGGGGCAGCTGCCCCCCCCTTGGCGAGGCGGCGCCCTTGATCAGAATCATCCTCTTCCCCATCAGACAAAACATCACCTATGTCCTCTTCATTGCGCAGAAATAAGTTTATATCCATGAGAGTTAGGATCCATCTTGCTTCAATCTCACCATAATTTGTTGAAAAACAAAAGTAAAAGCCTCAAACTACAAGCAAAATGGCTGAACTGAAACCTTCTTCTCTGAGCTCATGAAAAATCCACCAGGAGTATACAACACTATGTCCAGATGGTGTATTGCATCATCCAAATTTTGTAGAGGTAAACAACTTCAAGTCCACATAGTGTTGTATTCCTCTGAATAAAAGTGGACTTGGTGTTCTTTTAAAAGCATGTAACTACCCTTACAATTGGTCTAGGACATAATGTTCTATACCTCTGGGTAAAGCTAAAAAAGTTAAATACAAATGTGTAATAATGCTATATTGGTAAAAAATGGACATAGTGTTCTATACCTCCGAGGTAGAGATATATGCTGTGTGTTTTGTATGCAAGTGGTGAAATTAGACTTTGTATATTTTTAGTGTCTTTGATAAGTTCAACATAACGTATGTGGAAATCCCAGCCTGCTTGTCCACTATATAACTTGGGACAGTCATTGCAAGTGAATTTATAGACACCAGGGATTGAGTATTTACTGTTGTGTGTGGTCGTATGTAAATTTTTTTAATATGTTGAAGGTTTCAAATGCAACTTTCTTTTTAATTGAGACTGGAGAAATACAATTTTTTAAAAATCAGATTTATAGTAGGTTAGTGGTAGGTGTTGTTCAATTTATTCAACTCTGACTATAGACTGTAAGGTGTTTTGGGTTTGTGTCTGTTTGATTTTCTTTAATAAGTTGTCAGTATTACTATTTTACTATATTATTAACATTATCACAGTAGATATAGATGAAGACACAAATAAAAGCAGAATCAAGGCATGACAACAACAGATAATTTCAAAAATGATTTTTAATTTTTTGTTAAGTTATATAGCCAGTGTCTCAGTTGAAACTTTGTCATATAATCTAATAATTAAAGTACACATGTGTATTACATAAATTTGCATATTTAAGCTAAACTGTCCTGTAATAAACAGCAGTGGTGAAGTTACATGGAGGCAATTGAGGCAATGCCTACCCTAAAAAATTCTGTAGAATAAAAATTATAAATACGTATGAACTATGTAACGTAAAGATTATACATTGTTACTGTGACTGTCGAATTTATTAAGCCAAAACATGCTTTACTGAGCGACCGCTAGATGGTGACAGGTGAGATTCGGCATAGCTCGTTTAAAGCGAATGAAGCGACGTGAACTTGCCTCAGCGTTTTTTGTATACATCGTATGTAAGCAATGTGCTGGCATGATAGGGAAGTGCGGGGAGGGGGGATTGTCCCGTGCTGTACACATAGAGCGTTGAGGCATGTCTCACTTTTGTGGGCAAAAATAGTTAAGTTAAAGCGCACTGTGTTGTTTATAAGTGTGTTTATTTTATGCGGTTATTAAAAGTGTGCCTATTATTCCCCTGAACTAACAGATGATCAAGATTGTTATTTGAATTATTTGTAACATTAAATATATATATATATATATATATATATATATATAGAAACTAATCAAGTTTAAAAATATGAAGTTCAATCAGTTGTATTATTGTGTATGACTTATACAAGGATTGTTCAAATAAAAACACGTTTAGAGCTGTAAAGCATTTTTTATTCAACAATTTTAAAAGAAGTCTCCATTAACATTAAGACATGAGTCCCACTGTTGCACTAATCTGTAGATTCCCTGCTAGTAAAATTCTTACGGCTGTTTGCGGAACCATTCGCTAACAGCAAACTCTATCTCAGTGTCCGATTCGAACCACCATCCTTTTAGGGATTCCTTAAAAAAATTTAAGGTAAGATTTTTGCCTACCCATTCACTAGCTTCGCCACTGATAAACACTACAGTGAGGTTATTTTGTAACTCTCTGATTATATATCTGATGTTTTTTCCACCCAGCACTATTGACTAACATAGCACAGTATAGATGGCATTTGTTGCTTTAAACACACAATGTGAATTTTATTGTCAGTCTAGTGTTGTGTGTATAAGGCGGGGGGGGGGAATACATTCAAGTCTTGTTGTCAATATTACATAACTAGCATGTTAAAAAGAAAAAAACCTTTTTTGATGCAATTTAGCCAATCAAACGAGCCTACGTACTTAGACCACTCTATGCATCAACAAGTGCAGAAACTTATGCAACATCAAATACATCATTCAGTGCAACAGCTAATTCAGTATATGACTCAAATGCAACTAGTCATCTACCAAAACTCATGAGATCATGAATGTATATGAGCTGGCATGAACCAACTAAACACACAACTAGCAGAAGCTTAAGAAATTGAGACCTGAAAAATCTGGGACAGTCCTGAAAGCTCAAGAACATTAAATAAACACAAATGAATTTGGCTCAAGTGAATTATAATAATGTTAAATAGATTTTAGGGATCTTCAAGATTCCAAAATGAGTCTGATGTGGCCAACAAAGTCAGCAACAATTCCCATAAGCAGCCCAAACCCCTCTCAGATGAGTTTGGAAAGACTCACGATTCATGGTCTAAACTTTCCAGCTGAAGAAATGTCATTAGTTGTCACCAAGTGTAGAATATTTAGCATATACGTATTTTAACACCACAGGGTCTGGAAAGGCACGCAGAGAAGAAAAAAGATAATGAAGGGATAGAAAGACCCCATAGTAAAGCCAAATTCATCAGTTTCTAGGACTTTGTGGGTGGTATAGCAGCTTTGTACCATATTTAGAGATAAAAGCAGCTCCACTAACAGAACTGTTAAATAAGAAACATCCTTTCTTATGGACTAAAAAGGAGTAAGAAGCCTTCCATAAGATCAAGGAAGCAAACAGCGATGCTCCTAGACTTGCTTACCTGGATGCCAAGCGGGGAAGACATGTCTGCAAACTGATGTCAGTAATATGATATTAGAGGCAGTATTATCCCAAGAAAAGGAGGATAGAGGAAGAGACACTGTGGAAAATGCCAGTAGTAAACTTATGCCAGAAAGACATTATTGTACAGCAGAGAAGGAGGTGTTACCAGTGGTATGGGCTTTTGGGAAGTTGTAGGGCTAACTGGAAGGCAGTAAATTCCAGGTATACAGTGATGACTCATCTCTTTCTAGTCTGTCTGGTACAATATCAATATTGATGTGCTGGGCCTTGCAGTCGGCAGCTTTGATTTTGATGTATGTTGTATCTCTGGGGCAACCAATCAAGTAGGAGATAGCATTTCAAGACATCCTGTGGGGGAACCTGAGCCAGAGAAAACAGAGCTGCTGGAAAGAGAAATTAGATAATCGTCGAATGACCTCAATTATCCTAGTAAATGGTCAATACTCAAATAATGAATATTAGTTATACTCAAAAGACAGAAAAAGTTAGTTTAGTCTTTGAGCTCAGCGTGTTGAGGTGCAGAGTTAGCAGGGGCGAAGCGTACATATACGCTACGTTAGCGGGCGCTTACAATTTGAAAAATGGTTAATAAAAAAACTTATTTAGTGAAATACTGATTTCCTTATAAACATTTTAAATCTGAGAGCTTTTTGTATGAAATAAGGTAAATATAGAGGATGCAAAGTGCGTTTAAAATAAGCAGGATTCGAGTCGTATTCAGAATTAAAGTTTTTCCATGTATGCTGTTGACTGTGCCGCATGTTCAGTGCTCAATGTAACTAGAGTATTATATATAGTACTGTATACACTGTTCAGCACTAACGGTGTTCATTACTCCCTCCCCCCCTAACCAGCACTTACCAGCGTAGACAGTCAAGTGGTGCTGGTGGTGGGGGAAGCCTGCCTGCTCATAGTGCCTAATATGCTACGATAATCACTGCATATTTGCTGTGTAGTTGTATTAAAATTTGCAGTGTTTTTCTACCACTACTTGTGATTATGTTGCAGGTACTTCTCTCTCATGTGTCAGTGAGTATAATTGTGTTATTGAAGAATTATTAGTAATGCCATTCAATGCTAGATGATTACAGACAAACTGATCATAATATGTCGAAGGGTACTGATCATATGTAGACCTACACCCTTGATGCCTAATTTAAAATTTAAAGCAAAAACTTTTACCTGTTATAATTTTGGAGTGCACAATGTTGCAACTCAAAAGCTGTACATTATGTTTGGGATGAAACAGTGGCATCCAGAGGATCCCAGGAAATTTCATCATGTTTAGTGAACCATGTGAGACAGAATGCTGAGAATAAAAAACATCATAATACACAGTGATGCCTGTACAGGCCAAAACCGCAATATTAAACTATCCTTAATGTTGATGTAATTGATACAAGATACAAATATTGAAGTAATAGACCATAAATTTATGACTTATGGTCATTCATACCTACCGAATGATTCAGACTTTGGAATGATTGAAAAAGCAGGCAGAAACAAAACAATGTATGTTCCCAATGATTGGTATAAAGTGATGACAGTAGCTAAGAAACAAAATAAATTTTTGGTTCATGCTATTTGGTATCCAAGCCACTATATGTATAGAAATAGTAAAATAGTTTTACCTTTTTTCTTTTCCGTCTGGTGGCCTTTATCCTTTATGAATATCTACGCGTTTCGGGACATTTGTCCCATCATCAGGAATATCCCTTGGTGAAGTTCGTCAATTATCAAAATATTAAAAACAACTTTATATACAATTTTACACACATCACAATAAATATAAATATAAACACAAAAAATATATAAAAACCCCCAAACGTGAGAACACACGCGATATCGCAGCGCTTATATTATCGTTGTAAATAACATCATAAAAGTCGCCCAAAATGCGTCTGAATGACTTATTACGACAGATAAAACATCCAGTTCTTAATTTCATATAATACAGTATTTATTTGGCAACTTATAGTATTTCCAAAGATTGTGTCATATGTTGTTTACTTCTTATTACTCTCCGGCGGCCAGCTGTTGTTTACCGACAGAGTTTGTTGTTGTTTGAGATTGTGTTTTGCCATTTGTATTTTGTATTTTGCTTTGTTTTTATAGTATATTGTTTGTAAATAATTTAGTGCGTAATTTTGAGTAGTAATTAATTCTGATCTTGAATAATGCGATCGTAAATGGCGATAACAACTTTTACTTGTAGTCAAAGAAGGGTTAAAATAGATTATTAACTTAACACAGCTGATCATTTTATTTTGGTAATTATTTTTATTATTTTTAATAAAGCCAATGTCCTTTCTGTTAAAACCAAAATGTTTACAATTATATTGTTTAGGGAAGACCAGTTTTCTGTTTTATAACTAAAACAAGTTTAATATCAGAGCATTGAAGAAATTCATTTTTTTTTTTTTTTGAAAATATATGGATTTCGTATTTAAGTATTATATATATAACTTTCTGAATAAATCTTAAAGTCACTAAAGGAGATTGATAAAAAAGTTGTTTCATAATCAGTTAATCCTACTGATAGTTTCATTTTATCAAAATAAAATAAATCTTCGTATAACTGCAAGTGGTTTTACTAATTTTTTAGATTGAGATAACGATTACTTCGGTTTTGACAAGAATTGAAACGGAATGTGATTATAGCGAAGAAGAAGACCTTCAAGCTGTATGGTCTGACACAGGGGACCAGAATGAAAATGACGATATGACAGAAGTTTTTGAGCTATGCATTGATATGCGGATATGCACTTTCACAAGTTAAAATATAAATCATAATTTAAAAACTTGGGTTTATTTCAAATAAATTTTTTATTTATTGGTCTTTAGATATTTTTTAAATTGTTATTTCCTATTTCTGACTATGATGACTTTTTTAATCAGTGATTTTTGCAATGAAAAAATCATAACTATTAATTAATAAAATCCATTATTTTTCTCTTTTTGTATCTAAAATACATAAAATAGGATGTTGTTTGGAACAATAAAAGATTTTTTATAGGTTTTTTATAAGTTAAAACCATGTCAGCTGACTGTTGCCATAAACTTAGTTCTTTAAACTAGCTAATAATTCAGTGTCCATAAATAAATTAATCAATTAATCTGGCGGCAGCTTTACACATTTTGGTTAATTGATAATAACTGCGAACCTTGTATATGTGTAATCAGCATTAACTGGAACTGATATGGTAGGTACAGAAACAAATTTCATGATTTGTTTAGGAATCTGGATCTGATGGTGATGACAAACAATCTGCTACTTATGACGACCCTGGAGCTTGGCCGGAAAGTTTGACTGAGAGCGACCGCCAAGTGATTGTTACCCGCGGACCTGTTCAAGTCACGAATATAGATATAGACTTCCCCTCCAACGACGACGGACGTCGGTTTTCAACTGCCAGTTACGAAAGAAAACTTGGAAATGGTGAGGTAGTTAATAGAAGTTGGCTTATATACTCGGTGATAAAAAATGCAATATTTTGTTTTTGTTATTCAGCTCAGTAAAAATGTCCCTGACATCAGCAGCTGGCTACTCAGATTGGGGCCATACGTACCAACTGCTTTCAGAGCATGAAAAATCGCCGGCCCACATGAAGGCGTTTCAAAAATGGATGGAATTAAGTAACCGATTGCGCTGTGAGAAAACGATCGATGCTGAAAACCAAAGGATAATTTGAAAACAAGCTGAACGATGACATTTTTTTATTGTTGGACAAATTTAACTTGAATTATTATGCAAGAGTGGTTTGCTGATTTATAACTGCTGTTTTTGCTTAATTAAAATTTGTAATTAGTGACATCATTGGTGTCGGTTATTCTGTTTCCACTGTACCCACAACGACAACCTCGTAACACTACTCAATATTTGACTGTATGTGTATTTGCACCTTAACATTGTGAGATATTGTTTATGGCATATAAAACAATTTAAAAAAAGTAATAATAATTTTAACTCGCCATTAGTATTTATGGTGGTAAAGTCTTTACAAAACTATAAAATCAGTTGGGACTGTAAGCAGTTAACTCTACATTAGAGATTTATAATTTAGACAAAAGTTATTAGGATTAAAATGATTTAAATGTTAATTCTGCTCTTCTATTTTGAATGGTAAATTCTCTGATAACATCTTCATAAGATGAAGTCTTAATTTTCAAGGGATGAAGCAGTTATTTTTCAGGGGATAATATATAATGTGCAGTTAATTATTCTTATGACTGGGTTATTCGAGTGTAATTATTAATTCTAATTCTTGATGCCAAAAAAGGTTGTTCTGGTGTAGCCAAATTGTGAATTTTGCACATAATGTTGTAAATATTGTTGTTATTGTTCATATATAGTATTAGTTCGGTGGTAGATTTATTTTCAAAATCAGGGAAAATTAAGAAACAGCCAACTCATTCTTTAGCTTTTACAAAATCAAATAATTTAAAATATGGACCAGCATTTAAAGTTATTCAACAAAGCTTTGAGAAAATTTGATTTGTAGGAATAAGAATGACTCCTTATTCAAAACAATTAGTGAATTCATGCTAATTAAGGGAACCAAACCTTTCACGTATATGATTGAATGCATGTTTTCCATTATCTGCCAGCAAATGATATTTTGGTAAACTGTGAATTACTGGTCATCAAATAATCAAAATGTTTCAAAATTATCCTTATTATACAAAAGTGAAATGGTACAATAAATGTATATGATAATTGCGGATTATTATTCATTATGGCGTGTTCACAGACTTCATATACATACATATCCAATCACCCACTGTTGCGCCTTAGACGCTCTCGATGAATCTTAAGTTGGTCTTAGAACGCTTATTGAGGTGCTGATGTGAAATGAAATGATGAAATGGACTATATATATATTCTTGAGATAATAGTTTATTGAAAAATTGACAAGAAATAATTGCTGTCGCGTGCAGTTTTAGAGCGGCATAATGCCGAGAATTAATATAGAATTAAATATTGAAAACCCATAACAAAGTGTAGAGGCCGAGATCGCCCAAGTAAAATCATCGCATGATGATCATGCCAAACTATGAAATATTGAAAACTTTATGTAGCGCTGCGGCTAGCGAACAAGGCGTGTTGCCTCTACGGAGTCTTGCAAAGAACTAACTTAGATTTGGCTGCTGTCGGCCTGTCTCAAACCGGCAGCAGATAACAGATATAAAAATGACGTCACTACACGCACCTGCAATGCAGCATTTTAAAGTACAAAGTTTCCATAGGTACAAAGTTTATCCATACTGCCCGCACAAAATCGGGGCGATTTTGCAACTTGAGTAATTGTGTGAATGGTACATCACAAATTATTATCAAATGTTATATACAATGACAATACACAACATACTTGAAAGCCTTATACATTAAATTGACCTTTTGTTTAAAGTAACTCATCTCTGACATAAAAATCTGTAAATAACAAAATTCATTAAGCTATCAGGCAAAACTCAAAAGCAAAACAAAACAATACCTGTGCTAGAAAATGTACAAAAATAAAATAAAAACTCATGATAAAAATAAAGGTGCTTATGTAAATAATATGATCTTTCTTGAAGCATTAACATATGTTCAGTAAATACATACATTTAATTTTTAACAAAAAGTAAGTGACAACCCTTAATTTATATAAAAGGAAACATCCTCAAAACTGATTCAATATAGTAATACAAATAATAAAGACATAATAATGTACATGCATAGTATTAGTATAATGATATCAAAATTCAATAGTACATAGCAATGATAGACATATCCAAATGATGTAAAAATGCATAATATGATTGTATGAGTATACATAATACATAAGGATTGACATAAGAGTTAACAGTACATAATAGTATAATAATGATCACAAAATTCAATAATATGTAACAGGTAATAATACAATGACAATAGACATAATAATTGATACAATAATATTAGAATCATAATCCTCAAAAAATTCAAAAATATAATAATAACATGATAATGATACATAGGAATAAAATAATAAAAACTTAATAATAATATAATACAAACAACAAATAGAAAGCATGATAAATGTTAGATACAATGATGCATGTCGCATGAATGCTGGAAGTCGGAGTCCACTGGAAGTGGACATAATTTATGGATGGGTCGACGTAGGATACCATTAGCGGTGCGAACATCCGCGACGCGCACTATTGAATCCTGACCCGAATAGACGTTCGTGACTACCCCGCGTTTCCAGTGAAGTGAGGGGGAATTGTCATCTAGAATAAGGACGAGTTGTCCGGGAGTCAAATTTTTTGACGGGATGCGCCATTTGTTGCGTTGTTGTAACTGGTGCAAGTAATCTTTCGACCACCTGTTCCATATAGATTGGGTGAATCTTTGGAGCAGCTTCCATCTGCCCAGACGACTAATATTGACTTGGAAATAGTCAGGTTCCGGGAGTGCAGTGAGCGGAGAACCAACCAGGAAGTGAGCTGGAGTTAAAGGTTCGGGGTCCCTAGAGTCATTGGAGATGGCGAACAAAGGGCGTGAGTTGAGGCAGGATTCTATTTGAGCTAGGATAGTGTAATATTCCTCATACGTAAGAATGGTCCCGCCGACAACGCGCCGCAAATGGAATTTGACGCTCTTGACTCCGCTTTCCCACAGGCCACCGAAATGAGGTGCTGAGGGGGGAATAAAGGACCATTTGATGCCTTGGGCAGTGGTAAAATCCTGGGTGGTCTGTAGAAATCCATTATATTGAAAAAGTTTGTATAATTCGTGAAGTATGCTACTAGCACGACGAAAATTTGTACCATTGTCGGAGAATATCTGATCAGGGATACCTCTACGCGCTAGAAACAGTTTTAAGGCTGCTATAAAGGCGTCTGATGTAAGATCTGAGACTAGTTCCAGGTGAATGGCCTTAGTGGCCATGCATATAAATAAAGCAATATAAGCCTTTGACGTCGATTTTGAACGCTGCCCGCCATGACGTATAAGTACGGGACCGGCGTAGTCGACTGCAGATTGAGAAAATGGCTTAGCAGGCGTAACCCGGGAAGGGGGTAATTGTCCTAATAATTGGCTTGCGCCCCTAGCACGGAACCGAAAACAAGTGATACATTTGTGTATTACTGATCTTATATATGATTTATCATTAATTATCCAATATTTTTTCCGTAGAGGGTGGTGAGTCAATTGTACCCCAGCATGTAGTAGACGAAGATGCTCGCCCTCTATGATTAATTTACTGATGTGAGAATGCGGGTGGAGTATGATCTGGTGTTTGCTGTCATAGGTAAGCTGAGAGTGCTGAAGACGTCCGCCCACGCGTAATATCCCCGCATTATCCAGAAAGGGGTTGAGTGAAAGAATTTTACTATTATTGGGGATGCAGCGTTGTGCCTCAAGTTCCTTAATTTCGATGCTAAAGTGCAATCACTGGGACTGGTGAATAAAAACCAAAAGTGTATCATGCAACTCCTGGGCAGTTAAAAAGGAAGTGTCCCTATCAGCTATGGGGAGCCTAGAGTTCCGAATGAATCGACGGCAATAAGAAAGTACACGAAGGAGCCTTGAGAGCGATGAGTAGTTTTCAAAATAGCTAGACGTAGCTGAAGCGCCAATCAATGAGGTTTGAACCTGCTTTCGTTGTTCCTGCTCAAGATCGGGATGAGTGCAGGGTGAATGGGCATCGAAGGCACAGATGGGCCATGAAGATGACTCATGGGACAACCAGGATGGACCATGCCAACATTGTGGGTGACTGTGTAAAACCCGAGGGAGACAACCACGCGATAAGATGTCGGCAGGGTTGTCCAGTGACGAGACATGATGCCAGGTACCCCTAGAAGTGAGACGCTGTATCTCCGCAACACGGTTGGCGACAAATACCTTCCATCTGGAGGATTGCTGGTGGATCCAGTGTAAGGCTATCATTGAGTCCGAGTAAAAATATAAGTCGTCGAATTTGTAACTCACGGCGTCTATAACCTTGGAAACCAACTGAGCCAATAAGAGACAGGCGCAAAGTTCAAGTCTGGGTAATGTTATCTGCTTCAAGGGAGCGACTCTAGATTTAGAACATAACAAGTTTGATGAGATGACGTAGTTTCAATAGACCGTACGCACACGCGTAATCAATATACAACACGCGTAACCTTTTGCTGACGCGTCGGCAAATCCATGGAGCTGGAATGAAATGATTTGCGAATTATTCAAACTCTTTACAGACCTTGGAATTTTAAAGTAAGTGTCTGAAATCAGCTGAGAATGAAGTTCTACCCACTGATTAGATAATGAATCTGATAAGGGTTCGTCCCAACTTGTACCTGTCAACCACAATATCTGCATAAAATGCTTACACCAGCATGTAACCGGGCCAATGAGTCCCATAGGGTCGTAAATTCCTGCGATAATTGATAATACCCTTCTCTTGTTGAATACCTCTACATTGACATGTCTCTGGACACTATATACGAAACTATCTTCGTCAATGTTCCATTGAATACCTAAAGTACGCACAGTTTGATTTTTGCTAAGGTCGAGGGAAGAATGACCGTGCGAAGCTATAATGGTCTGATTATTGGAAAACCATTTGTGCAAGGGAAAACCGTATTGGCTTAATAAATCTGTGATGTCGGATTTCATTTTAGATAGGACGTGCGGGTTATCTGAACCGGTCATGAGATCGTCCACATAAAAATCGTTTGCGATGGCTGAGCAAGCTATAGGGTGTTTAGTTTTATTTTCCTGGGCTATTTGAGCCAGACATCTTGTAGCAAGAAATGACGCACTTGCAGTCCCATATGTGACTGTCCTCAAGGCGTAATGTTGGAGTTCCCTAAGGGGGACGTCGCGCCAGACAATACGCTGCAAATTGGAATCCTTGGGATTAACTAAAATTTGCCGATACATCTTCTCAATGTCCGAAATGAGGACATATCGGTGAGTGCGAAACCGAGTCATAATAGAGAACAGATCCTGCTGGACCGTGGGACCAACCATCAATGTGTCGTTCAAGGACAAATTATTTGTCGTTTTGGCGGAGCCGTCGAACACAACTCGCAGTTTGGTAGTTGTACTAGAGCCTTTAAAAACTGAGTGGTGCGGCAAGTAAAAATTGTCTGACTGGTTAACTGACAAATCGTATGCATCAAGCAAAGACATGTGACCAATGAACGCGCTATAGTCTTTGTGAAGAACAGGGTTCTGCTTGAATATGAGTTCCAGTGCTTGAAACCTGCGGATAGCTCCGTGAAGAGAATCGCCCAAATGAGAATTGTATGACCTGCGAGGTAGGGATACCACAAATCTGCCATCATTATTACGGAAAGTATTAGATACAAAATGACTTTCGCATTCCGAGTCCTCAGCGGAGGGAGCACGAATAGCAACGTCCTCTAACTTCCAAACGTCCTTTAGTTGCGAGGAAATGGCATTATTATCCTCACATGCTATGAACGATGAGACAGGTTTTGTCATGTCGACATTAAATGGCGGTTACCCGCGAGAATGAATCCCAATTTTGTCTCCTGTATTATGGGAAAATGTGGGCTACGGATGAATTTGACAGGTTCAATTAATTGTAAGTAATACTGAGCACCAAGCAATAGGTCGATTTGCGAAGAGAAGTTCAGTTGTGGGTCGGCTAGGAATATGCCTTTGGGTAAATTTAAGGATGAGATATCAAATGATTCCGCAGGTAGATTATTCGTGATACTGGGAAGCACAGCGCAATGTATGTTTAAACTAAAATTCTTATAACGTGAATGCAACCTTACCCTAGTACTGAAGTCAGCTTGAGATAATGAATTATTTATACCGGTGATGGGTAATTGAGATTTAATTAGTTTTAGACCCATGCGACGTGCGAAATTCATGGTGCAGAAGTTAGCTTGCGATCCTGAGTCCAATAAAATCCTAACTGGGTGCTTCCTACCTGCATGGTCAGTTGTCATGCAGACAGCGGTGGATAATAATATATATTTGTTAGTTTGCAGTTTTAGTGAACACTGATTGTTGCTGCACGAAGCATTATTGCCTGATACGTGGATCATTGTGTGGTGGCGTTTAGCGCATGTCCTGCAAGCAAATTTGGAAGGACAGTGTGCGAGATCATGGCCTGGACGTATGCAATTTAAGCAGAGTTTATTTTTAATTAAAATGTTTTATCGTTCCATGAGAGACATAGCCACCAATTTTGGACAGTCAGAAAGGCGATGTTTACCACGACACAGTTAACAGATGTTATTACCGATATGAGAATGGAATGTCGACCTTGTTATCTCAACCTGTTTAATAGCCTTGCGATAGTGATTCTTATCGCTAACGTGTATTCTGCTTACTGCGCTGTTGACGTTTTGCAATAACTGCCTTCTATTATTTAAAAATTTAATAAAATTATCGAAATTAGGAAATCGCTCATCTGAAAGTCTTTCTTTCCAGAGCCGACACGTCTGGTTATCGAGTTTTTGCGTTAAGTATTGAACAAAAATTATTTCAAATGTATTTACCGTTAAATTCAATGAATTTAAAGCATTTATATTCGCAGTGATCTCGTCAATGAACCTGGAAATGCTAACCATGGACTCTTGTTGAATAGACTTCACACCCAAGACATTCCCTATGTGATAGGCTGAGACAATTAATTTTCTGTCGTACCTGGCCCTTAATAGATCAATAGCTACCGCAAAATTTTCATGTGTGATTGGAAGAGATTTTATTACATTTAACGCCTCGTCCCTTAATGAAGAGTGCAAATAGTGTAATTTCTGAATGTCCGTCAGGTCAGTTCTGACGTGCACTAATTCCACAAATATACTATAATAATGTTGCCAATCAATAATGCTGCCTGAGAAGCAGGGCAGTTTAATCGGTTCTAACTGTATAGGGGGGTTTTAATTGGTGTAACTTGAGCTTGAATCAACGGTTTCTTGTTCACCTCCTCTACTTGCTCTAATAAATGGTGTAACTTGCACTCAATATTACAGAGATCATCCTCTGTTTGAACTCTGTCACCGACTGATGCGAAATCGGAATCGTCAGCCTCAATCTGAGTCTGAATTTCGTCATACTTCGCGGACAATTCCATCAATGGCGGAGTTTAATTTTCAATGCATGATGATCGCTTAAGTCCGGGTCAAAATTGTCAGCGAAAGTTATTCACACGGGATATAGACGCCTTAATTGTGCCCCGTTTCTTAATTAACGCCTTCACATCAGCCATGACCGTAATGTAAAATATGATTTGAAAACGATAGTTAAATGTAGAGCAGGTGAACAATTGTTGTAATTGTGAATAATTTGCTGAAATCTGATATGATGCGGGAGCCAGTGATCTGTGTACACCTTAATATATCACTTACTATAATAGGTACTTCATTTGGTTAAAAAATAGTTATGAAAGTTATTGAAAACACGAATTATTCAAAATGACAATATACCTATAGCCCTATCACATCACTTAAATTTCTTAATACATTATAGTACAGCTACGTAAATGAAATTTTATGTACGTATGTATATATGACAATCTAGATAAAAATACAAGTTTATGGCCACTTGACAATAATATCTGTTCATGTAGAAATTATTAAACGCTATTAAATCTGTGCAAAAATATTACTTAGTTTGCTGTACCCATCAATTATACATAAAAATTATAAAAAATGAAAGTTTATAGTCACGTGGATGTTGAATCCCGGCGTGCTCAAGCTGGCTTCTATCCCGTTGTTCGATCCTGTTCGGCAATACTTAGAAGTTGGCGCACCTCTTGTTTCTGTTGGTCAGGTGACGCTTGAAGTTGTAGCTCTCCGTAGTTTTTTAAGGTTCTGGAATTTCGTTGCTGTAGAACAAATGATGCTGTCCTGCCGTGTCTTGTTGTCTCAGAGTTGCTGCTCTGCAGAAGCTTGCAATGTTGAGTATGAAGTACCTTTTAGAAGGCATGCAACGGCCAGCAATCTGAAGTTTGAAAATGTTGGGGCTTGTACCAAACGTCGTTTGGTCCCATTAAATGAAATATTTCTGAAATCGTAGTGGACCAAAATCCGGTCGCGGTGGACCAGAAATGTGAAGTCCGGCCCGGAGGACCAAAAATGTTGCGTCTTAGACGCTCTTGATGAATCTTAAGTTGGTCTTAGAACGCTTATTGAGGTGCTGGTGTGAAATGAAATGATTAAGTGGACTGTATATATTCTTGAGATAATAGTGTGCCGTACTTTGTTCGGCGCTCGGGAAACGCGAAGCTCGGTTGCAGGGGCAGGTAACTTTCTTTTAAAAACTGGCGCGTTCCCGACGTCATGCAATGCCCCTGTATCACGTCGTCGCTGAGTGTACGTAAACGGCTTGTTGGTAGCGGTGACGAGGATTCAGTTGGCCGGCCCAGCTGTTGTGCGCACTAACCTGCATTCAGGCAAGCTTTCGTCGGTGGAAATTACCATGTAATCGCTCTCTTTTCTGTTCCTACCCTCACCGAGGAAGTCTCTCTGGTCTCAATTGACGGCACCGAATCTGTTCTGCCCGTTCGAAGTACTACACTATGACAAGCTAGAATAAAGCAAGCTCCAGGTATGCATTTAGAGTAATATGAATCAACTATTAACCACAAAATATTTTGTGTTACAGCTTTCTTAATAAACGGTAACTTGTGGGTGCATGAGTGTTAGCCATGAATTAGGCTATTAAATTAAATTAACGATTGAATTAACTTACAATTGAAATGAACGTAGCTTATTGACCCGATTAAAGCAATGTAAAAAAAAAATGGTAAAAGATATCTTACACTCAGCTGCCTTTTAGTGTTTGTTAATAAGAATAAGGGGTGAAGCGTTTCTGGTAACCTGCTAAATATTAAAGTGTGTGTTCTCCATATTATAATGGTGGTGTGTGTGCGAGCTGTGATGATATTATGTTCTTTATGACACCCTATACAGCATATTGCCTGTCTTAGGTGCTCGACCAATGGCGAGATGGGTGTCGGGGTTGGACGAACATCTGTCAACCCCTCGTGCAGAGATGTTACATGAGCCGTGAGATGCCGTCAGTTGGGACACAGACACACACTTGGAGGAATTCTGCCCCCAGGAGTTACCAGTTCAAACTAGACGCTACAGCCTAGCCACAGTGCCGCTTAGTTACATCGGACTATCCAGGTATGATCTTTCTGTATTTACATTATACTATTTCATCTACCACAATACTGTAAATCGGCAGACGCTCTCAGAAACAGACTTATGATACCCCGCGTTTAACTTGCACAAGATCTGCAAACACACACACGTTAAGTTTTGTGCCTGCATGTGTGGACCTTGCATACAACTAAGCCTTATGTAATCTTTTATAACTTTCTTATACTATGTAAGGGAATTGCACACACACATGTACCTGTACGAACAGCTCTAAGTTTTTCCTTTTTTTTAATGCGTTCTATGTATCTGAGAGTTAGTTATGTCCTGCTTGGTCATGTCCCGCCGTGTGGGCATAATTCAGGACTGGGGGTGTCTGATTTTCTTCACGTATTGTGGCTTAAACTATGATCATGACTTAATTCTCGGAGTTTTGCTTCAAAATTATTGAAGTTGTATTTACTTATAAATTTTCGAGTCATTTGTTCTGTGGGGGGGGGGGGGGGCAATTCAGTTTCCTGTGTTATTTGAATTCTCATCTTAGAGGTGATTTAACTGTGTGAACTCCTAAGCTCGGTTTTGTTTGTATGTATATATATATATATATTTGTACGTTTAATGCGAAGGCTTATTGTGAGAGGGTCGGTACAGGAATTGTGGGTGTGTGTTATATGTATTATGTATGTGTTTGTGTGTAATTTTCAATGGGGGGAATGTGACAAAATTAATGATGTGATAGCACATGTACTGAAGGAATTATAGAAAGGGCTAGCCAATTTAACTTTAAACTTTAAATATCACTTTAAAATTTCAATATTACATTTTAAAAACAAAATTATTGTAATGTTTAGCTTGGACATAGTGTTGCAAAGTGTAGCAAATTTAACTTTAAACTTTAAATATCAAAAAGGTTATAATGTTGTCTTGACATAGTGTTGCATCCACTCTTTTACAGCCACTGAATTAAGCAGTCACTCACAATATTATACTGTGTAGAATAACGATACGTATGTAATGAAGTATAACATAGAGATGTAAAAGTATGTCAATTTTACTCAGTGGCTATTATTAAATTATGCCTTGTGATATCATGTATGTGACTGCACGCTAAATAAAGTTCACACTTGTTTTGTTAATAGAGTTTTCATTTGCAAGTCCTGTCATCCATCCAGTGGACATGTCTGAAATTGTAGCTTGGGTCTTTGCACACTTTATGCTTCCTCTAGGTTCATCACCTAGTTTTAAATATTATGTCTCTACCCTTTAAATAAAAAAAAAAAAATAAAATAAAATAAAATATTTTTCATAAAAACTTATAAAATAAAAGGGGGGTTTCAATAGTTTATTGAAAAACTAACGAGAAATAATTGCTGGCGCGCGCAGTTTTAGCGCGGCATAATGCCGAGAATTAATATAGAATTAAATATTGAAAACCCATAACAGAATGTAGAGGCCGAGATCGCCTGAGTAAATTATCGCATGATGGTCATGCTAAAATTATGAAATATTGAAACTTTATGTAGCCGCGGTTAGCGAACAAGGCTTGTTGCCTGTACGGAGTCTTGCAAGGAACTAACTTAAATTTGGCTGCTGTCGGCCTGTATCAAACCGGCAGCAGATAACAGATAGAAAAATGACGTCACTAACGCACCTGCAATGCGGCACTTTACAGTACAAAGTTTACATCGGTACAAAGTTTAACCAGATGAGGTTACACAAAAGTTTGTTGACGAGAACCAAACAAACTTGGATCAGCCAGTGGTGTTTAGGTCATCAGTACATGACACAACGGGAGTGATTACAGTGAAACTAATGGTTGAGCGGAAGACTCGCATTCCTGGGAACGTGATGTTCGGATCACACGAGACTGAATTCGAAGAACGGGAGAACTATCTTTCGCAAGGACGTCCACCTAGATCGCCTGGTCGAGTATTACTTCAGAGATGGTTTGCCAATTCGGAATGAACAGGCTTAAGGAGAAGGAAGTGTTACGACATCACAGAACAATCTACGTATTTGTCGAATGTGCCAGAAGAATCTCGATGTAACGCGTGTGGCGTACGTGCTTGTCGACGCATTATTGAGAGGTTTCTCGAACCTCTGCGGTAAATTCCGCAGTTAATTCCGTACTTCACATGAGCGCTAAGACGAAACTAGGAACATTCTAGTCTGTGAGCGCAGGTATAAATACATGGCGGCAGCAGCCTTAAGTTTCAGTATAGTGGGGATATATTTACAGAGCGGTTTGAGTTGTAGTCGCGATATATTACTGTGTGCGTTCAATTGGTTATTAGTGAAGTGTTGCGATTTATAATCGGGCGGTATATTGTAATACAATTGTGTTTTAATATTAGTGGACATTTTATTACGTGTGAACAATTTTAATTTTATTTGTTGTAACAGACTGTGTTGTTAATTACGAACTGTTTAACTGTGAAAATTAAAGCTGGTGATTAGTGATTTAATTGGTGTCTTGTAATTTTGTTTCCACTGGACCTACGATGATCAAGTAGACCGTCGTAACAATACGGAAAATATCAACATAATGGTAGACTTACCTTAGAGGAGTATGTCATACAACTCGTGGAAAGAAGTAAACACTTAAGACCCACATTTACACAACACGAATTGGTACTTAAATTAGCACATCACTTTCACAGAATTATAAGATTAGCCATATACTCACAAGGAATTAAAACTGTTGAAGATTTGTTAATTTTACTCACGCAGTCTGAACACATGTTTCACACCGATTACAGAAATAAAACTAATGTCCAAGATGAGAGAACGTATTCTGAAAACTTCGGGGGGAGAGGATTTGGAAGAGAAGAGTGCAAGGTTGAGAATAAAACAGAGGGGAGTAATACGAAGGGTGGATACACCTGGCCGAATTCGAATAAGAAATTTACCAAACCATACACCCGGAATGTACAAACAATAGTTCAAAAGTCGACGAAGCCGACACCGGAAATGCCGTCTACTTCAAATCATAGTTGACCGTCACATGAAGTAGGTTTCCGCCTCATTTGTACGCCGACATCATAGCACCGGATACAACTGCAAGACGTGTGAACGAATGTAACTACTGTCCAATTGTTACTGTACACATCAACAACTGTAAAGTGCAGGCATTGATCGACACAGGAAGCGAAATATCTGTTATTAGTAAGACATGGCTACACAGCAACAAACAGTATTTTAAATCGACACCCACTCTACCTGTTAATGAATTTTACATAACCACTGCTAATCGTACCAGGAACGAGTTAAGCAACAAATATATGCGAATATAACGTGTGGGATGTACAATATGAATTACCTATGTTAGTAATAAATAAACTAGTCCGTCACTGTATATTAGGAATAGATGCTTTAAATAAAATGAAGGCTGTAATAAATATAGCAGATCAAACGATGACGTGCACTCTGAATAATGTCACACAAAATATTAAATTGAATGTAACCGAAGAAGATCAGTCGTCAAATATAAGTGAACCGGTAACTATCTCCAGACCTTCAGTAATCTATGCGAATGATAAACATCGTAGCGAAGAAAACAATGGTGAACACCAAGGGATAGAACAAATAGACACCTTATTTAAAGAATATGCAGACATATTTAGCAAACTGCCTACACAAACAAATGTATATGAACATCGCATCAAGGTCACAGATCCGTCAAAATTCGTGAGGAGTACGTATCCAATTCTAATGAAGTATGAGGAGCAAGTCGAGAAAGAAATCAAAAGAATGCTGGATAATGACGTCATAGAACGATCGAACAGTAACTTCTTAAACCCGTTGGTTGTGGTGAAAAAGAAGAATGATGAAATTCGACTATGTTTGGACATGAGGAATTTGAATAGCTTCGTAGAAAAGGATTTTTACTGTGCACCCATGGCAGATGAGTTGTTCACAAAGTGCGAAGGAGCTAAATATTTAACTAAACTCGATTTAACTTCTAGTTTTTGGCAAATTCCCATTCGAGAAAGCGGTAGAAAATATACTGCATTTCTGTATAAAAATAAATGCTACCAGCATAAGGTAGTATCTTTTGGTCTAAGCACAATCCTAGCAGCCACTGTAAAATGTTTAGAAATTGCATTAGGTCCGGAGGTAGAACCTTACACCATGATTTTTGTTGATGACATATTCGTCATATCGAAAACATTAGAAGAACATATAATTAATTTACGCACTATTTTTGAGAAGTTTTGATAAGCTCGCATCTCATTAAATTTAGATAAATGTGAATTTATGCGATCATCTATAAAATGTTTGGGTCATATTGTATATGAGAAAGGTATACGACCAGATCCATGCAAAATAAGCAGTATCACTGAGTTCCCAATACCGAGAAATTTGAAAGGGTTAAGAGCATTCCTAGGTCTATCGGGATACTATAGACGATTTTCACCATTATGTGCAGAAGAAATCAAACCACTATTGGAGCTTACAAAGAAGAAAGTGAAGTGGAAG
The DNA here is from genome assembly GCA_034769895.1 of Magicicada septendecula. Lineage (NCBI taxonomy): Eukaryota > Metazoa > Arthropoda > Insecta > Hemiptera > Cicadidae > Magicicada > Magicicada septendecula. The sequence goes on from CM068376.1 coordinate 264,479,601, forward strand.
TGGGAACAACATCACACCAATGCATTCAACAAGGTCAAGGCACTGTTTGTGGAAAATATTATGCTACACCACCCACAACGTGAAGGAAAGTACAGCATCTATTCGGACGCCAGCGACTATGCAATAGGGAGCGTACTCTACCAAGAAGATTCAAAAGGAGAACTTCGAGTGATCAAAGCAGCAGAGTTTTCAAAGGTGCCGAGAAACATTACTCGGAGAAGGAAATATTGGCCATCGTATATGCATTGAAACAATTCCGATATTACATCTATGGAACGCACTTTGAAATCCACACTGATCACCAAACTCTGTCATTCCTACTGAGGTGCAGAATCACAAATGCGAGACTGATGAGATGGATTCTGGCCGTAGAAGAATATTCTTTTACCATTAAATATTGCACAGGAACCGACAACAAGACAGCAGATACACTAAGTCGATATGTCACGGAGAAGAAGGAAGAGACTCATTTCTCCAATGATAAAGGTTTGAAATTAATTTTTTGAAATACTTGTAAGGTTGCAATATATTGCGACAATACAAGCATAGGCTGTAATGCGCATATATAATATAAAATAAATATTTAATTTAGTTTTAATAATATATAATAGATGAGCAGGTGTGAAATTGGAAGCTGGCTTGCAAACAGGAGTCAACACGCAGGATCACGCGATTACCGCTGCATGCGTGTACGCAAGTAAATAGTGTGTGTGCGTGAAGCCTGTTTGAGCCTGAAAGTTTGCAACCTTACCCCAAGTCAATGCTAAATTAAGAATATATTTAATATTAAGCAAACCATAAATGTTAGTGAGAATGTAAAAACTTCTAAAAATGTGTAAAAATCAGACACAAGTGCAGTGCGAATTTTACGTAATTCGGACAATCAGTGCGAATTCTGTGCGATATTTAAAGCATTATAATTACACTAGTGGTGCGAACATCATGATAATTGCACATCACATAGGTCATTAAATTAGACAATATTTTATCGCCCTGAAATCCGCGTTAACAGTGCGATTGGCGAAAAAGTGCAAAAATGTGAAATAGGACGAGAGTGGGGGCTATCACGCCATGGTTCAACTGTCGACAGGCTAGTTCCTGAATTGACAGCTGCAGTTTTCTTGGTGAATATAAATACAAGCCCAGGAGAGCTAATCTCTCTCTTCTAACAGTCTTCATTCGTGGCAGAACGCTATGTCCGTCAGAGACACGAAATTTTAATTACTTTGGACAGAGTTAGACAATATGTCTAACACCAATAAAACTTTTTGTTAAGCATAACTTACAAAGTATTACAATAAATATTTCGATTTAAAATAGTAATGGAAAACAGTAATTAAAAATTACCGTAACAAAGAAATCGTCAGATGTCTACAAGTGATCTACATCTAAGAGCACTACTCCAGACCGAGGACGAGAGCACTACATGGCATAAATTCCAGATGTAAAGGACGAGTCATCGGACTTCCGAGAGTATCCGGAGGAAGAGGAAAGCATCCAATATTTCCGAGAGGACCCGGAGGAAGAGGAAAGGATCCAGGACTTCCGAGAGAATGAGGAAAGGATCCAGGACTTCATAACTATGCAGGATTCACAACATCAAGGACTCAGGACCAGGAGAGGGTACGCTGAGGAACCGCTACAATTAAGGTGAAAGAAAGCCATGTATTCCTCATAACAAAAGACTTAATCAAAGATTGATAAACATTGTCAAAAGAAAGACAATAATTTCAAAAAAAGTGTAATATATAACTCATAAATATAAATGTCTTGTATAAAAAATTATAGCATAATTTTTGAATTAATAATTTATTGAAAACATTTTAAATTTAAATTGTAGAGTAATTATGAAAGCATAATTTTGGAATTGAAAATTTATTGAAAATATTTTAATGTACATTTGAAAGAATCAATTAGATTTGTTCAAAGAATGAACAAATAGTTAACTTAGTTAAATATTTTTATATTGAAAGCACATATTCAGACTGAGTAGTCCAGACAGTATAACATAATGAAGAAATGTTTTTAATTAAAATTAATAATATTATATCTATGATATAAGCTTTATGTTGGTGATGAGATTACAGCAAACAAAGAAACTTTGAAACCACATATAATGAGTATCGTATGACGAAGTAATCATTATTTGTAAATTATTATTTCTTGATATGATTGTTTAAATTAATAAATGGGAACATTTTGAATTTCCTAAAAAGGCTACATTTATTATAATTACACCTGAACCCCTAATTACACGTACACGTTGTTAGAAATGTTATTTACCGTTGTATAATTTTGTCGCTCGTGAGCGTGCGCCCGACACACTTACATTTTATAACGTTGAATCGTTGTATAAAATTGTCGCCCGTCAACGTGTGGCACGACACGTCTACATTTAATAAATAAATGTATGCTCTATTGTTAAATATGTGCATAGGATTTTATAATAATTGATGTGTATTAATGAATATTTTTATATGTGTTTAATTTTGTTAAACAAATAAGTGATAATATAAATGATACTTTAAATACTATAACGCGAGAGCAGGATGATAAAATCCAAACTGTTAGTAATATGTCGCAAGCAAATACCAGTAAACTTAGAGAAATAGAAACACGTACTGTAGTCATTGAGAATAGAATTGAAGAAACTACGAAGGACCGTTCGGGAGACGTATCACATATGAAAGAAGAAATCCAAGAGGAAATGAACCAGCTACGAAGTGAGTTGAGAAGACGACGGAATCAAATGACCATGTTTCCTACACCAATGGACGAAAGGAGCAGACTTAAGTTCTCAGGTGGTAAGTGGGAGAACAGTATGGAATTCCTAGCTAGAGTGGAGAAGGAAATAGAGAAGATTGGCAGTGCAATAAATGACGACGAGAAGATAGACTTCGTCACGCGATATCTTAGAGATGCAGCCAGTCAATGGTACTCTATTATTAGAGATAACGTCAGTACATATCAGCAGTTTCGTGAGGCATTCGAGAACCGATACTGGAATTTACATACCCGACGACAGGTACGGGATCAACTCGAGTATGGAAAGTTCAACGCACAAGGACAGCAGAGTATCGACAGTACACAATTGCGCAAATAGAACGCATAAAGCATCTTAAACCTAAATTCTCAGAGTAGAAATTGTTTCAAAGTTATCTTACTATTTCCAGCGAGATATCCAGTTAGCATTTTATACGCAGGGAATTAAAACCATAGAAGAATTTTTAATACTTGTGACACAGTCGGAGAATATCAATAAAGGTAAGAACACACAATACTGGGAACAAAATCACGCAAATCACCACTATAATTATCACAGGGATGACAAGAAAGCAATACAAAACACTACATCGCACCGTGATAATTACAAAATAAATTATCGTCACCAACACACAACATTACGACGCGCACAGCTACAGAGACTGAACGAATAAATACAGCTAGACAACAAGGAGGTGTTGTGTGGTCGTCTAATCGTAAACATTCTTCAAAACCAGCTGACAAACGCGTTGCCGCAGTACGGAGGATGACGAGGGAACAACAAAGAGAGATATGGAGAAAATGAATGAGATGGAGACAGCAACATTCCACAGTCGGCCGTCTACGTCAAAGGCGTCACAGTGACTGAATAAACGGAAACAAACTTATACGATAAACAACATATAACCCTAACAGTGTCTTATTGTAACCGTGGGAATTAACAGGTGTAAAATACGAATGTTGGTTGACACAGTCAGCCAGCTGTCAGTTCTTAACGCTGTTTGGGTTCAATGCAATAAGAAATATTTTAAAAATACTGCAATTTTGCCTGTAAATAATTTAAATATCATAACAGCTACCAATAAAAAAGAAAGGGTTAAACAACAAGCATATGTAACCCTAACATATTGTTACGACGGTCTACTCGATCGTCGTAGGTACAGTGGAAACACAATAATTACAAGACACCAATTAAGTCACTAATCACACCTTTAATTGTTATAGTAAAACAGTTCGTAATTAACAACTCAGTGTCTACAACAAATCAAATGAAATTGTTCGTACGCAATAAAATGTCCACTAATATTAAAACTCAACTGTATTACAATTATACCGTCCGAAATATAAAACGCAACACTTCACTAATAACTACTTGAACGTACACCGTAATAACCCGAACCGCTCTGTAAATATCGCACTAATACTCTCGAACCGCACAGTCAAAAATCTCGCATTGAACTGAAAACTAAGGCCGCGACGCGATGTATTTATAGTTACGCTAACACACACCAGAAGCTTCCAAACTGCGTCTTATCTCTCGCGAACTACGTAATTGCTGCGGCCTTGACACAGTCCGAGCGCCCGAGCGAAGGCTGGCAAAGTCGAGAAATTTCTCGCAACATGCGTTTAGTAGCACGTACACCACACGCTTACGTCGAGATCTTTCTGGGACATTCGATAAACGCCTAGATTGTTCTACGCTGTCGTAGCACTGCCCCCTCCTTAAGCCTGTTCGTCCCGAACTGGCAAAGCGTCTCTAAATTTGTATTTAGCCAGGCGATCTAGGTGGACGACCTTGAACTTTCGCTGTCCTTCCTGTTGAATCCGATAAACAACATCGTTATCCTTTTTTTTACAGTGTAGGGTCCTTCCCAGTTAGACTGAAGCTTAGGTGAGCGACCACGACGGCGCTTTGGATTGAACAACCAGACCTGATCTCCTTCTTGGAAACCCACACTATTGCTGCGAATGTCATACCGAGTTTTCATTTTATCACTGGCAATCTTGAGCCGTCCTCTTACCAAGCGATTCATTTCTCGCAGTTGGTTTTCTAATTGCGAGGAATAGTTCTTTGGCTCTTGGGACTGAGTCTCAGGTGATCCAAACATCAAGTCCCCAGGAAGACGAATCTCCCGCCCAAACACCAATTTTGCTGGAGTCATGCCGGTTGTGTCATGTACTGATGATCTATACGCCATAAGGAATAGTGGTATACGTTGGTCCCAGTCTGTTTGGTTCTCGTCAACAACTTTCGAAAGATGCTGCTCAAGTGTCCTGTTGAATCTCTCAACCATCCCGTCCGACTGAGGATGCAGAGGCGTTGTCCTGGTCTTTCGAATTCCAAGTAGACGGCATAATTCTTTAAACACTCCTGATTCGAAATTTCTCCCTTGATCCGTATGGATTTCCATAGGGGCTCCATAACGGCAACAGAAGTTGTGAACTAACTTCTTTGCCACAGTGGTAACCTCCTGATTTGGAATTGCGTAGGCTTCCACCCACTTAGTAAAGTAGTCACCTACAACCATGATGTACCGCTTTCCATCGTCAGTAACTGGGAATGGTCCAACAATGTCTATGGCAATTCTCTCGAAAGGTTGTCCAACGTTATACTGTCTCATTTTTCCCCTGCTTCTGGTTTGTGGCCCTTGCTTGCAGCACATATTTCACACGTCCGAACCCATTCCTCTACGTCGTGGCGAAGATGAAGCCAATAGAATCGCTTCCGTATTTTGTCAAGGGTTTTGTTAACGCCAAGATGGCCTCCAGATGTTCCATCATGCATCTCCTTCAAAACAGACTGCACTTTACTTCGGGGAACTATCAACTGCATGACCACGTCTCGTCCATCTGCACTTTCCCAAGCCCTTTTCAGCAATCCGTTTTCTAAGGTGAGAGATTCCCATTGTGCCCAGTAGCCCTTCAGCACTTCGGAACCATGGCAGATATCTTGCCAATCCGGGCGGCGACCTTCCTCTTTTGCTGTCAAGATCAGTCCAATGTCTTCATCAGTCATCTGTTCTTGTCGACAGTCTTGTGTTGTCCAGCCATCAGCCAGGAAATCTACAGTGATGGCTCGAACATGTTCACTTAAGTTTTGTTCTTCCTTTCTGTGGCAATGTCGGCAGTCTTCCGGGCATGGTCTTCGTGATAAGCCATCTGCATTACCGTGCAGGCGCCCCCGCCGATGTTGTACCTTGAAGTTGTACTCTTGCAGATGTTCGAGCCACCTTGCCAACTGTCCTTCCGGATTTTTAAATCTCAAGAGCCATGCAAGTGCAGCATGGTCGGTACGTAGTGAAAACTCTCTCCCATAGAGGTATTTATGGAAGTGCTCCAAAGCTCTGACAATTGCCAACAACTCTCTTCTTGTAACACAATAATTTCTCTCTGGTTTAGAAAGCGTCTTGCTGTAATACGCTATTACTCGTTCTTCACCGTTCTGCACTTGAGACAAAACTGCTCCTAGACCAGTATTGCTTGCGTCTGTGTCTACGATGTACTTCCCTTCGGAAGCTGGAAAAGCGAGAATTGGCTGCGAACATAATGCAATCTTCAACGTTCTAAATGCTTGTTCACACTCTCTCGACCATTGGAAGTTTCGTTTATTTTCCGTTAGCTCATGTAGTGGTTTAGCAATAGTAGCGAAGCCTTTCACAAAACGTCGGTAATATGAGCATAACCCCAGGAAACTCAGAACTTCGTGTTTATTCTTCGGAACTGGCCAGTCTCTTACGGTGTCTACTTTATTAGGATCCATGCTAACGCCCGCTGCCGAAACCAGATGGCCCAAATACTGTACTTCCTTCTGGAATAGAGAACACTTCTTCGGGCTCAGCTTCAGTTGTGCACCGTGAATTCTAGTTAGAACTTCCTTAAGGTTTTCCAAATGATCTTCGAAAGTCTTCCCGATCACTATGACATCGTCTAAGTAAACAAGGCAAGTTTTCCACGTCAGGCCTCGGAGTACCAGGTCCATCAATCTCTCAAATGTTGCCGGTGCATTACAGAGTCCAAATGGCATGACGTTAAATTGGAATAAGCCACTTGGGGTCGAGAAAGCGGTCTTTTCCTTGTCTTCTTGATGAAGACCCACTTGCCAATATCCACTCTTCAGGTCCAATGTGGAAAACCACTGTGCTCCGGACAACGTGTCGAGTGTATCGTCAACGCGAGGTAATGGATAGCAGTCTTTCTTTGTAACATCATTTAACCTCCGGTAGTCTACGCAGAAACGCAATCCACCATCCTTCTTCGCTACCAGCACTACAGGGGAAGACCAAGCACTTGACGAAGGTTCAATTACTCCCTCTGTCAACATGTCCTGTACTAACCGAGACATCTCCTCTTGTTTAGATAATGGAGGCCTTCGAGGAGGTTGGCGTATCGGTGTTGTGTCCCCAGTATTGATGTGATGTTGCACAAGAGAGGTTCTTCCCAGTGACTGTCCCCGAACTGCAAAACAATCTTTGAATTCGTGTAAAAACTGTCCGAGTTCTTTTACCTCACCACTTGAGAGGTCGTTAGAAGATCTGTTCAATAATTCTTGCAGTTCCTCTGGTAATTTAGAAGTATCCGAAGAACTGGGTCTTCGTTGCGTTATTCCGGCTACCCAGGCCACAGGAGTCAATTTGCCTAGGAGCGTATTGCTTTGTAAAGTGATAGCTTGATCCAAAATATTCGCCACTCTAATAGGGACATTTCCGGTTTCGTCAGGTTTTACTAAACTTCTGGCAATTAGTATGCCCGGTGTGCTGACTACCTGGGGTTCGAATATAGAGCACTGATTGCCCCTAGTATCTACCGCAGTTCTAACCATGATGATCTTTTCGGAGTTTGGCGGAACAGTTACGGCCACTTGGTTTATGACGTCCATCGATTTTTCTGCTGTCGTCATTGTTGATAGCATTACCTCTTCGCCTCCGATTCTCAAGACATTGTTTTTGAAGTCGACTATAAATCCGTATGCGTTCATAACGTCCACACCAAGAATTGCTTCATCCACAATGTCTGCAACAAGTACTTGATGATTAAACTCAAGTCTACCGAGGCGTAGGTGTATCTCCACTTTTCCATACACTTTTACAGGCCGTCCAGTAGCTGTTCGCAAGCTGCAAGAGCACCAGATTGGCTTGAGATCTTTCACCACGTCGGGGCGCACAATAGAAACTGTTGCGCCTGTGTCAACTGTAATCGAGGTTGGCCTTTCTTGAACAAATCCGGTAACTACCAAGCTCCCGGTGTTTTTCTGAAGCGTAGAAATTGCGTATTCTCTAGGGGCTTCGTTCCTCCAGTTAGTCAGCACACGCCCCGTTGCACCGACTATTGCTCGTTTCCCTGCTGCTGAATTCTAACCCGACAATCTCGTTGTAGATGTCCAGGTTTCCCACATCGATAACACTTCGGTCTTCCATCCTTTCTTATTTTATTCTGTGGCGCCGACCGTCGAGTCTCTGTTCCTTGTTCTTCTTCCTCATCGTCTGTGCCGTCGCGATCTTTTAGCGCGCGCACTTTATGACTTGTCCAACCAGACGCTGATTTGGCGGCCTCAAATTGCAAAGCATGTACCAGGGCGTCCGCACTGTTCTGGTGTCTTGCCATTCGTAACACTTGCTGTAGTTCGTTATCTCGGACACCGGCAGTAAATGTCTGCATCGCAAAACGCGTTCGAAAATCTTCTGGCGCTTCAGGATAGGCCAGTCTAATTAGTCTGTCGATACTTGAAGACTTTCCCCGGAATGCTGTCGCCTTGCTCTCAACTGGGTGCAGTACACATCTCGCAAATGTTTATCACCATATCGTAATTCCAGAGCTTTTATCAACTCGGCATAGGTGTTCTGGCTGTCAGGTGGCACTTTCTGTAGTAGTTCTGCCGCGGGTCCTTTTAATGCAAGAACAAGTGAAACGGCCTTGTCTTTTTCTGTCCAATTATTTGCGCATGCAGCAGCTTCAAATTGGCGGAGGTACGTTGCCCAGTGAGTGCTTCCGTCAAAGGTTGGAGTTTTGACATGAACTGTCCCTACTGCAGGCAAAGTGACTTTCTCTGTTAACTTATTTTCTGTGTATTTTTCTGTCTTGATCACTGGTACAGTCTGTTCAGAAATTTGTTTTGGTTGAATCTTCATGCACTGTTCAACTTCAATTTTAATTTGTTCTCTTATGTTTGCCATTGAGTTTTCTACTGCAGATATTTTTGTTGACATAATTTCTTCCACAGTCAAGACAGATTTTTCTACTTCAGATATTTTTGTAGACATCGATTCTTCAACATTCGAGACAGATTTTTCTACTTCCGCTATTTTTAATGTCATTGATTCTTGTACCTCCGATATTTTAGTAACTTGTTTATTAAGCTCACCTCGTAGGAGACCCAATTCTGCGGTACTATGTTCTTGCAACTGTTTCTGCATAGTTTCAAAGAGAGCTTCCGTTTTATCTTTTTGTCTTTCTTCTGTTTCTAGCATTAGTGCTTTCTGACGTTCCTCTGCTTCTTCTCTTTCTTGTATTCGTTCTTCTTTTTGTCGTCTTTCTGCTTCTTCTCTTTCTTGTATTCGTTCTTCTTTTTGTCGTCTTTCTGCTTCTTCCTGTGTCTGCCGCAGCAGTGTTTGTAAAGCTTCCATCATCTGACTGGGATCCATGTTTACTGATTAATTACGAATCACACTCGTCTTGTACAAAGCGTCCACTGTTTCCACTGTTAACCGTTCTATCCCACTTCTGACACCACTGTTACGACGGTCTACTCGATCGTCGTAGGTACAGTGGAAACACAATAATTACAAGACACCAATTAAGTCACTAATCACACCTTTAATTGTTATAGTAAAACAGTTCGTAATTAACAACTCAGTGTCTACAACAAATCAAATGAAATTGTTCGTACGCAATAAAATGTCCACTAATATTAAAACTCAACTGTATTACAATTATACCGTCCGAAATATAAAACGCAACACTTCACTAATAACTACTTGAACGTACACCGTAATAACCCGAACCGCTCTGTAAATATCGCACTAATACTCTCGAACCGCACAGTCAAAAATCTCGCATTGAACTGAAAACTAAGGCCGCGACGCGATGTATTTATAGTTACGCTAACACACACCAGAAGCTTCCAAACTGCGTCTTATCTCTCGCGAACTACGTAATTGCTGCGGCCTTGACACAGTCCGAGCGCCCGAGCGAAGGCTGGCAAAGTCGAGAAATTTCTCGCAACATGCGTTTAGTAGCACGTACACCACACGCTTACGTCGAGATCTTTCTGGGACATTCGATAAACGCCTAGAGTGTTCTACGCTGTCGTAGCAATATAAAAAGCTAGAATTAGAATACCCCATGATAATTACGCATAAATTGATCTATGATGGGATTCTAGGTATTGATATACTAAATGCAATAAATGTTAAGATTAATGTTAATGATAATACAATTCTGTGTAATTATAAAGATGTTCAATATGAGTTAAATATGAATAGCGATGAAGAAGATTGCAAGGTAAGTGAAATACCTATCACTTTGTCCAAGCCACAAATACAGTATGGTCCAACTCGACATGTGAATGCAGCGGATGAAGGAATGACGACACAGGAAGAAGCAAACTGCACGAATTAATAGAAGAGTACAGGGAAGTATTTAGCGAAGTACCGACGCAGACGACAGTACACGAGCACTCTATAATCGTGTCAGACCCTACGAAAGTCATTAGGAGGACGTACCCTATCCCAATGCGATATGAGGAGGAGGTTGAACTGGAAATTCGGCGCATGATTGAGAATGGAGTCATAGAGCGATCGAACAGCAACTTCCTGAATCCTCTAGTGGTAGTGAAGAAGAAAAGTGGTGAGAAACGCCTATGCCTTGACATGAGGGAGCTGAACAGCATTGTGTTAAAAGAGTATGACTGTGCGCCTGCTGCGGACGAATTATTTACCAAGTGTGAAGGAGCGAGGTACCTGACGAAGCTGGATTTACGCTCAAGTTTCTGGCAGATTCCAATTCGTGAAGAATATAGAAAGTACACCGCTTTCCTGTATAAAAGTAAATGCTACCAACACAGGGTAGTACCCTTCGGATTAAGCACAAGTTTGGCAGCCATCGTAAAGTGTCTAGAAAGAGCCCTAGGACCTGAGGTGGAACCCTACACCATGGTATTCGTAGATGATATCTTAGTTGTATCTAAAACACTAGACGAACATATAAAACATCTAAGCACGATATTCCACAAGTTTAGGCAAGCGAACATATCCCTTAACCTAGACAAATGTGAATTTATCAAATCCTCTATCCAATTCCTAGGCCACGTTATTTCCTCCTCTGGTATTCAACCCAATCCTATCAAAATCTCCAGCATAACTAATTTTCCAATACCCGGAAATCTCAAACGGTTAAGAGCGTTCTTAGGACTAGCAGAATACTACAGAAGATTCTCACCATTATATGCAGAGTATACGCAACCGCTACTGGAGCTGACGAAGAAAGGACAGAAGTGGAAATGGGAGAAGAAACACCAAGATGCCTTTAACCAAGTGAAAAAGTTGTTCATCGAAAATATTATGTTACATCATCCTCAACGTGAAGGAAAATTCGTAATCTACTCCGATGCCAGTGACTACGCAGTAGGGAGTGTACTGTATCAACAAGATACTACGGGAGAGCACCGAGTTATCGCCTACACCAGTAGAGTCTTCAAAGGAGCTGAAAGACACTACTCCACATCAGAAAAAGAAATACTTGCTATAGTATATGCTCTTAAGCAATTCAGATATTATGTTTATGATACTCATTTTGAGATACATTCTGACCGCCAAGCATTATCCTTTCTATTGAAATGCAAAGTAACAAATGCCCGATTATTAAGATGGATTTTAGCCATTGGCGAATACTCGTTCACCATTAAATACTGTAAAGGTAAAGACAATATTATAGCTGATACACTAAGCCGCTACATCACAGAAGAATGTGAAGAAGTCTATGAGAGCGAAAAAAAAGAAGTACAATTGCTATCAATTAAATTTAAAGAGAATGATGAAATAAAAAAAATGCTAAAAAATTTAGCACAACAACAAGATTTGGACATTACAATAAGAGAAATGAAAGACCAAGAATAGCTACCAAATCATTATAAGGTACTTAATGGAATTCTTTTCAGGTTAGTAAGACAAGACTGGAAGATAGTACTAACGAACGAAATGTTACAGAAATTAATTCAACCAGCACATGAGAGCATGCTGCTGCTCTGAAATGTTACCTGAGTCTACGAGAGGATTTTACGATTAATAATATGTTTCGAAAAATAAAGAAGGAGGTGAAGGAGTGTTATGAGTGTCAAACGGCGAAAGGACGGAATTGACACACGTACGTAGAAATGCAGAGCATCCAGAAGGAAAATAAGGGAGAGCTAATTGCAGTGGATTTTCTGGGACCACTACCACGATCAAGTCGAGGTGTGAAGCACATATTGGTATGTATCGATGTGTTTTCCAAGGCAGTCCGACTGTACCCAATTATGCGACCCACAACCAAGGTTGTTCTAAAGATACTACTGCAGAAATATATTCCGACATATGGAAAAATGAAGAAAGTACTCAGTGACCAAGGTGTACAATTCCAGAGTGAAAAATGGGAGAGGACGTTAAGGGAAAATGGAATACAACCTATACTCACATCCATAAGACATCCTCAAGGAAACCTTGCTGAAAGAGTTAACAAATAATTAGTTAAATATTTACGAATATACTGCCATGATCAGCACAATAAATGGGCAGAATATCTACCATTTCTTGAGAAAGCCATCAACGAAAATTATAGTGAAGCAACAGGATATACTCCAATAGAGGCGTCTGCTAGGACAACAGCAGCTGATGCAGAGCAACATATCACTCTACACTACAGCAACCAGATGGGACCATGAGGGACGAGTAACTAGAGGACGACAAGTGGAACCGGAGAACGTGCAGGGAACTCCATTTGAAGGGGATCTACAGATCAACGGAGGACATGGGTATGATCTACAGAATCGAGGTGACAAATAACCAATTTATAATTTGTAATTGAGAGAATAAAGACATTGAAAAGACATTTTAATATTTAAAAAAATAATAAATAAAAGTTATGTTACACATAGATAGAGATAAGAGAATATAATTTAAAGTCAATAAGAATTTGCTTGGATGATTAACAAGTAATTTAGTAAATGTAAATTTTTATTTAAAGCTTATAAAGTAATCAATGAATAATATTACACGCAATGCAGAAAGTAAAGTAGTTGGGAAGTTATAAAAAGAGAATAACAATTCTCTTAGTCAATTTAAATTTTTATAAAACATTAAGATATATGCAATGCATAAAGTAATATAATAAAAAAATGTATAAAGCAAAGAAAACAAAACTGCAATAAAGCACACAGTCAGACTGAGCGATCGAGAAATTTTAGATTAACAAATAAATGTTTAGCATATACTTTTGTTAATATAGGATATAAGATTTATTTTACGATGAATGTATTGCAACAAAGAAACGTTTAAACAAACAATAATGAATATTTTATGGAGAAGTAAATGCGATTTTAAAAACACTTGTGATTTTTTTGAATAAATTAATGAAAACACGTACAATTCAATTAATGACTACTCTTATTACTATTACACCCAAACCCCAGTAATTGGTACATTCTAACAGTAACGTTAGATACATATTAGCACAGCACAAATTAAATTACATTAAATAATCAATTCATGTTGTTGTATAATTTTGTCTCCCAAAAGCATGGGGCAAAACAAATCAAATTTGTAATTTGTACTGTTGTAATATATTACAAGAATCATTGTCATAAACATAATGTAAATTGATAATTATGAAACACTAATAAAAGGAATTGTTACTGTTGAAGCAAGCGTATTATTGCAAGTCCTGTCACTATGGGCTCCAGACATTTTATGCTTCCGTCTAGACCATGTGTCTAGTTTTAAATATTTTACGTAACGGCAGCAGCCGTTGCACTGTACTATACTGAATTTAATATAATGTATGTATAATGTCTAAAGCTAAATACATTTTTTCTTGTTTATACAGTATAATATTCTGAAATAGATTTTGTTTTTCCTTAAGATTTACTCATAAAATACAGTACAGTAGGCTATTATAGTTTGAATAAAGTCTTCAAAATAAAAAAACGCAACTTTTCTATATAGCGGTAGGTAAACATCACCAATACCGGCATTTTCGCCATTAGTTTGGTTTATCCGGAAAGGGTCCGGTCCCATCAATTCCGGATAAACAAACGTGTAGTGTACCTACAATCAATATATTGTTTTGGTAAATGGTAATATTTTGTAATAGTTTTGAGTTAGAAAGCCCCGACCTTTGCTCGATTAGGTAAGAAATTTTACTGTAAAAGAGAGAAAAGGTCTTGTCAGAAAAAGGGGGATTTTTAAATATAATTAGGGGGAAGCGTCATAGGGGTTGGGGGGGATCGGCACCCCTGGAAATAAACATTGTTGTGTACATATCTGCTTCTTCTCTGTTATTTTAAGTATGTTCTGTTTAATTAAAATTTTTTAATAGTTCCATAGATTACATTCTTTAAAATTTAATAATGTGTATTTAAAAATGTGTCTATTCTGTATCTGTCAACAACAGCCAGATACAGGATGTTTTGTTGTTATTGTTGAGCACCCAAGTTCTGAATGTATCTATAAATTTAAAATGCATGTTGGTTCTTGGTATCCAAGTCACGTAGGAATAGTAGTTATAGATAAATAAATCACCTTGTATCCGTCGTGTGACTTCGTTGTACGTCGATTAAAATGACGCGTTTCGGAACATATGCTCCATCATCAGATTAAATCACTCTATTGAGGTCGTTAACAGTTAAAATCACATGTTACACATAATTGTCAACTATAATGTAACTCACTCGCTTTCTAAATGGTGCGCACCACTGCGAAGCCAATCGGACACTGAATTATTATCTGAGTGATTACACCTAAGCAGGTTCAATGCTGTATCGTATAGCGGGTTGGATTTAAAATTTAAATGGTCATTCAATATTAAGTCTCGGCTGTTTATGTTATTATATGCTTTGTATATTTCGAACTCTTCTTGTGCATATTTTATGCACGTTATGTAGACGATACCTTTCTAATTTTCAATGGTACTGTACGACAGATCGAAAACCTAAAACATTATATGAATAGTATCAATAAAAACATTCAATTCACGCTGGAAACCGAAGTGGATAATAAATTAAATTTTTTAGATTTATCTGTCATTAAACACAGATAAATTGAAATTTAATATTTATAGAAACCGACCACCACTGATGTGACAATACATGCTGACTCTTATCATCCCTTTTCGCAAAAGTTGGCAGCTTATAATTACTTTATCCGCAGATTGTTGGCAGTGCCTCTCAGTGATGATGATTACCGTGAGGAATTGAATACCATTAACCATATAGCCTTAGCTAATGGTT
Source organism: Magicicada septendecula (assembly GCA_034769895.1). Classification (NCBI taxonomy): domain Eukaryota; kingdom Metazoa; phylum Arthropoda; class Insecta; order Hemiptera; family Cicadidae; genus Magicicada; species Magicicada septendecula. Next base: position 264,494,839 of record CM068376.1, read on the forward strand.
ACAAAAACACGTTAATTGATAATCTCATCAAGAAACATAAAATTCGAAAATCCAAGCCCCCAGTAGATAAGGATACAAAAATAACATTTATTTCTACCACATACACAAATATAATGCCAAAGATTCTAACCTCCACATTTAATAAATTGAATATTACCGCTACCTTGAAAACAAACAATAGTCTATTAAAAATACTACGTCACAGAAAACCCATACCTTTAGAAAAGAAATCCGGCATATATAAATTATCATGTAACGACTGCAACAGTTTTTACATTGGTCAAACGGGGAGAGGTTTCCTCAAACGATTTAAAGAGCACACACCAAAACGTCACCTAAATAATCTCACTCTGTTAAATAATATCAAGTCCAACTTTGCCCGCCACTTAATCTTACACAATCATAATTATACCGATTTCAAATCTAATTTGATACCCCTACGTGTGTGCAACAAAGGCCGTTACATGGACGCAATAGAAGAGTTCGAAATATATATTCAATATAAATATACAATATTTCCAACTAGATTTGTCCACATGCAATAACAATGTCTATTACTAGAGTTTCACACAATTATTAACACAATAATTCTTCACGTCGACAAACACTCAATCTGCACTAGCGAAAATCGCTCACGTAACTGAACTGACAATCCGGCTGCTATGGCTTTATATAGCCCCCGCAGAGGTGCAGTACAGCTTTGCCTCCTTGCTGCGTGCCAGCGGCTTTATGCGTATCTCAAGTGTTCCTGGAACTCACTAGAACCACCTATGTGAATGATGCAACACAAACAACACTGGACAGGGGAGTGGAGAATGTTCTGGATTGTTCGGTACGCTTCTCGTAACAATATTGTTCAATGTCTTCTACTCGTGTTAAATTTGAAATATGGTCACAAGCTATCACTGAATTAGTTTTGTTAATTGGCTCAAGTACATGTTTAAAATTCTAATAATTATTCCACATATTTAAAGAAATTTAGAGACAGACCTTTAAAGATCTCCTGAAGTTATATTTCTTCATAATTATGTATCAGAACTTGGATTCCAATAAAGTTTTTATTTGTCATTTGTCTACATATGTGTAAATGACAAATGGAGGAACTAAGGGTGTGTCAATTTTATTGATGGTGAAAAGCAAAGAAATTGTATAACATGTTGGATTCATCAGTACCATAATTCTTAAAATTTATTTTATATTGCCATTCGTGGGCGTAACTTGGGGCCTAACTTTAGGGGGGACAGGGTAAAGCTTCATAAATACAAAAAATAAAAAGTTTAGTAATAATTCTTAGTTAGTAAATGAGGGATAGTTTCATATGTTAATGATCAACAAACCTTTCTTCATAAGTTGTACTTCCACTTATGTTTACCTAGAACAAATATACTGTAGGCCTAAAAACATGAATAATTTCAGTTTTTGTTCAACCGAGGTAAGTTATTTACCATATTATGTAGTATGATGGTTGAGTGGCTGGTTTCCTTGCTAATGAAGTAGGAGTCTCCTTCCTCTAAGAGTTGCTTCGGAATCAAATTCATCTATTATTTTTTAAATGTCAATTTTATGTTTTCTTTCGATGCACAGAACAGAAAGGTTATGAAGTCTTTCTTGTCCAGTAGTGTTGCGTAATGTAAGTCTTCAGCCACCGAAGACAAGAAAAAGAGCGCTCACTGCTTGCTGAACTTATAGGTACTGTACTGTCAAAAATGTTTTAAACACGTTGTTCAAGTAGGGAAAACGTTCACTCAAATTTTGTTCAAGAAAACTCTTTAGTCTTTGATCAAATTCATCACCAATGTTTTTATTTGCACACATACGTGAAAACACATTAAATTCTGAATACAGTTCCTTCTCTGGCACTTTATAAGTAGCACCCACAAATTTCACATAGGCTTCCTCAACCTCATGTTTACACAGAACTGAGCAAAATGCATGAAGTACTTTTAAGTCACTTTCTTGAAATTTGTATGTAATTTCATTTATAAGTGTATCTAAAACGGGAAAATATACATTCTGCCTATAGAAGTCAGAGGCTGTTTGATAATTTCTAGCTCTGTCACCACTACCAAGCTTTTTCAGGCACTTTCTTTTTTCTACGAACCACTGCCATATCACATCCTTCTTTTTCAGCTATTTTTTCTGTTTCTTTCCACAGCTCATTAAATTTGTTATCATTGCGAAGGTCTCAAAGTGCATCTACTGTTGACTTAGTAAATAAGCTAAATGTGGAATAATTGGCAGGTTTCTTCTGAAAATGTTGTGATAGCATGTTGGCGCACTCCAAGACAATACTCATCAGTTTCAAACAAAATAAAAATGAAAAGCCATCCACACACTTGAAAATGGAGAAAGAATCACTTCCACTAACTTTGTCATTGTCTCCTATTTGACTATTTGTTAGTTTTTATTTATAACAACTGGAAACAAAATTTTATAATGCTCGGAACATTGGGGGGCGAGTGCCCCCCTTGCCCCTTCCAAGTTGTGCCTATGTTGCCATTTATAAAGTAATGTGTAGAGAAAGTTTATACCTGTACATTTTGTTATGGTCATTGGAGAATACAGATTCAGTTTCCTTAGCAGGATGTTAGTTTCAGTTATAAAAATTTCAACAACAGTCAAACTGTATAATGAAATGTAAATATAAATTAAATATTAATAAAATATTTATAAATAATTAACTTAATTTAAATTAATAAATTAATATATATAAATAAACCATAGCCAATCACACGCAGCACTGCAAGTATATATGTATGGTGCATAGTAAGTTACAGAGTTATTCCTTATAAGTTATATTCCCTTTTCCCTGGAAACTTATTGCTTTCGTCTCAGTTTGGGATACGTTTGGGCTACGATACATTGTCGAGCTGTTTTTGATGTTTTACTACTGAAGAAGACTTCCAGTGGGTAGCTGAAATATCTAGTGTATAAAATAAAGTGACATCTGAAACAAACAAACAGCCATGGCCCAATAGCCCAGAAATTTTAAACTCTATAAATATCGACTCAAGCCGTGGATAGCCTACATAATAGACTTGTATAATGAAATACCTGATAACTAATTAGTTCTTAATTTTATATATAATTCTTCATTTAATTCTTCTTGAGCTTAGTACATGATTTAACCATACGAAGGGGGACCCAAAAGTAACGAGAATTTTTCTCTGGCAGTTGGTAGAACGCTAGTTCCGACTTCTCCCGCTAGGTGCCTTTACTAGACACAATTTTGTATCAGTTGCCCTAGCGGCATTGTTGTGGAGACATTAGCGCGGTCAGTGTGACTATTTTTTGTAAGCGCTGTTTCACGTTTTCGGCGATTTGTCAATGGCAGACATTAAATACCAACGTGCTAACATCAGGTTCTGTTTCCTGTTAGGGAAATCAGCAGCAGAAACTGTCGCAATGCTTCGGACGGCTTATGGTGAGGAAGCTTTGAGCCAGGCAAGGATTTTGAGCCGACAAGAAAGCACACGCGGAACGAATTTTGCTGCAACACGTTTCATCTTCAGATCTTCAGTCAAAATTCGTTGGTATGAACTCCAGGATATTCCAGTCATTTCCTCCAATTCATTGATTGTTCTACGACGATCAAACATGATCGCAACACGGATTTTTTCCATGTTTTCGTCCGTTTTGGAAGTCGAGGGACGTCCCGGTCGTGGTTCGTCTTCAATTGACATTTGACCAGTTTTAAAACGAGAAAACCATTCGTGAATCCTTGCCTAGCCCAAAGCTTCCTCCCCATAAGCCGTCCGAAGCATTGCGACAGTTTCTGCTGCTGATTTCCCTAACAGGAAACAGAACCTGATGTTAGCTCGTTGGTATTTAATGTCTGTCATTGACAAATCGCCGAAAACGTGAAACAGCGCTTACAAAAAATAGTCACACTGACCGCGCTAATGTTTCCACAACAATACCGCTAGGGCAACTGATACAAAATGGTGTCTAGTGAAGGCACCTAGCGGGAGAAGACGGAACTAGCGTTCTACCAACTGCCAGAGAAAAATTCTCGTTACTTTTGGGTCCCCCCTCGTATTTGCATTTCTGTCTAATTAAATATTTGTGTTATAGATATGTACGAACAAGTTATGAAATTTGGAGCATACATTGTTGATGGTTTACATGAATACAAACAACCAATTATTATTTACATTCCTCCAAATGGAGAGCTGAGAGAAGTTGCATGGGCTGTTGTTGATCCAACAATTAATCCTGTACACATGGAAATGTATGCAGATCCTAAGTCCAGGTAAAGTATAGCACAAATTAACTTAATGTATTTTGCTTCAGTTCATATCTTTAAAGTGGAAGTAATGTTTTGACACGTTTGAAACAGTATAACAAACTTCTTACTATATTATTACTTCGGATTAATGATAAAATATTATATTATTGCAGTCTCATATAAACAAATATAGATAGAAAATTTAGACTACACCACACTGTGATAACATAAACTAGTTCTGTGTTTCTACCACTTCTGAAAGTATTTTTGATTTTTCTTGTCTTCGTCATGGTGTTTGACAAGTATTAGTGGTGCTTTTTGCCTTATACTTGCCAGGATAGTAAAAAAAAATTACAGAGAAGTTCCACAAGTACAGAGGCTGGTGGAATGCAGATTGATAGCTTGTCAGATCATACACATTATGCAGTTTTAACAGGATTCTTATATACAGAAACACCAAGGTATCACTATTGTTCAATGGAGGCCTCTTATGATTGTCTGTCCTCTTCAACATGTAAACATTTAATATAATATTCCTTATTGATGGTTTAACTTGATTGTGATTAGGTTTTAATGGTAAAAAGATGTCGAGGCAACATAGTATTAAAATATGTCTGGTCCAGTGTGTTTTTTCTCCTTTTTCTTGCTTCAAAATTTTCTTCATCACTGCCTATTGAAATTACAATGAATGTTTGGCATGTCTAGACAATCTTTGAAATATTTGTTCACATATTCTCATGCATAGTTCATACTCTTGTAATTTCGTATACAGTGTTTTACTTCCTTTAAAAAAATTTGTATCTCACCCAGTATGCGTGAGTGTTTAATAACACTTTGCAGCAATTACCATCATATTATGGCCTGCCATTTCTAATGCACCTGATAGGATATTTCAAAGGAAGGAGAAAAATTACGACAGTGTAAAAGCTAAAAAAAAAAGGCTAAACCTCATGTTAGCACAAAGACAAGAGTGTTTGACATCCATTAAAGACAAGTATCAAAGACAGCTATGTTATTTATCACACTGTTAATCAGTTTCCCATTGGACAAAAGAGGTAACCAACACTAAGCTCATTGTTAGCCATTATTAGAGGGAACACTAACTTTAGCGGCCCATTTTTGTTTCTGAAAAAAAAGGTTAGATATAAGTAGGCTTAAGTGTCACAATAAAACCAATTAAATTTGAATTAAGTTTCTTTTTGAACAAGACTTTAATGGTAGACTTTTGTATACTCTTTTCATTTGTAGTTCATTCCTGATGTAAACAAATATGTGTTGCACATCAGAAACAGTATTTGATATTTGCTGCTTCAATTATGTTTGTCACATTGACAGAAGATATACAGACAGGGTACATATAAAGTTGATTCTGTATAAACACAATTGAATTGTGATCATTTTTATGTTACTGGCAAAAGTAAAATTTGTATGGCTGTGACAGTGACAATTCAACATTTTATAACAAGTGTTAATGGCTTTTTATTTGTTGTTTGAATATAGCAACAAAATAAAAAAAATTGTAAGTGAAGTTTCTTTAAAACAAAAATAGTAATTGTGATAATTTCCAGTTTATTGTCTATTATCAGTTGCTATCAGAGAGTAAGTCGATTCCCTTCATATCAGTCTCAAGAACTACTATCAGCAGTATTAGTGCAATGAAACCTGGCCACATTGGAGGGCTGCCTACTCCTGTGGTGTGAGCATTTTGAAGTAAATTTGATCCTAATTTTATAAAACAACTTTTCACTTATTCATATTGTACATATTCTCCCCGAAAGCTTAAGTAGTGCTCTTTTATACAATATAATATTAATATGTGTCCAATAACATGTTAAATATATTCCACCGTAGGCATCTAAATTGCACCATTTTTAAGTCTTAAATTTGTTTCACAGTAATATTTCTATACATAAATATCTGATGCCAATTGTACAATATTGTACATCATTAATCAAAAGTTCATAAATTATATTGTTGGTAAGATATTTACACGAATTCTTTATAATAAACCGTAAAACTAAATGCAGTTTTATTATAAACAACAAAAATGCAGTGCACATCACAACAAGCGTAAACAACAGAAAATGGCTTTCCTCGAAATGCATGTGTTTATAAACAAATTAAAATCTTTTACAAGCTGGTGCTGACCTTTGCAGTTGTGTAACAAATCTAAAATATTACTGTTCATATTAAAGAAACCCATAGACATAAAAATCCGTCCAGTTCTATATAAAACACTGCTAAAGTCGTGGACAAGGTATGCTTGTCTTTACGATCTGAGAGTGGATTGAGAGTGGGTCAATTTGTTAATGATAAGACTATCCAGTAATGTTGTCAGCAATGATACAGTATCAGTAATGTTGTCGAATTGAAGTTGTGACTCTTACTCGGAGTGACACTTGCTCGGAGATCTTATTTAGTGACATTTGCTTGATGAAACAACGCTTCCAGGAAATTCAAAATGATACCAGGAACTAGGCTTACATTATGATTTTTAAGCAATCACATTTTTATGGAAGTCAAAGACGAAGTTTTATAAAATACCTGTTACATGGGTTTACATATCTACATGAAGTCAACAATGAGTCTTTACAGGCCCAGCCCAAACCTTTAGATCTGACCAGGCCGAGACACAATTTTGTGCCCTCCCCCAAAAGTGTGATGCTTATTTTCTTATCAGTACTAATTTAATAACATTATACTTTAAAAGTTTTATCATGACTATTTCAGGTATACTAGTGGCGGTGGTTAAGCTCTACACATAAAAAAAACTATTCTGCAGGTCTACATGACATCCACAAGGATTGAAAAAAGCTTTAGGAAACAGTGACAAAATTCTTGACTGCACTCCTTTATATTTTCCAGTCATGTTGCCTCCATTATCGTAACCTTGCCCCCTACAATTTTTCATGTCTAACCCACAGGTCCCTTCAATTTCTTTCAAAAGGGCCGTTGTCAAACCTTCTCCAGTAGTGTCATCAATAGGAAAAAATGAAAGATGTTTTACTTGAACATCTGTTTCGGTACATTCAACAAAACGAATTGTAAATGACAATTTTTTTTGGTGGCTGATATCGGGCGTACAGTCTAATGTTAGTGAAAAGTACTTAGCTTGCTTTGCTCTTTCAATGATATCATTTTTTATTTCAGACCCAAGCAAACTAATCAACTCATTTTGGATTGTTTTACCTAAGTAATGGTCATGGTCAAGATCGGCGATGATCTTGTCGCCGTTTTATGGTTGAGCGTGAATGTCAAAATACGTTAAATAATACCGCTTTCTGAAGATTTATATTAATTGTCTTATTGTATACCGAACATTGGCAGTCATTAATAATAGAGTAAACTGTTTAACCTGCTTAAGAGTACAACTTCATTTATTAACAATCATAAAGGAAAGAAAAACTTGATTTTTTATCCATTATTTTTGGCGCCCTCTAAAAATCTGCGCCGCCCATCCTTAAGGCCGGCCCTGAGTCTTTATTGCAAATAACAGTTAAACGAAACAGAACATTCATACTGACGACAATCAACTTATCATGTAACACATTATTTGCAGCTCATATGGCAGCTCCTGATAACAGTCATATCATTCGTCAGAGTAGCTTTCATCCCTTAGCAACGTATATCATCTCCTGCTTATTAATGGTTAAGGTTAAAAAGAATTTACTACCTAGTGCAGAGTGAAACTTTTCAAGTGGTGTGTGTGCATGTGTAGGCGAACAGTAATGATCATTGATTAACTCTTTTGTATGTGTGGTGACATTGTATTAAACTTGTGAGTCATGGAAAGCTAAGCTAACCTAACCGAGACCAATAAGGGAAAGCCTTTGTTGATTTTCAATGGTCATCAGTACATAGTGGATTATACTAACAAATAAGTGATGTACTGGAAATGTATTGAATGTAAAAGGAAGCACTGTAAAGGAAAACTTTCTACCCAGAATAATACCATTTTAAGTGAAGTTTGTCTCCCAGACGATGTAGCGATTGAAGTGAGGAAGCACCTGGTGAATCCCAGAAAGTGGGCGATGGCGATGGAAACGGACAGCGCAATATCGAAAATATATGTGGAAGAAGTAGGGCAGCTCTTTAATAGAGGATACGATTTTGTGACATCGATGCCGTTGCACACTCGTACAAACAATAGTTGTATTGCGTTTAGAATACGAGTAAGGGCCTACAAAAGACTCAGTCAACTCACAAGGTATAAACCTACAACTTGATCTGGAATGAACAATGGAGCAAATTCCTACTGTGCTACAAAAATCAAGGCCCTAAAGACAGAATATTCATATTTGCCAGTGAGAAAGGAAAATACACTATATCAACTTGTTTGTTGTTCATCATTGACAGAACATTTAAAAGTTTGAGCAAGCAGTTTGGGCAGTTATTCATCATCCATGCTGATTTTGGAAGTTCGTGGGATGAAAATGAAATGATTCCTGGCGTCTACGTACTGCTGTCAAACAAGAAATAAGAGACTTACAGTCATTTTTTGTGCCATTAAAAACAAAGTTTGTGGACGGAATCCTGATACAATTGTAATGAGCTTCGAGGTTGCTTTCATTCGCTCAATTAAACTTTTAAACAATAAAACTAATAAAAACAACTAAAAACATACAGACATATATATAAATAATAATCCAGAACCACCTAAAATGAATAGCCTAATAAAAATACACAAATTAAACAACCCAATACGTCATGAATCAACTTCAAAAAAGCTCCTGCATACAAAATAGCAAAAAATAATAGCACAAAAACCAAAAAGTAACCATCTAACAAATAATCATCATAACATAAAAAATACATAAGAATTAATAGACAAACTAAAAATAATAAATATAAATGAAAATACATTTTTCACATCATATGATATCACAAACATGTACACCAACATTCCAGTAGAAGAAACAATAGACATAATAATAAACAAACTTAAAGAACAAAATGAAGACAAACAATATATAACTGAAATAAAAAATAGCCTCCAACTAATACTAAAACAAAATTAGTTTGAATTTAATAGCAAAATTTATCAACAGCAAGAAGGTTTAGCAATGGGATCTCCATTATCTAGCATAATAGCAGAAATATTCCTACAACACATAGACACCAAAATACAAAATATTATAAAATCATTTGATCCAAATGGCATATGGATAAGATATGTAGATGATGGGCTATATGTATCAAGTAACAAAAACACAAATGCAGAGAACATACTAAAACAAATCAATAACATACATGCAAAAATACAATTCACAGAAGAAAAAGAAAATCACATAAAAATCAACTATTTAGACATAACCATCACAAGAAACAACAACCACATACGATATGCAATATACAGAAAACCAACTTCTACCAACATCATTATTCCTAACCATTCTGACCACCCACCACAACATAAAATGGCAGCATTCTATTCGCTATTTAACAGAATGTACAAAATTCCTCTAATCAAACAAGAAACTGACAAAGAAAGAAATATAATATACCAAATTGGTTATGAAATTGGATACAATAAAAATACTGTAAACAAAATAGAAAATAAAATCAAATATAAAATAAAAACAGAACAATTAAGAATTAATCAAAATGAAGAACACATAAATAATAACAACAATAAAAATGGGCCACATTCACATACATAAATAATAAAATGACAAAGCTAACAAAACTATTTAAAAACACAGATATCAAAATAGCATACAAAACTAATAAAAATACTGAAAAAACGTTATTTTGAACATCTAAATGCATACAAAAAAATGCATAACCAGAAATATATAAATCCAATTTGGCCACACATGCAATAAACACGGGACATGAATTCCCAGACATAACCGATGTGACACTAATAAAGCATATACCACACAAAGGCACCATAATGAACATTTGGGAAAATTTACAAATATACAAACATAAAACACAAAACAAAACTACAAACTAATACCTGAACAAATACAAATCAATACAAAACATGACACAATATTCAAAGCACTCAACATCGAAAATACACAAAATACTAATACATACACCACAATCACACACAATAATACCACTTTAAAATACCAGAGACCAACAAGAAACCAAAATAACATCCAGCCAACACACAAATACTTCACCAGACGCAAGATCACGAAGGCTGAGGATGATAACACAGGAGTTCTCGAAACATGTTCCAAATAAGGGAAAAATAACATCTTGAGGTAAAATAAATATAAATTTTAAATATTTTATATACATAGCGACAGTACAAAAAGATATGGTACTGTGCATTGCAAAAATAAATAAATAATTAATACAAATAAATAAAGCTATGGAATAGACATGATTCAGATTGCAAGCCGGATTGTTAAAAAAAAATATGGAACGCACAATTCATGCACGTACACGCATATCTGGCCCACCTGTCGCTAGCGTTGTGTACACGTGTATTTTGTTTATGTGTGTGAAGCCTGTCCGTTCCTGAACAGTAACCATTCCTTTTCAGATATTTATAGATTTTATGTTTTATTTTAATTATAAGAAAAATATGTACGATATTGTAAAACGAAAGACACCAGAGGGTGTAGAAAATAAAGGTGAACAAAGGGTTAAAAGACCGTGACAAAGTGACAGAAAGTGCAAATACTATAAGTAAAAAGTGAATAACTCTTTTTGTAATTACAATACAGAAGTGTAATTTACGTATAGTAAACATATAAAAATTAGCGATCAATTGAGCATCGAGTAGTGTGAAACAGACTTCGTAATTCGCGAAGATAGGCGAAATTAGTGAATTGAACCAGAGTGGGGGTAAAGACACTTCGACAAACTCTGACAAGATGAAAATTGTTCAGACCTGAGCTTTTGCACGACCTGGCTATAAATACCAGGTCGCGCTAATAAAGTTCCTTATTCTATTTTCAACCGTTGCCGTAGGAGGCTATGTCAGTCGACGACGCTATTTTAAATCTACAGTGAGAGTCACGGGATGAACTGGAAGTCCAACCAGAACAGCAGAGCACCTACGAAGATGTTCGATGGACTCACGTACGATACATGAGATGATATGAGACAACTAGTAAACAGCACTAGCAGTGGAATCCTGGAAGAGGACCAAAAGAACAAGAAGGACACAGACCGAGGACCCGAGGAGGACACACTAATAGTACCGCATCAAATGAGGTGATGAAAAACCATTTTTGTTAATTACAGACAATTGAAAGACTGTAATTAACATAGAGTGAAAAACATTCGAACAGTTAATCAATCATAAAGAAATGTACATAAATGCAAAAGCAGATTGTAATGTAGAATAATAACTCATGTATAGGAATTAGTAGTTGAATCAAACATAAATGCTAAGAGAGAAATATTTGAGTTTAAATTAAAATAAATTAAAGTATTGATAAAGTGTTTGTTTGATATGTTTTTTACATTAAAATAAATGAGAGTAATTGATAAACTCTTTGTTTGATATGATTTTAAATAAAAATAAATGAGAGTAATTGATAAAGTCTTTGTTTGGTAAAGTAAAATGCATATGCAATAGTAAAGAATGAAAGTCAAATAAGATTAAATAAATTAAAATAACAGTAAATTCAGAATTACAGAAAATAATATGAACTCGCAAAGATAACCACACAATGAGTAAGCTGAGAGCAAAATATTTAATTAATTAAGATTAGATGATAAGGTTTATGCATACAATGTTATATATAATTTGTTACCCATAAGTCATGTGCGAATGGTTCATACAAACCATTAATAATAATGAGTATTATTTTGTTGTTTTAAATGAAAGAATTTTGTTTAATAAAAAATAAATAATGAAAAAATAAAAATAAAAAACATATAACGCATCATCTTCTTATCACGATTACACCTGTGCCGCGATTTCTAAAAAACCGGGCTACTATTCAAAAATTATAATTTACTAATAATTGGGAATGGTGAAGTTTTTATTTGGCGATGTACTGCATTACCGTGTTTTGCCTCACTCTATGCTAGCGCTATCTGTTGGTGTAAGCGAGTAATTGTGTTCCTCGGCTCTGTGCACGGCAGGTTTGTTCAGTCGACGAGCTTCCACCGGACCGTGAACAAGCCTATTCCCTTCGGCAGATTGAGTTTGGTTTATTTTGTATTTTTTTTCTATCCTATCATGGCTAGGTAGACTCGTACAGACCTCCGGGTTCCTGAGGCAGCCGAGGACCTGATCCGAGCATGGCGGAAATTCTACTCTTCACCATGTCCTGAACACACACACAGACTCTCGTTCTCACCTGCCGGAAGGAGAAATAAGCTAACCATGCCTCTGTAAACCCCCATCAGCAAGACCGTCTGACTCTCCAACAGGGCACGGACCTCCTGAAAATCTTCTGGACCAAACGAGGTGACATTAAACCAATGCTTTCATAAATTTGGCCTCTACAGAAAACAACTTGTACAGTGCATTTAACATCCACAGAAAACTCAGTTCTACTTGAATTGACCTTCTACATCTTAGTCCGTTTTAATTGTGCTCGTGTCCAGCTGGACATAATTTTGGATGCAAACTATCTGTAACATTGCGTTGATAAGTAATTAGTCTCAAGATCAATTGTAGGCCCGTTCGCCGGCATGTCTCCGGCGCTCATTATTTTTTTAAGGCTATTTTTTTTACATTGATACTGAAGGGGTTTGTAGACGTTTGTGGGGGACGGGTATTTTAGTTATACAGGTGGGTGCAGTTTGTACATGCTGGGGCTGGACCGGCTGGTCTAGATTCTATTATAATCTCAGGTCTTTCTGCTTATTATTTATTTTATTCATTTCATAATAGGGTTGCGGGTTTTCTTTATTCTGCAATCAGGTCGGGTTACATTTTAAAATCATAGAATCAGGGGTAGTCACCTGTTGGTGCAAATCGATGCACGCTCCCGGACATGTTACCTTACGTCGGGTCTGGCTCTTGTCCAGCTTTCTACTACCCTGTCTGGTTTTGGGGGTTTTCCTAAATTTTTTTTTGTAATGGTTAATTGCTTTTTCGGATGCCGTTTGGAACATGTCAGCGGCCGGGCCAATCCAGTTTAATTTCTTTAAACTTGTTAATGAGAAGAATGATCCGTCACGTGAGGACCAAAAAATGTTTAGAAGCGGTCCGAGTGGACGCAAAAATGTTAAGTGTGAAGTGTTCGTGATTTACTGTTGTTTTTGATTCGCCAGGATGCAGAAATGATGAAGAGAGAGTGGACTGTAATTAATACATTTATTGAAATTGTTCACATTTACACCATTGAAATTGTTAGGTTTCACTTTTGAATAAGAGATTGGCTAATGAGCGCATCGTAAATACAAGTCGTATGTTACCTTGAAATTAATTTAATGAAAGGGCCTAAAGGGCCAATTATGAAGTCTTGGCCTAAGGCCTACATTAATTGTCGTATGATGAATAGAATAGAGGGGCGAGTACGCGACACTCGAATTACTTGAGTACAAGTATTAGCAATGTATTGCTAGCATATTGCATGTATGCAATATATATATAATACGGCCTAAAGCCTAAATGATTGTCGCGACAACAGAAATGAAAAATGTGACAGTATAGCTGCTGGCGCGAGCCGACCGCCGCTAACGAGCGTATGTGACGAACTGTCCAGATGCACGGACATGAATTGAGCAGATTAAAGTGCAGATTAAGAGCGCAGATTAGTCAACCTATAATGTAAAAATTACCGCGCTACTGTACATAACTGCCCGTCAAAAAATCAGTAGATTTTTTACTACATTTTAGTAACTTATTATATACATTTTGGTAACTTATTATATAACATACAGAGTTCTTAATAATGAAAGTTAATCTCAATAGGCTGCATTGAACCTTGAGTTGTAATCTTAGATAACAGCTGTACGTTAATGGTTTAGCGATAAGGATGAATAAAGATAAGCCTTAATAAAGATAAGCGTATAGTAGGCCAAGGTTGGCGTGCAAAATGATTTTATGCATGAATGAAAATGTAAGCGCTGGCAATGTATTGCCCACATATATTGTATGTATACAATATTGAACGTTAGAAAACATGAAAAATACATAATTTGGCAATGTTTAATAATGCATGATCGGAAACTCATCGCATGATGGCCCGATAAATTGTAACCCTATGCAAGTCATAGATGGTTACCATGAAATAGTTGAGGCCAGTAGACCTGTACAGAGTATTGCTTACAATGAACAAATAAATTGTCACAAATTATACATGTTTAGACGTAAATCTAGCATGGCGTCATAAATTTGAACGAGTCATGCTATACCTAAAGTTTCAGGAATTTACAATATGTTGTTGTGTGAGAACAAGCTATAGATAGCTGACTGATTGCAAGCACATATGTAATGACATGTATGTCATAATTATGTAGGAATGATAATTGTGCAATGCATAATCACAAAATACAAAATACAATATAAAAATAAATCTAGGCGTGGCGTGGTTACATACAGTAGACGCAAAAAACAATATGTTTTACATAAATGCAAGTTATATAATAAATATAATAAACACCAATTTAGTTAATTACAAATATGAATAAGCGCAATAGCATAAGTAACAAATACGACACTGTGGTTACAAATGTAATACATGAGTTGAACAATTAAGAAATACATTCATAGAACAATAAATCACATATTAACAACTGTGCAAGAAATGCATACATGGTTGTATAACTGCAAACCATGCGAATATTACGTGACAAAATTTTATAGAACAATACCACCGATGACATGACACATACCCAATACCCTCAAAATGTAAATGTGTAGGACATAGTATGCCACACAAAATATTAATATATAAATACAAAATAGCAAATATACCACCATGAAACTATGATGAGTATAGAAACACGCAATGGCGTAAATTGTCATGAAAATGTTGTGATGATACATATCACAATTAAGTTGACCAAATGGTCATATAATAAAGTAATAAAGCCAATGGCCAAGTAAAATAGCATTGTGGTAAATGATCATAATAATCTTGTGTCAAATCTCGTCCCGCGCTGGCAACAGACATAACTTATGTACTGGTCTCCGCAAAACACCAGTAGGCGTGCGAATGTCTACGACTCTAATTAAGTTATCTGGGCCGGGAAATGTGGCGGTAATTACACCAAATTTCCAGGCTAATGGAGGTAGGTTATCCTCAATAAGTAAAACTAGGTCCCCAATGGAAACATTATCCTTAGCGAATTTCCATTTGTGACGTTGTTGTAACTGGTGTAAATAGTCACGAGACCAAGCCCTCCAAATGACTTGGACAAACTTCTGGAGAAGTTGCCAACGTCCAAGACGAGAGATAGGAATATGAGATAAGTCTGGGTCCGGTATCGCCGTTAATGGTGCGCAAATCAAAAAATGGCCAGGTGTAAGTGGCACCGGATCATTTACATCCGATGAGATGGCAAATAAAGGGCGAGAGTTTAGACATGCCTCTATCTGAGACAAAACTGTCGTAAACTCCTCGAAGGTGAGTATAGACTTGCCTACCATGCGGCGCAAATGAAACTTTAAACTCTTTATGCCGCTCTCCCAAAGACCACCAAAATGAGGTGACGAGGGCGGAATAAATGACCATGAAATACCCTGAGAGGCCGTGAATGATTTGATTGATGAGGTGGCATCCTTATTATGCCAAAGATTGTAGAGGTCATGTAAAACATTGTGGGCCTTCCTAAAGTTTGTGCCATTATCAGAATATAACTGACTGGGTATGCCCCTGCGGGACATAAAACGACGTAAGGCAGCTATAAACGCACTGGCTGTAAGGTCGGAAACCAATTCCAAATGAATGGCCCTGGTTGCTAAGCAAATGAACAAAGACACGTATGCCTTAGAGAGAGTTCTGGATTTCTGCCCGCCATGACGAATCATGAAGGGACCACCATAATCAACTGCGCAGAATAGAAACGGCCGCGATGGAGTGACTCTAGGAGATGGTAAAATACCAAGCCTCTGTACCTGCTGTTTGGCACTAAACCTGAGACACTTGACACATTTACGAATGATGGAGCGAATGACTAACCTGGCATTAATAATCCACCAACGTTGACGAAGTGAGTGATGCACGAGTTGAGCACCAGCGTGAAGCAGACGAATGTGTTCGCGTTCAGTAATAAGGCGAGTAATATGAGCCGATGGATGCAAGACAATAGGGTGTTTAGTGTCGTAAGGTAATTGCGACTGCTGTAATCGCCCGCCTACGCGTATTACTCCAGAATCATCAAGAAACGGGTCGAGAGAAGACAACTTACTCCTGATAGAGACGGAAGACCCATTACGAAGGCAATTAATCTCGGCTGCAAAGTGGATCGACTGAGATTGTTTTATGAAGAAATTAAGAGCATGATGAATTTTGACGGGGGTAAGAGCGCCCGTTATTTTGTCAGCACTGGAGAGTCTAATATTTTTGATGAACCGAAAACAGTAAGCGTATACGCGCGTCAGACGATGCAACGAAGAAAAGTCCTTAGAAAGGTCGATAGCCAGGGTAGACATTAGAGAAAGTTTATGGGTTTGTTTCTCTTCCGCAGTGACTTCAGAAGACGACGGATTAGAAGGTAAAAAGGGTGGAAAAGGATTGGACTCGGAAGATTGAGACAAACAAGCGGGACCGTGACACCAAAGCGAACAATCGCGCAAAACGTCAGGGAGACACCCCCTAGAGATAATATCAGCAGGATTGTGTCTAGAATTGATGTGATGCCATGTATAGGCTTGCGTAAGACGCTGACTCTCAGCAACACGATTAGCGACGTAGGTTTTCCACCTCGTGGTCTGGGCATGAATCCAGTAAAGAGACACCATAGAGTCAGAATATAAATGAGCACTATTAATAAACGAATAAAGCGCAGGAACGACCTTAGATACGAGTCGCGATAACAACAAGCAAGCACAGAGTTCGATAATAAAGTTTGTGTAATCGCGTGCAAGCTTAGAATCGCGCCTGAATCGGCGTTCTAAATTCAAAAATCTTGCTTCAGCATTGGTATAAGATTCCCCCAAGTGGAGATGGTCGGACTTAAATGGTAGTGAAACAACGACCCTCTTGATCGCGATGAGTAGACCCCACGAAATGCTTCTCACAAGCTGACTCGTTATCAGGTGTATTATCAGGGATAGTTTCTGCTTCCCAGAATTTTTCGAGAGACTGCAAAATTTGACCGTCGTTGTTCCTAGCTAGGAACGAAACAGCAGGACCCTTGTAGCAGCAGTGTTTGGGCAGATTGCCTGCCAAAATGTAGCCTAACCTTGTTTCCTGAATAATGGGAAAATGAGGGCCGCGTACGTATTTGTTGGCTAAAATTAAATCCAGGTAAAATTGCGCCCCTAAGAGTATGTCGATTTCGGATGATATGTGGGTCAGCAAGAAAAATGTTGTCTGGAATGTTGAATTGATTTATGTCAAACGATTGTGCTGGCAGATTGTGGGTTAATGCAGATAAGATAGCACATTTTGCCTCGAAGCCAAATCTCTGATAACGAGAAATAATGCGTATAGACGCGAGATTAGTAGTACTTCGTGGCAGTACGTCTTCAACCGGTGTCGAGTGCGCACTCACATCCGCGTACGTCGCTGTGTTTGTATAATATATACATATATGTACTTTAGTGTCTCCTTTTAATGTTTTAACGAAGTCATAACTGACGGATTTTTTACTCTGATGATGGATGAAGTTTAATCCGAAACGCGTAAGAAGACAGAAACCAAGCGGTCACAGTGACGGATTAAGGTAAAATAATTTAATTATAATAATTGTGACGCGGATACCAGTACAATGACTTTAAAAGCGAGATTAGTGGCATGACACGCTGTATTATTTATACCTGTAATTGGTATGTTGGATTTAATCAAATTAAGCCGTAATTTCTTGGCAAATGATTTGGTACAAAAATTTATTTGTGAACCTGCATCCAAAAGAACTCTTGCCTTTTGTCTTTTGCCAGCGTGGTCAATGACAAATACAATTGCTGTTGATAAAAGAATATTATTCGTGGATTTTAATTTGAATGAACAATAATTACTGCTACTGGCAGAGATTGGGTTCGGCACATTCTTCATGTGTAACAATGTATGGTGTCGTTTTGAACAGATATTACATGCCTGCTTAATCTTACAATTAGATACAAAATGATCTGATCTAAGACAATTGGTACAACATTTGTGATTTGATACAAATTGTCCTCGCTCAGCGGTGCTTAGTGCACGAAATTTATCACACATGTAAATTGGATGATTAGATTTACAACACAAACATGAATAATTACTTGACGCTGAGTGATAACTCTTAAATGTAGTACTGCCAGCAGCGTTTCGTGATTTATATTTATCAGATTTATTATTGAATCTTAAACTCAGCTTGTTGAGCTGCTGTCCGGCATCGATAGGCAGTGTATTTTCTAACAGCTGTCTACGTGCGTTTAAAAAATGAGTGAAATCTTAAAAGTTAGGAAGATTATCAGGGTCTATAGACTCCTTCCATAATTTAAAAGTAGTATGGTCGAGTTTAGTTGATAATAATTGTATAGTGATAAGTTCAAATGAATTGACTGACAGTTGCATTGCCGCCAGTGAATTAACGGAAGACGTTATTGTATTTGTGAATTCTGCCAGACTTTGGACAGAGTCTTTAATTGTTGACTTGACTTGAAGTAAATTTTGAATGTAGTATTTTGCTAGTATGAACTTGTTGTCATACCTTGTGGACAGCAAACTCAGCGCTATCGAGTAATTTTCATTACAAATAGGTAGTGATTTAATTAAGTCTAACGGTTCATTTTTTAGAGAAGAATGCAAATAATGTAGTTTCTGCACTGGCGTTAGATCGGATCTTGCATGCACCAAGTCCGAAAAAATTGAATAAAAATGCTGCCATTCCAAGATATTGCCTGTAAAGCAGGGCAAACTTATCGGTTTTAATTGCATATGACCCGATAATACGGGAGGTACAGTCTGAACATTAAAGGTATCAATTAATTGTAAAATATTCGCTTCTGTGGAATATAACATTTCTTCGACCTCAACTCGGTCTTCTTGAGCAGCGTTTATGTCTTTGCAAATAAGTTCGATTTCGGACTGTACCTCGTCGTACTTCGTTGCCAAGTTTTTCAAACTTTCAAGTCTTACTGTTAAAAAGTGTTTTGTATTAGAGTTTCTATCAAAGTTACTGACAGCTGATTGTATACGCACTATTGCGGACTTTAATCCGCCTCTCTTTCTGACTAACACTTTGAGGCCTTCTTCAGCCATTGTACGCACCTTGAACTGATGTTAATGAGATGATACCTTGTGGGCGATGTCCTGAAGCGTCGACGCCGTGGAGAAGATGGCAAACACACAGCTCGGAGATATGACTGCTTTGACTGACGTACTGAAGCTAGCAGGTGTAAGCTCTTGCAATGATGTCGTCAGGAGGCTCAAAGGCGACGAGCGAAATGCTGATCGAATCACGCCACGGTCGTATCAGCGGATATGCTGAGTCGCCCGTGATGGCCAGAAATTGGGGCAGAAACGACCAAAAAATGTTAATGAGAAGAATGATCCGTCACGTGAGGACCAAAAAATGTTTAGAAGCGGTCCGAGTGGACGCAGAAATGTTAAGTGTGAAGTGTTCATGATTTACTGTTGTTTTTGATTCGCCAGGATGCAGAAATGATGAAGAGAGAGTGGACTGTAATTAATACATTTATTGAAATTGTTCACATTTACACCATTGAAATTGTTAGGTTTCACTTTTGAATAAGAGATTGGCTAATGAGCGCATCGTAAATACAAGTCGTATGTTACATTGAAATTAATTTAATGAAAGGGCCTAAAGGGCCAATTATGAAGTCTTGGCCTAAGGCCTACATTAATTGTCGTATGATGAATAGAATAGAGGGGCGAGTACGCGACACTCGAATTACTTGAGTACAAGTATTAGCAATGTATTGCTAGCATATTGCATGTATGCAATATATATATAATACGGCCTAAAGCCTAAATGATTGTCGCGACAACAGAAATGAAAAATGTGACAGGCTGTTAACTGGCATTTTAAATTTTGTAATTTGTATCTTCTTGTTATTATGGCCAATCCAGATTATTTTAAAGTTATAAATTGTATTTTTCATAAAACCATACAGGCTGTTTACAAGCATTTTAAATTTATATATATATTGTATTTTGATAAAACTATACAGGCTGGTTACAGGCTTTTAAATTCATATATTCTACCTTTGGATAAAATTATACAGGCTGTTCGCAAGGTTTTTACACTCATAATTTGTGTTCTTTAGTATGATGGCAAATCGCCCCTTTTAATAATTTTTATCCTTATATATATTTTGGATAAAATTATACCAGCTGTTTGCAGGGAATTTAAATTTATAATTTTTTTTTTATAAAATGATCCAGGCGGTTTACATGGCTCTGAAAATTATAAATTGTGTTTTGATACACCATATAGGCTGTTCACCAGGCATTTTTTAAACTTATAAATTGTGGTTGTGTATTATTTATTATTATTGTATTTTGATGTGATTATAGAGGTTGACCATTGGCCCGGTAAAGAAAAATTATATGTATATGTTTCTATCTGTGAGTTATATGTATGTATGTATATTGTATTATGTGTTAATGTCCCATAAAGATGATCTCGAAATCATGAATAATATTTATATATTTATAATATTTAAAAAAAAAAGGAATTATGTTTATGATAATATAAATTATTGCAATAATAAAGGTTGTTATCTCACTTGTTAAAAGAGAGTATTAATTGCAAGTCCCGTCTCATTGGACCCAGCACACTTTATGCTTCCTTCTGGGCCTTCAGCCTAGTCTTAAATATCGAGTAACCTCTTTAAAAAAAATTATAAAAAACAAATAAAAAGATGGGTTACAAATGGTAGCAGAGCGTGGTTAAAATCTGTGGTTGAACCCTTGGTTCCTTTGGTGTGACGGGACTTTCAAACTGGGAAACAGTCTGAAAAATAACTTAGAGAAATTATATATGTCTATGTTTTGTGTTATGTTATTATGTTAGAGAATAAGGTTATTATGAATAATGATTATTATTGTGGATGTGTGATTTGTCAGCCTGTTTTGAATTTGTAGACTGGGTGCCGCCACGAATATTAGTGGGTGCATGCATATTAGTTGGAATATTTTGAGGTCGTTTGAGACTTTTCAACTACCGGAGATCTGGGGCGTTGAGATGTTGAATAACCCTTATTATTAACCGATATTAAAATAATATCGTGTTGGTTTGGTGGGATGCGGTATGGCTCGATCGGAAGTCGGAATGGTAGGGCATGCTGATGGAGTTCATTGGTTACAAGTTTTTTGGAATGGCAATGTTCGTCTTTAGTGGTTGTTGCGTGTGGGTTTGTGACATGTTGTGATAGGTGTTAGGTGTTGTTGATTTTATGTATTGTGTTAGTGTCGGAAATTGTTTGTCCTCTTGTGTGGTGTTAACGAGAGCTAGTTCAGGATAGTTGGTCAGGTCTTCGCAATGTTAGGGAGCCCGGGGTCTACTTGAAGGAAGGACAGTACCGGTACTCAAGTATTTCTGATTTTTGTGATTATGTTTTGTTGTAACGTATTGCGGATTGTGTAATTCTGGCGGGGGTATGTTATCAGAGACTGGCCAACCCTATTTCCGGCGTTCTCCAGAAACTTCCGGTGGTGGATGGAGAAGATGAGGGCAAGTTGTTGGTTTTCTTGGACCTTGTCCTGCAGTTGGTGGATTTCCCGGGGCTGTCCGAAGGGGTCCTCTTGTCCCTTATATATCCGTATTGCCGGGGTTCATTGGCTGAGCTGGTCACCAACACTCTGCGTCATGGCGGCAGTATCGACGCTCTCCATGGGGAGGTGTTGGACTCCTTCATACCCCGTCGACGACGTGACCAGTTGCGATTTAAGGTGTTCTATCGTGTACAGGCCAACGAAGAGGCGTTTGCGGACTTTTTGCAGAGTATACGCAAAACGGCCCGGATTTTAAGGTTGGGGTTGCCCGAGAAGGACATTATCCAAGTAATTCTGGAAGGGGTGACTCCCCAAGAGAGATCCCGTTTGGTGTTCGCAGACCATCCACGTTGTTTTGCGGACCTGGACAGGTTGTGTGTGTTTGCCAGAACGGTCCAGGCGAATGACGAGTCCCGGGAAAGAGCTGCAAAAGATGACTAAGACTCAAGTAGTTCATTAGAAAGAGCTAAAAATGACCAACATGGTGGTTGGTGGAAAACACAAGAAACTGGAAGAAAAACTGAATATTTTAGAAGTAATGAAAGCTATAAGGAGGTAGCAATTGAAAAGACGGTAACTACAGTTAAAGAAGAGAAAACAAATAAATATGAAATTATCAATGGAAGTAGAAGTTATATTAGTGAACCAACATCGGCAAGTAGGGATCCTTTAGCAAGACTTTATTCATTTTTGGAGAAAAGTGAAAGTTTAAATGTTCCAGATAAATTACAAGTGCCTAATAGAGTAGGGTATGAAGAAGGGGAAGATGAGGAAGAAGATGCAGAAGAGCAGTCTGAAGATGCTGCACAGGGAAGTGTATTTATGGGTGTTAAGGAGACTGGGGTCTCTGAGTTTGCAGATGAACACGAGGTCATCCATACTACAAGTATAATTGAAGGAGATGAGGTGGAGGTTGAGGATGAGTTTGGTGGCAGCGTTGTGGAGTGTGCTGATGAGGGTGAGGTAATATATGCAGATTTGCAGCCGGCTTCTGTATGTGATGCTGAAAATTCTGAAGAACGGAAGGAGGTTTTGTATGGATCGGATGAGCGGCTAGAGGATGGTGAGGATGTACAGTATTATGATGGTGATTAAGATTATGGGGGTGAAGAAGGGGAAATTGTAGAGGAGGAGGAAGAGGATGAGGAAGAAGTGGAAGAGGAAGTGTGGGGTTCTTTTTTATTAGCAGTGGACTGTATATTGTAAAACTAAATAGTTAAAAGGGTTTATTCTCACGTAATCAACAATGCATAAATATTAAGCGTTTACTGACCTTGTCCTTGTGCGTTGTAAATGTCCCGTTGTAAGCAACACTTCGCTGATTTTTTTAGGCAGTCCTAAACTTCACAATAATATTCTAATAAACGTTAAACACATAAAATAAACACATGAAATAAGCACAAAGTAAAATAACAATAGCGGTGAATAGTCTTTCTATTCTTGCGGTATGCGTGTATAAACCAAAAAGAACTGAACTGCACGATATTCCTTACACTACTGGAAAGAAAACGCTCTAATTATGATTGCTGATTACAATGTGAATTGTACTTTGAAACAGGTAATGGGAGTGCACTCTATTAGAGATAATGAAGTAGAGATAGGGTGAGTTTAACTATTGTTATGAAAACAAAATATCTGACATACCGGCCCCTTTGAACCAACTGGTTCAACAAGAAACATTAAAGAACATAAGAACAAATTTGATCCTTTGGAAGAGTATAATCAAACTAAATTATAAGGGGCAGTAGCCAGTTGACTGGTCAAGGATTTTAGTAAATGGGAAGACGGGACACCTTAACAGAAGGACGGGTCAAGGTTCCACCGGCAGTCTTCATGTTGACGACACGTACCACTCCATCATTCCCTGGAGATACGGAGATGACTCTCCCGAGCTTCCACTTGAGGGGTGGCAGGTTCGTTTCATGAATAACGACTAAATCTCCTATTTTGAGATTTTATTGAGGTCTGATCCATTTGGACCGTTCTTGAAGTGTGTGGAGGTACTCCATTTGCCATATTTTCCAGAGATGTTGTGTGAAGGCTTGAACCAATTTCCAGCGTTTTATGTGATTAAGTGGTGCATTAGTTAGTTGAGGTTCGATCAGGGCATTAAGAGGTCCTCCAGTTAGAAAATGTCCTGGTGTAAGAGTTTGAAGATCTGAAGGGTCATTCGAGAGAGGAGCTATCGGCCTCAAATTAAGGATAACTTCAACACGCACAACTAAGGTGGTAAATTCTTCGTACGTTAAAATGTGTTCACCTATGACTCTGGTGAGATGCACGCGGAGGAATGAAACGGAATGTGATACTGTTGTTCGTAGCAAAATCTTGCATCTCTAGTTGCTTCATGAGATCTTGAAAACGTCTTTTCAGCGAAGAAGCAGCTCCTATAAAATTAGTCCCACAATCAGAGTACAGGTCTGATACAAGACCTCTCCTAGAGATGAATCTCGTAAGGGCTGCAATGAAGGCGTCTGTAGTTAAATCAGTAACCACTTCCAAGTGTACAGCTTTTGTTGCAAAACAGGCAGAGGTACACCTTTATAGGCTGTATCCTGCGAGGTGTAAAAAACTTGACCGTGTAAGGGCCAGCATAATCAACTTCAGAAGTGTTGAAACAACGAGTAGGGGTAACACGACCGGCTGGTAGATCACCCATGAGCGGAAACATGTTTATTGATTTTGTACGAAAACATCGTACGCATTTAAATATTCTTGAGCGTATAACACTGCGGGCGGAGAGGGTCCAAAAGCTTTGAGATAGTGTTGCTTGGAGGAACTGGGGACCAGTGTGCAGGTACATGCCATGATAGTAATCGATGAGTAAATGAATAGCGACATGATTTTTTGGCAGAAGAATAGGATGTTTGGCATTGTAAGTAAGCGCAGAGTTCTTCAGTCGACCTCCGACACGGACTATTCCTGCATCATCAATAAAGGGTGCTAGACGTTGGATGCGGTTTGAGCATGTCCTTTTCTTGAAGAGTTTGATAGAAACTTCTTAATGTGGTAGTATCTGCACCCCATTCCCGTCCAGCCACTGCTTTTATTGCATTCAAGCGTTCCATAGACTGCCCAGCCACTTTCTGGATATGCTGATTCCATCGTAGTTTCTTATCTAGGTAAACTCCTAGTAATTTTGGGCATTCATTGACTGTCAGGGAGTTTTTGTTTATTTTAGGGAAGGAGAGAACTTTGCATATATATTTCTCCTTGAGAAAAATGAGCATTCGGTCTTTTTTGATTAGATCGTTAAGGACCATTTTTCACACCACTCATAGATTCTATCCAGAGCCCCTTGCATCTTCTTGATGATTCTGTTCATTGCCCACTTCTGGAATTTTGTCAGCTGTGAAGAGCGTCACATCGTCCGTGAAGATCACACAATGCACCTCAGAAGGCACTCTAGTAATATCATGAAGTACAATGTTAAATAGGGTTGGGCTTATAACTGCACCCTGTACAATACCGCTCTCTACCGTAGCACTACTCGACATTACTCCATTTACTGATGTCCTGATCTGGCGTTTTTCCAGAAAACTGTTATGAACCGCAGCATTTTTCCCCTTATCCCAAGTTTCATACATTGTAATAAAATAGTGGAGTGCGGAGTTTTGTCAAAGGCCGAGTCAAAATCCAAGAATACTACAACAGTTTATCTCTGGGCCTCAAAATCTCTATAAATGGTATTTGTAAGTACTAACAAAGCATCCTTGGATCAATTAAAAGGTTATATCAAAATATAATTATTTCACTACGACTCGGAACACAAAACTTATATCAAAACCACGTTCTTAAAAATTATAGTAATGCCTGCACTGGAGGCACAAATACAGAGCAAATTTAACAAACAATTTGTTTTCATTTGTTTAAGGTATGAGGAGTATGTGTTGAAAATTTGAATATTTAATAACATATTTCTTTGTAATAGGGATACTTATGGGAAAACAACGAAGCTGTGGTTTCTTGGTTAGTGGAACAATCAACAGCTGGACTGAACTCAAATTCTGTTATTGCTAGTAATATCAGAAGTGTACAATGAGATGCTATTATCCAGCAACTCAGAACAAAAGTAAAGGTAACAGATAAAAAGCTAGTATTACCTTAATAATAATAAATAGATTCAAATATGAAGCATTATTATAATATACCTACTGATTGTTGATAATTTCTTCATTTATCTGTTCCACTTACAATTTCTATGTGAATAGTCCACAACGGTCTACTCGATCGTCATAGGTACAGTGGAAACAAAATAAGTGCAAGACACCAATTAAGTCACTAATCACAGCTTTAATTGTTACAATAAAACAGTTCGTAATTAACAACACAGTCTCTACAACAAATCAAATGAACATTGTTCACACGCAATAAAATGTCCACTAATATTAAAACTCAATTGTATTACAATTATATCGTCCCATTATAAAATGCAACACTTCACTAATAACTACTTGAACGTAGACAGTAATAACTCGAACCGCACTTGTCAATATATCGCAGCTGTACTGATAAACTAAGGCCGCTACCGCCATGTATTTATAGTCCCACTCACACACCAGAAGCTTCCAAACTGCGTCTTATCTCTCGTGTTAACTACGTAATTAACTGCGGCCTTGACACTGGCCGAGCGTCCGAGCGAAGCCCGGCACAGTCGAGAAGATTCTCGCAAAATGCGTCTAGTAGCACGTACCCCACACGCTTACATTCTGGATCTCTCTGGAACGTTCGATAAACACGTAGATTGTTCTGTGATGCCGTAACGCTTCCCCCTCCTTAAGCCTGTTTGTCCCGAACTGGCAAACCGTCTCCGAAGTAATGCTCGACCAGGCGATCTAGGTAGACGTCCTTGCGAAGGATAATTTTCCTGTTCTTCGAATTCAGTTTCGTGTGATCCGAACATCATGTTCCCAGGAATGTGAGTCTTTCGCGCAACCACTAGTTTCGCTGGAATTACTTCCGTTGCGTCATGTACTGATGACCTAAATACCACTGGGTGATCCAAGTTTGTTTGGTTCTCGTCAACAGCCTCTTGCGTAACCTCATCTTCAGCCACTTTGCCCTCAGGCGCTTCTATCAGCTCAGGAACAAGCGAGAGTTTTGTCTCGACACCCATAGTTGGCTTTCCAATCACTTCTTTTGTTGTTACACTTATTGGTATTTCCTCTGCTAGTTCTTCCTCCATTTCCGCTTGAAATAGGGAGGGTTCCTCTTGCCCAGACCTGTTGACTCTTTATTCGACTAATGCCACTCGCTTAATCGAATGGTTGGTAGACCGTGTCGTTTTAGCCATGGAAAGCTTTATCTTCTCTTGGCCAATCCTCATGACATTTTCTCTTAAGTCCACAATGAATCCGTAGGCATTCATAATGTCCGTGCCAAGAATCACTTCATTGACAATGTCTGCAACGAGCATTTGGTGGCTAAACTCAAGAAGAACCAAGCGTACACGTATGTCTACCTTTCCTAGCACCTTGACGGGGCTTCCAGTCACAGTCTGTGTTGTACAAGAGCTTTAGAGGATGGCAGTTACTGACTAAGTCAGGGCGCACAATGGACACTGTTGCGGCCGTGTCAACTGTAAATGATGTTGATTTACCATCCAATAAGAAGTGCAAATCCATTAACAATCAGGTTTCCACTGGTCTTATGTAGCGTGGAAACTGTGTGCTGTTCTGGAGCTTTACTTCTCCAATTGGTGTGATCACTCTCTTCTCTCGGTATCTTCTTCTCACAACAGTCTACCTGTAGATGACCACGTTTTCCACAGTTGTAACATTTCGGTCTTTTGTCTTTTTCAAATCATTGCGACTCTCTTGAACTTTTGAATTGTTTGTCCAACAACATTGTTTTTCTGCACCCATCGTAACGACAATGTGATACAGGGATCTTCTGACAGTAACGTGATGACACAAACCCATTAATGTAGCGGGACGTTGACTTGGCAGCTTCAAACTCTAGGGTGTGAACAAGAGCTTCTGAGCTATCTCGGTGTCTTGCCATTCGTAACACTTGCTGAAGTTCACAATCTCCGATGCCATCAATAAACGTCTGCACTGCAAACCTTATTCGGAAGTCTTCTGGTGCTTCAGGATAGGCCAATCTAATCAATCTGTCGATACTTGCTTCAAGCTCTTGAAGACTCTCCCCGGAACGTTGTCGTCTTGTTCTCAACTGAGCGTAGTACACCTCTCGCAAATGTTTATCACCGTACCGTAATTCTAGAGCTTTTATCAACTCGGCATAGATGTTCTGGCTGTCAGGTGGGACTTTCTGTAGTAGTTCCGCCGCGGGTCCTTTTATTGCAAGAACAAGTGAGACTGCCTTGTCTTTCTCTGTCCAATTACTTATGCATGCAGCAGCTTCAAATTGGCGGAGGTACGTTGCCCAGTGACTGCTTCCGTCAAAGGTTGGAGCTTTGACATGAACTGTCCCTACTGCAGGCAAAGTGACTTTCTCTATTAACTTATTTTCTGCGTCTTTTTCTGTCTTTATCATTGGTACAGTCTGTTCACAAAGTTGTTTTGGTTGTAATTTCAGACACTGCTCGACTTCGTTTTTAATCTGCTCTTTTATATTTGTAATCGAGTCTTCTACTGCAGATATTTTTGTTGACATAGTTTCTGCCACAGTCAAGACAGATTTTTCTACTTCAGATATTTTATTTGACATGGATTCTCCTACATCAGATATTTTTGTAGACATCGCTTCTTCAACACTCGTCTTGTACAAAGTGTCCACTGTTACTACTGTTAACCGTTCTATCCCAGTTCTGACACCACTGTTACAACGGTCTACTCGATCGTCGTAGGTACTGTACAGTGGAAACAAAATAAGTACAAGACACCAATTAAGTCACTAATCATACCTTTAATTGTTACAGTAAAACAGTTCGTAATTAACAACTAAGTCTCTACAACAAATCAAATGAAAATTGTTCACACGCAATAAAATGTCCACTGATATTAAAACTCAATTGTATTACAATTATACAATATATTACAATTGTACTGAAAACTAAGGCCGCTGCCGCCATGTATTTATAGTCCCGCTCACACACCAGAAACTTCCAAACTGCGTCTTATCTCTCGTGTGAACTACGTAATTAACTGCGGCCTTGACACAGGCCGAACGCCCGAGCGAAGCCCGGCACAGTCGAGAATATTCTCGCAAAATGCATCTAGTAGCACGTACGCCACACGCTTACATTCTGGAGCTCTCTGGAACGTTCGATAAACACGTAGATTGTTCTGTGATTCCGTAACAATATGTTTATCTCTTACAAATTCATTTTATCTTTGTATTATCTTTTTGTTTACTATTTATACTACTTGATAAAAAAAAAAAATGTTTTAGCTATCCAGTACTT
This sequence comes from Magicicada septendecula, assembly GCA_034769895.1. Lineage (NCBI taxonomy): Eukaryota > Metazoa > Arthropoda > Insecta > Hemiptera > Cicadidae > Magicicada > Magicicada septendecula. Next base: position 264,524,192 of record CM068376.1, read on the forward strand.
TTTAAAACAGAACAAAGCCCATTTTCAAATACTTGCACTAACAAATTTCAAAATATATTTTATTACAGTACTGGTCTTATACTAAACATAATACTAGAATACTTCATATTCTAATTAAAGATTTAGTAAATGAAAATAAAGAGTAGTAATAAATAGATTTACTTATAGATCAGATCAGTAAAGATTTAATGAAAAGGACTAGATAAAGTGCATAAATGTCAGTCATAAAGTTGATATTCTATCTTAGAGCAAATTTAACAGCAGTTCCATAGTAGTTTGGGTGGATACTTTGCTTAAAAAACAACCACCAGCAACTAAAATCTGTCACTTCAGTCTTACTTATATGCCACCGGCAGTATTTCGCAAAGAATTATCATTTAATGAATAATAAGATACGTTTCCAATAAGAAAAAAGTAAACAATTTTTTATATACCTAATGACATAAAGCATTAAGTAAAATTTAACTAAACAAGGAACACAGTTTTCACTAATAGACTTGCATGATCAGATCTTTTTAATGACATATTTTTCGGCTAGCTGTGACTTATTGGTATCACTATTAACTCCAAACCATCCCCCCCTTTGATGAGTTTACTTAGGCGATTGTCCATATCATAGAATCAGCGATAGGTCCGGAGTTAATGCCAATAAAGCGTAGTTGTCAACTAAAAAGAGCAAAACAAGAGTATTAAGTCTTTTAAGACAAAAGTATAATTAACGGAACGAATTAAAATCACGCATTTAGTAAGGTAACATACTGTTTTAGCTCATTACAAAAAAAATTTACTTCGTAGTGTTTTATACCAGGAACGTTACAACAATCTCATTATTTATATAAGAAGTGCGGTGAAGTTGAAATCATCTCCAAAATCACATTAACAAAAAGTAATATATGGCCTATCAGCCACTCTGTAGGTTATAACACAATATAATTCGCTTTTTCAGAATTTATCAAGTTTGTGACAAGTATAATATATAAGTTGTTATTATAATCTCTATTGTATATCTGCATAACACAGGAGAATAAATGTACATCAGTATGAATTTCTTTCATTGACTAAAAACAGCTTCGTCTCACCAGCATAGACCTTCTCTGATTATCTCACTTTGTTTTGTTTCATTTCGTACTTGTATGGCAATCGGCACATGCCCAGAAGCAAGTATTCAGTACCAGTAATCGTTTACTCATTAGTTGGGTGGAGGATCCTCTTAGTAACCGCAACAGATATTTCGACTTTTCAGTAATTGTTACAGCTTGTACTCGTTTATTTGTTAGTTGGGTAGGGGGGTCCTGCGAATAACCAGAACGGTATTTTGACTTTTCAGTAACCATTACAGCTATTCCACAAAAGCAACCATTACAAAATACCAGTTACAGGAGTATCGACACACCTTTCTCAGTAATGCAATCTGGACTATAAGAGTTTATTTCACAGAGTTGTTTTGCAAGTGAATTTTATACATGAACCTGTAATTTATTTGTCACACTTGTCTGTGACAATCCTATAAATTATATTAAGCAATTCTAACTGATAGTGAGATACGAGTCTTCACTGCCAGGGAAACCTGCTACTTAACCCCATCCATAAATTCTTACTTCCTCTTCCAAGATTTTGCAAACACTCTTCTGATAAGAACTAGCAACTACAGTTTTTTAATTTGAGTATCACTGTTTAATATACCTCTAAATATGCTTTCTTAAGTGTTCTTTAGAAATCACTGTAACTAGGAAATTATCTCCCATAAATGGAGATATGCACTATCAATATGCAACTAACAAGTCAGACCTTTGGAGCTTTAATATAAATGTTTCTTAGTCCTTGTTGAACTAATTTCTACACTCATAAGGGTAGACAAAGGGTAGAGATTAATTATAATGTTGCTACAAAATTATGTAATGATGTCTACAAATATACAAAAATTGATGTCCACAAAAATATCTGTCGTAGAAGAATCCATGTCAAATTAAGAGAGCAGATTAAGAATGAAGTAGAGCAGTTAATGAAAACACAGCCATGCATAAGGACAGAAAAAGACAATGTCTTTATACAATGTTTCAAATACAATGTCTTGAGAATCAGAAAAGAAGAGGTAATACTCTCCACAACAAATATGTCAGAAAAATCAAGTGGCCATAACTATCCCGCCAAACTACGAAAAATACATCATGGTTAAATACAACTATTACATTAACGACTCGGAACACAAAGTTTTTTATGAGTAAAAACATAAAGTTTTACCTTACAACCTGAACTGGTTTTCACTTTTAAAAAGCTTCTTCAGAGGTTGCCGCTGGTAGCGCTGTCCGTCCTGTTGTGGGCGACGGAATCGAATTTCGAAAGATCGATGTTGTGTGTGTGGGGTGAGATATGTTCAAATTATGCGTGCGATTTGAATTGTATCTGTTCGTTTAGGATGTCGTTTTTATTTGTTTTCGTGTGTTTGTATATTTCCAATTGTTCTAGAGTGTCTAGTTTTCGGCCTTTTGTGTGTACGTGTAGAATGTTCATGTTATTGTCGATGTTTTTGTATGTGTGGTTTGCTTCAATGAGGTGGTTTGCAAAGGTGGACTCTGTAGTGGAGTGGAGTGCCTTTGTGTGTTCAATGTATCTCTGTTTGAAGCTACGTCCTGTCTGGCCTATGTAGAATTTGTTGCAATTTGAGCAATTTAGTTTGTAAACACCGGGTAGATCGAATTTGTTTTGTGCTTTGTGTGTGTGTTTTGATAATGTGTTCTGTTTTGTTAGTAGTTTTGTAAGCGATTCTGTATCCTGCTTTTTTGAATTTGTGGGCTATTTTTTCAGTTTGTTTTTTGATGTATGTTAGTGTTATGAATTTGTTGTTTTCTGTCTTTGTCTGTTGTTTGTTTTGTGTTTTGTGTAGGAGTTTATTAACTATTGTTCTCGATATTAATTGATGACTCGTTGGGCACTTGGTGAAACATATTAATACAAAGGTTTTGTATAATATATAAAAACACTTGGTAAGTTTCACAAATTTTTTAATTAACTCTGACAGCAAACTACCAACTGTTTTTATATATTTTACAAAACTATTGTTCTGTCGTATCCGTTAGATTCTGATAGATATTTTATCGTGTTTAGTTCATCTTTGTAGTCTTTTTCATCTAGAGGGATTGTACGGTAGCGCGATGATTTCGTTTTCTAGGTTGGCTAATCTGCTTACTGCCTCGCCTTAATTTTGGCGTGTTTGTACTCTGCACAGTGCGTAGCTAGCTCTCTCGGCGCTCGGTTCGCCGAATCTTTCGCTGTCATTTATTGTCGACATTTAATGTAGGCTTTAGGCCTTACATTCTCTCTTATGGCCGACTAGGCCCGCTTCATTCTAATCTAAATTTATAATACTTGGCAACACGCATTATTAGCCGACCTCATTTCAACAAATAATACATTTGTAATGTAACTAAGAAAGACATTAAAATCTATTCAAATACAGTCCACATCTTATCATTTTCTTCCTACTGAAGCAGTGCATTTATTACATAGTATTTTTAACTAACATGGAAGACCAGCCGACAGAATTCTTCAACTTAAGAAACATATATTTAGCCCACTTGGGCCCAATTCATTAACTCTTTCTTGTCCACGCTTGCTGGATCATTCTTCTCATTAACATTTTTTGGTCCTCCGGGCCGGATTTTCCATTCAACATTTTCTACCAATATTTCTGGCCATCACGGGCGAATTAGCACGTCAGCTAATACGACCGTGGCGTGATTTGCATCGTCATTTCGCTCGTCATCTTCAGACAACATTAGCAAGTGCCTGCCAGCTACAGTGCTTACTCAAAGTGGTCATCTCTGCCAGCTGTTTACCATCTTCACCAAGGAGCCGACGCTGCAGGACATCGACAACAAGGTATCACCAGCAACAGTAAAAAGGTGCGTAAAATGTCTGAAGAAGGCCTCAAAGTGCTGACCAGAAAGAGGGGCGGATTAAAATCCGCGATAGTGCGGATACAATCCGCGGTAAATTCATTTGACATAACTTTAAGTACAAAACATTTTCTAACTGTAAGACTGGAAAGTCTCAAAAGCTTGGCCTCGAAGTACGACGAGGTACAGTCTGAGATAGAGCTTATCAGTAAAGACACGAGCGTTGCTCAGGCAGACCGAGTTGAGGTCGAAGAAATGATATACTCAACTGAGGCAAACATTTTACAACTACTTGACACTTTTAATACTCAGACTGTGCCTCCCGTATTATCGACGCCCATGCAATTAAAGCCGATAAGTTTGGCTTGCTTCTCAGGCAACATACTGGAGTGGCAACATTTTTATTCAATTTTCACCGATTTAGTGCATTCAAGATCTGATTTAACACCAGTGCAAAAACTGCATTATTTGCATTCCTCTGTGAAGTGTGAACCATTAGATTTAATTAAATCATTACCTATTTGTAAAGAAAATTATGCAATAGCGTTGAATTTGCTGTCCGAAAGGTATAACAACCCATTCATATTAGCTAAATACTATGTACAAAACCTACTTCAGGTTAAGTCCACAATAAAGGACTCGGTCCAAAGTTTGCCGGAGTTTACGAATACAATAACGTCTTCCGTTAATTCACTGGCAGCAATGAAGCTGTCAGTGAATTCATTTGAATTTATCACCATACAGTTGCTCTCCACCAAACTTGACCCTATTACTTTAAAATTTTGGAAGGAGTCAATAGACCCTGACAACTTGCCTAGCTTTCAAGACTTTACGCATTTTTTAAACTTACGCAGACAGCTGTTAGAAAATACAATGCCTATTGAACCCGGACAGCAATTCAACAAACTTAATGTAAAACCTAACAATAAATTTGAGAAGTGTAGCTTAAGAAATACTGCTGGCAGCAATACTTTTAAGAGCTATCACGCAGCGGCAAATCATTATTCATGCGTGTGTTGTAAATCTGACCACCCGCTTTACATATGTAATAATTTTCGTATATTAAGCACCGCTGAGCGGGGGCAATTGGTTGCAAATCATAAATGTTGTATCAACTGCCTTAGAGCAGGTCATCTGATAGCTAACTGTAAGAGTAAACAGGTCTGTAAAATTTGTTCAAAAAGACACCACACATTGCTGCACGCAAATTACGTGCCGAAATCAACAGCTGCCAGCAGCAATTATTGCTCACTTAAATTACAGTGCAAAAACAATGTTCTTTTATCCACAGCGGTTGTATCTGTCGTTGATCAGGCTGGCAACAGGCATAGAGCTAGAGTGCTTCTAGACGCCGGTTCACAGATCAATTTCTGTACAAAATCATTTGCAAAAAGGTTACACCTTAAATTAACCAAATCTAATATTCCAATCACAGGAATAAACAACACAGCGTGTTGCGCAACTGATATTGCTTCTATACGTATTATTTCTCGCTATCAGAGACATAGTTTCGAGGCGAAATGTTCCGTCTTATCTACCTTAACTCACAATCTGCCTTCAACCTCGTTTGATATCAACCAGTTCCACATTCCAAACAAAATTTTTCTGGCCGATCCAGATTTTAATATATCTTCACAGATCGACATACTATTAGGGGCACAATTTTATCTGGATTTGATATTAGCCAATAAATACACACGCGGACCCAATTTTCCTATCATTCAGGAAACAAAACTGGGTTACATTTTAGCTGGCAATCTGCCCAAGCACTGCCACACCGAGGGTCCTGCTGTTTCGTTCCTAGCAAGGAACAATGACAGTCAGATTCTGCAATCTCTCGAGAGATTTTGGGAAGCAGAAACTATCCCTGACGATACCCCTGATAGCGAGTCGGCTTGTGAAAGGCATTTTGTGCGCTCTACTCAGCGCAACCACGAGGGTAGATTTATAGTGTCACTCCCATTCAAGTCTGATAATCCCCACTTGGGGGAATCTTACACAAGTGCCGAATCAAGATTCTTAAGCTTAGAGCGTCGATTTAGGCGAGATGCCAAGCTCGCTCGCGACTACGCGGACTTTATCAAGGAATACATGGATCTTGGGCACATGACACTCATCGATCATGGCGCTATCAATTTAGGAGCGTCAAGTATTTACTACTTGCCTCACCATGCCGTGTTTAAACAGCCTAGCTTGACCACAAAACTGCGCGTTGTTTTTGATGGTTCGTCCAAGACTACTAATGGCCTTTCGTTAAATGACATATTGTTAGTAGGCCCCAATGTTCAACAAGACCTTTTTTCCATTCTTTTGCGTTTCCGCATACATAAGTATGTTCTTATTGCCGACATCGAAAAGATGTATCGTCAGATTCGCGTAGCTGAAGGGGATTGTCACTATCAACGCATTTTGTGGCGTGATTCTCCCCTCGAACCACTTAAACATTTCGCGCTGCGAACAGTAACCTACGGCACGGCTAGCGCCTCTTGTTTGGCCACTCGTTGCCTTCTGCAAATTGCTAGAGACATTCAGGCTTCCTTTCCCCAAGCGGCTTTAGCCATAACCAACGATTTTTATGTCGACGATCTACTTACCGGTTCGGACACTATCCCCAATCTAACCAAGCTGAAATCCGATCTAGGTGCGTTACTTGGTCAATATGGTTTCACGTTGCACAAATGGGCATCAAATGAACCCACAGCGGTCGCAAATCATCACAACTTTTCACGACCCCTAAATAAACAGGATAATGTGCGTACCCTAGGCATTCTTTGGAACAATACTGCCGATTCATTTTTGTTTGACATCAAACTATCTCCGGTTGATTCTAGCATATCCAAGAGAAAAATTCTTTCAATTATTGCTGGAATATATGATCCTCTTGGTTTAATCGGTCCAGTTGTCTTTTTGTATAAACATTTCATGCAGCGACTTTGGCTTTGTAAGCTTGGATGGGATGAACCGATTTCCGGTCAGTCACTCTCGGATTGGCATTCTTTGTGTAACAAATTGATTATGATTGGTAAAATAGTAGTCCCGCGATCTATTCGTTGCAAGCGTGAGGCGGCTACAGTTCAGTTGCATGGTTTTTCTGATGCTTCGGAGAGAGGGTTTGGCTGTTGTATATATATCAGAGTCATTTATCAAGATTCTACTGCCTCCTGTCGCCTCTTGTGTTCCAAATCTCACGTGGCTCCACTACGCCAGGTGTCATTACCTCGCATCGAGCTCTGCGCTTGCTTGTTATTATCGCGACTCGTATCTAAGGTTGTTCCTGCTCTTTATTCGTTTATTGATAATGTACATTTGTATTCTGATTCCATGGTGGCTCTTTACTGGATTCATGCGCAGTCTACGCGTTGGAAAACATACGTCGCTAATCGGGTTGCTGAAATTCAGCGTCGTACGCAAACTTATACCTGGCATCACATTGATTCGCGACGCAATCCTGCTGATATTATATCTCGGGGGTGTCTCCCTGACGTTTTGCGCGATTGCTCGCTTTGGTGGCACGGTCCTAGCTGTCTGTCTCAATCGTCAGAGTCTGATCCCTTCCCATCTTTCGTACCGGCCACTCCGTCGTCTTCTGAAGTCACCGCGGAAGAGAAAAACACACATAACCTGTCGCTAATGTCTACCCTGGCTGTTGACTTATCGTTGGACTTTTCCTCGTTGCACCGGCTGACGCGTGTATACGCTTACTGTTTTCGTTTCATCAGAAATATTAGGCACTCATGTGCGGACAAACTTTCGGGCGATCTGACCCCTGTAGAAATTCATCAGTCTCTCAACTTCTTCATAAAACAATCTCAGTCGATCCACTTCCCAACCGAAATTAATTGTCTTCGGAACGGATCTTCTGTTTCCATTAGGAGCAAGTTGGCTTCTCTCGACCCGTTTCTTGACGACTCTGGAAGTGATACGCGTGGGCGGACGATTGCAGCATTCCCAATTACCCTACGATTCGAAACATCCTATTGTATTACCCCCATCGGCGCATATTACACGCCTTATCATCGAACGCGAACACATTCGTTTACTTCACGCTGGTGCTCAACTCGTGCATCATTCACTGCGTCAGCGTTGGTGGATTGTTAATGCCCGGCTAGTCATCCGTTCCATTATTCGCAAGTGTCTCAAGTGTATCAGGTTTAGTGCCACACAGCAGGTTCAGAGACTTGGTATTTTGCCATTCCCTTGAGTCACTCTTTCAAGACCCTTTCTATTTTGCGCGGTTGATTATGGTGGTCCCTTCATGATTCGTCATGGCGGGCAGAAGTCTACAACTCTTACTAAGGCATACGTATCTTTGTTTGTTTGCTTAGCGACTAGGGCTATTCACTTGGAATTGGTGTCCGACCTTACGGCCAGCGCATTTATAGCCGCTTTACGTCGTTTCATGGCACGTCGGGGTATACCCAGTCAACTGTACTCCGACAATGGCACAAACTTCAGGAAGGCCCGCACCATCTTACATGATATTTACAACTTTTGGCACAACAAGGATGCCATCTCTTCGATTAAGTCATTCACATCCTCTCAGGGGATATCATGGTCATTTATTCCGCCCTCCTCACCTCATTTCGGTGGCCTTTGGGAGAGCGGCATAAAGAGTTTGAAATTTCATCTGCGCCGCGTGGTAGGCAAATCTATACTAAACTTCGAAGAGTTCACGACCGTTTTGTCTCAGATAGAGGCATGTCTGAACTCTCGACCTTTATTTGCTATCTCTTCGGATGTTAACGACCCGGTGCCACTTACACCGGGCCATTTTTTGATTTGCGCGCCCTTAACAGCGATTCCGGACCCAGACCTTTCTCACGTTCCTGTTTCTCGTCTTGGTCGTTGGCAACTCCTTCAGAGGTTTGTCCAAGGCATTTGGAAGGCGTGGTCTCGCGATTATTTGCACCAGCTGCAGCAGCGTCACAAGTGGAAGTTTGCCAAAGATAATGTTTCCATTGGTGATTTAGTTTTGCTTATTGAGGATAATTTACCTCCATTAGCCTGGAAATTTGGCGTAATTATCGCCACATTTCCCGGCCCAGATAACTTGGTTCGTGTCGTAGACATTCGCACGCCTACGGGTGTTTTGCGGAGACCAATACATAAATTATGTCTGTTGCCAGCGCGAGACGAGATTTGACATTATGATTACTTAGCACAATGCTACTTTTATTCAGCCATTGGCTTATTACTTATTACGACCATTTGGTCAACATAATTGTGATGAATTATCACAATATTTTCTTATCAATTTTGCGCCATTGCACGCTTCTAATTATCACAGTTTTTGTGGTATCTTAATATTTGTATTGTATGTTAATTTGTGTGGCATACTATGTCTTACACATTTTCATTTGATGTTATGGGGTATATTGCATGTTTTTTGGTGGTCTTATTTATAAAATGTTATTACATAATATTTGCATGTCTTGCCGTTAAGCAATCATGCATTCATTTCTTTATATTGTTGCTGATAAATATGTACTATTCTGTGAATGTCTTTAAATTGTTAAATTGTTTCTGTAATTTCAGTATTGTATTGTTATTTGACATTGCAATTATTCATCTTGTAATTATTTAAATTATTGTTATTATATTCACATAAACTGTGCCTATGTAAAACTATTGTTAGCGTCTGCCGTATGTAACTGCCACGTCTAGGTGTATTTTATATTGTATTCATTTTGCAAGTAAGCATGCACAATTCTTTTTACTTAAAATTATGACATACATGTCGTATCTGGGCTTGCATTCAGCATCTAGCTTGTTCATACATTATTACATATTGTAAGTTCCTGAAACTTCAGGAACAGCATGACTAGGTCAATACATGCCGCCCTGCTAAATATACGATTGAACATGCAATTGCAACATGTTCAACAACAATTTTGTTGATGTAATGAACTCTCTGTACAGGCCCACGGGCCTCAATTAATTTTACAGTAACCATCTATGACATGCATAGGGTTACCAGCTATCGGTCCATCATGTGATGAGCTTCCGATCTTGCATTAAACATTGTATAATTATGTATTTTTCTTTCATGTTTTATAATGTTATATACTGAACACACTTCTGTCAGTAATATTGGTCAAACCAGATTTATTCATATATGAAACAGCTGTTCGCCAACCTTGGCCTACAACCGCCTATCTCTAGGCTTATCTTATGCATGCTTATCTCTAAACTAGTGACGGACTGCCGTTATCTAATCTCATAACTCAAGGTACAACTCAGCCTTGAAGCTAACTATCATTATAAGAAACTGTACTTTTAAATTAAATTGTAAATGTATCATAATTAAAAAAAAAAATGTGTTAAAAAAGCATTTGATTTTGACGGGCAGCTTATGTACGGTAGCGCGATGATTTCGTTTTCTAGGTTGGCTAATCTGCTTACTGCCTCGCCTTAATTTTGGCGTGTTTGTACTCTGCACAGTGCGTAGCTAGCTCTCTCGGCGCTCGGTTCGCCGAATCTTTCGCTGTCATTTATTGTCGACATTTAATGTAGGCTTTAGGCCTTACATTCTCTCTTATGGCCGACTAGGCCCGCTTCATTCTAATCTAAATTTATAATACTCGCCAACACGCATTATTAGCCGACCTCATTTCAACAAATAATACATTTGTAATGTAACTAAGAAAGACATTAAAATCTATTCAAATACAGTCCACATCTTATCATTTTCTTCCTACTGAAGCAATGCATTTATTACATAGTATTTTTAACTAACATGGAAGACCAGCCGACAGAACTCTTCAACTTAAGAAACATATATTTAGCCCACTTGGGCCCAATTCATTAACTCTTTCTTGTCCACGCTTGCTGGATCATTCTTCTCATTAACAGGGATTTTGTTAAGTCTATGTATCATGGTTCTGAAGGCAGCTAGTTTGTGTTGTATTGGGTGATTGGAGGTGTTGTGTATTAGTGTGTCAGTTGTAGATTGGAGGAGTTGTGTATTAGTGTGTCAGTTGTAGTCGGTTTTCTGTATATACTGAATTTGTGCCTGTGTTCAAGTTTTGTGATGGAGAGGTCTAAGAAGTTTATGGTATTGTTGTGTTCGTATTCGGCAGTAAAGGTTATGTTTTTATGTACTTTGTTTATGTGCGTTAGTAACTGTTCACATTGTCTTTTGTTTCCCCTGTATAGTATTAGAATGTCATCAACATATCTGCGCCAATATAGTATTTTATGTTAGTGTCTGTCATTGTTTGTGAGTATTTTTGTTTTTTCTAAGTGTTGGAGGAAGACTTCTGCCAGAATGCTGGATATGGGGGAGCCCATGGGTAGGCCATCGTTCTGTGTGTAGTATTTATTGTTATAAGTAAAGTAGTTTTGTTTTGTGATAATGTTCAGAGTTTCTGTTATTTCGTTGATAAGTTCGTCTGGTGTGTTGTTCTGTTTGAGTTTGTTTTGTAGGATGGTGATTGTTTCAGAGATGGGGATGTTTGTGTACAGGTTTTTAATGTCAAAGGAGGCTAATGTGGCATTATGGGGGATGTGTATGTCTTTTATTTTTGTTACTAGGTCTGTGTTGTTTTTTACTGCAATGTTGTTGTCTAGTTGTATGTGTTGTCTGATAATTTTGTCTAGATATTTTGCGAGTTTGTATGCAGGGGCATTATGGTAGTTGATAATGGGGCGGATTGGAATATCTTCTTTATGGATTTTGGGAAGCGCTTGGAGGGTAGGGGCTGATGGTTGGATTTGTTTCATGTAAGGCTTTTGTTTGTGTGTCATTATGTGTTTGGCTTTGTTGACTAGTTGTTTTACTGTGTTTTGGTATCTGTCGGTGGGGTCGTGTTTTAGTTCTGTGATGTTGTCTGTTCCATGAAGTTTTGTATTTTGTTGTGTAGGTTGTCTGTGGAGATGATTACAGTCGTGTTGCCTTTGTCTGCTTTTACAAATGTGATGTTGTGTTTGTGTGCCTTTTCCCTCAGTTTGATGGCTGTATGTATTTCTGAGTTGTGGTTGTTGTTGTCTGGTGTCTTATGTGCTCCTATTATATTGTTTATATTGTGTCTTAGTGTGTCTTGATGTTCTGGTGCTGTGTTTTGTATATTTGTTTCAGTGTCAACTATGAGTTTTGTTAGTGTTTGGTTGTTTTGTTTGTAATGTATGTTATGTTTTAGGCCTTTATCAAGGAGTGATTGTGACATTCGTGAGGTTTACTGTACGTGGGTAGAATTTGTTTGAAGGAATTATATTTGTGTTGATTGGTGTCAGGTTTTTTTATTTTTCTCTCGTGTTTTGTCTGTATGTTATGTATTTGTTTTTTGTCCATTCATTTGTGTGATGTATTAATTCAGTCATGTAATTGTGTCCGTATATGTTGGCGATCTGTAGGTGTACCGTTAGTGCTTTGCGGTTGAAAGCGTCTTTTTTCTTATATAACTGTTTTATGGATTCTTTTATGTATGTCCTTTATGCAATGTTTTGTGTTATTTGAGCGGCCTGATTGTTGTGTTTGATCTTGATTTGTGCGTATTTTGGTGTTATTGATTTGTTGAGGCATGTTTTGTTAATGTTATGTGTGTAACGATCTTTCTAACCTTCAATATTGTGAATTTGTACGTTTGGACTATAGCCCGTCTTGCTGAGTTAAATTCTTGGATTTCGTTGTCCATGATGTGTCCGTTATTTAACTAAATACAACTATTACATTAACGACTCGGAACACAAAGTTTTTTATGAGTAAAAACATAAAGTTTTACCTTACAACCTGAACCGGTTTTCACTTTTAAAAAGCTTCTTCAGAGGTTGCCGTTGCCACTGGTAGCAACGTTGTGGGCGACGGAATCGAATTTCAAAAGATCGATGTTGTGTGTGTGGGGTGAGATATGTTCGAATAATGCGTGGAATTTGAATTGTGTCTGTTCGTTTAGGATGTCGTTTTTATTTGTTTTCGTGTGTTTGTATATTTCCAATTGTTCTAGAGTGTCTAGTTTTCGGCCTTTTGTGTGTACGTGTAGAATGTTCATGTTATTGTCGATGTTTTTGTATGTGTGGTTTGCTTCAATGAGGTGGTTTGCAAAGGTGGACTCTGTAGTGGAGCGGAGTGGTTAGAACCGAGGTAGATACTAGGGGGCAATTAATGCTCATATTTGAACACCAGGTAGTCAGCACACTGGACATACTAATTGCCAGAAGTTCAGTAAAACCTGACAAAACCGGAAATGTACCTATTAGAGTAATGAATATTTTGTATCAAGCTGTCACTTTATAAAGCTATACACACCTAAGTAAAAATGTTTCCTGTGGCTTGGGTAGCCAGAATGAAGCAACAAAGATCCAGTTTAAACATAATTAATGCGGTCCAAGTAACTGTATGATAATTATATAATTTACCTTATAATTTCCGTCAAGTGACGTCTAGCGTAATTTGTGCTGGGTTACACGTTTCAGGCCATATGACCCATCTTCAGACCTTCACTCCAAAGGAGCTCGTTATATAATAAAATCCATATTAAAACAAACACATAATAAACAAATACATAAAATACAATGAATGAACATATTATAAGCGTACTATTAACCGACACGGTGCACCGCGTGTAGCATGTCAAGACTGTGTCGATGGGCACTGTTATCTAGTATTATCTTTAAGCGATCGCAGCGCGGTATCATACAGTGGGTTGGACCTGAAGTTAAGTTTATCATTGAGTATGTCGTCACATATATCGGGGTTATTATGACCTCTATATATCTCGAATTCTTCGAGTGCATCCATGTAACGGCCCTTACTACAATAATGTAGAGGTATAAGGTTAGCGTTGAAATTGGTATATGAATGATTGCTTGAAATTAGATGCCGTGTAAAATTAGATTTAATATTATCTAGGGAAAAATCACCCCTGTTAAAGTGGCTATGTGGTGTGTGTTCACGGAGTCGTTTGATAAAAGGTCTACCCGTTTGGCCGATATAGAAACGGTCACAATCATCGCATATAAGCTTATAAACACCGGTTTTGGATTCAATGTTGGTCTGAACGACTGGACGAACTAAGTTCCGTAGACGGTTATTTGTTTTAAAGGTAACGGTATAACCTAATTTACTTAAGTGGATGTTAGGATTTTAGGCATCAACTCGGTGTATGTTGTTGAGATGAATTTGTTATTAGGTGTATTATCTTGTGTCTGTCTGGAACGACGGGCTTTGTGTTTTTTAAGGATGTTGTCAATCATTTGGCACTCAAAGCCGTTGGCTATAGCTATGTGTTTAATTATGTTGAGTTCACACTCGAAATCATCATTATTTAGAGGGATCATCAAAAGCCTGTGAATGAAACTGTTGTAGGCCGCTAATTTTTGAGAGAAAGGGTGGTGTGAGTCTGTATGTATGGTCACGTCTGTGGTGGTAGGCTTTCTGTAAATTTTAAAATTTAAGTTGTTAAGCCGCCTAGTGACAGTAAGATCGAGAAAGTTGAGTTCATTGTTGGTTTCAGTTTCCATAGTAAACTGAATATTGTGAGTAACAGAATTCATATGGTTTTTAAGATTACTGATTTGTCGTAGGGTACCATTAAAAATCAGAAAAGTGTCATCAACATATCGGCCATAAAAGATAATATTATTGGCGAAGATGTTATTATTAAGGATGTAGTTGTTTTCATAAAAATCAAGATATATATCAGCCAACAGGCCGGATAACGGTGAACCCATAGCCAGGCCATCTGTTTGAATATAGTAATTCCCGTTGAAAGTAAAATAGTTTTGTTGAAGGATGAGCCTTAGTATGGTAATTCGTTCTTTAATGAGTTATGTGTCCAGTTTGTTAGTGTCGTGGTGATTATCGTTCAAAATATCCAAAGTTTGGTTCACGGGTATATTCGTGTATAAATTGACGATGTCAAAAGAGGCTAGTTTGTAACTGGGTTGTAATTTTATGTCGTTGACCCTGTTTATGAAATCAATATTGTTAACGATAATGTGGTTGTTTTTTAGAAAGATGTTGTCCTTAATTAGTGTGACAAGTTTCTTGGCTGTTTTGAAACCCGGCGCTGTGGTAAAATTAACTAATGGCCTGATAGGAATGTCACTTTTGTGGATCTTGGGTAAGCCGGTAAGTTTTGGGGCGCGCGCGTTAATAGGTTTTAAGAAACGACGAGTGCGATCATCAAATAAATTGGTACAATTGTTAATAGTATTGTTTAATGATTTTACATATGAGTCGGTGGGATCGAATTTTATTAGCTCGATATTGTTATCGTAAATGAATTTGTGTACTTTCTGTGTGTATGTGTCGTTGTGGATTATTACCAAAGTATGACCTTTTTCTGCTTTAGTAATAAGTGCGTTACTATTAACCCTGCTGAGGTGTTCGGGTCCTTTTTGACCGAAAAGATTTGTTTTACGCTGCTGTTTGTTAAAAAATTATTAGATCAACTTTCCGTTTTGTGACTTTGTCAAATACCTATAAATAAGTATCATTCTCTAATATAAATTTTTTAAACCGCTTATAAAATTTTATGACTCGTTTTTATACAAAAAAGTTGTTCGGGTCCTTTTGGACCCATAGGTGAAATAATTATTTTATTAATATTCTAAGCTGTACTTTGGATTCAAAAGCTTCATTACTTTGTCTCGTTTGATGATTCAATGCATAGTCTCATAGTACAAGGTCACACTGGTTGCTACATTCTCTCCCACCTACTCCACTTAGCAACAGTGCCTGCCCACCTACAAGAATGTTTTCCCTCTCCATCTGTCAGTCAGTGCTCCTTGAGCAGAGTGTGAGTGAGGTTGTTGTTATGTTATGCAGTGAAACATTCTTTTTTTAATTGCAGTAATTTTTAGTGCTCTTTCTTTGGTTTTATTACCATACTTGTGTTTGACCTGAAGTGGCTTTTGTATCTTCTCCAGGAGGGCTGGTAGCGAAGAGGACGGTGGATTATGTTTCTGCATAGACTACCAGAGGTTGAATGACGTGACAAAAGAAGGTTGCTATCCACTACCTTGTGTTGACGATACGCTCGACACGCTGTCTGGAGCTCAGTGGTTTTTCACATTGGACCTGAAGAGTGGATATTGGCAAGTGGGTCTTCATCAAGAAGACAATGAAAAGACAGCTTCCTTGACCAGAAGGAACGCTTGATTCACCAGTAATGTTTGAACGATTGATGGATCTGGTCCTTCGAGGCCTGACTTGGATAACTTGCCTTCTTTATTTAGACAATGTCATAGTTATCAGAAGGACTTTTGGAAAACCTTAGGGAGGTACTAACTAGAATGGATGGTGCCCAACTGAAGCTGAACCAAAGAAGTTTTCTCTATTTCAGAAGTACACTAACTGGGCCAACTGGCCTCGGCAGCATGGCCAGTTCTGAAGAGTAAACACGAAGATCGAAGTTTCCTGGGGTTATGCTCATATTACAGACATTTTGTAAAGGCTTTGCTACTATTGCTAAACCACTACATGAGCTAACGGAAAATAAACGAACCTTCCAGTGGTCAAAAGAGTGTGATCAAGCATTCACAACTTTAAAAATTGCATTATGTTCACAGCCAATTCTTACTATCCCAGCTTTTGAAGGGATCATAGATACAGGTGCAAGCAATACTGGTCTAGGAGCAGTTTTGTCTCAAGTGCAAAACGGTGAAGAACAAGTAACTGTGTATTACAGCAAGAGGCTTTCTAAATCAGAGAGAAATTATTGAGTTACAAGGAGAGAGTTTCTTGCTATTGTCCAAGCTTTGAAGCACTTCCATAAATACTTCTTTCGGAGAGAGTTTTTACTACGCACCGACCATACCGTGCTTGCATGACTCTTGAGATTTAAAAATCTGGAAGGGCAGTTGGCAAGGTGGCTCGAATGTCTGCAAGAGTACAACTTCAAGATACAACGTTGGTGGGGGTGCCTGCATAGTAATGTAGATGGCTTATCCTGAAGGCCGTGCTCGGACGATTGTCGACATTGCCATAGAAAGGAAGAACAGAATGCATGTGAACATGTTCAAGTCATCACTGTAGATTTCCTAGTAGACGGCTGGATGACACAAGATTTTTGACAGGAACAAATGACAGATGAAGATATTGGACCGACTTGACAGCAAAAGAGGAAGGTCGCTGCTTGGACTGGCAAGATGTCTGCTATAGTTTCAAAGTGCTGAAGGGCTGCTGGGCACAATGGAAATCTCTAACCTTGGAGAATGGATTGCTGGAAAGGTACTGGGAAAGTGTAGATGGACAAGATGTGGTCATGCAACTGATAATTCCCCGAAGTAAAGTGCAGTCTGTTTTGAAGGAGATGCAGATGGAGTGTCTGGAAGTCATCTTGGTATTAATAAAACAATTGACAAAATAAGGATGCAATTATATTGGCTTCATCCTTGCCAGGGCGTAGAGGAATGGTGTCAGACATGTGAAATATGTCCTGCCAGCAAAGGCCCACAAACCAGAAAAATGAGACAGTATAATTTTGGACTAACTTCTGCAGGCTATATATAAGCATCGGCTGGCAGCTTTGTCAGTTAGTTACAGTTGGTGATTTATTTAGTGCGGATCAAGTGACTGTGGAAAGTAATTACTATGTTATAATTAGTGCGGAAGTCTTAATAATTGACATTATTATTGCATATGGACAAATTTAACTTGAATTATTGTATGAGAGTACCTTGTTGAATTCACATTGTTATTTATGACCAGATAAATTAGTGATTTCATTGGTGTCTGTATTTTGTTTCCACTGTAAAATACGTGCGTTTTGTGAGACCTTCACACAGACAATGTTGCAGATTCCTTTACAGTATAATCATATAATGAAATTACTTCTGGATTGCTTAAGTTTTTATTATAAGGGGAGTATTGGAGCAAACCACCCGTATTGTTTCTATTGAGAATTCAGAAAAAAACATCAGGTACTTAAAGGCTTCCATTAGCAAGGATATATTATCATGTTATCACCTTAAAGGAAATGCATAACCGTCTATGGATCCTCCATATGCATCTCATTCTATTCTACTGAGGGTAGTGTCATGTCTATAACATAAATCTTCTTTTAAAAGAGTTTCTTAAAGCCTTTGTAAATGTATTAGCATAGTTTAAAACTATCTATAACTATTGCGGCCTGCAGTCTCACTCAGGGCCGGCCCCAGTGCTTCTGCCACCCCGTGCAGTATTTATGAGTGCCCCCTCCGTATTTTAACTTAGAACACATTTATGCATACTACACCTACTCTAAAGATATGGTGACTGCCTTCAAATGATGACTAGGAATGTTTGCATTGTTGTGTTTATGAAATAACTAGAACTTTTTCGCGTTTACGATGCGGCGAACGGCTACAATAAAAATTGTAGAGACAATACAAGGAATCGTGAGACATAAATGTATGCCTATGTGATGACTTAAAATTAAAATACTAACTAAAATTTATTACTATTGAAATATAACAAAAGTAATGTATCATATACCTTAGTTAAAAAATACTCATCTAGCTTTTGCACTGGCAAACTCCTTTATGAATTCATTGTAATCAAGTGATTCACCTAACTGATGTTCCATAGATATAGTCGCCAGACCACTCAGGCGAGTCTCAGACATACTCGATTTCAGATAAGTTTTAATAAGTTTGAGCTTCGAAAAAGTCCTTTCTCCACTTGCCACTGTCACAGGTAATGTTAGCAAAATTCTTAGAGCGACACCAACATTTGGCGCAAACCCATACTCTTGAGTAAATTTTAAAGTCTTGTCAGGCATACTTATAGGTTTTACAATTGTTGAAAGCACTATAAGTTCATCCTGTAAATAAATAGCACTGATGTCTTTTGATTCACCGTGAGTTAAGACATTGCACAGTTTAGTACACTTATCCGACAAGACTTCAGGTGATATGTCTTTGACATGAGTCGTATCCTTGACCTCTCATATCTTCTATGGGTATTTCCATTTCCTGCAGTTGTTTTAATACAACTTCTGTTAATCCTAAACCAGTCGTATCTAATACTGGACAAAGCCAAGAAAATTCTCACTTATCTTCACATCTTGAAAGTTTAGATCAACAAAACGTACAATAATCGTAGTGGGGCAGCATTATCTGCTGATGACTTATGCAAGGCAGCACTCATTGTCAGGTTTACGTTCTTTCGTTCACGAGTTTTCGACTCTTCATTAAAATCCGCTGACTTTATAAATAAAGTAATTCTTACTGACCTTACATACTGTGATGAAATTAAGTGAATAATTTTATTTTTTCTCAAAATTTCAAAACTTAACATCCTGGAATCTGCCGCACTTTAAAATTTGCCACCCTGGGCGGTTGCTCGGTTCGCCCCTGCCTGGAGCGCTACCAGCGGCAGCCTCTGAAGAAGCCTTTTAAAGGCGAAAACCGGTTCAGGCTGTAAGGTAAAACTTTATGCTTTTACTTATAAAAAACTTAGTGTTCCGAGTCGTTAATACAATAGTGGTACCGTATTTAGATATGTAGAGAGTGTGGAAGCGTGTGTGTATGTAAGTAAAAATATGAAAGAAGTGCTGGTTTGTGGTTAAGATAATAATTTCATTGCTATTATATATTTGTGTTAATATAAAATCTCAAAAAATAGTTAATCATGGTTGATTTGCTTTCATGTGTTGTATCAACATGAATTGCTGAAACAACATAATGTTATTAAAAGAAAGTTTTAATTGTATTATTGTTACTAAAAGAATAAAAGGTAGTTTAATTTGAACATAAATTAGATTATTTACTTCAAAATGACCCAGTTCTGCTTTCTGAATACGCCCTCAAAGGATCTTGGCTTGACCTTGAAGGTGACTAACCACACAATATTGGCAACAAAGTGTATTGGAAGGCAAATGCAAATGGCGTCCGGCAAAGTGAATGTACGGACAGCTGTTTCGAGAATAAATCTAGAATTGTAAATAACTTTATTGTAGATTTATACCCGTTATTTATTGCTATTTGTTTGATAGTGCTAACCTCGTTTAAGTAGTCCTCCTTTTCGAGGGGAACATTTAAAAGTCTGTTGACAAGACTGTTAAACACTGCCACTTTTTGTGTAATGGGATGATATGAATCATAGTGTATTACTGTGTCAGTACTAGTGTGTTTTCTAAAGATTTTGTATTTTAAATTATTCCCGTTGTGTAATACAGTGAGGTCTAAAAAATTGATACTTTTGTTGTTTTCGATCTCCATAGTAAATTTTAATTTGTTATGAATTTTGTTTAGGTAATTTTTAAATAATTCTATTTGTCTGGCATTCCCGTTAAAAATAATAAAGGTATCATCTACATATCTGGAGTAATGGATGATTTTACTGGCGAAATAATTATCTTTTAAAATTTTTGTATTTTCTAAATGGTTTAGATATAGGTCCGCCAGGATGCCAGAAAGTGGAGATCCCATGGCAAGTCCTTCATTCTGTTTATAATATGCATTTTCAAATGAAAAATAGTTTTGATGAAGAATGGTTTTTTCATTGATTACAATAAGGATTTAAGGGGGGTCGTGGCGCCATATCCTTGCTGATCCTCTTAGGTTTAGGCAATGGGAGTTTTTATGCTTCGGCATAAAACCTCTCACTGGGGGGGGTATTGTAACGGGACAGATCAGGGGAGTAAATATTTTTAATAATTGGAATAAGCTTCAATACACCCAGTGTTCAACCTCTGGAGAACCTCTTTTTTAACAAAAATGCACACAATTTTATTGTGAAACACCCATCTGTGTTTGTGTCTGGCGCCAGTCTGATGAGACGAGTTACCTAATCACCTACAACTCAGGAGGTCCGTGAATTACAGAAAATGCGAAATTTTAACACGCCAATTTCATCAGGTGGCAAAAGTTGCAGAATTTGTTGGCCCAGCTTCTAGAACATCTTAAACCAGCCAATCAGAGAAGGCGTTATAAACCCTGTATGTTTTGCGGTCAACGCCCGATGCCTTGTGCGTATGCAACTCGCGAGAAATAATTGGCAGTCGACACTCAACTTCTTGACCGGTCAGTCATCCATAACCAAGTCCTCGCGAGCAAACGTAAAGTCGGTTGACTTGTATTTATGTTAAAATAAATGTAAACTATGTGGTAAAGATTAAGCAACAGCAGACATAAAATTAAACTGTAAACAACTAGTTTCGGAATGTACTAAATGAAGAAAGTGGGGAACACGAGGTGGTGAAACAACAATAGGAACACCGGATGGATGGGTAACTGTACCGAACACAATTCATTCATAAAAATTAATCAAAGTTTAAATCCAATTTACAATTGAATATTTCAGAATTAAAATATTTTATTAATGAGATCTCAGTAAGGGAGTTAAAAGAGTAGGAGAGAGAGAGAGAGAGAGAGAGAGAGAGAGAGAGAGAGAGAGAGGGGGAGAGAGAGAGAGAGTGAACGCAAAGTGCTGGTTGCCTGAAATAATGCTATTTTTAAATCATTTTTATAGTAGTTTAAACATAGTGATTAAATATCCATGTTTTCTTGTTTTTATTGAAATTTGGTGTGGAGATAAAGTGGAAGAAGATCTTTTCTGTCTAAAAAGAAAGTATTTGTTAACTTGAGGAAAGTAAAAGATTTTGAATAAAAGAGAATCATTTGTTAATAGCAGAAACTTGTGTTAGTGTAATTCATTACGCACAAACCCAAATAATCATTTCTGTAACCGTTTTGTCTATAGAACCCTGAAAGAGACCCTAAGGTAAGAAAAAAACGTAATTTTGGATATTGGTGTTTTAACTTAGTAAAAAAGTAAATTGTTACAACTTATTTGAGAATGAGGCAAAATACACACACACATAATATATATATATATTGCGACAACACAAATTACTAAACTATTGGCGCATAGGATATGATAGTATGTGTATTTCAAATTACAAGTCTATATTGGAGGGTTTAAGATTATTTATTGTACAAACACAAGTTATAGTTTATATGGTATATTTGAAATGTACAGAATGTAATGTTTAATATAGAGTCTTTCTTTTAAAATGTTAAATAATGTTCATACGCAAGACGTGATACGTGACATAAGAAGACTCCCACGATGATGTTGTTGAAGAGAAGGGCCGGTCTTTGCGGTATAGATGGTTCGTCAGGTGTGGCTTACAAATGACAGACGTTTCACCAGAAACGTTTACAGCTGGGCTGGCGTCCTGTAACAGCTGGGCTGGTCCTATAACAGCTGGGCTGGTGTCCTATAACAGCTGGGCTGATGTCCTATAACAGCTGGGCTGATGTCCTATAACAGCTGGGCTGATGTCCTATAATTCCCACGATGAATCCGACACTTCGCACACACAACGGTACTACGGGTTTTATTTCTCGCAAAACTTATATAGAGTTTAAGACCAAGTAATATCTCAGGTGACAGTGAGTTTAATCTAATAACGGTATATTGAGCTTATACCTCTCCGGCTTCTTCAAGTGTTCTCGCGAATACGAAGGTCTACCGCGATCAGCAGACCACCCTATGAGGAAATCTTGCACTAGCACGGAAACGTCTTGATGGAACTATTGCGTAACAATTAATGATACTGTTACACTCACTTCTTACACACGTAATATTACAATATTAATATCGTGTGTAAAGATATAAAATCAATTGTTATGCGTCACACACGTTACTATCCCCGAAAAGTCTTAACAGATCCTTGCAAGCGGTAGAGTCTTGTACAAGGATTGTATGTACCGTTCGCGGTAGCAGCAGTGAAGAACTGCTTGTAATTTTTCGCACAATGCGTTAAAACACTGATGTGTGCAAATGTACTACACACACAGTTCTGAGTCTTCCCGTTTCACTAACGACGAATAGTTTTTACAACACCTTGCAAGCGGTAGAATCTTGTACAAGGAGTGCACGACCCGTTCGCGGTAGATGGCGTAGAAGAACTGCCGTAATTATACGCTTAATGCGTTTAAACACTACTGTGTGCAGGTGTACTACATACACAGTTCTGAGCCTTCCCGTTTCACTAACGACGAATAGTCTTTACAACACCTTGCAAGCGGTAGAATTCTTGTACAAGGAGTGCACGACCCGTTCGCGGTAGATGGCGTAGAAGAACTGCCTGTGTAACGACAGGCTTAAGAAAATTTCCAACCACCAGTCAGCATTCTATTGGTGGATGGAAGTCACATGGTTAGTAAAAAGTGACCATGCACTTTTCATGCAGTAGAGTGCATTTACTTTGTAACAGCATGCATAGCGGTAATCAGACTACACGTATCTCATGCATGACTGCCTACATACTAATAATATACATGAACGTAAACAATAGTCCAACAGGTATAGGGATTGTAGCGATACACATGTCTCAGTTCATCTAATGTCAAAACAACGATAATACTTCACGCATCGCCCGGGAAACGTTTCCCACTCACGCACGCGCGCACATTTCCACTAACACAGTACATGAATAACCATAAATAATAATGCACAGTTATTCTAAACTAAACCCTTAACCTTACTAAATACAATTGATAACAACCCAACTTAACCATCTACCAATATAATATGAATGTCCATTGTCTGTGTAATATATGAACCTGCCCCGCCTATCATGATCCTGTGATTCGTTGCAATATATATATATATATATATATATATATATATAGCAACATTACAAGTATTATAAAATAAATGAATACACTTTTGTCCATGTACCCGATGTGACTATAATGTGTTAAACACCAGCTAGGTCGTAGGGTTTTTGTGTTCACTGCGTTAAGTATATGTGGTTGCACAATAAACCCACACACACAATCAAGAATATTTCATTTCATTCAAAAATGCTGCTATCATCTAACTTGTTTTCCCAACTTCACACCATGCTTTTACATCATATTTTTCCTGGAGGTATTTTGTAGTTAGAAAGGATGGGCTGTTTCGCACTTGTGCTCACAATTTAATATTACAAATTTGTTTGCTCATCTTTGGAAAGAACTGGAAGCAACTCCAAATAGTGGCTAGAGTAGATAGTGATGCAGATGTTGAGTCACCAGGAACTTGTTAGAAATTTAAACATTTTATTTGCCTCCAGAAACGGTTGAGACTATAAAACAGGTTAATTACCTTCTGTCACGTTTCTTTGAATCCAATTGCGGGATTACTCGAGTTTCGATCACAACTGTGTCATCATCAGATCTTATATACAAATAGGCCTATGGTTAAAACTCCATTTTTTGATGTTTGTACATCACGTCAGATAATAAAATGTTTTTATTGTTAGAAATGGATAGCAAACATATTACAAACTAGTCACTGAATGGGAGTACTGTTTGTAATCGAATTCAGTGATGTTGAGTCACTGAATTACAACAACAAAAAATAATTTCAGCAATAATAACTAATTTTTTAAATAAAGTTTATAAAAAAACTACAGTTAGCAATACTGTAGTGTTCAGACTCAAAATTGAATTCATATCAGGAAATAGCTGTTTAAAAATTAATGTATAATACAGTACCTTAATTATTTATCATAACTAATCTATAATCTGAGATTTGTAGTGTGTGTTTTTACTGAAACATAATTTCGAGATGTCATTTCAATTTTCAAATCATGAGTGTGGGAATATTGTTTTTGTGTACTGTTTTAGTAATGGAAATTCCCGGGCTGCAAAACGTCAATACCAGCAAAGATTTCCAAACAAAAGAATACCTCATGACAAAACATTTTCCCTGGTCTGTCATAATTTACGAGCTAACAGGTCTTTTCCAACGGTTGCTCATTCTATTGAACACCCTGTAGAACAGTCTGCAGCTGAATAAGAAAATATCATTCAAATGATACAGCACAGTTTTCAACTCTGTATCAGAGGGATTTCACATCGAACCAGTATAGGCATATCTAGTACTAAAGTCTGGAGAACACTAAAGGAAGAATTTTTATCCTTATCATTTGCATACTGTTCAACATCTTCAACCAGGTGACTGTGGGTTAAGTTAAATTTTTGCCAATGGGTACAAGAAAATTGAAATATTGTTAATTGTGTTTATTCACTGATCTATCTTGCAAGAAACAAAACACAAAATTTAAAAATAGTCACAGGTGGATAAGTGAAAATGAAATAATAGAGTCAAACTTTCAAATCTGATTATCGATAAATGTATCCTGTGGTATCCTTGGAGACCAGTTAATTGTACCATTTATTATACAAGATCGGCTTACTGTCATTGCATACAAAGATTTTTCACAAAATCAGTAGCCAATTCTGTTAGAAGACATACAGCTTGAAAATAGGCTGCAAATGTTCCTTCAACATGATGGTGCACCACCTCATTATTCACATGAAGTTAGCTTTTAAATCAAATTTTAAATTTTCTATAACGTTAATTTGTTTTTTTTTATTGACTTTACTTACATCATATGTCTCAGAATTATATTCTTTATACACTGTATTACATATTAACATGTATTTATTGGCAATTTAAACAAGTGAATTCACATAAAAAATAAAATGGGTTTCTTTTCTATAAAACTATCAAAAATACAGTTCTGGGGCTCTCGTTTTTAATTTGCCAGGTCTACAACCATATGAAACCGTCAAATTTTCCCTTTAATTTAAGTTCCAAGAAGTTTAGTAGAGCTTACTTATAGCCTTGGAGCAGAAATCAAGGTGAAATTTTTTGCAAGCTATAAATAAAAAACAAAGCGTTTTCGGATCTATGTATATATAAAGTTTCTTGTTTATTCCAGCCTGTATAATTTAAAATAGTATAATTTATAATTTCCTATTTTTAAATTTAAATCCTGAATATGTTCCATTCCTCATGGGACACCCTGTATGAATAAACAGATAGATAAAGGGAGGGAGACAGCAGGCTATTAAGAAAATATTAGGTTATACCTACAGTCAGCAGGATGCTACATTATGGACAAGACAACTGCGCATCAACATAATTCTGTGGCTATATTTCTAGATTATCATTATGTCAATACACCTTTCAGATGTTTGTCAATTTACTAAAATATAAATTCATCAATATTCATGTTTATAGAATACAATAATTCAATCTTCGTCTTACTATTATCATCTTCAACTGATTTACAACTGTTCTGGAAGCTTTTGTATAATTTGTGAATACTATTTGTACTCTCATTCTTGAATACTAGATTCACCAAAAACATTTGTCAACATTTTATCTTTATTAGAACTGTCTATCCATTCTTTAAGCAAAATTTATTGCAAGTTATTTTATCTTGTAATGTTAACAAATGCTTAATACACCAAAACACATCTTATTCAATTAGTTATCCACCCTAGATCTATTAAAACTACCAATTTACACAAATATTATGTCTATGTTTACCAACAATGAGACATTTCTAGTGCAGTAAATTTGAACAAAATGATTATGTACTACAGTATGATTAGATATAGTATTTACATGCTACAGTAATAGTTAAAGGATAATGAGTTTTACTGTACCTGAGTGAGTTACTACAAATTCTATACAGGTGTCTACATTCAACCTTCACTTTGTGAGGCTCCTGGTTCAGAAGGCTGCTGTTGTTGTTCATGACTTGCAAAACTAATTTGTAAAATGATAGTGCTCTCAATACATCAGATCTTTTTGCAGCCGGATACAACTGTTACATCTCTTTTTCCCCAAGTTATATTTCATCACGGTATGTATCGTTACAAAGTTTCTGCTATTAACAAATGATTCTCTTTTATTCAAAATTGATTACCAATTAATCTTTTACTTTCCTCAAGTTAACAAATACTTTCTTTTTAGACAGAAACGATCTTACACTTTATCTCCACTCCAAATTTCAATGAAAACATGGATATTTAATCATTATGTATAAACTACTGTACAAATGACTTAAAAATAGCGTTATTTCAGGCAACCAGCACTTTGCGTTCACTCTCTCTCTCTCTCTCTCTGTCTCTCTCTCTCTCTCCTACTCTTTTAACTCCCTTACTGAGATCTCATTAATAAAATATTTTAATTTTGAAATATTCAATTGTAAATTGGATTTAAACTTTGATTAATTTTTATCAATGAATTGTGTTCGGTACAGTTAGCCATCCATCCGGTGTTCCTATTGTCGTTTCACCACCTCGGGTTCCCCACTTTCTTCATTTAGTATACTCCAAAACTAGTTTTTTACAGTTTAATTTTACGTCAGCTGTTGCTTAATCTTTACTGAATAGTTTACGTTTATTTTAACATAAATACACCATTACTTTCAGTCAACCACCTTTACGTTTGCTCGTGAGGACTTGGTTATGTATGACTGACCGGTCAAGAAGTTGAGTGTCGACTGCCAGTTATTTCCCGCGGGTTGGATACGCACAAGGCATCGGGCATTGGCCGCGAACATTCAGGGTTTATAACACCTTCTCTGATTGGCTGGTTTAAGATGTTCTAGAAGCTGGACCAACAAATTCTGCAACTTTTGCCGCCTGATGAAATTGGCATGTTACAATTGCGCATTTTCCGTAATTCACGGACCTCCTGAGTTGTAGGTGATTAGGTAACTCGTCTCGTCAGACTGGCGCCGGACGCAAACACAGACGGGTGTTTCACAATAAAATTGTGTGCATTTTTGTTAAAAAAGAGGTTCCCCAGAGGTTGAACACTGGGTGTATTGAAGCTTATTCCAATTATTAAAAATATTTACTCCCCTGATCTGTCCCGTTACAAAGTTGGCTTGGACTAGATTAATACATGCACTAGATAGTAATTATTTTTATAACCATACACACACACACAGCACTCAAAAATTATAAACTATATTCTGTGTTGCAGGGATTTTTATTAGCTGTGAAGACAGAGAGAAGGATATATTTAATACAAAGATTATGAGAAGTTTTATGTGATAGCTTGAAGTGAAAAAAAGTTTTGTGTGAGACTAACCAACCTTATTATGTAATGCAAAATGGTGGCTGGTTCGCCAGCAGTGTTTCTATTTTTACTAATCAAAATACCGATATATATTTGTGTACAGACAACTAACTTCTAAATTTCAGTGTATACTTCAAAGTAAAAGAAAAACCAATGTGCCCTTTATTTGTTTTGTAATGCGTTAATGTTGTATTCTTAATGTGATATGTGATACCAAGGTAGGCACTTAATTAGCATCCTGTTATTTTTATCATATTATTTGAATTATACGCTTTTAAAGTAAATAACTAGTAATATGCCTGTCAAATTCAAGTGCCTTGACTTCTCTAGTTTTATGTATATCTTGTAACGGTACAGAATTGTGTGCTACAATAGTTTCAATTCAATTCAGTTTTAATTTGAAAGCAGTCAGCATTCACCTGTGAGGTGCCCCATTGTAACATACAATGTTATGGCAGACTATTTATATTTATGTTTATGTCTGAAGCCTGTAGCCTGCCCAACCAGACGTATTACGCAATAGCTTGCCAGCAGCAGTCTATCACCAGTGTGTGCATCAGATAACAGCAATTATACAGTAAGAACTTTGTCATCATAGTTTTTGCATCAGACAGCAGTAGAGTTGAATAGTAGTCGTCAGCACCCTACCTTTATACTGGGTAGACGTAATTTAACTGTAGCCTCGGGCGTTTGCGATAGGCAGACAATGCTATAATCGGCCTATCCAGTAAAGTAGTGTAAGAAGAATGAAGCAGTACGAAAAAACCGTTTAAAACCAGCATTTAGTGACAGTGGATAATATAACAGTTTTAACAAGAGTAACTTAGTGGTATTATTAAAAAAGCGTCTCAACAGGCAGTGCTACGAATCGGACCATGTGCAGTTAAGTAAAAGCGAAAGAACATAATTAAATGGCCAAAACAAATTATAATTTTATATCAATTTCTATTATTTTTATAAAAATGTCCAGTTTAAATGAGATCTCTAAGGGAACATATAAATTACGTACTGGTTCATAATCATATGTCATAGGCTAGCTGATTATGAAATGCTTATTTTATATAATTCATAAATTCAAATTTCACATTAAAATAAATTCAGATTTTGTGGTAAAATAAATTCAGATTTTGTTTAATATAAAGTATGTGTTAGAGTAGTTATTACGCCCGTTTAACATAACCTGTCCTGTATGGAAAATCTCGCCTAATCGAACCTGGTAAGTAATTAAGAGTAATTAAGGGGAAAATGTATTAAGGATTCCATATTTGTCCTTTTGTTTTAAAAATATTGGTGGCGACCTAAAAGTATTTGGAATCTTCTGTTTTGGTAAGTCAGGGCGAGTACGTAAAAAGATCGTACAAGGTAAGTAAAAGTTTATAAAGGGGGTAGAAATAAAACGTAACAATCTATAATAGCCAAAATATCTTGTTTTTATTTTATACAATCCTTTATGTAACACAATTTAATCATCTGTTCTTTCAATCCTTGTTTTTTATTAAATTTTGCCTTTCTATTTCAATATTTATTTGTGAACCTTAGTCTCACATTTAGCTGGATCACAAATAAGCTTATGTTAAAGATCAATAAACAAAACTGCTGACTCTTTAAATAGTTGTGTGGAGGAAGATTGATCCCTCTATTATGTGTTCTGCCACTTTTCCATACATTAGTATGGATACATCATTGGTAAGTACCAGAATTTTACATCTGGGATGACATATTAATACAACCCATATGTTCTCAAATTAAAGAGTGCTATTTTACATAGTACTGAGACAGAAAAATATCTCAGTATGTAAATAGTAATTTCAAATGAAGGCTTTAATACACCTTTAAAATTACTAAAATTGTGGGATCACCATCTCATATCCTGAAACTCTATTAATTAGTGCAGATATTAAACTCTTATCTTATGGATATCTCCAGGGTTCTACAGACGAGCACAGCTGCAAAAACGATTATTTGAGATAAACGGTATAAATATCAATACACAGTTTACATTTAAACAAATAACGTCTGGTTTATTGGACGATTTAATTACTTCATCTTCCTTTGATAACAATTAAAGTTTTAATTTCTTTTAGTGTATGTGAATATAATCTTCACTAGTAACATCTGAAATCCAACGAATTAATGATAAACATTTCTTAATATAACTTTTCTTAAACTACGACAATTTATTTATATTTTAATGAACCAGTGTGTTTATTTTTGTTTGTTAATTTATATCGTTCCCTTAGAGATCTCTTTTAATAAAGTGTCTATAAAAGTAAATATTACCGTATAGTGGTTAAAAATTCTGAAATAATAATATGGTACTCATCCTGGTAGTGGCTTCGCTTTAACTGGGGATGTGCATTTTTTATCCCTCACTTCGGAAATCACTGTATAATTTTATCTCTGCTGTTACTGATTACCAAAATCATTGTTCACGTCTAATAATGGTATCGGTTCACGTAACTTCATCGGTACGAGCACTGATCACTTTTTATTAGTTGACTGCTTTCTTAGTTCGTACGCACTCCTACAGCTGTTTATGATGAGTTCACTGATTTTGACTAAATGTTCACTAGTTTGATTTAATGTCTCCGTATGTTAATATTAAGTCGGCCGACGTAACTTTACTCGCACTTGGATGTTTTTAGGTTGACCGCGCGGCCATGAGGTGCAATGGAACACTTTTTATGTTTTTATTAGATAGGCCCTTTTGCTTTAGGCTTATCTTGCACGCCCGAGGCCACTGTTTTCACTTATAGAACTGTATGCTACACTTTACTGTCTGTTGTTACTTCTGTAGTGACAATCTGCATACTGTTTTTAGTTAATGAACTGAATTAATACCCTGCTCTCCCCTGTTGACTCTATGGTGACAAACTGCTTATTCTTATTCACAAGGACTGCTGCTGGCAAGCTGTTACGTAATATGTCTAGACAGTTGTTTATGCTAACAGTGTGTGTTGCTGGTTAAACTGGGGCACCTCACAGGTGGATGCTGACAATTGACAATTAAAACTGATTTAGATTAAAATAAAATTGAAACTGGGGTAGCACACAATTCTGTAACGTTACAATACCCCCCAATGAGAGTTTGAAGGCTGAAGCCTACAAACTCTCATTGCCTAAAACCTAAGAGGATCAGTGAGGGTATGGCGCCACAACCCCCCCCCGAACTCTCTATTAAAATCATGGGTACTTACCCCCCTAGTCCGGCGACTGTGGCAGCACCCCTCCGACCTTACTGGACTTCTCTACTCGAGATCTCAACACCATAAGCTCGGACGGATACCCGCCACAGTATCACCTGACTCTGTAACATTTGATTAAAAAATTAACAAACGGCCTTCCTACACTCCATATCCCACAACTGATTTGTATCCTCTTAGTAATACTGGTTCATTAACAAAGTACTGGTTCATTTTTATATAATGCAAAGTGCATCACCCACCAAAATCATACGTAGATTACATAAAATACAAATCTAATACTAACAACCTTATTGTAGGATACATACTACAAACAAAATACATTACTGTCTCAAAAAGATTAGACTTTCTTATTTTCCAAACACTATTTTAGCCCAAACATTTCCTTCCGTTTTCAGTTTTAAATGAATATTGTAATTGTTGCTTTCATCAATTATTATTTAATCTATCATTACCTTTGAAATTTGAATCGAAATAGATTCATTATTACAATTCATCTTTTTAATTAATTTAATTACCAAATTAATTTAATTTAATTACTCAAACTGTAAGTTACAGTAATTACCTCATTATTATTTTATCTGTAAAAAATTAGCTTCATATCTTTTATTTCACAATAAGATTTTGCTCAAGGCACTGATTCATCAAAATACAACATTCTTGTTGTTGTCAACTCAAACACCTGGCTGTAAACATTAGTCAAAACATACACTATGCCTGTTTACATCAACAATGGTCTGCAAGACTTGGTTTTACAAACATCATCTCAGTCTCAACATTCTGATTACGACACTACTGACACATATACTTCCTACAAATTTTTGGTTTCTATAAATCTTTTAGTTAACATATTTATCAATTACTATTTATTACAATTCAGATCAAATATAATTTTAATTCACTTGAACACATAATTCAAAATTAAATTCATTATTACCTCTTATCAATTATTATTGTTAATTAACAAAATAAAATATTATTATTAAAATCAATTTCTACTCCATACACATATTGCTTACATAAAACATTTTACAATACAAACACAATCAATTTCACTAGGATTTATTTACAAATCTTCATCATTAATTGTTCAATTTTACCACACTTCATTTCCGAATTCAGCAAGGTCATACCATATACTAAAGTATTTAAAATGTCCGTTCATGGAGTTTATATTCAACCTCCATCATCGAAAATTAGTCTTATCTTCACATAACATTTCTCATTTTCATTTATACACAACATATGGCTATCTTTTGTGTAATAACGATACAAATTTATATGTTCCATTATACCATAATAATAATATATAGGGTTACCCCCCATTATTTTGTCATAAATCAAGTCAACATTAGTATTTTTTATCAAGTCTCCGTCAATGTTTTTTGTTATTCCCAGGTAAGTTACATCATCACAATTATCTGCTACTACCAGTACACTACTTCTCCCAACAGGCAAATATTTATCATCAATATACACATTGTTTATTATAGTACAAGGTAAATCCACATTATTTACCAGAATATTGATATTCAAACTCTCTATCAACTCTTTATAACTTCTATTTAACTTGAAACACTCTAACTCTTTCTCTCTCTCATAATCACTTTCATCACAATACTTCTCACAACATTTCACATTCACATTCCACACAGAGGGCAACACAACATTATTACAACACATCCTGGCCTTACCAGGGGAACCATAATACATAAATGGACTATTATTTGGAGACCTTGTGTCTCCCAAATAAACTGCTAAGGAACCTTTGTCCTCATATATACTACAAGAAAAATTTGCCCTCTTTTTATACTCTGCATTTAAACTATCTCTCCATTCTTTCTCTAACTCATCAATACTTATTACCACTTCATTACTAACATCAACTAACCTTCTACTCTCAATATGACTACAGCTATTACTCAACCTGTCACCATTTTCAATTACATTACCACTTTCAACATCATTGTTGTCGCTTATGAACTCTTTCTTATAACCGTTATTACTACTCCAAACATTACTACTGTTAATTATTCCTTCACTACTTTTCGTTATGTTACTTGTGTTAACTATCTGATTTGGCTTACTTTTAACTTGTTTCTCTACTGATTCTACTACTTTCTCCATATCTCGTTTTAATTCATTACACTGACTCACACACTTATTTTTTACATTATTTATATCAATTTTAAGTTCATTAAACTATCTACTCTGTTCCTCAAATTTAGCGTCAAGTTTACTGTTAAATTCACTTTTAATTTCATTAAATTTTATATCATTATTGTCAAAACGACTATTCATAACATCAGATTTACTATTCTGTACATCAAATTTATTGTTAAAATTACTGTTCATTTTCTCAAATTGATTTAGTATAACACTCATCATATCATTGTCTAATTTTTTACTACCTTTTGTTGAGGTTGGAGTCAACTGGACTCCCGAGTCCTCTGTTATATTACTTTGCTCTGTCACATCTAATTCTACTATTTTATCTTGACTCGCACTTGGAGTCGAATGTATCTCAAAATTACTCATAATATTTGATTCATCACAATTGTCGACACTAGTCATTTCATTCATATCGCTTTCATCATTTCCTGCCATTTTTTATAAGTTTATAAAATGTTACATAGAAATTTTAATCTTATCCAGTATTAACGTAACCCTCTTAATATTTCACTATGTTTATGTAATTTACCAAAACGTCCTCCCTCTCAAATAACCCGTTCTGCAGCTTAATTAGGCCTGATCTGTGTGATTTATAAATCACACAGATCGTCCCTGTTCGGGCGCCACTGAAACTCTATTAATTAGTGCAGATATTAAACTCTTACCTTATGGATATCTCCAGGGTTCTACAGACGACCACAGCTGCAAAAACGATTATTTGAGATAAACGGTATAAATATCAATACACAGTTTACATTTAAACAAATAACGTCTGGTTTATTGGACGATTTAATTACTTCATCTTCCTTTGATAACAATTAAAGTTTTAATTTCTTTTAGTGTATGTGAATATAATCTTCACTAGTAACATATGAAATCCAACGAATTAATGATAAACATTTCTTAATATAACCTTTCTTAAACTACGACAATTTATTTATATTTTAATGAACCAGTGTGTTTATTTTTGTTTGTTAATTTATATCGTTCCCTTAGAGATCTCTTTTAATAAAGTGTCTGTAAAAGTAAATATTACCGTATAGTGGTTAAAAATTCTGAAATAATAATATGGTACTCATCCTGGTAGTGGCTTCGCTTCAACTGGGGATGTGCGTTTTTTATCCCTCACTTCGGAAATCGCTGTATAATTTTATCTCTGCTGTTACTGATTACCAAAATCATTGTTCACGTCTAATAATGGTATCGGTTCACGTAACTTCATCGGTACGAGCACTGATCACTTTTTATTAGTTGACTGCTTTCTTAGTTCGTACGCACTCCTACAACTGTTTATGATGAGTTCACTGATTTTGACTAAATGTTCACTAGTTTGATTTAATGTCTCCGTATGTTAATATTAAGTCGGCCGACGTAACTTTACTCGCACTTGGATGTTTTTAGGTTGGCCGCGCGGCCATGAGGTGCAATGGAACACTTTTTATGTTTTTATTAGATAGGCCCTTTTGCTTTAGGCCTATCTTGCACGCCCGAGGCCACTGTTTTCACTTATAGAACTGTATGCTACACTTTACTGTCTGTTGTTACTTCTGTAGTGACAATCTGCATACTGTTTTTAGTTAATGAACTGAATTAATACCCTGCTCTCCCCTGTTGACTCTATGGTGACAAACTGCTTACTCTTATTCACAAGGACTGCTGCTGGCAAGCTATTACGTAATATTTCTAGACAGTTGTTTATGCTAACAGTGTGTGTTGCTGGTTAAACTGGGGCACCTCACAGGTGGATGCTGACAATTGACAATTAAAACTGATTTAGATTAAAATAAAATTGAAACTGGGGTAGCACACAATTCTGTACCGTTACAATCCCTTTATACAGAAACTGTTATGAGTGATGTTACTTCAAGACATAGCAGGTCTTTTAGAGTTTTTGTTCACTTTTCAATAGCATTCTCATAAAAATTCAAATTGGTTGGAGCATTGTAACAAAAGCAGTGACACCTTGTCCAGAAGGTCCAATGGTTTATAGAACCCCCAATAATTTAAATACTATTGACTCAGAACACTACGTTTTTTATTGGTATTCGCTTATTATAAGCTTCGTCAGAGGCTGCCACTAGGAGCACTGTCCATCGTTTGAAAGATCAATGTTGTGTGTGCGCGGTGTGATATGTTCGAATAGTACGTGTGATTTGAATTGTGTCTGTTCGTTTAGGATGTCGTTTTTATGTGTTTGTATATTTCTAGTTGTTCAAAAGTGTCTAGTTTTTGGCCTTTTGTGTGTAAGTGTATAATGTCATGTTTCTGTTTGTTTGTGTATGTGTGGGTTTCTTCAGTGAGGTGGTTTGCAAAGGTGGGTTCTGTGGTGGAGTGTAGTGCCTTTGTGTGTTCAGTGTATCTCTGTTTGACACAACATTCTGTCTGGTCAATGTAGAATTTTTACAGTCTGGACAGTTTAGTTTGTAAACACCAGGTAAATCAAATTTGTTTTGTTCTTTGTGTGTGTTTTTTATTACTGCTGAATATGAGCACAACAATAGCATAAACTTCCTAGACCTCACCATCACAAAATTTGAACACAGACACAAATTCAGAAAACCCACTACAACTGACACACTAATACACAACTCCTCCAATCAGCTAATATAACACAAACTAGCTGCCTTCAGAACCATGATACACAGACTAAACAACATCCCACAAGACGAAAAAGACTACAAAGACGAACTAAACACGATAAAATATGTAGCAGAAACCAACGGATACAACAGAACAATAATCAATAAACTCCTACACAAAACAAACAACAGATAAAGACAGAAAACAATAAGTTCATAACACTAACATACATCAATAACCACACTGAAAAATAGCCCACAAATTTAAAAAAGCAGGATACAGAATCACATACAAAACTACAAACAAAACAGAACACACACTACCAAAAAAAAAACCATTAAATTTTTACCAATAAAAAACATAGTGTTCCGAGTCAGTAGTATTATACTTATAATTTGTTAATCAACGGACACGTCATGGACAACAAAATCCAAGAATTTGAATATGTTCAAGGACTTATTGAGAAAATTGTTTCATATTAATTAAAGAGATTACACATGTGGACTACATAGTAACTGATTACTATACACAACTACTGGTGTTTATGATAGTATACACGTTGCTCACAACTGCTGCATGAGGTTTAATGCAGCTTTCAGAACCTTCTGTGCATGCTGAGGAGGTGTGGAGGAGCTATCATTGCTGAATATCCCTATGAAGGCTTAAGCACCCCAACCAGTGAGACTGACAGCTTCATCAGCAGCATCATATAATATCAACAGCATCAGCCTCATTTTGTAATTATACACTGTACAAGACAAATGGTGCTGATTGTGCATCGTGTTGTAATTGAGGCCTTAAAAGGGCAGTTGGGCAAGGACACTAGTTGCTGCCATTTCAGTAAGTGTTCCATTTAGGCCACAGTGTGTTGTTCGACAGTTGCCCTCACTGTTGGTACTGTGCCACAGTTCTCTTCACTCGGCAGCGGGCTGGTCTGTCTCAATCAA
Source organism: Magicicada septendecula (assembly GCA_034769895.1). Classification (NCBI taxonomy): domain Eukaryota; kingdom Metazoa; phylum Arthropoda; class Insecta; order Hemiptera; family Cicadidae; genus Magicicada; species Magicicada septendecula. The sequence goes on from CM068376.1 coordinate 264,560,796, forward strand.
CGAACATTGTTTCTTCTCTCTTCTCCAGTTCCTGCTGCTTCTTCTCCGGTCTTGCTTCCTTCTCGTTGCCCAACAGAATGAATTTTGTGCTGCCATCAGAGCTGTGGGATGTGTATGCAAGACGTCCCCTTGGTTTACAGTTTCTGAGCTACTGGAAGGAGCTCCTGCCTTGTAGCCCAGAACAGAATATTTTATTTAAAATTTAGGGGCCGTTACAATGGCATTCTCGTACTAAGCTGTTCTAGTACAGTATTTGCTAAGGCCGTTTCCAAGAATCACCTGGTCATGGACAGTACTTGCCAAGGCCAGCTATGAGGGGGTTTGTCTGGATCCTTGCCACTCAGACGTAAAATCTATGTGCAAGATGGCACATGGTGTCATCTAAGGAGCGGACACCGAGTCCACTTCTGAAAAGACGAGAAGGGTCTAGGAGCATATGGTTCGTTTCATGAATAACGACTAAATCTCCTATTTTGAGATTTTCTTGAGGTCTGATCCATTTCGACCGTTCTTGAAGTGTGTGGAGGTACTCCATTTGCCATCTTTTCCAGAGATGTTGTGTGAAGGCTTGAACCAATTTCCAGTGTTTTATGTGATTAAGTGGTGCATTAGTTAGTTGAGGTTTGATCAGGGCATTAAGAGGTCCTCCAGTTAGAAAATGTCCTGGTGTAAGAGGTTGAAGATCTGAAGGGTCATTCGAGAGAGGAGCTATCGGCCTCGAATTAAGGATAGCTTCAACACGCACAACTAAGGTGGTAAATTCTTCGTACGTTAAAATGTGTTCACCTATGACTCTGGTGAGATGATATTTTGCACCTTTAATGGCACGTTCCCAAAGTCCACCTTGGTGAGGTGCACGCGGAGGAATGAAATGGAATGTGATACTGTTGTGCGTAGCAAAATCTTGCATCTCTGGTTGCTTCATGAGATCTTGAAAACATCTTTTGAGCGAACAAGCAGCTCCTATGAAGTTAGTCCCACAATCAGAGTACAGGTCTGATACAAGACCTCTCCTAGAGATGAATCTCGTAAGGGCTGCAATGAAGACGTCTGTAGTTAAATCAGTAACCACTTCCAAGTGTACAGCTTTTGTTGCAAAACAGATGAACAGGCAGAGGTACACCTTTATAGGCTGTATCTATAACAATATTACTGTGCCCCAAGTTCCGGAGCGCCAATTTATAACAATATAATATGCCCGACGTTGTGTGCGTCAATTTATAACAATTTACTACTGTTATGCTATCTATTTAATGTCCCGCGTGTGGGAGCCAATTTAACTTTTTATTTTTATACTCTTTATCTCAGGGTAAAATATAAATAAATGCTCAAATTTTCTTATAAATTGTTCTTCGATTTATTACAATTAGCTATGATTGATTATCATACTTTATCATTGACACATGAACTATATAAATTCTAATCAATATATAAACATATTCATTTTCATAAATCTTATTTCATTACTCATATTCATAGCTCTAATAATTTAAATATTGTAATTCTTATTCAAAGACAAAACTTTTAATAATAATTTTCTTAAATTTAATATATTACGACATTGTTAATTATTGATCTGGATTCATTTAAAATCGGTGCTCATAGATAAATTCAATTTCCATAATTTTCTAATATTATTTAATTTTGTTCTAAATAAAATTTTATCTTAATCCTTTAATTAAATCTTATGAGTTCTTTAAGTGAACATACAGTGGACCTAATACTAATTATGGCATGAAAATTTTACTTGTGGTATGTATCCAAATCTGGTAGCGGTTCATATGGTGTGGTTGGCATGTTGATCGTCTGGCGTAACTGCGATATTTCCCTCCGGATTAGCAGATTGTAACGTGGTCTCCTTGGAGTCACACAAGACACTGCAACACCAAACTTCACTCACTCGAAATTAGTTCGCGTTAATTGTTATTATAGTTATCCGCTTCTACAGCCATTATTAATTATTATTTATTAACTGCGTTATGGTTTGAATTACTGTTGTTACGGGTTTAGTTCGTCTCGTAATGTTACTCGATGATAAAGTTATTGTTGCGTATTTGCACAACTAAATTACAGCGTTATTTGATTATCATTTGTGTTGTATTAATTCACTCGTACGTCACTAGTAAAATTACAGTTTTTCTCTTTACCGAAATTTGTTCTAGTACGAGCTTACTTTTCTAACCATCGTACCGAATTTCTCTAAGTCCAATAACTATGGAAATCTCGGTCGCGGACTTACACTCCCGTTTCCGTCAAAATTTTTAGTTAAACTCCTCGAGCGCGCCTTTCTCGCGTTCCTATATCGAATTCCATATTTCTCCCACTTACTTCTGATTTTTCTTACGCTGTTTTCTAATTGGTTCTACTTTACGACTCTTCAGATTTAGAGACCACCTATTTTTCCGAAAGAACTTCTCTGATAGGCCTTTGGATTCCCACCAGATTCCTTCCCTAGGTCACTACACTGAGGTCGTTGTCGCTGCTAGATACTGTAGCAATAATTCTTGCCTGTCACTTTTTTGGAGTAAACAAAACAACCCTTAACTTTCTCGTCAAGTATTGTTTTCGTGCACTTGGTTGTTCTAATGGCATCAACTGTTGTTACTTAAAGGCCTCACCAAACTTCCTTTGTATGTCCGTTTCTTTGTCTCTGTTTCCATCAACACTTCTTGCTTGTTTTCGGACATTACTCCGAGCTTTCTCTCTTCTCAGTAAGGTCGAAGTCCTGTCGCTGACCGTTTGAGTCTTTCAATAACATATACCCTTTTTTGTTTCGCTATATGCAGCTGGCGTGTATACGTATTCTGGTCTATTGTTAATACCTACAGCTGCTCTTCAAATGAGTTCGTTTACTTTTGTGCCCTTTTTTCTACGGATTTGAGGTAGTTGTCAAAGTTTAACGTTTCTTAGTATGGAGAGCGATGAACTCAGCCTATTTGCCGTGAGCGTGTTGGGGCTGATATATGATTTTATTGCCTGTCAGTCACCTCTGCGTTTCACACAACAATTCCCTGTTACGGCGCTTAAAGATACATCTCTACTCAAAATAAGAAATTTTCAAAATTTCTGATTTTGGCGTTATATCGTCCCCGAAATTTGTCGCTTTGGATGGATTTCATACATCTAAAAGAGATTCAAATTTCTGCGCCTTGTCATCGAGGTTTAACATGACGAAATGCATACATTTTATATTCCTAGTATTGGCTCATCATCCGTTGGACGTAGTGTAATGGATTTGCTACCTGTAGTGACCCACTGCGGGCTGTTTATTATGTAATGTAAACAGTACCCCAGGACCCTTTTCCAAGACACTTTAGCTTTCCGTTTTTAAATGAATCCGTTACATATATCTTTTAACTTTCTTTTCTTACAACCCTTACTTAACATATAATTATACTTACAAACTAATCTTTAGACATTAAATTTAAATTCGTCATTCAGCACCAATTTAAAACAACTCCTTACATATCCCTTACAGGACCTATAATATTTACAAAATTAATTTAGCAAGTTTTATTCAATTTCATCATTTATCATATCAATAAATTTTATATTTCTGTAAAATAATTTTTTAGAATTCTCTCTTTTCATTGTACAATTTTACACATGTTAATCATTATGTTAACCTTTAATTTAACTATTCATTTTTATATTCACATTGATTTACTCTATATTACCTTGCAGTATTTATAAAATATTAATTACTATCAAAATTTCTACTAATTCGCCAATTACATCTTGCTATTCTAATAATATTATAGATTTTAATGCCATAAATTAATCAAGTTTTCTACAATAATTCGCTATTAATGTCCTTTGATAGTCCATCTTTTACTTATTGTAACTTTTCAATCATTTCACTATTTAATTGAATTTTAAGAGTCTTGCATCACATATACATGTACATATCACTATTCTAATTTTATTGATTGTTCGCATTCAATTGTTACATTAAACACATATATTAAACAATCTTATTCTAACCATATTAATTGTCCTTACACTTGCATTCGTTTAACACATATATATATATTGTCTATGTACTTATGTTAACATAATTATCGCTAAAATTTTTAGTTCACATTTCGTTATCATGAAGATTATAAGTACTACTACACTTGTTAGTATTTTACTTCATAGTTTATACAATTATACAATTATCATTTTAGTTTAATTAATGTTAAAATTATTACAATTTATTTAATACTCTATTGCGTCTTACAATTGCTTTATAATTCATAACTTTTCACTGGCGTCAACTAAGAATCTGAATGATACTTTTTTAGTTGCCTAGTGTTGAATATTCCTCGTATAGAATCGTTATTCTGGTCGTCCTGTAATTGGTACGTAGCGCTTCCGATTTTTTTTACTATTGTGTACGGACCCTCATATATCGCACAGAATTTTCCTATTATATTCTGAGTAGCGTCCGATATATGATGCGCTCGTATCAGAACTCTTTCTCCCACATCAAATTCCGTAATTTTCTTTGATTTATTTATTCGGGCCGCTTGTCGCTCTCCCCTTTCCTTGATTCGTAATTGTAGTCTTTCTACATTTACTCCTTCATTGTTAATCACAATAGGGTCTACATACTGTTCCCAACGTCTGGTTGGTTTTTTCCCAAACTGAGCTTCGTATGGCGTAATCTTTATTGTCTCTTGGTATGTTTCATTCAGACACGACTTGATTGTTTTTATGTATTTTGCCCATTTAGTGTGTCTCTCTCTGACAAAAATACGGAACAGGTTTCCGAGCTGCCGGTTCCATCTTTCCGCAATATTAGTGCAAGGATTCCGAATCGCTGTGTATTTAGGTTTTATGTTTAGCTCTTTCAGACCCTGCATCCATTTTCGAGACGTGAATTGTGTGCCATTGTCTGTTAACACACTATCCGGTTTACCATGTATATTAATGTATTGTTGTAGTCGTTTCAATGTTATGTTTGTGGTGGCTCTACGTAAAGCATACAACTCCACGTATTTCGTAAAATTGTCCACTATAACTAATAGGTACTTCACTCCACCACTGGACATCGGTAGGGGTCCGTAATAGTCCATGCTTAAGAGCTCTCCCTTTCTTGTAGGCAGGATGGGTCTTGTTTCTCCAGAAATGAGTCGATTCCCACTGTCTTTACATCTCTGACACAGGTCACAACATCTGATCAGCTGGCTGACACTCTTGCACATTTCTTCGAATGTAAAGTGCTCCTTCAGAAGCTGCAGAGTCCTTTTTGTACCTGGATGGCCATATATCTGGTGGATCTCTTGTATCAATTCCTTCCGAATTTCCTTTGGGATGTATAACTTCCACTGCGTCTTCCATCTCCTATATAGTTTATTGTTTATTACTTTGAAATGTTGGTTTAATTTATGATGGTCTCCCTCCTTAACTCTGTTGATCAATTGTCCTAACTTCTTGTTTTCCATTTGTAGCAGGTGTATTTTTCTTAACTTTGTTGTTATGTCTTTGTTCATTTTTATTTCCATTGTGTGGATGTAGTATTCGTATTTCTCGTCGATGGGTTCGTTTATAGTATCACCTTCTGGGTATCTGCTTAAGAGGTCTGCAACAACATTGTCTTTATCCCTGCAGTGTAATATCTCAAAGTTATACTCTTGTATCGCAAGTATCCATCTTGCGATCCTGGTATTATTTAAATGGCATTTTTGGATAAACGTTAACGCTTTGTTATCGGTTAATATAGTAAGAGGTTGGCCTATTATATATATCCTGAATTTCTTTAAACATTGGACGATTGCTAACAGCTCCTTTTCAGTAGTAAAATAGTTTTTCTCCGCATTTTTGAATGTTCGGCTAGTGTACGCTATTACGGCGATCTCCCCTTCCTTGTCGATCTGGTATAGTTGACCTCCGTAAGCATAGTTGCTTGCGTCACACTGCAGATAGAAACGGCGTCCCTGTATAGGAAATTTTAATACCACAGATTCTATAAATAATTCTTTTACAATTTGGTATTGCTCCTCCATCGTTTTATCCCATTTAAACTTAATGCCTTTCTTTAGTAGATGCAATAAAGGTTGTGTGCACTCCGCGTACCTACTGGTGAACTTATTATAAAAGTTTGTTAAACCCAAGAAACCTTTTAATTGCTTTGGGTTTCGTGGAGATGGGAAATTTAAAATTGCTGAAACTTTATCCGGTGTCGGTTTGATTCCTTTTGTAGTTAGACAGTAACCCAAATATGGTATTTCCTTCCTGAAAAACTGGGATTTCTTTAAATTGACTGTGATATTAGCTTTCTTCAAGTTGTCCAACAAGCTATTTAAGTGTTCCATATGTTCTTCCTCACTTTGCGAGAAACACAAGATGTCATCTACGTATATAATCGTATGTTGCTTTACTTCCTCGGTCATCACATGGTCGAGTCCCCTGGCCAAGCCTGCTAGGCTGGTGCTCAATCCAAACGGCGTTACTTTAAATCTGTAGCTCTTACCTTCGTATAAGAAACCAGTGTGATCTCGACATTCCTCCTTGAGTGAAATCTGCCAGAAACTGTTTGTTAAGTCTATTGTGGACATAACTTTGATGTTGCTGCACCTTGCGAGGATCTCGTTGATCGGCGGAGATCCCTCATAATCCGGGATAGTGATACTATTCACCTTCCGGGCATCTAGGCATAATCGCACCCTCCCGTCCCTTTTAATTACAGTTACCAGAGGTTGTATGTACGGACTGTGGGCTCGTTCTATTATCCCAAATTCCAGCATCCTTTGAATTTAATCCTGAACTGCCCTCTGATACTTGATGGGGACGGCCCACCCTTTTTGCAGGTAAGGTGTGCTGTCGGTAACCCGGAAACTATGCTGGTATCCCGTTATTATCCCTGGCCTATCTGTAAAGATCTCCTTGTTTTTATCCAGCAACTGACCCAATTGATTTAACCTTGTCTGATCCATTCCTTCTAATTCTTCAAGTTTTCTGTAGATTTCAGTTTCAATGTCACACACATTTTCTTCTATGGTTAGTAACGGTACTTCATAAGGATGTTCTTCCGCATTTGTTACTACTTCCGGTCGTACCTGTATCCACCCTTCTGGTATGTTAATTACCCCCTTTGATTGCTGCAGGAAGTTCATACCAAGAATACAATTTCTCACTAAACCTGGTACTATTAAAAACACACAATCGACACTTAAATTACTACTTAATACTACTTCTAAAAATACTTGTTTTCTAATACTTTTTGACCTATTTCCCACGGCGCTAACTATCGTGGTGTTATTGACGCTGAGGGTTTCATGGTGTCCAATCTGTTTTTTATTGTTTTCATACCATTCTTCAGATATAGCGTTCACGGCACTACCTGTGTCAATGAGAGAAATTACCGGAACTTGATTTATTTTAATCGCTAGTTCAGGACTTTTTATTATCTTGACATCAATATTTTGCTCCGCCTCTTCCATTAAGTCTTCCTTGATGATTGGGAAGATTGTAGTTATATTTATCTTGTCTGTATTCGTTTTGTTTTTCTGTTTACACCTTAGGTTTATTTCATTTGAAGTTTGGAGTCATTATCTCGAACTTGAAGGTCGTTCATCCGGTTTTACAGCCGTTTGTCGTTCAATCGTGACACTGTTTATAGTGGTTTGTTTACCTCCTCCCCCGCTGGTCCTAGTTGTCGCTTCCTTTTGTTGGTAGTTTTCCCTCCAGCCAACACGTGGTTTACTGCTTTCATTGTTCGGCTGGTTAGACGGCGTGTCCCTTTTGTAATTTATGGCTGGTCGGTCACTTACTTTCTGTTCATTATTGCTTCCTCTTGTATTTATATTCATATATTCACGAAGGAGTGCTTCAAAACCATTTATAGTCGTTACTCCTCTCGTAACCACAGCAATTTGCAATTCTCTGTTATAATGCCTAGCTAATTTCGTGATCATATGTTTATCAGACATGATCGGGATTAACTGTCTGCTTCTTAAGACGCATCGCTCCATGTATTGAATCATGTTAAGCGATCCATTTGGTTTATAGCGCCCATATTCAAGTTGGTCGCGAACCTTCTCTTGTTGAGTCGCACTCCAATATTTGCTCATGAAGGCTTCTTCGAACTCCTTAAACGTCCTTACCTGCTCCCTCACGATTCTCCACCACAGAGCCGCTTCTCCGGTCAAGTGACGTCCGATCCACCGGGTATTCTCCTCACCATAATACGTTTCCTGAATTTCCCGTAACTCCTTCAAGAACTCCATTGGGAAATTATCCTCCCCGTCGAAAATGGCTTCCTTATTCACTATTGCTGTATTCATGGCTACAGCCGGTCTTTGTTCGATTTCCTCTACCCTACGTTGTACTCGTTGCTGATTCTCGCGAACCGTTGTTAGGTTGTTGGCGATCTCATCGAGTTTTCGCCCCTTTTCTGTAGAGACTTCGTTTATCTTCTCTTCCGTACTTCGGTTAGCTTCTTTTATGCTCCTTACTTGCTGTTCAATTCCGTCGATGTGCAGTTTATTTTGATGTTGATTGTTGATTATGGCTTCTTGCCATTCCTTCCGGTCACTCTCGCGAGTTTCTTTGTTTTCTTTCGCCTGTTTCTTTATTTCTCTGCTTAACTCCTTAATTCCGCTTTCGTTCTTCTTCTGTACTTCTTCTAACTTTTCTGACTGTCTTTGTAGTTCAGTACCCACCTGGTGGATTTGTCCTTGTAAATCTCCTCTCATTAACTCTATTTTTTCGTCTAATTTCTCGGCGAGTTGTTTACCTATTTTTTCATTCTGTTTTTTCGTTTCTTCAATCTTTTCGTCTATGTGCTTTCTTGTTTCTTCATGTAATTTTTTCGTTTCTTCTATCTGCCTTATTGTCTCTTCATGTAGTTTTCTTTGTTTTTCATCTCTCTTCCTTTCCGATTCTTCATTTGGCTTTTTCGATTCTTCAAATTGTTTTTCGATTCTTCAAATTGTTGTTTCATCAATGCCATTAACATTTGAAAATTTGCTTCAGATGACTGCGACTGTGATTGCGGTCCCCGGGCGCCATTCTCTTCACTCGTTGCAGAGCTCTCTTCATTCATCACATTTCTATCCTCAGACTGCTCCATCCCCATCTGATTGTTAATTTCGAATACCTCGGAATTTTCTTTCCCTGTCGCCATTTTTGCCTTTCGTCGGGTTATCATTCAGATACTTATCGACAACTAACAATAATAACGTGCTTATTCTACAGTATTAACATTTACTTATTTAACTTAGTGTATCTCTAACCACTGTCTGTCACTGCCCTAGCCTAATTTCTTTAATTAAGCCGTGCGGTGCAGCGCCAATTTTATAACAATATTACTGTGCCCCAAGTTCCGGAGCGCCAATTTATAACAATATAATATGCCCGACGTTGTGTGCGTCAATTTATAACAATTTACTACTGTTATGCTATCTATTTAATGTCCCGCGTGTGGGAGCCAATTTAACTTTTTATTTTTATGCTCTTTATCTCAGGGTAAAATATAAATAAATGCTCAAATTTTCTTATAAATTGTTCTTCGATTTATTACAATTAGCTATGATTGATTATCATACTTTATCATTGACACATGAACTATATAAATTCTAATCAATATATAAACATATTCATTTTCATAAATCTTATTTCATTACTCATATTCATAGCTCTAATAATTTAAATATTGTAATTCTTATTCAAAGACAAAACTTTTAATAATAATTTTCTTAAATTTAATATATTACGACATTGTTAATTATTGATCTGCATTCATTTAAAATCGGTGCTCATAGATAAATTCAATTTCCATAATTTCCTAATATTATTTAATTTTGTTCTAAATAAAATTTTATCTTAATCCTTTAATTAAATCTTATGAGTTCTTTAAGTGAACATACAGTGGACCTAATACTAATTATGGCATGAAAATTTTACTTGTGGTATGTATCCAAATCTGGTAGCGGTTCATATGGTGTGGTTGGCATGTTGATCGTCTGGCGTAACTGCGATATTTCCCTCCGGATTAGCAGATTGTAACGTGGTCTCCTTGGAGTCACACAAGACACTGCAACACCAAACTTCACTCACTCGAAATTAGTTCGCGTTAATTGTTATTATAGTTATCCGCTTCTACAGCCATTATTAATTATTATTTATTAACTGCGTTATGGTTTGAATTACTGTTGTTACGGGTTTAGTTCGTCTCGTAATGTTACTCGATGATAAAGTTATTGTTGCGTATTTGCACAACTAAATTACAGCGTTATTTGATTATCATTTGTGTTGTATTAATTCACTCGTACGTCACTAGTAAAATTACAGTTTTTCTCTTTACCGAAATTTGTTCTAGTACGAGCTTACTTTTCTAACCATCGTACCGAATTTCTCTAAGTCCAATAACTATGGAAATCTCGGTCGCGGACTTACACTCCCGTTTCCGTCAAAATTTTTAGTTAAACTCCTCGAGCGCGCCTTTCTCGCGTTCCTATATCGAATTCCATATTTCTCCCACTTACTTCTGATTTTTCTTACGCTGTTTTCTAATTGGTTCTACTTTACGACTCTTCAGATTTAGAGACCACCTATTTTTCCGAAAGAACTTCTCTGATAGGCCTTTGGATTCCCACCAGATTCCTTCCCTAGGTCACTACACTGAGGTCGTTGTCGCTGCTAGATACTGTAGCAATAATTCTTGCCTGTCACTTTTTTGGAGTAAACAAAACAACCCTTAACTTTCTCGTCAAGTATTGTTTTCGTGCACTTGGTTGTTCTAATGGCATCAACTATTGTTACTTAAAGGCCTCACCAAACTTCCTTTGTATGTCCATTTCTTTGTCTCTGTTTCCATCAACACTTCTTGCTTGTTTTCGGACATTACTCCGAGCTTTCTCTCTTCTCAGTAAGGTCGAAGTCCTGTCGCTGACCGTTTGAGTCTTTCAATAACATATACCCTTTTTTGTTTCGCTATATGCAGCTGGCGTGTATACGTATTCTGGTCTATTGTTAATACCTACAGCTGCTCTTCAAATGAGTTCGTTTACTTTTGTGCCCTTTTTTCTACGGATTTGAGGTAGTTGTCAAAGTTTAACGTTTCTTAGTATGGAGAGCGATGAACTCAGCCTATTTGCCGTGAGCGTGTTGGGGCTGATATATGATTTTATTGCCTGTCAGTCACCTCTGCGTTTCACACAACAATTCCCTGTTACGGCGCTTAAAGATACATCTCTACTCAAAATAAGAAATTTTCAAAATTTCTGATTTTGGCGTTATAGTATCCTGCGAAGTGTAAAAGACTTGACCGTGTAAGGGCCAGCATAATCAACTCCAGAAGCATTGAAACAATGAGTAGGGGTAACATGACCGGTTGGTAGATCACCCATGAGCGGAGACGTGTTTGTTGATTTTGTACGAAAACATCGTATGCATTTAAATATTCTTGAGCGTGTAACACTGCGGGCGGAGAGGATCCAAAAGCGTTGAGGTAGTGTTGCTTGGAGGAACTGGGGACCAGCGTGCAGGTACATGCCATGATAGTAATCGATGAGTAAATGAATAGCGACATGATTTTTTGGCAGAAGAACAGGATGTTTGGCATTGGTAAGCGTTAAGTAATTGGATGTGTTTGCGTTAAGTAAGCACAGAGTTCTTCAGTCGACCTCCGACACAGACTATTCCTGCATCATCAATAAAGGGTGCTAGACGTTGGATGCGGTTTGAGCATGTCATTTTCTTGGAGAGTAGATCTATATCTTCTGCAAAGTGAAGTCTCTGAATGAGCCAGCAAATGCGGTTACAGGCGTTATTTAATTCAGTTACTGTAAATGATCCACTTATGGTGGTTTTAAATTTCAAACGGGTTATAAAGCGAAGGACATAAGCCATTACATGAAGAAGAGTCTTCCAAGAAGAAAACTTTGTAAGAAATCCAAATGTTGGGACTTCTTTTGTGGTCATCATAAGATTAAGCACATTTGGTTTCATTTCGGAATAGACTCCTCCGAAATTGGATGAAGGCTAGATTGTGGCCAGGTCTGCGTTGATTTAGCGAGCCATGGTGGTCCTAGCCACCACTGGCTATGTTTCATCAGAACCGTGGGTGTCAAGCCTCGAGAAGCACAATCAGCAGGATTGTCAACCGTTGAAACATATTTCCAGACGTGCGGTGAAACTAAGTCTTGTATTTGTGCCACACGATTAGCAACATACACCTTGAGACGAAAAGATAGAGTGCGTATCCAAGATAGAACTACTGTAGAGTCGCACCATGCTGAAATGTTGTCAATCTTGTGATGTTGTGAGAGCTGTTCTGTACAGTAATGTAGCAATTTGGCTAACATGTGTGCACCACAAAGTTCCAAGCGGGGAATAGTCACATGCTTCAGTGGAGCTACTCTTGATTTTGCGATGAGCAGTCGTATGTTGACATCTCCTTCTGCGTCTTCTGTGCACAGGAAGACACAAGCTGCATATCCGGATTCACTTCCATCTGAAAATCCATGAAGCTGGATATTGACTGCAGTTGCTAAGGATATGAAACGTGGTATCCTTAGCTTTTCTATTTCTGGAAGTTCTTTCACGAATCGTGACCACTTCTCGGAAATATGATCAGGTAATGGAGAATCCCAATCTAAGCCTAAGGTCCATACATGCTGCATTAAGACTTTAGACCAAAAAACTATTGGGGATATCCAACCACAAGGGTCATAGATCTGAGCAATTGATGAAAGTAAAGTTCTTTTTGTGTAATTACTTGAAGGTGTGTGCATCAAATATGAAAAGACATCAATATCTGGGATCCATTTTAGCCCTAATACACTTGAAAATGGCTGTTCTGACGTGCGTAACATGAGGGGTGTCTCATGATTATCTTGCATGACATTTTCTAAGAGTTTAGGATGGTTTGAAGACCACTTGCTCAGTTCGAATCCACCCTTTTTCAAAAGTAAAACAACATCTTCTTGAAGGTGGAGAGCTTCTTCCAGAGAATTGCTCCCTAATAGAGCATCATCAACATATATTTGCTGTTGGAGTGCTTCAGCAGCAAGTGGATGATTTTTTCCTTCATCCATAATGAGCTGTTGTACTACTCTATTAGCAAGGTAAGGCGAGGACGTCATACCATAAGTGACAGTAGTCAATTGGTAGACCTTTAGCAGGACTGAAGTGTCTTCTCTCCAGTATATTAACTGAAAGATCTGATCATCTTTATGGATGGATAACTGCCTAAACATTTGTTTGATATCACAAGAGAAAACAAATTTATGTTGACGAAAGCGAAGAATTATATCAGTAATGTCATTGTGCAACTTTGGACCCTGATGTAGAATGTGGTTCAGTGAGACACCTGAAGAAGATGGTGCTGATGCATTGAAAACAACACGGATTTTCCTATCTTTAAAAACGCCATGATGTGGAAAAAAGTAATGCGGCTTGTTCAGAGACGGCACAGATGTGCACAGTTTCATGTGCCCACATGCTAAGTAGTCATTCATAAAATTGACATACTTCTGTTTAAACTCAGGTTGAGATTCAAATTTGCGTTCAAGTGTATTAAACAGGCGTTTTGCCAAAGTTGTAGAGTCGCCTAGTTGAGCAGGGTTTCCGCTGAAAGGCAAGTGACAAACATATCTGCTGGAGGCATCTCTCTTATGAGTAGAGACGAAGTGAGCTTCACATTTTTCATCTTGTGGAGCGAGTTTTGTAGTGTGAGGTGGTTCCTCTATGGACCAAAAACGTTGCAATGTTGCGTGCAGATCACGATCATTCGTCGATAAAAGAGTCACTAAGCCTGAGTAAGGCTTAGACTTAAGTGAAACAGGTGTCAGACCAAGCACAACATAGCCAAAGATTGTATTGACAGCGTATGGCATATTCTTGCAGAGATTGATAAAGGTACTAATAAGAGTCAATGCAAATACATCTGCTCCAATCAGAAGGTCAACTGGACCCGGAACATCAAAAGTGGGATCCGCTAGCATATAACCTTTGAGTCGCTCTTTAATTTCTGGTGGGAGCTGAACACGAGGCAGATTGCATGATATTTTATTAAGAATCATGACTGGGTGAGATTTTGCTAAAATATTCCCACTGAGCGAAGACAATGACACAAAGGTAAGTCCCTTTGTTTTCACTGGGGCGGTAGAGATGCCACTAAGTTCTGGAACATCTGTTTGAGAGCGGTACAAACACAAAGTCTTTGCACAACTTTCTGAAATAATTGTTGTTTGGGATGCACTATCAAGCACAGCTCGTACAACTGCTGCATTTCCATTGGCAGATGTGATATGCACCAAAGCGGTTGCGAGTAACACAGTGTTATTCTGATTGCAAGAAACACCTATCAAGGTAGTATCCTGGTGACACTCTGCAGAGTGGTTTTGCTTATGCATCGTCGTTTCAACAGAAGGGCACAAGGTAGGTCTATTTGACTGAGTCAATTTTTGTTGCGGTTGTGCGGAGCGGTTCTGATCAAAAAAATGTAGTAGGCTATGGTGACGCCTATGACATACATTGCATGTGTGGAACGACTTACAGGTGACTAACTTATGTGATCCAAAACAATTTTGACACAAGTTCTTATTTTTAACAAAAGCTTGTCTGTCTTGTACAGTAAGTGCGGAAAAATCTGCACATCTATATATGTTGTGTGAATTTGATGAACAGAAGATACAATGCTGAGTGTGAGTAGTGACCATTGCTATTTTGTGCGGTTTAAACTGGTTTGTATTCATTTTAAAACCACGGATTTTTTGAGAGGTTTGAAGAGAAGGTTCATTTTTTGAGATGATATTAGTTAAACCCGCTGCCTCTTTGCAAGAACATTCATTTTCTAAGAATGTAATTACTTCTGTAATGGTAGGAACATTTTGTAAATTATCTCGAGAACGTTCAAGTTTGGTCCTGAATTCCGTGTCAAATCTACGCAAAATATATGAGGTCAACAACAAATTTTCACTAGCAATATCATGTCCTAATGCTTTGAGCGCTTGATAATTTTCATTGTAGGTCGACACAAAATTCCTCATTTGTTTAACTGAAGGATTGTGCAATTGTGGTAAATCAAACATATTGTTTACGTGAAGTGTTATCAACAATCTAGAATTTTGATATCTTTTTAGCAAAGTTTGCCAGGCTATGCCATAGTTTGTATTAGTGACAGGCAACGATTTAATTAAATTTAGCGGCTCATCAGTCACACAAGAAAGCAAGTATGTAAATTTCTCCACATTAGAAATGGTTTCATTTTTGTGCACTGCATTTTCAAACAGACTGTGAAAGGCTACCCATTTCTCAGGTTGTCCAGAAAATGTTCCCAAGTTTAAGTGAGGTAAATTTACGGTGGGAGTAGGTGCAACTAGTTGTGATGCACCAGTGTGAGACTGATCCAAGGTTTCCTGCGGTAGCGATGGTAGAAAAGGAGCACACGAACTTTGTATACCGGTAGCTATATTTAAGTCTGATATGTAATCTTGAAATCTGTTCATTATCCAGATCTTCTGGTAAAGGTGTTGTACTAAATAGTTTATTTATAAGCCTTTCAAATTCAGCATATTTATTTTCTGCAGTGGAACTAAGCAAACTAACTTTTCGTGTTTGCTGTTCAGTTAAATTACCTATACCAATAACCTCAAAAGTAACAATTTGCTTGTTAATATTATGAAGCCTACTCTCAATCAGTTCACTTTGCTTCACAAAAGAAGAAAATCTCATTTTGGTAATTTATTAATACACTCGGTTTAAAAACAGATTCAGATGTAAATAACAAAAGAGTTCTAAGTAAAAGTTGTAATTCACAATGTTCTTCCAGTATTCAGTAATTTCCAGTCCAAATAATTTTAATTTATTTTTTTTATTTATTTTTTTATCACTCTAAAATACCAATAGCGTAGATGACAGTAATAATGGTAATATGGTAATAAAGGAATATGGCTACTGTATTTTATAGAAACTAATACAGAGGTCGGTTTTGAAGAAACACTACACTTTAGAACTATGCTTGCTAGATAAAACATGAAATAACACACGCTGCACAATGAATCAATAAAACTATGCTTGCGTGAAAAAAAAACATGAAAAAATCATAACAAAATGAAAAGAGCACTGAGTATTGGCAATACTTATAATTTTTTTTTTTTTTAATATTTAAGCGTTACCATAATTCAATAAACGTAATAATAAAGAGCGTAATAATTAATAAAAATCTTGCTTTCCAACGTGCTGGATTCTGATTGAAAGATGCTATCCGGCCCGGAGGACCAAAAATGTGGGTTCTTTTTTATTAGCAGTGGACTGTATATTGTAAAACTAAAATAGTTAAAAGGATTTATTCTCATGTAATCAACAATGCATAAATATTAAGCGTTCACTGACCTTGTCCTTGTGTGTTGTAAATGTCCCGTTGTAAGCAACACTTTGGTGATTTTCTAGGCAGTCCTAAACTTAACAATAATATTCCAATAAACGTTAAACACATAAAATAAACACATGAGATAAGCAGAGTTTTATATTATAATAAGCGGAGTAAACTAACAATAGCGGTGAATAGTCTTTCTATTCTTGCAGTATGCGTGTATAAACCAAAAAGAACTGAACTGCAGGATATGCCTTACACTACAGGAAAGAAAACGCTCTAATTATGACTGTTGATTACTAGGTGAATTGTACTTTGAAACAGTTAATGGGAGTGCACTCTATTAGAGATAATGAAGTAGAGATAGGGTGAGTTTTATTATTGTTATGAAAACAAAATATCTGACAAATGTCATTTCATACACTCTAGTATGCCTTGACCCATCGGTTGCAACAACTCGTTACTTTGCCAGAAGGAAGACCAGTTTAAAACGACTGTTTCTTCTTTCCAACAGATCCACTAAAGGATGGGTTGGTGCATTACCAACAAGAAACAACATGTTTCAATTTTTCCCACTTCTTTTGATATTTTTTTTACATCCGGAATAAACAATTTCTCGAACCATTCTGAAAACAACACTGCCGTCATCCACACTTTTGGTAGATTTTTGTATACGATCCGGAGCTTTTTGATGTTTTTGAAAGCTCTAGGATGTTTTTTATTTTCCTATTAAAAGCAATGGGAGTCAATGACTGCCCGTTGAATTGGCACAAGTAAGCATTGTCACACGTTCTTTACTAATTTTGTGACGAGGAGCACTAGCTTCTTTCTTTGAAGCCCAAGTATTACGGGGCAATGTTTTCCAATTAAGTCCCATTTCATCGGCATTGTACACGAATTCAGGATTGTAATTTTTAGTTATGGTTTTAAATTCTCCAATGAACTTATCAGCTGCATTGTTATCTGCAGAAAGTTTGTCTGCACTCAAATCTAACTTCTGAATACCATACCTAGCCTTAAAATTAAGTAGCCAACTGTTACTCGCTTTAAATTTGGATAAACACCCATCTTTTCAGCAAACATATTTGATTTTTCACAAATACAGGGGCCAGAGAGAGGATTTCCAAGTGGCCATTGCTGCAAAAACCATTTGAAAACTCCATCTTCTAGGTTTTTATTTTCAGCATTCTCATCACTTTTCTGGATGACATTCCGTCTTCACTTTCCAAATTAGAAACAAATTTCAAAATCGAAGTGTTTCTTGTTATATCAGAAATAGTGGCTGCACCTACATTATAAGTTTCTCCCAATTGTTTGCTAGACACTCCTTTTTTAATTAGTCAATTGTTTTCACTTTGTCCATCATCAACAATATGACATGTTTCCTTTTACAAGAGATTTTTTAAGTACACACTGAAAACAACTTGGCAAAATACTGTTCTGTATAAACAGAGCGCACAAGATATACCACAGAATAGACAGCAAGACAATGATCAACTGTAAATACGAGAGAGGTGAGTGACCTGGCGGGGGATGGGTGCATCCTTGACATAAGAATGCGAGCAGTAGGTAAGAAAGGATTGTACTGATAAGTACGTAAACTATGATGCATAGCTTACTCTGTGTTATATGCATTTCATTTACTTATGGTATCTTTTATTAGTACGGCAACTACAATTTGATAAACATTTTTTTAGAAATTGCTTTTTTTTAATTTCTTAATATCGATTTGGGTAATTGGTGATTCAGATGAATGGATTTCCACTATACCTATGGTATACAAAATGTTATTGTTTAGTCTGAGCTCAGCTCCTGCGGTAAGCGGACTGTATGTTGTCAGCAGTGATGTGTTAAAGTAATCTTTCCCAACAATAAGAGATATGTTCAGGACATAAGTTCAGTTTCCAAATACAGCTACTGGGGTGTTATGAATGCACATACCTGTTGAGTTCTTTTAAACATTAGCTTGCTGCAGGCTCCATTATGAGAGGATCGGGTTGTGACTGTACTTATTTTGTGTGTATGTTTGGAATATTATTATTATTAAAATTATTACAGAGTGCCATCCAGACAGAACACATGTCGTTTTTAGTTTCAGTGTTGTGTACACTCACAACAATGCTCAGCTGTTGTTACTTGAAACCAAGAAACACAACAAACCTTGAAACTCTCCACACAGTTTGGCTGGGAACAAATGGATCATTCCCCCTACAGCCTAGACTTAGTGCCAAGTGACTTCCATCTGTTCCTGTATTTGAAAACATCCTTTCCCACACAATGGTGATGACACCAAATAAGCTGTACAAGATTGGGTGTGTCTGCAGAGATTCATTTTACATGAGAAAGTACACATACAGTAACACCCACTATGATGAATGATTTAACGTTTTGTACGGGTCGTTTTACGAGCCGGCGATTAAATACGCAAATAAACCTAATACGGTATATTTTTTCCTATTATAGAAATTATAATAAATAACGCCAATTAGTTTAGGGGATACTGCGTTTAACGTTTAGCGAAACGACGAAATACAGTTCGCCGAGGGCATGCCAGCGCATTCTGGTGAACGCCGTGTACCGGGTTGTCGTACTGCGTTGTAACTAAATTCGGCTTTTGTCTCGTTCCGCCATCCTAAAGGTTAACATCAAGTAAAACCTCTTCGACAGTGCGAAGTTTTTGTATGGAATTCTATCTTCTACTATGAGTAGATAAACACTCACAAAACTGCGGTAAGTTACATTAATATATATATTATGAGTTTTGTAAATAAAAAATTAATACAGCAAGTGTGAAAGATAGTAAATAATTTTGCAACCTCGTGGCGAGGATTTCAAAAGCAGTCCGTGTCCTATATATGTAGTTAAAGTATTCAAAATACCAAGTTAAGCAATTAAGAGACAATAATTGTCGTTATCAATGTAATGGCGTAGAATTCTGCTATTTTGGCGGATGTGATAGTTTTTTTTAATATAATTACACGTGCTAAGTGCCGACATAGACAGGTTACAGTGTGTCCAACTTTGCCCACATGAGCATAATCATGCTTAAGAATATTATGTTGGTTTTGGAGGTGTCTTAAAATTTTTTTACTAAAACAAATCAAGTATAAGTAAAAGGGTTACGAGTTGGCCAGTTTAAATTGTGATATACGATTATACCCACTGTACGTGACGCCTTATAGAGGGAGAGAAAGTGTTGGGACCTGTCCTAATTATATGTGTATGTGCAGGGCCCCTGGTCTAAGACGTGGACGTTGCCTCAGGATGACCATCTCCACCTGAACGTATAATAAAGGGCTTTCGACTTCGCCTGTCGTACAGGACAACAGCATGACCTAACCAACACTCACCCTGGACTTGGTAACCTCAACTTCACCAGGTGACCTCAAACCATTATTATAATTAATTAAATCTACATAGACACCCGGATCTGTGCTGTTAACAACTTATAGCTTTTGTGGAGCATGAGTGAATAATTGTCAAATTTGATCATCTTCAAAACGTTTTAATCAGGCCTCACTTTAACTAGACAGAATTGTGCGCGGATTTCTTTGATAATGTAATAACTTGGTATTCAGTGTAAGCCCGGGGGCTGGCAGGTATCCCAGGCCTGTCACATTAATTCAATCAGTAGTTTCTTTCTAGTTTCCAGTAAAAGGGTTTTTTTTTAGTATTTGGGGTCTGGCATTTCCATGTATGTAAGGGGGGAAGTTCCGTTTGTGACAGGATGAAACCTCACCGGCTGGTAGAGTTTAGTTGTAATTTCTGTCAATTTATTTCACAAATTTAAATTACAATTTTGGGGTTTATGTAAGGGTTATAATTGTCTAAATCAGTAACTGTCCGGCCCCTGCTTAATCCTGTATAGGCAGCCTTGTATGCAGACACAGGCATGCTCCAGGCTGAGGAACATGTTGGTTCCCGGGCCAATCCAGTTTTCTTAAATATTACATAACTGATCAGGACATTTTATTATTGTAAATTTTTTTAACGCTATTGTTAAATTATTAATCATTATTAAAATTATAAATCATTATCTCAGCCAATTCACAATTACAGTTCCGGCCGAAGGAAAGATGGTGGCTCACCGTCTTTCCCATGTATCATCCTCAATCAAATTTTCAGACTCGTTGTTTCTCATCTTACCAAATTTAAGACTTCTTTAATGTTACATCTGGCATTTTGGGCAGTCCAGATTCGTGGGAGAACTAGTGACACTTTTATACTTTCGTATGTCTGCACGGAAATGTCAATAAAAATAAAAGGTGGGTATATAGGCGAGTGCCTCTGTTTTTTTTTAAACTTATAAGCGTGTTGGGTATCGACATAGCGAGACTTAGAACGTGGATGTGACGGAGATATCTATTTATACTTTTGTTATTTATGTTGTGTCATTTTTGTGGGGTATGTACGGGGAAGATTATTTACACCAAAAATAATTACATTATAAAAGGAAAACAATTGTTTTATAGATATATATATTTATACTTTGTGATTTATGTTTGTGTCACTTTTTGTGGGGTATGCACGGGGAAAATTTATACACTAAATTGAAATTCTAAAAAACAAGGAAACCGATTGATACACGATATGTAACACAATACAAGACTCAATAAATGTTATTGTTAAGTATAACAGAGAGTTTAATTGCAAGTCCCATCCCACTGGACCCAGCGCCTTTTTAGCTTCTCTAGGCTTATGCCTAGTTTTAAATAACTAGTGGCCCCTCTTCAAAAAAAAAAAAAAAAAATTTTTTTTTTTTTAAACAATTTTTTTTTATAAGGCATAAACAATACAAAGAGGGGTTACAGTTTGTAGAAATTATCTTTAAAAAAGTACTTTAATATCGGCTATATAATCATTTACAAATTATCTCTCTTTTACAACTGACTAACAGTTCTTACTTTCCTTGCACTAATCTATTTAGGAATTAATAATATAAATAAACATACAAAATGTAACAAGCATATTACAAAATAAATTTATTAACAACAGACCTACACAATCAAACTAAGTACACTTTTTGATTATACAAATATAGTACAGCCAAATACAAAATGCATACAGCACATGATTTTTAGCTTCATTTTATAAATTATTTTATTTGCTTTACAAACAATTAGTTAACTAAACTGCAGTGCTCAAATATATAAAAAAATATGTGTAAATACTGAGTACTTATATACATCAAAAATTAATTTCAACACATATTATAAATATTAACATGAATATAACAAAATTAATAAACAATACAGTTTGTGTAACCTGATGAAACATAAATCACAAGGTTTTAATTAATAAAGCTGGTAAAACGGCTGGGCCTCTTAGCTTTGAACGTGAATGTACAATGTAAATAATCCTAGTGACCATAGTTTATGATACCTATTGATAATTTAGTTATGTATGGAAGGAAGAAAATCATAAACACAAACTGACTTCTAAGAACATACATAACGTCTAGATGAATATAACTTAATTGTAGTTTAATAATTATCTAAGATGATTCTCGTTTTAAAAAAAATCCTGTGTGTACAATACCTTCCAGCTGTGAGTACAGAAATTTACTCAGTCATGGAGGCTAAATACATATGCACAGTTGTCAATTCACCCGTCTCCAGCATCTGAGCCACCAAGCCTGACCAAAATTCCTATGCTTACATTCACCTTTAATTTACAGGTCACAGTCACTGACAATTACTGTTATTATTGCCTCAACTTATTTTTTTGTCCAAAACATCACTACCCTCCAATTAAAATTTGTAAGTTGTCTAGAATGATCCCACTAAAAATCTAGAAATGCCTATAATTTTCATTGTTATGTAACTTCACAGCACAATTTTTATTTTAAAAAGTCCATTGTGAAAATATGTTAATTTTTCATATTGCAAACAGATACCGAAATAAGTAGTATCTGTTTAGTGGTTGTAACAAACCCTCATTCAATGGAGGCCAATGAATTCAATCTAAAGTAGAATACACTGTACTACCAAAAAAATACATTTTTATTATCATGTATTAAATCAACTTAAAATAATAGTGCACTTTGTATTACAGTCCTGTTTTCAGGTAGAAATATGTTTGTAGCATTAATGTGTACAAGGAAAAATAACGCTACACATTGAAGTGAAGTTAATTGGGTTAGTTAAGTGGTTTGATTACAGGGAAATTAACACACACACACACACACACACACACACACACACACACACACACACACACACACACACACACACACACACACACACACACACACACCAGCCAGTAGTGGTTATCTTTACAAAATCAGTTATATTATTATTATTTTTTGTGAAATATGCGAACATGTATACCAGTATCTATTAAAACATCTGATGGTTTAGTGATGATGCGGTGATTGATATAATGTAAGCAAGACCAACTGAAAGGTGATTGCAGAGTCAAACTATGACAAAAACTATTCAGTGCTGACATTTACTCCACACCACAATTTCCTCATTAAGTTTTGCATCCTTTCTTTAAAATGTCTTCGTTCCTCCATGCTTTTGTGACTTATAACACTCTGAAAAGAGTTTATGTTAATGTTTTTAAATACTTTCTGATAAATATTAGTATAAACTCGTTCACTACTATATATAATACAGTGGCAATTCCTTACAAGTACACTGAAGTTTAAAAGCATTGGTTTCATCAGTGTTGTACAACATCAGCATATTATTTATTGTGTTCTTCTGCCACAGTATGATATGAAATCTTCTCCCATTATTGCATACTGATGACACTAACCATTGCTCAAACCATGCAGTACTGACAGAGAATGAAACATCTCCATTCAGTAATTTATTTATGTAAACTGCCTTTAACTGAGTAAAAGAGAAAAACGCCAACTTTTCCAACTTCATGGAACAAACCCACAAACTTTGTGGGTTTAAACCACAAGAAATACTTCATCGGCCTTATCATACTGTGCATTTTCAAGGGTGTCCGTCAATAATACTGAGCACAACTGCTCATGTTTTTTCTTCCAGTCAGTGTTTGTAACCTTTTCATAACTGAATTAAAGAATTAATTTTTGTCGCCTTTTCTCCCTTATCTAAACCTTTTAATCTTTTTCTTTTAGGGTGCATAATGTATACTTTTGGTTCTTGGTATTTTAAACCGCTTAACACGTCTGGACAATGACAGTCCTGTCTGGGGCTGCAGCAAAGGCAAAATAGTTTCTCATTCAACTCACTGACACACACAATTAATGTTTTATAACAGCTATCTTCAAATTTTCAGCTCAATGCTGCATTCGAGAGTAATTTAGGATAATCTGAAAATTTGGCCTAACACGTCTAATTTTCAATTAGTTTGGTTTAAATACGACCCCACTGTATTTTGTACCTGTGGCAAATGTTTCCAACTATACATCATATTATGTTACTTTTGGATTACACTTCTGTAACATTAAAACATTTAATAATCAAATTTGGTCACTAATCTGTAGATTATTTATTAAATAAAATATATCTGCTATGATTCTATATATGTGGCCAAATTATGTGCTAATGGAGTTCATACATACCAGTATTATAATAATAATAATATAGTAATGTGTTATAATAACACATTAGCACAAGTCACAGATACTTATATTTCTTGATTCAGGTTTGAATTCCATTACATGTTGATTTCAATGACACTGCAGTTCACTTGTAATGATAAGTCTAAATACACTACAATTATATAACAATAAAAAACATGGATGCTCCATATAAACATGTAAGGTCTTTACAACTTCACTTGAAATTCTATCAGAGGAATCAAGGAGACAGCAATTAACTAAGTACAGGCACCTCCAGATATTGACGAAAGGCCAAAAACATTGTTTGAATAAGATCCAGTACCACTGATACTATATGATACTCTAAAATAATAAGGAAGTCTAATATATTGTATATTAATACTATATAGCAGTGGTTCCCAAAGTGGGGTCCGTGACAGTGTTTCCGGGGGTCTGCAGACACTTTTAAGAAAAAATAGAATATGCCGTAATTTTCTTCAAATTTTTATAGTCTAAAATCTAAATTTTAGAATCTCAAAACAATTAGTAGAATATTCCAGTATTTTTTCTTCAAACTAATTGTAATTGTAAAAGTAATTTCAAACTAATGGCTTTAATGCTTTTAAATCATGTCATTAGCAGATCTGATTGTCAGCCGAACTGACTATATCGCCGCATCAACGCAGAACTGATCACGCTGTTTTAGTCCGCATATAAGCACTGTATCTCACGTATGAACACTGTATCTAAAAAAAAAACCTCCGCTCAACAGTCCGTTAAGGACCAAAGCGTACCGCACGGCTTTTGTTTTAGTGTGACGGTGTATGGCTAGTACTTCGCGCCACCAGCCGCTAGTTGCGGTATTCACAGCCAGGAGGCGGCACTGTTATCTCAGCGCCTACTCAGTTTGCCTCACGACGCTGAGTGCACGCCGTACGGAACCTCTGCCGGGAATTGAACCCGGGACCACGAGCGCAGCAATCGCCCACGTTAGTCACTAGACCACCTGGAGGCTCGAACACTGTATCTAAGCACAACGTTTTCTGTGTACCTGGTTTCACGCCTAAGTAGCTGGATTTCGACACGTGTGGCTGGAAATATAGAGCCAAGGTTGGGAAAGTTAAGAAATAAACTTGACGTCATGAGTGACTTAATATTGAAATTATCAGACATTAAACCTATATTAAACAGAGCTAATTGTTGAAAAGCAGCTTCATTGTTCACATTAAACTATCTCTGATATCATTAATATTATAATTTTGCAAGTTAAGAGAATTTTGATTTTAATTAAAATATAAGAGTTTGTATCATATTTACTCTTTATTTTATTTCATGACTCAGATGGGCTCCATAAAATTTTTCTTTTTTCTTTTTGGTGGGTCCGCGGACTGAAAAGTTTGGGAACCACTGCTATATAGTATATAAATAAGGTTCCCAATATTTTATATAGGCTCTTAAGTCATTATGTTTACACACAAATGGTTTACTGCTATGTTTCGGTATAGAATCTCTGTATACCAAGGCCCCTATAGAACTGAAGAATACGCTGGGTTATCATTTAACATAGATCACATAGGATTATCTGAAGTCAATGTATTTATATAAAAGGCAGGTTTATGAATGGATAGACAGAGCAGCAATGGTAGTAGCAGCAAACCTATACACGGATTACTTTGAGAAAATCATTTTGGACATTACACAAGCCAAGTAAACATTACGATGCAACTTTACATGCAGATGACATGTGGAGTCAGGGTGTTTTAATTATTTTAAATATACATACAAGATCATTACCTTTGCCATAGAAATATGGTAGCAACTTGCGTTCATTGCCATACTGTTGTACAAAGAATAGTTAGGCAGCCAGTTCAAACACTAGGACATGTCACTTATGGAAGTTATGCAGCAATGAGTAACAGAAAGAAATTATTTGTTACCTTCAAGACACTGCTATTAACTCAACTCCTAGCAGGTATATAAAGTTCTGTCTGTGTAGTCTGATGTGGGGAGAAACAGAAGAGAAAAGGGAATACAAGAATGCATGAACAACACGAGTGGGCCTTATAGTTCCATTATGTAGATGATGTGCGGTCTCAAGGGATTTTATTTGTGTTTTTAATGCTAAGAAAAGATACTAAATATCGGTATGGAGAACCATACATGACTTCCATATTCTAAGATTTATATTTAAAATCATTTTCGAAATGAAATATTACCATAGAAACTACTTCTTTCTACTTACTGCTTCAGCCTTAACCACAGTACTGTGGTCACTAACGTATACCACCTCACGTTATCGCACTCGATTTTCACTGATGATGGAAGTCGATGGCATTGCCGAAATGTCTGGTTTTGTAGAAAACATTGGACTACGGCCAAATATCCCGGGAAGGAATTTTAACAAAAACTACTTCTTTGTTGCCGATAACGTTGTACACATATATATCAGTGGCGAAGTTACATGGAGGCAATTGAGGCAATGCCTACCCTAACAAATTCTGTAGAATAAAAATTATAAATACGTATGAACTACATAACGTAAAGATTATACATTGTTACTGTGACTGTCAAATTTATTAAACCGAAACGTGCTTTATTGAGCGACCGCTAGATGGTGACAGGTGAGATTCGGCATAGTTCGTTTAAATCGAATGAGGCAACCTGAACTTGCCTCAGCGTTTTTTGTATACATCGTATGTAAGCAATGTAGTGGTGTGATAGGGAAGTGTAGGGAGGGGGGATTGTCCCGCGCTGTACACATAGAGCGTTGAGGCATGCCTCACTTCTGTGGTCCAAACAGTTAAGTTAAAGCGCCTGTGTTGTTACTAAGTGTTTATTTTATGCGGTTATTAAAAGTGTCACTGTTATTCCGCTGAACTAACAGATGATCAAGATTGTTATTTGAATTATTTGTAACATTAAACATATATATAGAAACTAACCAAGTTTAAAAATTTGAAGTTCAATCAGTTGTATTATTGTGTATGACTAATACAAGGATTGTTCAATAGACACACGTATAGAGCTGTAAAGCATTTTTTATTCAACGATTTTAAAAGAAGTCTCCAATAACATTAAGACATGAGTTCCACTGTTGCGCTAACCTGTAGATTCCCTGCTAGTAAAATTCTTACGGCTGTTTGTGGAACCATTCGGTTACAGCAAACTCTACCTCAGCGTCCGATTTGACCCACCGTCCTTTTAGTGATTCCTTAAAAAAAATTTAAGATAAGATTTTTGCCTACCCATTCATTAACTACTAGCTTCGCCAGTAAGCAAATTGATGTCCATTTTTTCGGCTTGCACGCGTTATGTTGGTGTGGGTTTCGGCACTTTCCATTTAAAAAGCGTGCAAACGTAAGAAAATAAACATGAGTGAGGCCAGAAATAACGTGAATTGTGTGTTTGTGTCTTACCTGCCTTTTTATTGCCGTATTAAATGAAAAATATTATATTACATTAAAATTAAAAAATTTTAATTTTATTGCCTGGCAACAAAATTATTTTATTTTTAACAATTACCATTGTTTCAAAAAGGTTAAATAAATTTGCAAGTACTTTACTCTTGTTAAAACGTAAAAGGTTGCAGGTACACTACCCCTTCCCCTTAACCGATCTTCACCAAAATCGAAAGTCCTTGAGACCTCTACAATTCAGGGATGTATGCAAAAAATTATTTGATTCTGTTTGAATTTGCGGCTGTTATCATTTGCCATAGAAAATACGCTTGATAAAAAAACGGTGCAGGTAAACTACCCCTTCCCCTTAACCGTCTTCACCAAAAACAATAGGTCTTGAGTACTCTATAAATCAGGGCTGTATGCAAAACATTATTTGATTCTGTTTGAATTTGCGGCTGTTATCGTTTGCCATAGGAAATACCCTTGTTAAAACATAAAACGTTACAGGTAAACTACCCCTTTCCCTCAACCGATCTTCACCAAAAACAATAGGTCTTGAGAAATCTACAATTTAGGGCTGTATGCAAATAATCGTTTGATTCTGTTTGAATTTGCGGCTGTTATCGTTTGCCATCGGAAATACCCTTGTTAAAACATAAAACGTTACAGGTAAACTACCCCTTTCCCTTAACCGATCTTCACCAAAAACAATAGGTCTTGAAAACTCTACAATTCAGGGCTGTATACGAAACATTATTTAAGTCTGTTTGAATTTGCGGCTGTTATCGTTTGCCAAAAAAAAAAATTTCCCTTGATAAAAAAAACCGTTGCAGGTAAACTACCCCTTTCCCTCAACCGATCTTAACCAAAAACAATAGGTCGCGAGTACTCTACAAATCAGGGCTGTATGCAAAAAATTATTTGATTCTGTTTGAATTTGCGGCAGTTATCGTTTGCCATAGAAAATACGCTTGATAAAAAACGTTGCAGGTAAACTACCCCTTCCCCTCAACCGATCTTCACCAAAAACAACAGGTCTTGAGTACTCCACAAATCAGGGCTGTATGCAGAAAATTATTTTATTCTGTTTGAATTTGCGGCAGTTATCGTTTGCCATAGAAAATACCCTTGTTAAAAAAACGTTGTAGGTAAACTACCCCTTTCCCTTAACCGATCTTCACCAAAAACAATAGGTCTTGAGAACTCTACAATTTAGTGCTGTATGCAAATAATCGTTTGATTCTGTTTGAATTTGCGGCTGTTATCGTTTGCCATAGGAAATACCCTTGTTAAAACATAAAACGTTACAAGTAAACTACCCCTTTCCCTTAACCGATCTTCACCAAAAACAAACGGTCTTGAGAACTCTACAATTCAGGGCTGTATACGAAACATTATTTGATTCTGTTTGAATTTGCGGCTGTTATCGTTTGCCAAAAAAAAAATTTCCCTTGATAAAAAAAAACCGTTGCAGGTAAACTACCCCTTTCCCTCAACCGATCTTCACCAAAAACAAAAGGTCGCGAGTACTCTACAAATCAGGGCTGTATGCAAAAAATTATTTGATTCTGTTTGAATTTGCGGCAGTTATCGTTTGCCATAGAAAATACGCTTGATAAAAAACGTTGCAGGTAAACTACCCCTTTCCCTTAACCGATCTTCACCAAAAACAATAGGTCTTGAGAACTCTACAATTTAGGGCTGTATGCAAATAATCTTTTGATTCTGTTTGAATTTGCGGCCGTTATCGTTTGCCATAGGAAATACCCTTGTTAAAACATAAAACGTTACAAGTAAACTACCCCTTTCCCTTAACCGATCCTCACCAAAAACAATAGGTCTCGAGTACTCTACAATTTAGGGCTGTATGCAAATAATCTTTTGATTCTGTTTGAATTTGCGGCTGTTATCGTTTGCCATAGGAAATACCCTTGTTAAAACATAAAACGTTACAAGTAAACTACCCCTTTCCCTTAACCGATCTTCACCAAAAACAAAAGGTCTTGAGAACTCTACAATTAAGGGCTGTATACGAAACATGATTTGATTCTGTTTGAATTTGCGGCAGTTATCGTTTGCCATAGAAAATACGCTTTATAACAAACGTTGCAGGTAAACTACCCCTTCCCCTCAACCGATCTTCACCAAAAACAATAGGTCTTGAGTACTCACCAAGCCAGGGCTGTATGCAGAAAATTATTTGATTATGTTTGAATTTGCGGCTGTTATCGTTTGCCATAGAAAATAAACTTGTTAAAAAAACGTTGTAGGTAAACTACCCCTTTCCCTTAACCGATCTTAACCAAAAACAGTACATCTTGAGTACTCTACAAACCAGGGCTGTATGCAGAAAATTATTTGATTATGTTTGAATTTGCGGCTGTTATCGTTTGCCATAGAAAATAACCTTGTTAAAAAAACGTTGTTGGTAAACTACCCCTTTCCCTTAACCGATCTTAACCAAAAACAATAGGTCTTCAGACCTCTACAATTTAGGGCTGTATGCAAATAATCTTTTGATTGTGTTTGAATTTGCGGCTGTTATCGTTTGCCATAGGAAATACCCTTGTTAGAACATAAAACGTTACAGGTAAACTACCCCTTTCCCTTAACCGATCGTCACCAAAAACCAATAGGTCTTGAGAACTCTACAATTCAGGGCTGTATGCGAAACATTATTTGATTCTGTTTGAATTTGCGGCTGTTATCGTTTGGCAAAAAAAAAAAATTTCCCTTGATAAAAAAAAACCGTTGCAGGTAAACTACCCCTTTCCCTCAACCGATCTTCACCAAAAACAATAGATCGTGAGTACTCTACAAATCAGGGCTGTATGCAAAAAGTTATTTGATTCTGTTTGAATTTGCGGCAGTTATCGTTTGCCATAGAAAAAAAATACCCTTGTTAAAAAAACGTTGCAGGTAAACTACCCCTTTCCCTCAACCGATCTTCACCAAAAACAATAGGTCTTGAGAACTCTACAATTTAGGGCTGTATGCAAATAATCTTTAGATTCTGTTTGAATTTGCGGCTGTTATCGTTTGCCATAGGAAATACCCTTGTTAAAACATAAAACGTTACAGGTAAACTACCCCTTTCCCTTAACCTATCTTCACCAAAAACAATAGGTCTTGAGTACTCTACAAATCAGGGCTGTATGCAAAACATTATTTGATTCTGTTTGAATTTGCGGCTGTTATCGTTTGCCATAGAAAATACCCTTGTTAAAAAAATGTTGCAGGTAAACTACCCCTTTCCCTCAACCGAACTTCACCAAAAACAATAGGTCTTGAGAACTCTACAATTCAGGGCTGTATGCAAATAATCTTTTGATTCTGTTTGAATTTGCGGCTGTTATCGTTTGCCATAGGAAATACCCTTGTTAAAACATAAAACGTTACAGGTAAACTACCCCTTTCCCTTAACCGATCTTCACCAAAAACAGCAGATCTTGAGAACTCTACAATTCAGGGCTGTATGCGAAACATTATTTGATTCTGTTCGAATTTGCGGCTGTTATCGTTTGCCAAACAAACAAAATTACCCTTGCTAAAAAAAAACCGTTGCAGGTAAACTACCCCTTTCCCTCAACCGATCTTCACCAAAAACAATAGGTCGCGAGTACTCTGCAAATCAGGGCTGCATGCAAAAAATTATTTGATTCTGTTTGAATTTGCGGCAGTTATCGTTTGCCATAGAAAAAAAACTACAGACAGACAGACAGACAGACAGACAGACAGACAGACACACACACAGACACTTTTCGGAAAACGACTTTTTTTCATGTTTTGAGTGTAGTAGAATCAGAATCTGCAATAATCTCGAACACGATTTTTTTTGCCATCACCATACTTCCATTCCTTAAGGAATATGGAAGTGAAAATCAAAATCATTTAATAACACACCTGTCACGGAAAAATTACAGAACTGTTTTCCTCAAGACATCAGAATTGACTGAAATAATGAGAATGCCATTAACAGGTATAACAGTTACAAATTTTCAGGTATTTAGAAACAGGTTACAAATACAACTTCATAAATACTGTAATATACTGTTATCATGTATTATAAATATTAAGTGATAAAACAACTTTATGGAACCTTGGTAGACATACTTATTTTACTGCAATTATGTAATAAACTGATGGACTGTTTATGTAATGGCTGTGATGGACCAGGCAAACAATCGATTCTCCCAGTACAGACACTGAGAATAATTCAAAGTAGAATGTTTGGTGTTAATGGAAATAAAATATGTGTTACACACCAAAAAATACATTTGTTTTTAACGACAAAAACGACAGATCCAACAAGTCAGATCATTAATGGGTTTGACTGCTTACAGCTTCACTGTATTGATCCAGTGTAAATGGATGAATACAGACATATTACAGGTATAAACCCAAATGGAAGAAATATACTAACACAACTATGGAGTATGTTATCCTATTGCACATCACGTTTTGGAGCAAAGACGCTACTACATACAGTCTAATAATAACAAACAAAACGCTCAACACAGTTAACATGTCAATGAAATCAAGAAATAACTATGTCTCTTACTGTATGCATTATAATTTCCTGTTTTCCAATAAACAGGGCGACTTCTAAATGCACATTCTCTATAGGCTCACTTCAGCACACTGCAAATTTGTGACAGTACATAAAGGCCTGTTATCCTAACTATGGGATTACGGGATCTCATATTGTATTTTTATTATATTTATGAATGTCAACCAGGGTTAGGTCAGTTTTACCCATGTCCAAAGGAACAACGCATATTCAACAAGAGAGGAGTGAATCCAAGGTCACCGGGAGACGGGCGAAGTCTAACATGTATAATGGCAGTGTATGTGAAAACGAACTATAAATATGAACTTTCATTGGTACACAAGGCTGTGTCGTCATTATTAAACGCTGATGACATAACACCAAGAACGTACAAAACAAGGCGTTGGCCGTAGAAACAAAAGACGGTGACGTCATGTACACTACTACTTACACAGAAGTTGCGTATAACCCGTTCTCAGTCTGCATTCACAACTCAGAGCGAACACACGCTCAATTGTGTATTGGGCAGTTTTTGCCAACAAAGATGTTCAAAATTTTGTAAAAATGTAATTATAAAAGTAACTAGTTTCAGTGGACAGTTAAATGTAGTAATAAATTCAGTGCACTCAGGAAAAGACAGATCTAAAGTTCGGCCGAACATCCGCCCAACCATCACGGGAGTCGTCTGAGGAGCGTCTTTACCACTTCAATTCAGGAAAGCCCTTTTAAATTATTCTAAATTCGAAACAGTAAAAAATGAGCTCAAAATATATTTAGGACCAAAATGTAATCATCATCAAGGTATGAAAGCTTTGTGTGAGAAAGTGAGAGTGAAAGGTTGCCGGCTTTTAATAACCAATATCTGGGGCGCTGGTTTGTGTTAAGTATATGTTATTAGTTATTGATTTTAAAGAAACAAGTAATTTTGAAAACCATACTGCAGTAAATACGTTTGTTTAAAAGATTAATTTACAGAAAAAATAAGCGCTATATAGAGATGAAAGCATGGCGAAAGGCGGAAGTCATGAAGCCGCCATTTTGGTAATTGTTAATTGAGTAATGACTCCCATTGTCTATAATACGTGAATATTGAAAACCAAATAAAACCTAAATTGTTTAACTATATGTTGTATGAACGGTTATTTCAAAAAACCCGACTACCTCTGCCTTTTCGCTTAACGCAACCCTGGACCCGAAAGACCAAATTTATGTTGATAAGAAAGACACATGTTTATACCGGATGTATGGTGGGTATTATTTAATTACAATGAAATACATAAAAATAACTTATCTATTAAAAAGGTATGTCCGTTAACAGATGGCCCCCGAACAGTGGACTTTATATAAGAATTTACATTATATAAATAAGCCAAAAGCAGAGGCAGACGGGTAACAAAATGTACGTAAAACAATATAGGTTACCTGTATAGGTTATGTATGGTATGAATAGAATACAATACAACAACTAAAACAGAATTTATTATTATTAGTATGATAAAAATGGCAAACAATAACGAAAGTATTAGTATAGATAATACAGCAACGGAGTCACTGTTATTAAACGAACCACAGGCTAATTCAACGCCCATTACAAGTAATAAGGTGTCACTAGAAGACCTTTTTCAGTTGATAAAGATACAGAATAATGAGTTAAAAGAGCAGAGCATTAAGTTCGATATAAAATTAGATAATTTTAATGATAAATTAAACCAGTTTGATGAACAATTTAATGATATTAAAAAAGAAATTAAAGAACAAAGCTGTAATTATGATAAAAGATTAAGTGCAATAGAGACACGGTTAGACGAGATAGAATTAGAAAATAAGAGGGGAGTAGACAAATTAGAATTGAACAAAGATGACAAGGTAAGTAGGGGAGATAATTGTAACAATATAAAGAAAAGTATGATATTAGAAAATGATTGTGTAAACAGGAGTAGTGATAATGAGGTTTTATGGGGAATAGAATATAATAATAATGGAATGATAGTGTGTTTTGAAGGGTTAAAGAGAGTGTGTAAAGAGAGATATATTGAGAGAGAGAAGTGTTGTTGGGAGAGTTATTGTGAGAGAAAAAGAGAAGTAGAAATTTTTAAGAGAAGTAGAGACTATGAAGAGTTTATGGAAAGGTTAGGAGGAGAGATGATATATAATAAATATAGTAAGAACTTACCTTGTAATAAAACGGAAGGAGTAGGAGATAAGAGAAATAATGACTTTGTAATATACCTAATTATGACTAATTATACCAAAGGTGACAGGACCATACCGAATGTTGACAAGTTTTATGATATAGTAATGTGGAGTAATCCTGCAGAGTATTACTATGGTATAATGGACAAAATAAATTTAAATAGTTATTATATTACAAAAGATGATATAATGTACTTAATTAAAAATGAGTTATGTATACGTAAGATAAGATTATAATTATAAAATAGGTTATTTACCTTCTGTCGACGTTTCTTAAAATCCTTTTAGGATGACTCGAGTTTCGACACCATTTGGTGTCATCATCAGATCGGAATATGAATTAGGTTAAAACATTTTGATGCATATGCATCTCGTCAGATATTTAAAAAATTAAAAACAACACATAACATTATATAAAACAATAAATAAACTATATCACAATAAAATAACATTAACAAAAGAATATAAAAACAACGCGGCAGCAAACGAACCTGTACAGGATCGCCCCCACGGTAAGACTAATCAATGCCGGTTTGACCTCGGTTCAATTTTATCGATCTGATATAGCCAATCACTCGTTCCATAAGGTCGATTCTATTAAATAAAACATTATTGTTATGTATTGCTTTTTCATTTAGGACACGATTGTGATCCTTCTTAATGGGGTTGTATATCTCGAATCTTTCAAGGGTGTCCAGCTTTAGTGACTTTTTACATTTATGTAGGATATCTAAATTATCATTGATACTTTTTATATTATGGTTATATGAGCTCAAATTTTCTGCAAATGTAGATCTTGTTACATTTGACTTGGAGCTTGGGATATGTTCTTTATAGCGTAATTTGAAAGAACGACCTGTTTGTCCTATATAGAACTGTGTGCAATCAGAACAATTAAGTCTATATACACCAGTACCATCAAATATATCGGAGGGTATATTTTTGTTAGTAAAAGTAAGTTTTTTCTCAAGTTTATTACTTGCCTTTGAGGCCAATGTAATATTATGCTTTTTTAATAGGTTTTTTAAAGTATGGTATAGATTTTCACCATACTCTATAGCAATGTATTTGTTTTCTTTGGATACATCAATATTTATTGGTTTATTTTGTTTTTTATTAATTAATCTATCTACTATATGACTTTTGTATCCATTGGCCAATGCTATGTGCTTGATAATGTTTAGTTCACTGTTATAATCATCTGTAGATAAGGGCAATGCCAGCAATCTATGAATCATACAGTTAAAAAAAGCCATTTTATGTGACATAGGGTGATACGATGAGGCGTGAATAGCATGATCTGTGATTGTTGGTTTTCTGTAAATATTATAGCTAATATTATTATTTATTTTAGTTAAAGTTAAATCTAAAAAATTAATTTTATTATTCATTTCAGTTTCTAATGTGAATTGTAAATTATTTGTAATAGTATTCATATATTTTTTAAGCATTTCTAATTGTCTGCAATTGCCATTGTAAATCATTATTGTGTCATCCACATATCGTCGGTAAAATAAAATTTTTGTATAATGTTTGTTTTTAGTCGATAAAATTTCATTTGTTTCAATATGATTTAGGTAAATTTCAGCCAGGATGCCTGACAATGGAGATCCCATAGCTAAACCATCCCGTTGTAAATAATATTTGTTTTCGAAAGTAAAGTAATTTTGTTCTAATACTACTTTTGTCAAATTGATTAACTCATCAACTGTTTCATAATTTAATGTGGATTTAGATAGTAATAAATTTTTAGCTATTTCTAACGTTTCGGTAATAGGTATGTTCGTGTATAGATTTACTATGTCGAATGAGGCGAGAGTGTGTCTCGGCTCGATTGTAATAGTTTTTGTAAGTTCGACCAGTTCTAAGCTGTTTTTCAAGCTATAATTTTTATTAAACGTTATGTGTTGTCTAAAAATTTTTCAAGTTTTTTGGCAATTTTATATGAAGGTGCAGACATAAAATTAACTAAAGGACGGATAGGCATATTATTTTTATGTATTTTTGGAAGGCCCTTAAGTCTAGGGGCCTTGGGGTCTATCATTTTTAGGTATTTTTCTCATCGTGCGTAATAACATATTTTGATTTATTCAATATTGATTTCACTTTATTGTTAAATGTAAGAGTGGGATCGCTATGAATCTCAATAATGTTATTGCTTTTAATGAAGTCCAGTATCTTATTTTTATAATCATCATAAGTTAAAATTACGAGAGTTTGACCTTTGTCCGCTTTGGTGACGATTGCGTTATGGTCTATTAATTTCGTCTTTATCTCGTTAAACACCCTTGTTTCGCTATGGTAAATAGTTTTTGTATTCTTTATGTTTTCGGCTTTTAAAACGTTTTTTATTTTATTGTCAATTGCATGTCTTATTACTGTTTTCGTTTCCTCATCGGATATGGAATTTATTGCGGTTTCAGCGTTCAATATTTCATTACAGAGTGATTGTTTGGAACTATTGTTTTTAAGATTGTATTTTAAGCCTTTATTCAATAAGTTGGTTTCTTCGTTGTTGAACTGTATTCCAGTAAGATTAACAATACGTGGGTAAAACTGGTGATTTATTATATTGTTCTCTTGCGTAAGAGAACAATTTTCAATAAGTTTTGTTTTTTCAATAAGTTACGAATTTTTTTATTTTGTGTCTTCTTTTTCTTTATAATGGTACTATTTATTTGTCTTTCAATCAAATATGTTACATTGTGGACTTGTGAGGCATGTAGGTTTTGTAAAAGTTCGAGATGTTTTTTCAAGAGCATCGTATTGAGTAAGTTCTTTTTACTATGTAAATGTTTTATTTCGTTCTTGATCCATAATTTAGTGGCCATTTCTTTAGTTTTTTTAGCGCTATAAGAACTAGATGTTATTTTTATTTGGACATAACTCGGCACGATTTGCAAACTTAAACATGTTTTGTTGTACCTAATATTTAGTGCCGTTTTTAGTAGTTTTAACCTTAAATTCATATACATATTGAAAGGCAATTTTTACCTTACACAAAATAAAAAAATTCGTAACTTATTGAAAAAACAGAACGACACGCAAGAGAACAATGTAATAAATCACCAGTTTTACCCACGTATTGTTAATCTTACTGGAATACAGTTCAACAACGAAGAAACCAACTTATTGAATAAAGGCTTAAAATACAATCTTAAAAACAATAGTTCCAAACAATCACTCTGTAATGAAATATTGAACGCTGAAACCGCAATAAATTCCATATCCGATGAAGAAACGAAAACAGTAATAAGACATGCAATTGACAATAAAATAAAAAACGTTTTAAAAGCCGAAAACATAAAGAATACAAAAACTATTTACCATAGCGAAACAAGGGTGTTTAACGAGATAAAGACGAAATTAATAGACCATAACGCAATCGTCACCAAAGCGGACAAAGGTCAAACTCTCGTAATTTTAACTTATGATGATTATAAAAATAAGATACTGGACTTCATTAAAAGCAATAACATTATTGAGATTCATAGCGATCCCACTCTTACATTTAACAATAATGTGAAATCAATATTGAATAAATCAAAATATGTTATTACGCACGATGAGAAAAATACCTAAAAATGATAGACCCCAAGGCCCCTAGACTTAAGGGCCTTCCAAAAATACATAAAAATAATATGCCTATCCGTCCTTTAGTTAATTTTATGTCTGCACCTTCATATAAAATTGCCAAAAAACTTGAAAAATTTTTAGACAACACATAACGTTTAATAAAAATTATAGCTTGAAAAACAGCTTAGAACTGGTCGAACTTACAAAAACTATTACAATCGAGCCGAGACACACTCTCGCCTCATTCGACATAGTAAATCTATACACGAACATACCTATTACCGAAACGTTAGAAATAGCTAAAAATTTATTACTATCTAAATCCACATTAAATTATGAAACAGTTGATGAGTTAATCAATTTGACAAAAGTAGTATTAGAACAAAATTACTTTACTTTCGAAAACAAATATTATTTACAACGGGATGGTTTAGCTATGGGATCTCCATTGTCAGGCATCCTGGCTGAAATTTACCTAAATCATATTGAAACAAATGAAATTTTATCGACTAAAAACAAACATTATACAAAAATTTTATTTTACCGACGATATGTGGATGACACAATAATGATTTACAATGGCAATTGCAGACAATTAGAAATGCTTAAAAAATATATGAATACTATTACAAATAATTTACAATTCACATTAGAAACTGAAATGAATAATAAAATTAATTTTTTAGATTTAACTTTAACTAAAATAAATAATAATATTAGCTATAATATTTACAGAAAACCAACAATCACAGATCATGCTATTCACGCCTCATCGTATCACCCTATGTCACATAAAATGGCTTTTTTTAACTGTATGATTCATAGATTGCTGGCATTGCCCTTATCTACAGATGATTACAACAGTGAACTAAACATTATCAAGCACATAGCATTGGCCAATGGATACAAAAGTCATATAGTAGATAGATTAATTAATAAAAAACAAAATAAACCAATAAATATTGATGTATCCAAAGAAAACAAATACATTGCTATAGAGTATGGTGAAAATCTATACCATACTTTAAAAAACCTATTAAAAAAGCATAATATTACATTGGCCTCAAAGGCAAGTAATAAACTTGAGAAAAAACTTACTTTTACTAACAAAAATATACCCTCCGATATATTTGATGGTACTGGTGTATATAGACTTAATTGTTCTGATTGCACACAGTTCTATATAGGACAAACAGGTCGTTCTTTCAAATTACGCTATAAAGAACATATCCCAAGCTCCAAGTCAAATGTAACAAGATCTACATTTGCAGAAAATTTGAGCTCATATAACCATAATATAAAAAGTATCAATGATAATTTAGATATCCTACATAAATGTAAAAAGTCACTAAAGCTGGACACCCTTGAAAGATTCGAGATATACAACCCCATTAAGAAGGATCACAATCGTGTCCTAAATGAAAAAGCAATACATAACAATAATGTTTTATTTAATAGAATCGACCTTATGGAACGAATGATTGGCTATATCAGATCGATAAAATTGAACCGAGGTCAAACCGGCATTGATTAGTCTTACCGTGGGGGCGATCCTGTACAGGTTCGTTTGCTGCCACGTTGTTTTTATATTCTTTTGTTAATGTTATTTTATTGTGATATAGTTTATTTATTGTTTTATATAATGTTATGTGTTGTTTTTAATTTTTTAAATATCTGACGAGATGCATATGCATCAAAATGTTTTAACCTAATTCATATTCCGATCTGATGATGACACCAAATGGTGTCGAAACTCGAGTCATCCTAAAAGGATTTTAAGAAACGTCGACAGAAGGTAAATAACCTATTTTATAGTCTTAATCGTTTCTGGAGGCAAGAAAAATGTTTAAATAAGATTATTATTTGACGATGGAGGTTAATTATTTTATCGTGTTTATAAACACTTAATTATGTGGACAGTGTTTTGAAACGGACTGCTTATGAACTGATTTATGAGAAACGATTTAATGATAATGTGGATTGTATATTTTTTGTGTATATTAATGTCAATGTATTTGTGTATTTTGCTGTTGTGTATTTTATGTATTTTTTTTATATAAACCATGTGTTGTAGAATTTTAAATATTCAAGAATAATTATGATGATGATTTTAAATGATATTATGAGATTTAGATTCTAGTGAATAATAAATGATTACGCATATGATATATTTGGATATTGAGTTGTTTTAGGATTGTAAGATAAGTGATGAATTTTCTAATGATTATATTAAGGTGAAATGTTGTAAAAGAGTTTGGGTAATAATGATAAATAAGGGCATGGGAGTTAGTTAAATAGAGTTAATGGGAGTTAGTGAAAATAAGAATGTTGAGATGCTGATAATATATAAAGAGGGTGTTAGATATTTTAGGGACACAGTAGTTAGTGATTATATGTAGAGGTGAGTAATGTGAATGGTAATTATATTTGTTGATGGTGATATTTTGTAGTAAGGATCCGGTGTAGGGAGTGATCAGTGTGCGGCGTGGCAAGGGACCAGCGTGCAGCGTTGTGGCAGGCGGAGCAATTTTGGGTTAGAGTGTTTGCCAATATTTGATGGAGGGCAAATGGTTAGGAATGGATATGGCCAGGTAGGGAACATACATCCTTGTACAAAAGAGGAGCGGTGCCAGAGGATTTAAATGGGATTAGTGAAGGGGGTTATTATAGAGATATTGGTGTCATAATATGTTAATGGTTAGAAGCGGTTGTTAGTAGAGAAAAAGGAGTAGTAAGGTTAGATTGACAAATCCCAAAATAAGAGATAGAGAATAGTGAATAATAGAGTCACCCAAACGAGATCAAAATGTGGAAAGGTTAGAAAGGGAAAATTCATGGTAGAAAGGTAATGTAACAGAGGGATGGATGATAAATTTGAAAATTTTTTTGTATAGAATCTAATGAATGTTAAATAACTAAAAGTTAATAAAGAGTTGATAGTAGTAATGTTATAAAGTTTCGGTACAAGTTGTGTAAATATGAATTGTTCAATGTTAGTGTTTAATGTACAATGTTTTATTATGTTTTTATTATGTTGATGGTACAATAGGTCAGTAGGTTACTACAGGGGTAGTAACGATAACAGAATATTAAATTTTAAAGAATTAGTAGTGAGATTGGTGTTGGTTATCAAGTATATAACGATGATTCTGTAGTAAAGAAAATAAGCGTAAAGAAAGTTGAGTAAAGAAAAATAAATAGTTTTGAAGTGTTTGCCATAATAGGTATATGTGTTGATTTTGTTTGAAATAAATTAGTAGAAATAGTGGTTGTTGTTTGAGAGAATAAGATTTGTTTTATGTTTAGTACAATAATGTGTTTTCTTGTGGTGAGAGGAGTAAGTTGATGTTGACTGGAGTCAGAGAATTTGATAAAAATATACAGGAGTGTTGAAAAATGGAAGGATTTATCTGTCTTAAATCTTGTTTTTTATGTTATTTGAAAACTTATGAGTTAAGAAAACCAACGCCTCAAAACACAAACCAATGCATCTAAGGGGAGACATATCAGTTGCGGATATGGAGATAGATAAGGCCACTATTTTAAAATTTTGTATTACATGTTTCAGAGTTTTGTGGTGTTGTGACCGCGGTCCTGAGCTGGCCGGAGCGTCAGAGCAGGAGCGTTCAGTGCCTCATGGCCTTATGGTGTTGGGATCTCTCCTGAGAAGTCCAGTAAGGTCAGACAGGTACGATCCGCATCATTGGACCAAGGGTAAGTGATTATACTTCTTTTATATTAACACTACAGGGGGTTGTGGTAACATATCTGAACTGATCCTTTTAGAAACGTGTGAATGAGTCAATGAAAGTTTTTGTGTCTCGACACCAAACCTTTCATTGAGGGGGTTTTGTGACAGTACATAAAGGCCTGTTATCCTAACTATGGGATTAAGGGATCTCATATTGTATTTTTATTATATTTATGAATGTCATCCAGGGTTAGGTCAGTTTACCCCTGTCCCAAGAAACAACGCATATTCAACAAGAGAGGAGAGAATCCAAGGTCACCGGGAGACGGGCGAAGTCTAACATGTATAATGGCAGTGTATGTGAAAACGAACTATAAATATGAACTTTCATTGGTCCACAAGGCTGTGTCGTCATTATTAAACGCTGATGACATAACACCAAAAACAAGGCGTTGGCCGTAGAAACAAAAGACGGTGACGTCATGTACACTACTACTTACACAGAAGTTGCGTATAACCCGTTCTCAGTCTGCATTCACAACTCAGAGCGAACACACGCTCAATTGTGTATTGGGCAGTTTTTGCCAACAAAGATGTTCAAAATTTTGTAAAAATGTAATTATAAAAGTAACTAGTTTCAGTGGACAGTTAAATGTAGTAATAAATTCAGTGCACTCAGGAAAAGACAGATCTAAAGTTCGGCCGAACATCTGCCAACCATCACGGGAGTCGTCTGAGGAGCGTCTTTACCACTTCAATTCAGGAAAGCCCTTTTAAATTATTCTAAATTCGAAACAGTAAAAAATGAGCTCAAAATATATTTAGGACCAAAATGTAATCATCATCAAGGTATGAAAGGTTTGTGTGAGAAAGTGAAAGTGAAAGGTTGCCGGCTTTTAATAACCAATATCTGGGGCGTTGGTTTGTGTTAAGTATATGTTATTAGTTATTGATTTTAAAGAAACAAGTAATTTTGAAAACCATACTGCAGTAAATACGTTTGTTTAAAAGATTAATTTACAGAAAAAATAAGCGCTATATAGAGATGAAAGCATGGCGAAAGGCGGAAGTCATGAAGCCGCCATTTTGGTAATTGTTAATTGAGTAATGACTCCCATTGTCTATAATACGTGAATATTGAAAATCAAATAAAACCTAAATTGTTTAACTATATGTTGTATGAATGGTTATTTCAAAAAACCCGACTACCTCTGCCTTTTCGCTTAACGCAACCCTGGACCCGAAAGACCAAATTTATGTTGATAAGAAAGACACATGTTTATACCGGATGTATGGTGGGTATTATTTAATTACAATGAAATACATAAAAATAACTTATCATATCTATTAAAAAGGTATGTCCGTTAACAAATTATCTGAATTATTTTTATAATTTGTGCACTAAATTTGTTTTATTATTCACTGTGGTCCTACTCATGCCCATTTTCTTGGATGTAAAGTTAGCAAGAGTTATAACTAGAGTTAGTATTTACCTAAATATGAGGTAGCACAAAGAAAACTAACATACTTCAGTATTAAAAAATCCCTGTTAAAGATACGTCTACAACAGTGGTTCCCAACCTTTCTGGACCCGCGTACCACTTTGGTCTTCCGCGTTCATTTCAAGTACCACTGGAGTTTAAAGAAAGGTTATTGGGGTTTTCTCAATAAAGACCTTGATACAACACGAATAGTATATCTTATTATTCCTAATTATATATAATTATTTAAATCTAATACACAGAATGTACAAAACACGAACTGATTTTAAAAATTAATTTCCAGTTGGTTCATGTTAAAGTAAAGT
This sequence comes from Magicicada septendecula, assembly GCA_034769895.1. NCBI lineage: Eukaryota > Metazoa > Arthropoda > Insecta > Hemiptera > Cicadidae > Magicicada > Magicicada septendecula. Next base: position 264,603,841 of record CM068376.1, read on the forward strand.
ATAAAGTTTTTCAAAAGACAGTTGATTACTTTCATTACGGATTTTCTTGTTAGTACTGAAAAATAACAACATATTAAAAAGAAAATAATTAATGTGAAACTTGTTTCTGCTTATTTTGTACCAGAGAGTTAATGTCAGGTTCTACTGATGTATTTTTAACCTTAAATCACACTCAATAGACATCCTGTTAGATTATAATAAAATATTACCTCACAGTGTTTAGGTTGTTTTCATACAAGTAATGGTTTTAAATCATGTCCGATGAAAATTTATTCTTGTTCTGAACGCAAGTTTTTATTTATTTATTTTTTTACGTAAATTCTATTAGCGTACCACCTTGGATCACTCCGCGTACCATCAGTTGGGAACCACTACTCTATAACATGCTGTGATGAGCCTGAATACAACATAAAGGCTTATTGTATTGTATACTAATAAGGTTTATTAGTATACTAGTCTATTATTATGACAACAGTGTTATTAATTGCTGAACCCCCATACACACTGTATTGGGCACAAAGTGAAGCAGGTTAACTCGAAACAACTACTGGTAAGGCAATTATCAACACTGATCTATATATAAAACTAACTTGTTTTGTTTGGTATTAAAATACATTGCTCTCACTTAAATGCTACAAGAGGTTTGAGTTATGTTTTAGAGAAAAGACAGTCAACGGTTGCAAAAACTTCAAAGTAAACATTCTAGAAACAGTTATTTTGTGCATTTCTCTGACATCTCGAAACTCTATTGAATAACTTGAAATAAAACGGCTTTCTCTTCCTACTGAATTGCTAATATGCTAAGTAAATAAAACAGTTCCAGCATTTTTATAAAACAAAATGGAAAACCATTAAATACTGAAACTACATTACATTCTACACTTAAATATTCATTTTGGTGGAACAGTTCACTGACATTCAGAGAATAATAATTTACAACAAACAAGTCGATATTAACCAGTCATTTTACAGCACCTCAGATTCTTACTATGACAGAAAGACACTGGTAAAAAAATGTACAGGCTCTGTATACCAAACATGTGTATAGCCACAAAATCGTAGATAAAGTTGATGACTGTGTAAGGCCACAAGCACACGTGCGCGCGCGCACACACACACACATGCACACAGACCTGTGTAGAAGGAAAGTGTTTATAAAAGTATGCCCAATAGGCAGTAATATGTAAGTTTTATCATTTTTTGCTTTCAGCATGCCTGCCCAGCCAAGGAAGTCTATTATATTATGACATTTTGTTCTCTTTTTAGTTTGATTATTGCCTACTTTTTTAGCTGCAAAAGTCGGTGTTGGTGTTTTAGTTTCCACTCACATTGGTGCTCATGTGTTAAATTATACAGCTGACATCTTAGAGTGTATTATTTAATCTAAGTCAGGCAAACGTTCATCAGTCATGTTGAATACAATGCATTACCTATACTGTGCACATGTTAAAATTGTACACAAAACCGTTCTTTGCTTCATTCATAATGTATGTATTATTGAAAGGGTTATACCAGCATGTGAATATTTAGCACATATACAATTAAAAGGCCATAGTAAATCACAGTAAAGCACTATGCAGCTGATACTAGCATATACTGACATTGTTTACATTCCCTGCTGTACAATAGCATACACGATATATGTCTGGTGCTACTGCCACTAAGTTTGTGTTCAAATTATCTCTGTTCTGAGTTGGATATGAGCAGTGTTGCCAAAATGGAAAATATGTCCTGAGGTGGCATGATATTTCAACTCAAAACTGAGCATGAGCGACAAAGGACACTCTGTTCAAAACCATTTTATTGGCTTGCCTGTTGGGACACTTTGAGGTTTACCTGTTGAGAACTGTTAATTTATCGTAGTGAACAGATCCTTAATTACTAAACACAAATAAAGCATGTAGCATTTGAACAGACATATTGGCAAATTCCTTTGTAAGTAATTCAGTGAGGTTACTGCAGGTGTCCCATTTAATATAATCAAATAAATACACTGCAAGTAGGTTTATTTTCACCTGACACATGTTTCACAGAAATTATTCTGTATCTTCAGAGGTCTGTTTGAACTTGAACTGATTGTTTCGCTTACAATATAGATAACGGATAATCGATTTTACTTCGATTCTATTTTCAATTGTTGGAATGTTTATGTAGTCAATTATTTATTATATATTTAATGTTTTATTATTATAATAAATGTATGATTTAAAATAAATCGTCTTGTTTTGTTTTTATTTGAATTTGTTTTTTAATTAGTAGATTATTATTATTGTGTTTGTAAATATTAAGATTTTCCCATATATTCATTTTGTTACATTTTTGTACATTTTTAATTAATTTGACATTTTGAATGTCTGGAAATTTATGTTTATTGTTTAAACAGTGTGTGGCTAAATTAGATTTGTAAATATTACTTTAAAAAAAAATCTTTTTAGTTTGTATCTTTAAATATCTTATAACACAGATAATATTGTTTTTAATCAAATAAAACCTAAAACTGAAGTCAACATTCATAATAAAAATGGAGTTTACAAAATTGAATACCCAAATTTCAATCAATTTTATGTACGCCAAACGAAGAAAAAACTGTCCAAGAGATTCATTCAACACGCAAAGAGTTTTTGAAACCTAATATTTACAAATCTAATTTAGCCACACACTGTTTAAACAATAAACATAAATTTTCATACATTCAAAATTTCAAATTACTTAAAAATGTACAAAAAGGTAACAAAATGAATATCTGGGAAAATCTTAATATTTACAAACACAATATTAATAATCTACTAATTAAAGAACAAATTCAAATAAAAAAAACAATGTGATTTATTTAAAATCATACATTTATTAGAATAATAAAATAGAACATTAAATATATAATAAATAACTGACTACATAAACATAACAACAATCAAAAATAGAATCGAAGTAAAATCGATTATTCCGTTAACTGTATTGTACGCGAAACATTAAATTACAATTCAAACAAACCTCTGAAGATACAGAATAATTACTGTGAAACATACATCAGGTGAAAATAAACCTACTTGCAGTGTATTTATTTGAAGATATTATATAGGCATGTGTATCTAACAATACAATAAATTACAATATCTACAAATATAAAGAAATCCAATGGAGTAGTCATCTATTATGATTCACACAAGTAAAGGAATTTTGGTCAGATGAGCAAAATTCTTATACCTTCCTCATGGAAATTTATGTAATATTATATGTTATATTAGGTATCAGGATCAGGTGCAATAGAATGGCAGTTATAATAACAGTCAACTGTGAATTGCCGCAGGGGGGGACCTAATTTCTAGGCTCACAAAATTTTCCTGACATAGCTTTTAACTATTTTTATGAACTCAGAGCCATGAAAAAATTCTGTTCATTCCCAGATGTCAGTTTGGCCCACCCTCAGCCCCCCCCCCAACCACTGTTAAATCTCAACCTGCCACTCTAAGTATGTATACGAGATTCTGAATAAATGAGAGAACACCCATATTTTATAACAAGTAACAAGAAACCTTACTACGCAGTGTATATTTCCTGACGATGGTCTACGACCAAAATCGATCAAATGTAATTAAAACTGTATTATAAATCATATGTATGGTACCTTTAGGTTATGAACAATGAATACACCACAATAGAAGATTGAGATTATAGGTACCATTAGTAAGCAATAATGTGTGTATATTATAAATACATCACACTATCATTAACCCTTACTAATTTTATATCTTTCATGTCCAAAATGAAAATGTATAATACAAATAAAGTTTGTGAACAATACACTCTTTACTTCCCAAACAATTCTGCAAATGCTTTGGACAATTGTACATTCTGACAAGGTAAGTATGTCTTGCAGCTAACTAGTGAAATACCCCACATAAAATATACACACAATCAACAATGCAACACTGGCAAATGCTATCACATATGGACAATACAAAACATCACATTATCAAAGTGTATTATTTTGGAAGACTGTTGACAGCTTTTTCTGCAGCTTGATCCAAATCACTTGCAAATAGAATTGGAAGACCAGAATTCACTAAAATTCTCTTTCCCTCTGCAACATTTGTTCCTGAAAACACAAAAAAGATTGTTATAGTTTATAGTTAAAATATTTTAAAATCAATCCACAAAACTGGATTTAATACGTGCCATCTCTTAACACTATATTACTAGTCTGATTAGATTTATGTAAACACACACACACACACACACACACACACACACACACACAATTTTAACTGGAATAAAACTTAATCGGCAATTTGGCAATCATAAAGTTACTAAATTAGAATTTATTACTAAATTGTCTATGTGCAGTCAAGTTTAACAGCATTTATGATTATGATGACATCTATTATAATAAGAGAATTCAGTTTGCTCAATGTTTGAACAAAACTTCACAATTCATTTTTACGTAAGAATTAAAAAAGGTTTACCTTCCAAACGAACTATCAAAGGCACACTAAGTTTCAGTCGTTTTGTGGCACTGACTATGCCATTGGCTATAATTGCACAGTTAACAATACCTCCAAACACGTTGACAAGGATTGCTTTTACTTGAGAATCTGTACAAATTTAAACAAAGATAAATTACAACATACGTGATAATTATACAAAATGTGGTTATGAATTTTGCTGTATACTGTACATCAGTATCTAACAGAAATTCACTAAGAGCAGTGTTAAATATGTATATGTTTAATAACTACTTGTATACCGTTCCACACACACACACACACACACACAAAACCTTAATTTAAAAATTAGAAATATATTGAATAAGAAATTTTGATCAAATAAAAAGTTTATGAATATAAAAATTAAATAAAAAAATAAAAACATTCTGAGGATAACAGCAAATTATTTACACAGAAATCCATTTATAACTTATTTCTTGAATGATCTGCTGACAGCTACTTTTACAAGGCGAAACTAAAGAATATATATATTTAAAGTACCAATGATACTTGCAAAACAGCAATATGAAAAACCAGTACAAGAATGACACATTGCAGCTGACTGTACAGGCTGAAAAATGCATTAAGTGTCAACAGATGGTAGTTCAAGCCCAAGACTGAAAACATATATTTCCTATAACTATAAATTGTTATGCCCCACTAGTTGCGGTGTCAAATGTAACTATATTTTATTTTACAATTAATTACCTTCTTAAGCCCCGCGATTGGAGCGCCAATTTATAACATTAATTACTCGTTACCATTAATTATATTGTGTTAATTAAAAGATTATGTTTTCTTCAATCTAGCCTACGTTTTTGGGCATCATTTGCAACGGTAATTAAAGTTGTAGAGATGTCTATTGATGTTAATTGTAACGGTATAAAGTTTACTTAGGTGGGTGATGAGTACAAATTATATTTTGTGTTCAAGAAAACCAATTTTGTAATATTGTTGTATCATCCCTCAGGTTGTTATTTAAATAATGAAAAACATACACATTTATCAGTCTAATTAATGCATTTATTATTGTTACGTTACTTGTCATTAATATCAATTATCTTGACTTTTAACATATTATGATTATTCATTATTTTAATATATGATTTCTCACAATAGACAATTCTTCTAAGACCTCTATATCTCAAGGTTCAATTTAATTTATCTAAGCATGAATAACACTTATCTAGTTAATTAACTTATTAACACATATTTTTATTTCTAAATGGATTCATGTTTAAGATATGAATTTATTCTTAATTGAAATGTTGTAATCATACTACTTCACGTTTTCATGTTACTTCATGCGATATTTCTTTAAATAGTATATGTTTATGTGTAGATTCTTTTAGTAGGACAGACAGGTGTTTTAGCAAAATATTAACTAATACATAAAAGTTACTGTTGGTACGATTATCCAAATCTACGGCGCGTGGATCTGCGATGAATCATCTCCCGCTCCTTAGATCTGCGTGGTACATGAATATCTGTTTCTCACTTTGCTGGATCATCGTGGTTTTACTCTCGTATTGAAAATGGCTTAACACTTTTGATCACTCCACTTTAATTAATACTATTCGGCATTTTCTGACATTACATTTGTACAAGTACCGTTCACTAGTTTCTAGCGTTATTCTTGTTATTTGAGTTACGTGAGTAATAGTTTGCAGACGACTGATTTCAAACACATGTTCTGATCCTAATTGTTTTTACAAGTTATAAATTAAAAAAAACTTTAGTTTCACTCTTTCAATATTAACTGTATGACACACATTGTTTGTTACTTTTGATTTTAAGAAAAGATAGCATAACTTTATAAATCTTCACAACTATGTATACATGTTAACCCTACGTAAGTCTTAAGTCAACTCGCTAAACTTTCACCACCGACTACTTCCGAATTTAAGTAAAGACTCTTAAATGTTTAAGTCACGACTCCGCGAAAATTATAATGGACTTTATCGATACGTTACTACAGATCTCCGAAAATTTAGTAATAGCCTCCTGGGATCGCGCTTTCAGCTTATTTTATATAGTCCATCCACAGGATTCCCCACTATGTCTCTTTTCATCCCACTGCTGCGTTTTCCATTGGTTTATCTCTGTTCCTTCTGCCAAACGTCCCTCCTAATTCTTTTACGTGTTATACTGCTACATTTCCATTGGTTTTACGTTCCTTATTTCTAAGAACTTCACTTCAGGAAACCCGCCTATATTGAAAGTTGACTTCTGATAGGTCATCTTCTTACCCTACTCTATTTCTTGGCTTCTGGTTCAACCCTTCCTGCGACGTTAAGTCTGATTTCACACTTGTAAATCTTCCTGTCACTTTTTCTATGTCCCATTTAGACAGAATTACCCTTAACTGCCTTCCTAAAGCACAGCTGCACTCGTTAATGAGTTCACTCAACTTTACTTTAGTTATCTCCATATTTACTGGTAACCTTCTCGCTGACTTTTTCTATACCCTTTTAGTGAGTATTAATTGAAATGGGGATTTAAAGATATGATGAGTGTGTGAATGAAAACTACAAAATATGAAGCGCTGGTTTTGTAACGGGGCGAAAAGGGGTATTATATTTTGTTGTAATTTTATTCTGTTTTATTCAATTTATACGGGCCCAAAACAGCGAGTCACCTACATAAAACGGTTCAGTGCGTTGGGATGCGGCGTGGTCAACAACAGTTTAATTCACAGAATTCCAGTGCTCACATGCCTGTGCTTTCCGTTGGGGAGAAGAGTAAAAACTTTGTAGCTAACAACCAGCTACAATGGAATGCAGCGTGTGTTCGACAACGCAATGGAATTCGCAGAACTTAAGGGCTGGGTTACACACACCAATGCGCAATAACAACCAGGCGCGCGGATGGGACACTTAGATAAAAAACCAATATGGCACGAAGTAACTAATTTTGTTCACACGTGGTCCGAGCTGGTGGAAGTGTGGATAAGTCACGCCCATTTGTGTGACGTGCAGAGAGGCAGTGAGATTTCGTCAACGCCTGACACACGAAAATAACACGTGTTACCTGAACAGTGACGAAGACTTTAACAGCAAAGGCTATGAACAGCGACAAAATTTAGTAGCAGAAAAGGCAGTGATGTCCGCCCGCATGAAAAGGCAGTCGAGATACCGTTGCGGCGTCAGCCGGACGCTCGCTACGACTCAGTGGTCCCAAATAAACTGTTTCAGATGTATAAGTTTAAACATCAATAAAATACCACCAAACAGTGAAACAAAAATGAGTGACATGAGTGGAGTGAAAGAACGGGATTGTAAAAGTGGCGAACAGACAAAACATTCGAGCCGGTACACAGTGAGGCACGAGATGAAGGTTAAGTAGGCGACTACCCATTTTGTTAAATTATTTAATGTGAAAGAGCGCTCTTAATTAAAGGAACCATTTAAATGTGTGTGAATGTAGTGTGTGGATGTAAATACTGGGCCGCTTTTATAAATACATATATATATATATAAGATTTACCATAGCAATTCAACCACGGAGATGATTGATTGTGTTTTTTTCTATTTTATGTAATTGTCAAAAAAGTAAGTCGAACAGTAAATCTATCTGTTCCATCATATAAAATGTTTTAGCTGTAAATTATTACGCCATAACCACTTCCTAGTATTCTGTGCTGACAACCTCGTCTAACGTTCTCGGGGGTTTCCTAAGTTTTAAGGGTGGTCAGATAGCGGGATTTTTATAAGGGCAAGAGTGTAGAAGGTTTCGATGTATAACCTTAAAACATCATGGCGACCTGGGCAGTTTCTTTTAAGGTAAGTTTAACGGGGACGATGACGGTAAGTAAAATTCTGGCAGCGGTGAGTATTATAATGATTGTAGTATTTTAAAATGGTAAAGGAGAAGTATCTTTACAGTTTGCGTTAAATAGATTGAAGTTTGTGTAATACTTTTTATAATTTTGTCCTTTTCTAATTTTAAAGTTGTGTACAACCAATATAATAACAAAATCAATGTCTTGTTTAAACATAATAGATGTAAGGGAGGCAGAAAGAATATTTTTTTGTTTATGATGGTAATGAAAGAAGCTTAAAGTGTTTCGAATAAAGTAATTGAAGTAATGTAGTAATGAGGCAAAGAAAAATAAAAGAGAATAAGATGTGTATGCAAATAATCAATTTGTTTTTCTTCCAATAACCATTCTGCTCTCTCACTATAACTCGTTCAACAGAATCCTGGACCTTGGTGAGTACAACATGCAGTTGGCAATAGTTCAAGATGGCGTCCGAAATTAGACGCAAAGGCCAGCTGATTTTGTGAAAATATAAAAGTAAAGTAGTAAATAATATCACAACTAGTATGCTCCCTGAGCTGCAGAACCACTCAGTATTTTGAAGTGGTTCTGCGAATGCTAAATAAGCACCAAACATACTAGTTCAATAAGCCCCAACCCACTGTAAAGTTACCTTAAAATACACTAGAATCAGTATCCACATAACTTCATGATGTTTGTAAATCCATCCTTCATATTATCTAAAAGAATATGGGATATATTATAATGTCAGTTCTCAACAGATGTACGGGTTTGTAAAATGACATTACTCTGTAGTCAGAAAATTATCAAACAGCAAAAAGAAGTGATAGGGGGATTCTGAATCAATTCTATAGCGGACAAACATGTAACTCATTAAACCACATATGTTATCACTGCTGAACAAATAATACATACAAAAGTGGAATATTAAATTTTCCATAAGTCTTAATTTCTACAAACATGGAAAATCCAGCTTAAAAGCTGGACTGTTTAATGTTTGCTTCATATCTTACCTGAGGTGAGAATCTTAAATGCAGTGTGAACTTGGTCTTCATTAACGCCTCCACCAACATCTAAAAAGTTAGCAGGTTCACCCCCATGAAGTTTGATAATATCCATCGTGGCCATGGCTAGTCCGGCACCATTCACTGCATACACAATGTTTCATTATTACTTATTGTAAACAGTATTATGAATAGCTACTATTATTCATAAATGGTAACATATCTATACAAAAGAGCACTTTACCTGCTGTTATTGTCAAAGTATACACTGTATTATACAAGTTTAGATTTAATATTGCCTCAACCAAAAGGATAACAGTTGGCATCAAAGCAACAGTTATCAATGCTTTGGTGTGCTTTGATGCACTGATGCACAGTAATTTTTTACCGTGCATGAGTGTAGTTTATTTGTTAATATGTTTCTCCACACTATGAAACAACAGCTATACTGACAGCAAGATGATAACATGATGGGGTCAGCTCCATTGAAGGTGATAAGCTGCAGTTGATTAATACTAATTATGGCAATGATGTGGACTCAAGGTGGCAATAATCTCATTTTACAAACAGTGCAATCTGACTGGTACACACAGAGAGTTCTGTGCAATTAAGAACACATTATTACATCACCAGCCTGCAACTGTCATCCTTTTGGCTAAGGGAGCTACACAAAACATTTGTTAACCAACATACCAAGACATCCAATGTTGCCCTTTAAACCAATGTAATTAAGATTATGTTTTGAAGCTTCCACTTCTCTTGGATCAGATTCACTTGTCTCATCCCACTCAAATATTCTTTTCTGTCTGAATTTTGCATTATCATCAAACTGAATTTTAGCATCAACAGCAACAATATCTGCTTCTTCAGTCTCAACTAAAGGATTAATTTCTATTTGGATTGCATCCACTTTAAGAAATAAATTCCAAAGGTTTTTAATCTCCTGTTCAGCCTGAAAAACGTGAAGCAATGTTATAAAATACATCAGAAATATTTTCAGAAAATTACAATTCATAAAACTATATATATGTTACAGGGAAAGTTGATTGTTAGGGAGAGTTGACTCTGCCTAGGAAGAGTCAACTCTTACTAAAAGTATCAGTAAAAGTTGATTGAAAATAAACAGATCAACTTTTCCTAGGAAGAGTTAACTATGCCTGCTGTGGTTTAGTAAATGTTGATTCAGAGATGTTGCTCTCCACATGTAACTGCGCGCGCATATCTTTGTTTTGATTATTCCGGCCAGGCAGTCGCCATTACTCGTCTATTTGTTGTAGTGCAATAGTGACCAAGGATTCAGTGTTTTTTTACATTTCAATAATTAGTTTCAGTGTGCAATAATTATGTCAGACTCCAAGGCAGAACTGTTTCGTGAAAAAGTAAAGCTAGAACGCTCGACTTCCAAGGTAAATTCACTGACATTGACCAAATTGAAATATGATAGCTACATTCAAAAAGTCAAAAATCTAAAAACTGCGAATAAAAAAGAAAATAATGATCTCAGGTTTTTAAGACGATATGACATTATTGAAGTAAATGGTATTACAAAACTAATACACCCTGTCATAGACCAAGAAAGCATAAGGTATTATGTTTTTGATGAAGAGCTGTTTGGAGTTCTTAATGAAGCGCACATATCCACTGGACATGGAGGAAGAGATCGTATGATTGAGCAATTGAAAGGAAAATTCCAAAATGTTACTACAAAGGACATTCTACTATTTTTAAGCTTGTGCGAACCTTGTGTTCAAAAATTGAAACATAAGAAGAAAGGACTGGTTGTAAAGCCTTTGTTATTCAAGGAAATGAATTCACGATGTCAAGTGGATTTGATTGACTTTCAGTCGCAACCTGATGAAGACTTCAAATTTATAATGGTGTACCAGGATCATTTGACAAAGTTTGTTGTGCTAAGACCACTGAAATCAAAGACTGCAGATGAAGTGTGTGATAACATCATTGATATTTTTACTTTGTTAGGCGCTCCTTGTATTTTACAGTCTGACAATGGCAGAGAATTTGTGAATAAAATTATTGACAGTCTGGTTAATACATGGCCGAACTTCAAAATGGTGCATGGCAAACCGCGACATAGTCAAAGTCAAGGTAGTGTCGAGAGAGCCAACCAGGACATAGAGAATATGATAACCACCTGGATGCAAGACCACAAAACATCAAAATGGAGTGAAGGCTTAAAGTTTATTCAACTTATGAAAAACAGTGCATTGCATAGTGGGATAAAAAGATCCCCGTATGAGGCAATGTTCGGTTGCCCTCCGAGACATGGCTTATCTACTTCAAAACTACCTACTGAGGTATTGGCAAATTTAGAAACAGAAGAGGATCTTCAATGCGCCATTGATCACATTCAGGAACAACAACAACACGAAAACGAAATTGAAAGTAACGGGAATGGAAATGCTAATGAAAATGAAACAAACCAAAATTTATCAAGTGGTGAAAAGCTCGTAGATGATGGTGATTATCTCCTCACCGACCTGGACAAGTCTACTGAGGCCATCAAGAAGCAGAGAAATGAAGCTTTCCACTGTCTAGAAGAGCAAGCTAAACGCATGAAAAAAACCTCAGATCAGATTCATCTGCCAGTAGAAAAAGGAACATCAGTTCGAATTCCTGTCCCAGATGTTGACCGCGGAAGAGGAGATGCCCGATCTATCCTTGGCGTGGTACTGGAGGTTGTCGATGATGGATTGATTCTATCGAATTGGAACAAGAAATGGAATTCTGAAGCAGCTTTTCTCAAGGTAATTTTTCCAAGCTAAAATAAAAGATCTCTCTCTCTCCCCCTCCCCCTCTCTCTTTCTCTCCTCTCTCTCCCTGCCCCTAGTATTAAATTGTTCAGAGTTCAATGATAATATTTTTTCAGGTCTCAATTCAGTAAATGTCCCACGAACATTATCCAAGAAAATGAAGTCCCTATGGATAAAACAATAGCTGTGAGGACTGTTGCAACTTCACAATCACTTGGAAGTGGACAAGGATTTTTCAAATGCTCTTGCAACACTAAATGCAAATCTAAGAAGTGCATGTGTAAGAAGAAAGATGTGCTCTGCAACTCAAAGTGTCACAAATCTTTACCTTGCTGTAATAAATGATAAACATTTCTATCTCTCTATGTATTATAAAGGTTTTGCTTTTTTATTTGTTTTTTATTAGGTAGTAGACCGTTTCCTTGCAAAAAGTCAACTTTTACTAACTCAAGGCAGTAAGAGTATACTTTCCCTAGGTATAGTCAACTCTGACTAGTAAATGTTGATCAAAATTCATCACTTTTCGCTTTTAATCAACTATTACTGAAAAGACCAGTAAGAGTCGACTTTACCTAGGCAGAGTCAACTCTTACTGGAGAATCTACTTTTCCTGTAACATATACATTATGCTACACTCGTGTGTGAAATATTTAGGTTTCTTCCTGACTGTTACTTATTGGTTACTTATTAGAGCCCTGAGAAGAGCTGACCTTCGCTGAGATGGCAGAATTCTCTTTGATATATTAATAGCCTTTTCCTATACTGGAATATATTGTTACGATGATCACAGGACTGTCATCTTTAAACCAACATGAACTTGTGAATAAACAAACTTATATCATCAATAATAATATTACAATATAAATGTATTTATATTTGTTTTTAACAATACTACCTTTGTCAATAAACTTTAAATACATAAATAAGGTTATCTTACCCATAATAATAATTTATCAAGTCCCAGTGAGGGCGGCCAATTGTGAATAAACACACTTATAATCACTGTGAGGGCGGCAATTGTGAATACACTCACTCTTATCAATAATATTAGCACATATATTTAGTAAGGTATAGATAACAAATACCATAATTCGGTATTAATGATACTCACCAATTTCATTATTTGCCGGGCTCGTTTTCTTCCTTTATAACTTGTTTTCTACCTAAGGGGTACCAGGGTTCGGGTACAGGAAGATTTTGAAACACAGTTGACGACACAAATGATAACCAGATATTCTTGAAATTAACCATCAAATTTAATTCAATCTAAGGTAGTACACATACAACCATGCGGTCAAAATAGTGACGTCATATGATATGACACAAAACAAAATGGTGGCTAACTTTCCTATCTCTTTTGATTCTCTCTATTTCTTTATCTGTTGAATTAATATCAATGTACACTTTATAGCTGCAGCTTTAAATCATTTATTAATAGTTAATTAGTTACTGCACAAACCAATGCCTTCGGCTTATGTGTTATGGCCATACATTCACGCATTCATTCTCACACATTCAACTTCAGACCCGTACATTCTTTTTTATTATCGATTTGATATTAATGAGCTCATTAACTATAAAAATGACAAAAGGAACTTCTCTGCTTGTTAGGTGGTGGTGTCCATCCGTTGTTGGTGTGAGACTCCCATGGTGATGGTCGGTGTTCGCCTTTAATTCCGCTGAGTTTAATTAGATAGATGTGTGCACTGAATTTACATTTTTTATATATTTATACTGTAAACAAGATGAGCCTTTATTGCTCCACTACTGTTGGTATCATTTTTGTTAGTTGAATTAAAGTATTGTTAAAAAGTTATACACACAACGATACATCGCTGTGGCTCCTCTGAAGAATGGCGTTGAAATGAGAGCGAGGCAAGTGTAATTTCTTGCTTGTGTGTGTGTAGTTCTTACGTCATCCCGCTTTGTCTTGCTGGACAACGCCTCGTTGCACACATTGTACTCAGTGCGTCATTGTTCTTAGCGATGACGGACTAGTGTTATAGCCCAATCATAATGCATATTGTGGTACTTCGTCATAAACACCGCCATGGTAGATTTTGCTGTTTTCACGTCCACCGGAGACCTTGGTGTTTTACTCTGGCCGAATTTACGTTGTTCCGTTTTCCAGAGGGACAATGTACCTAACCATTCTGTATGTTTAAAAAATACATAATAAAACAATGAAAATACCCATAATTCCCATAATTCTGGTACTGGGTCAGTCAGTACTGTTACAAACCCCCTCAAGGAAAATTTTTTGTGTCGAAACATAAAAAAATTTCCTTGACTCATTCACACTCTCCTAAAAGGATCAGTCTAGATACGTCACCACAACCCCCTGTAACGTTACACAAAAAAATTTTATCATCACTTACCCTTGGTCCTATGATGCTGGTCGCACCCTCTGACCTTACTGGACTTCTCCTGAGAGATCCCTACACCATAAGGCCATGAGGCACTATACACTCCTGTTCTGACGCTCCAGCCAGCCCAGGACTGCGGTCACAACACCACAAAACTCTGAAACATCCAATACAAAATTTCAAAATAGTGGTATAGTACACTTACATATCTACAACTGATATGTCCCCTTTTAGACGCATTGGTTTGTGTTCGGGCATTGGTTTGTTTTTTTTTTTAATTCAAAAGTGTCACTTAACCACAACAAGACTTAAAATACATTGATTTCTTACCACCACCAAATTCAACTACTTCCTTGTAAGAAAATAAACAACATATATAGGCAACTACATATAACACAATATATCAATCATTCTTTATTATACCCCAAAATACCTTAACCTAATTATTTCTATAAATTCAACTTACAACTATCATGGCAGACACTTTTCCTTTAAACTTTGTTGCTCAACTTATAATCATTTATCTATTTTGTAAATGGCAGCTTACTAGAATATTTTATTTAACTTCACTTTTTAACTTTATATTTTCAACTTTAAAATATACTATCTCTTAACACTTATTATCGTCATTACCCCTGTAACGACCTCCTAGCCACACACTCTATTTCCCCCCAACATAATAAAACATTGTACATTACATATTAACATTGTTACATTTACCTTACATTAAACAATTTACATTTACATGATTTGTACCAAACTTTATAACATCAATTCTCAATTAACTTTCAATTATTTGACATTTGTTTAGATTCTATACAACAATTTCAATTTTATCCTTACCCTTCAGTTACAATTACCTTCCTTTGTTACCTCACCTTCCTACCATGAATTCTCCTTTTCTAACCCTTCTATACTTACTCGTTTGGGTGACTCTCAATTATTCATTTTTCTCTGTCTTATTTTGGCATCTGTCAACCTAACCTTACTACCCCTTTTTTCTACACTAGCCGCTTCTAACCATTAATATATTTTGACACCAATATCTCTTAATAACCCCCTTCACAAATCCCATTTAAACCTCTGGCACCGCGCCTTTTTTGTACTAGTATGTGTGTATTCCCTCTAACCAACTCATTCCCTTATCGGTTTCTGACCCTTTCAGATAACCCTTTCCGGCACACAACGATCCCTCCTGTCTCAACATCTCTCGTTGGACTCCTACACCAATACCCTTATTACAAAATATCACCATCAACAACCATAAAATTACCATGCACATCACTCAACTCTACATATAATTACTAACCACTGTGTCCTTAAAATATCTAACACCTCTTTATACATCATCAACATCTCAACACTTTATTTTTCCTAACTCCCATTAACTCTATTTAAATAACTCCAATGCCCTTATTTATCACTATTCCCAAACTCTTTACAACATTTCAACTTAATACACCATTACAAATTCATCACTTATCTGCTAACAACACCTTTCATATCCAAATACATAATCATCTACTAACCATTAGAATCTGAATTCTCATAATATCCTTTAAAATCATTATTAACTTCCTCCAATTATTTAAAATCGTACAATACATGCTTACATAAAAAAAATACATAAAGTACACAACAGTAAAAATACACAAATACATAGACATCAATACACAAAAATATACAATTCACATAATCACTAAATCATTTGCCATAATCAGTCCGAATCAGTCCATTTTTAAAAAACACTGTCCACACAATTAAATGTTCATAACACAATAAACAATTACCCCATATCGTCGAACAATAGTCTTATCTTATATCTATATACATTGCTTATTATTGAATCTCTTATATTAACATCATAAATGCATATACCATTCAAATTTTCATTATTTTCCACAAACTCATTTAATCTGTCATGATTGGTCATTGTCCTGTCACCTCCAGTATAATTCGTCACAATCAGATAAGTTACTAAGTCATTATTTTCATTATCATCTCCTACTACTATATCAACTTCCTTACAAGGTAAGTATTTCATATTTTTATTATATATCATCTCTATACCTAACCTTTTCATAAACTCTTCATAATTTTTCTTTACTTTATATATCTCAATTTCTCTCTTTCTCTCTCTCTCAAAACCTTTCTCACCATCATACCAAGCTACACACTCTCTCTCCATATATGCAGGGGACTCTACTACTTTATCACTGCACCACCTGTGAAGTGTACAAAAAAAACCAGGGACCACTTTATTTGTAGACCTTTTGTCTTCCAAATACGCATTGAAGGCACTCTCGTCCTTCCTAAACACACGTGAAGTCTTTACTTCACCCCCTACTACAACATTAAGGGAAAATCTTACCCCCTGCAACCCCTTTATCTGTAAATTCTCTCTATACTTTCTCTCTAACTCATCAACACTTTTTATCACTTCATTATCAAATTCTACTCCCATTATACTTTTATCACCACTCTCAATACTCACACAATTATTTTCTAACACCATATTTGTAATTGTATTATCATAATTCTCACCACTTACCTTGTTTTTGTCTATCTCTAACTTGTCTACTTTGTCAATACTACAATTTTGTCTCTGTATTTCATTTTCAACTTTTTTAAGTTTCTCGTCTAATTGGTTCAATTTTACGTCTCGTACATTATTTTGTTTTTTCAATTCATTTTCGAGGCTATCAAACTTCTCGTCAATCTCTTTTAACACACTATTTTGTGTTTTAATCAATGCGAACAGGTCTTCTAATGATATTTTATTTTCGGCTACTTTAGGTGTTGAGCTAATGTGTCTTTCCCGTAAAATAGATTCTGTCTCTGAATTTTCTATTTCTATGCTATTGTTATTTTCTGCCATTTTGTATTTTAGTATTTAAATGGTTATTTATCTCTATTTGTATTTGACTACGCAATATACTCAACTCGTATTTAACTATTTACCTCTAACAACATAACCTCTCATTCATTATATATCGTCTTCTGTGTTTCTCCATCTATCTGTTTTATATAAATTAATTTTATACAAAGTCCCTGTTCGGGCGCCAATTGTGAATAAACAAACTTATATCATCAATAATAATATTACAATATAAATGTATTTATATTTGTTTTTAACAATACTACCTTTGTCAATAAACTTTAAATACATAAATAAGGTTATCTTACCCATAATAATAATTTATCAAGTCCCAGTGAGGGCGGCCAATTGTGAATAAACACACTTATAATCACTGTGAGGGCGGCAATTGTGAATACACTCACTCTTATCAATAATATTAGCACATATATTTAGTAAGGTATAGATAACAAATACCATAATTCGGTATTAATGATACTCACCAATTTCATTATTTGCCGGGCTCGTTTTCTTCCTTTATAACTTGTTTTCTACCTAAGGGGTACCAGGGTTCGGGTACAGGAAGATTTTGAAACACAGTTGACGACACAAATGATAACCAGATATTCTTGAAATTAACCATCAAATTTAATTCAATCTAAGGTAGTACACATACAACCATGCGGTCAAAATAGTGACGTCATATGATATGACACAAAACAAAATGGTGGTTAACTTTCCTATCTCTTTTGATTCTCTCTATTTCTTTATCTGTTGAATTAATATCAATGTACACTTTATAGCTGCAGCTTTAAATCATTTATTAATAGTTAATTAGTTACTGCACAAACCAATGCCTTCGGCTTATGTGTTATGGCCATACATTCACGCATTCATTCTCACACATTCAACTTCAGACCCGTACATTCTTTTTTATTATCAATTTGATATTAATGAGCTCATTAACTATAAAAATGACAAAAGGAACTTCTCTGCTTGTTAGGTGGTGGTGTCCATCCGTTGTTGGTGTGAGACTCCCATGGTGATGGTCGGTGTTCGCCTTTAATTCCGCTGAGTTTAATTAGATAGATGTGTACACTGAATTTACATTTTTTATATATTTATACTGTAAACAAGATGAGCCTTTATTGCTCCACTACTGTTGGTATCATTTTTGTTAGTTGAATTAAAGTATTGTTAAAAAGTTATACACACAACGATACATCGCTGTGGCTCCTCTGAAGAATGGCGTTGAAATGAGAGCGAGGCAAGTGTAATTTCTTGCTTGTGTGTGTGTAGTTCTTACGTCATCCCGCTTTGTCTTGCTGGACAACGCCTCGTTGCACACATTGTACTCAGTGCGTCATTGTTCTTAGCGATGACGGACTAGTGTTATAGCCCAATCATAATGCATATTGTGGTACTTCGTCATAAACACCGCCATGGTAGATTTTGCTGTTTTCACGTCCACCGGAGACCTTGGTGTTTTACTCTGGCCGAATTTACGTTGTTCCGTTTTCCAGAGGGACAATGTACCTAACCATTCTGTATGTTTAAAAAATACATAATAAAACAATGAAAATACCCATAATTCCCATAATTCTGGTACTGGGTCAGTCAGTACTGTTACAAACTGTCATGGAATAAAATAACTGACCATCAGAGAATTTATGACTTTTAACTTTTACACAGATTTCAATAAACAAACAAACTCATATACAATGATTTTCCACTACCATCTACCTGTACGTTTTTGTATTCAGAATGTGGGAGCAGCACAATAGTGGGGGGAGACAACACCATCACTGTATCTGCTGACACTAACACCATTTTGGCACCCCTTGATATCAATCTGGTTGACTTATACACTATTTTTGTAAGCGTAACTTGCTGTTCAAATTTAACCTAATGTAACAAATGTCAAAGCATTATTTGTTTTCATTTGTGTAATAAACACCGCTTAGATAAGTTTTAAATTCTAATTATTCAAGATAAGGTGAGAATATGTTGCCTTTTTTGTAATATGTTAATTCATTATATTTGTTTAAAGTGCAATTTTTGTTGTACAAAATAAGAGATATCGAAATGTTCAATCTGTGAAGGACGCATGGCCACCTGTGAAAATTTCTAATAGTTTATAAATAGATCCGTTTCATCTGACTTAACAAGGGAAATTGCAGTAAATTAACTATTATTAATGTCTAGTTAAGTAATAAATATAAATACCTAAACAGTTATAAGGTGGTTTAATAAATTCTATAAAAGATGAATAGCCTGTTTCTATTGGGAACTGGTTGCTGCTCATATAACTTGATTATAAAAAGCTCTGTACCGGCCAACCTCAAAATGAAATTAAGACATTTTTCGTTAAAATTTTTATGTTTGTTTTGAACTCCATTTCGGTATGTGTTTGTGATTTGTAGTTAATATTATCCGAATCAAATACAAATGACAATTTTAAGTGTCATATTTCTTTCGGTGGTGATGTCAGAAATGGTAACAGTGTGTACAATATATAATCTTAACTCCAGTTTATAATATTTATATTTGATTTATTAAAATTAAATTGTGTTCCTTTACTACTCACAATTACTGTATGTATCCTACTGTTGGAAGTACTATGAAAAGCTATGCTGAATACCAAATAACTGTAATGGGATGATTTGCACATTAATGAAAAAATTACTATTAATAATATCACATTAACTAATGCAAGAAAACGAATAGTTCTAATAAACACTTCGGTTATTTATCATTGTTTTTATAGTTCACTTTTAAGTTTTCCATCAAAAGAAAAATCAATTGCTAAATAATTTCATTTTGTAACAATTATTTCGAATTGCTGTTATGGATGATGCTTATGGAATTGCTCACAAAATTCTTAAGATAATTGAGAATGCTGTTACTCAATCTTTTACGATTAAATGAAATTGTTAATAAACATGAGAGGACACTCGTAGGAACACCGCTAAACAAACCGAAAATAAGTTACAGCCTATAGGTTAAGTTTACAAAATTTCTCACTGTTCATGTAGTTGTTAGACTCAGTAATAGAGCAGCAGTGTTGTCCCCTGGTGTCTCCCGTCACCATTGTGCTTCCCACATTTGGATAGGAAAACGTACAGGTAGACGCTAGTTGATTTTCCAAGCTTACAATTGTCCAACACATAAAAATTAACAAACAATCATTTAACTAACACTGTTGCAATAAATAAAACAAGTAAGGAACCACAGATGTCCTCCCACACAATAATTCAGAATCAAGGCTTTACACAAAATATTTCTGTCCATCAATGCACATTGAATTGCAAAATTCATAACACATATCATCGCTTTGATTCACAAAATGGAAATGATAAAACAACTTGTTAGTTATTTATACTTGTTTGTATGTTGTAGTAATATAACAAGACTGTCTTAGATGCTAGTAGAATAATCGACAACGTGCAGAAAGATTGTGAATATATGAGAGTATTGTGTCATACTGTACCCACAGCACCTCCTGAAGCCTGTTTGTCCCAAATTAGCAAATTGTCTTGTATTATTTTTTTTATTAAATTTGACTCTGGAAACTTTTTTTCATTTTCAGAGCACTTTCTTCATCATTCAAGAACATCTCTTCTTCAATTCGTTTTTGCTATCCTAATTTACCTCTAAATTTAATTTGACATACATATTGTTATTGGTATCCATGTCACTTTTTTATTTATAAATTAATAGAATCACCTGAGATCCATCATGTGACTTCGTTATTTTGTTAAAATGATGTGTTTCAGAACATACGATCCATCTTCAGATATAATCACTCAGTTGAGGTCATTAATTGTTAAAATCACATCACTTTATAGTCTCAAAGATTCGTATGGGTGCGCACCCTTTGAATGAGTATCCAATCGGCCTTCAAAGGGTGCGCAACCATACAAATGTGCATGTGTGTGTGTGTGTGTGTGTGTGTAACGTGATGTGATTTTAAAACTAACAACCTCAACTGACCAATTTATGTCTGAAGATGGAACATATGTTCCGAAACGCATCGTTTTAACAAAAAAACAAAGTCACACGATGGATCTTATGTGATTCTATTAATTTATCTAATCTTAAGCATAATGTCCTCTTCAAAATTCTTTACTTTTCTTGCAAGAACTGCCATCCCATCCCTGACCTCCATTATCCTATGTACTTCTGGAATGTAATTTCTCTTGTTCTTACTTTTCTTTAGTTGAAGCTAATTCTTTCTCTCCAGCGAATTCTTACTTAGATGCTTCTTGTAATTTAGGAACGAGCATGGGCTTTTCGTGACAGTCACAGTTGATTCTTAATCACCTACACCGTTATCATGCAAACTGTTACTTGTTGTCCTGTATTTCCCTATTTACACAACTGACACTCAAGGTTTGTCTTCAGTATGTTTGTCAATTCCTTATACCACCAACACCACTATGGATATCCTACCACTTCAGCTGAGCAAAACTTTATTTCTTTTTGCCAACCCTCCAGATATTACTCCTAAATCATTATAAACTTGCATGCATTAATAATACCCACGCCAAGTATCCCTTCATGGGCAATGTCAGCAACAAGCACTTGATGGTTAAACTTGAGATGACTTAACATACTTCAACTTTTGGGTCATTCCATGGCAGTTCGACCAAAAAATATTTGTCACCCATCATCTCAGATTAATGAAACTTGGAAGGTTTTATCTTTCACACGGATAAACAATCACACAACTGTTTTTCTTTTAACTTGTCTAGTTTATATTTTATGGACCTTGAAATTTACATAAAATTTACTTTTTCATTTTTCAAAGCTCTGGATGCAGTTTGTACTGGTACTTTTCCAATAAAAAATGTTTAATTTTCAAACTACTCACTCAAGCTTTAGGAATATTTCCAGTAGGCCTATTATAAATTCAGTATGAATATTTGAGAAAAAAATATGTTAACAGTCTAAGATTTTTTTTTTATTAGGCCACAAAAAATATTCTTTTAGTAAATTTTATGATTTTTGTAACAAAAAACAAGGTTTCATTCAAAGCGAATTATTCATCAAAGGCAATGGTATATTCAAGAAAATTTGTTCCTCCTTTACAAAAAGTATGTACATCTATTTTTAATTACATATTACCACCTATATAAATTAACTCTATAAATTTGTATATGGTTATTATAATACTAAAAGCTGTATGCTTTAAAATGTGTAACATTTTTAGTTTTTCAGTGATATATACTCATATAAATATAAAATGTATCATTATAGGCCTAATTATTTATAACAGCTGAATAAATAAATGATCGTTGTACTTTCAGCAGTGCTGTTACATTTTACTAACCCGTATTTTTATTTTAATAAACAATTGATATGTTAATGTCATCATTTACTGAAGCAGGCTGATCCCCTTTTAAATTATATCACTACATTATCATTGCAAATAATCATATGGACACAACAAATTCGAAAAATTTTAAGAAAGTGTCAAATGAAAAACTGGAAATGTACATGAAGTAGAACTACCTGCAAAATGCAGTAATGTATAACATTTGAAAAAAAAAAGCAGCTGACATTTATATACTTGTTGATATTATGAAAGAACGACTAAACATAACATCCAGAAAAAAAGAGATTTCAGAGTCTGAACATTTCTTCTTCTCTTATGTGGATCAGAAAAATAATTAAAGAAACACTGGTTAATTATTATATTAATTTCAGAAACTTGTACACAGAAATGGCATTTTAACTGAATGAGATCTTAGAAATAGGAAAAACTTAATCCAGAAACTGTTAATTTAGTAAAACGGTTTTATGAGAATGATAAACAATCAAGAGTTTTTCCCCAATTGAAAGATGTACTTTCTAATTTTATAATTTCCTCATCATCAACAAATTTACCACTCCTTGTGCAAAGCAGACCCACTATGTAAAATATTACTTACAATCTAATAGTGGGGTTCACCCAACACATATTGGTAACTTACATGCAACATGTGTTACATGGATTGGTGAGTATACCCTAACTTTCTGTTGAGTGTTGCATTCTCTGGAGACTTTACGAGACTATTTACAGCAAATTAAAAATACCTCCACTGATAAGCAGTTGTTTACAAACGTTGTCTTGTAAAAGTGACTTAAACTGACATTGAAAATAATTATATTTCTCTTCTGTGTTTTGTTTATTATGAACTGTATTTGTGTAAAATTGCAGCAACTGATCATCAAACACCACCTACTCAACCTGTTACAAGATTCTGACTGTGATAATTTTAATTATGAAAAGAACTGTTTATACCAAATGGAAATTTGTCTGAATGACAGTGAGAGTGATATGGGTATTTGTGAAGATTCAGTATTACGAAACTGTTTTATAAGATCAGAATGAAGCATTAGAAACAATAATAATGATAGTAACATATTAGTTAATAGACCCACATTTGAAGATTTACCTGATCACATGAGAATTCAAGGACCTAATGATATCACAAAGGATGGCAGGTACGGGGCTAAAAGAAAGGCTGTCACAAAAGTATTGAAATCTAAAACTATAGCAAAAAGCCATAAAAACTACACACAAATCATATCACACCTACTAAGCCTAATGAAAAACAATACTATTCGACTGCTACTTGTTTAAGGATACAGAAATTCTTTTAAAAATCTGATATTACACAATTTTGTATTCCTTAAATTTGTGGATATCATCTGCCTCTTTCCATAAATTTAACATCTGAACTTTCTTGAAGTATTTGTTAATTATTTCAACAATATAAAACGTTTGAAGGTTTTGAATTATTTTTTGTAACTCAAAGTAAAATTGTACACATTTATTTAATTATTTAGAAGTACTAGAAATGAAACTCTTCATTGGGGTTTTACTAAATCACAACACTGAATCAGAAACATAAATTACAAAATTACTTTTCAGATAACTGGTTATACTATCAAATTTTTTCAAAAATATTTTTATCAAATATTTTGGACATTCCAATAATACCAAACAATGAGTCACAATTACACAATAAGGCAATTTTTAAAATATTTTTCATTTACAGATAAATTATAGTGTAATATACAATAACCAGAGATACTATAAAAGTAAACAATTTTCACACAATATAACTTAAAATGAATACACACCATTAGCTTGGGTTATAGGTGAAAAATTAACAAATTATATGTTTAAATTAATATGGAGTAAAATGAATAAATACAGCCGACTTAAAAGGACCCATATGGGAGAAGATTCAATTTCATCACTTGATAGAACTGTTGCATCTTGCACATAGCTCACCATTTTCTGCAAAATATATATCTGTGGTTCACCATTTTCTTTTTCATAACATAATTTACCTTTTTTCTACCTTTTTCTTTTTAAAGTAGATTGTTCAGTACCAGGCAGTAACATATTGTTAAATCTTCTACCTGCAGGCACTTTATTTAATGCAGTTTGCTACATTCAACTTATTATATCTCTGGAACCTTAGCAACTATTAATAAATTATCACCTGTTTTGATTACTGTTTACATTTTCTACTGTGTATGTTTTACATTTTCCACGTGACTTCTACATCTTTAAATCAATATATCCAGTCATTTTGGGATCTCTGCCTACCTCATGATGGAGTCTGACACAAGTTTCTCTCCTATTTTGTTTCTTAATGTATAAATAAACTTCACTTTTATTCCACTATTTTTAACTCTACCTTCTAATATATGCCAATCACATCTATTATTATTGGGCCAACTTACTCCACGGCGCTACAGCTCATGAAGAGCTCTGGCCTCCAGAACGAAGTGCCTCCACTCCTCTCTATCATGTGCAACTCTTCGTCACTTTCTGACCCCCAGTCTTCTCAAGTCTTCATCTACATTGTCCACCCATCTTCTTCTTGGATTCCCTCTTACTCTTCCTCCTGTGCTCCAATGAATAATTTTTTCACTGGCCTTTCTTCTGTTATTCTTTGTACATGACCTGCCCACCTAATTCTACCTTGTTTTATTACTGTGACGATGTCCAGTTCCTTGTGTAGTTCATACAATTTGGCATTTCTCCTCATACTCGACCTTCCAGGATCTAGTACACTTCCATATATCCTCCTCAGAATCTTTCTTTCCCATCTTTCATATCTTCTTGTACTGAGGTCATGGTCCAGGCTTCTGAAGCATACAATACTATAATGTGAGACGTATCAATATAAGCTTCGAGGCGACTGCGGTATTGCCATGTCGCTTCACTCCCCGCCCTCCCCGCCATTGCCTACGCATAGCCAAGTGTAACGTGCGGCAACGCTGGAGGGCGAGGGGCGGGGAAGAGCTGTTACTATTGCGTAACCTCGAAGCTTACAATGCTAAGTCCCGTACTATAATGGCCGCAATATAGATGGACCTTGGAGGTTCTAGAAATGTTTCTGGACTTTAGGACAGCCAGCAAAGAAGAGTAACACCTATTTCCCATGGCTAGTTTGTCTTCAATTTCATTACCATCTGATTTTGTGACATCCAGAGAGACCCAAGATATCTAAAACTATCCACCCTCTCAAATTCACTGCCATTAACTTTAATTTTACGGATTCTTTCTTCTCGGACATTCTTCTTCGTTAGCATATATTTTGTCTTTTGGCTGTTCACTTACAGCCCTAGGTTGGTCAAAGCATGCTCCAGAGAGATGTACGCCTCTTTATCTGATGTGCCTAGTCTTTTAATAAAATATTCGTAGTTATAAATCTTCTCCACTTCTTCATCCTCCACTTTATGATTAAAATTTCCTACTTCTTAATTTTATGATTCAAATGCAACACATTTTAAAGAAAATATATTAAAAGTGTGTGTGTGTGTGTGTGTGTGTGTGTGTGTGTGTGTGTGTGTGTGTGTGTGTGTGTGTGTGTGTGTGTGTGTGTGTGTGTGTGAACATAAATTTTGTATTTTTATGAATGAGCCTATATCATATAATCCAATGCTGTTCAGATAAGTTATGTTGTTATTCCTTATTAATGGCAACCTTACTTTGTGGATGCTTTATTGATATAATATTATTATATTCTCCATAATTACATATTTTCCATTCTTTTCCAGAAATATGGGTAGAGAGTGCCAAATAAGTCTTTAGTTGTTTTATTTTTTCACGAAAAAATAAAAATAAATGGAATTCATGTAAACGCTAAAACATCACCAGATGATGTTAACATATCTGTATGATGTATAATGCACAAGACTACCACAAGTGTTAACAAACTACCAGTATCATTTATATATATATATTGCAACGAATCACAGGATCATGATAGGCGGGGCAAGTTCACATATATTACACAGACAATGGACATTCATATTATATTGGTAGATGGTTAAGTTTGGTTGTTATCAATTGTATTTAGTAAGGTTAAGGGTTTAGTTTAGTAAAACTGTGCATTATTATTTATGGTTATTCATGTACTGTGTTAGTGGAAATGTGCGCGCGTGCGCGAGTGGTAAACGTTTCCGGGCGGTGCGTGAAGTATTATCGTTGTGTTGACATTAACTGAACTTAGACATGTGTATCGCTACAATCCCTATACCTGTCGGACTATTGTTTACGTTCATGTATATTATTAGTATGTAGGCAGTTATGCATGAGATACGGGTAGTCTGATTACCGCTATGCATGCTGTTACAAAGTAAATGCACTCTACTGCATGAAAAGTGCATTGTCACTTTATACTGACCATGTGACTTCCATCCACCAATAGAATGCTGACTGGTGGTTGGAAATTTTCTTAAGCCTGTCGTTACACAGGCAGTTCTTCTACGCCATCTACCGCGAACGGGTCGTGCACCCTTGTACAAGAATTTTTACCGCTTGCAAGGTGTTGTAAAAACTATTCGTCGTTAGTGAAACGGGAAGACTCAGAACTGTGTGTGTAGTACATTTGCACACACCAGTGTTTTAACGCATTGTGCGTAAAATTACAAGCAGTTCTTCACTGCTGCTACCGCGAACGGTACATACAATCCTTGTACAAGACTCTACCGCTTGCAAGGATCTGTTAAGACTTTTCGGGGATAGTAACGCGTGTGACGCATAACAATTGATTTTATATCTTTACACACGATATTAATATTGTAGTATTACGTGTGTAAGAAGTGAGTGTAACTGTATCACTGTGCGAGATTTTCCGCAGTGACAGTATCATTAATTGTTACGCAATAGTTCCATCAAGACGTTTCCGTGCTAGTGCAAGATTTCCTCATAGGGTGGTCTGCTGATCGCGGTAGACCTTGGTATTCGCGACAACACTTGAAGAAGCCGGAGAGGTATAAGCTCAATATACCATTATTAGATTAAACTCACTGTCACCTGAGATACTACTTAGTCATAAACTCTATATAAGTTTTGCGAGTAATAAAATCCATAGTACCGTTGTGTGTGCGAAGTGTCGGATTCTTCGTGGGAATTATAGGACATCAGCCCAGCTGTTATAGGACACCAGCCCAGCTGTTATAGGACATCAGCCCAGCTGTTATAGGACCAGCCCAGCTGTTACAGGACGCTAGCCCAGCTGTAAACGTTTCTGGGAAAACGTCTGTCATTTGTAAGCCACACCTGACGAACCAACTACACCGCAAAGACCGGCCCTTCTCTTCAACAACATCATCGTGGGAGTCTTCTTATGTAACGTATCACGTCTTGCGTTTGAACATTATTTAACATTTTAAAAGAAAGACTCTATATCAAACATTACATTCTGTACATTTCAAATATACCATATAAACTATAACTTGTGTTTGTACAATCTTAAACCCTCCAATATAGACTTGTAATTTGAAATACACATACTATCATATCCTATGTGCCAATAGTTTAGTAATTTGTGTTGTCGCAATATATATATATATTGCAACGAATCACAGGATCATGATAGGCGGGGCAAGTTCATATATTACACAGACAATGGACATTCATATTATATTGGTAGATGGTTAAGTTGGGTTGTTATCAATTGTATTTAGTAAGGTTAAGGGTTTAGTTTAGAATAACTGTGCATTATTATTTATGGTTATTCATGTACTGTGTTAGTGGAAATGTGCGCGCGTGCGTGAGTGAGAAATGTTTCCCGGGCGGTGCGTGAAGTATTATCGTTGTTTTGACATTAGCTGAACTGAGACATGTGTATCGCTACAATCCCTATACCTGTTGGACTATTGTTTACGTTCTTGTATATTATTAGTATGTAGGCAGTCATGCATGAGATACGAGTAGTCTGATTACCGCTATGCATGCTGTTACAAAGTAAATGCACTCTACTGCATGAAAAGTGCATGGTCACTTTTTACTAACCATGTGACTTCCATCCACCAATAGAATGCTGACTGGTGGTTGGAAATTTTCTTGAGCCTGTCGTTACACAGGCAGTTCTTCTACGCCATCTACCGCGAACGGGTCGTGCACTCCTTGTACAAGAATTCTACCGCTTGCAAGGTGTTGTAAAGACTATTCGTCGTTAGTGAAACGGGAAGGCTCAGAACTGTGTATGTAGTACATCTGCACACAGTAGTGTTTAAACGCATTACGCGTATAATTACGATAGTTCTTCTTCGCCATCTACCGCGAACGGGACGTGCACTCCTTGTACAAGAATTCTACCGCTTGCAAGGTGTTGTAAAAACTATTCGTCGTTAGTGAAATGGGAAGACTCAGAACTGTGTGTGTAGTACATTTGCACACATCAGTGTTTTAACGCATTGTGCGAAAAATTACAAGCAGTTCTTCACTGCTGCTACCGCGAACGGTACATACAATCCTTGTACAAGACTCTACCGCTTGCAAGGATCTGTTAAGACTTTTCGGGGATAGTAACGTGTGTGACGCATAACAATTGATGTTATATCTTTACACACGATATTAATATTGTAATATTACGTGTGTAAGAAGTGAGTGTAACAGTATCATTAATTGTTACGCAATAGTTCCATCAAGACGTTTCCGTGCTAGTGCAAGATTTCCTCATAGGGTGGTCTGCTGATCGCGGTAGACCTTCGTATTCGCGAGAACACTTGAAGAAGCCGGAGAGGTATAAGCTCAATATACCGTTATTAGATTAAACTCACTGTCACCTGAGATATTACTTGGTCTTAAACTCTATATAAGTTTTGCGAGAAATAAAATCCGTAGTACCGTTGTGTGTGCGAAGTGTCGGATTCATCGTGGGAATTATAGGACATCAGCCCAGCTGTTATAGGACATCAGCCCAGCTGTTATAGGACACCTGCCCAGCTGTTACAGGACATCAGCCCAGCGGTTATAGGACATCAGCCCAGCTGTTATAGGACACCAGCCCAGCTGTTATAGGACACCAGCCCAGCTGTTATAGGACCAGCCCAGCTGTTACAGGACGCCAGCCCAGCTGTGAACGTTTCTGGTGAAACGTCTGTCATTTGTAAGCCACACCTGACGAACCATCTATACCGCAAAGACCGGCCCTTCTCTTCAACAACATCATCGTGGGAGTCTTCTTATGTAACGTATCACGTCTTGCGTATGAACATTATTTAACATTTTAAAAGAAAGACTCTATATCAAACATTACATTCTGTACATTTCAAATATACCATATAAACTATAACTTGTGTTTGTACAATAAATAATCTTAAACCCTCCAATATAGACTTGTAATTTGAAATACACATACTATCATATCCTATGCGCCAATAGTTTAGTAATTTGTGTTGTCGCATAGAGATATTTTGGCGCTTAGCAACGTAGGGCTCGTAAAATAGCGGAAATTTACGCTATTACATATTTGTCTATGAATATAAAATTTGTTGGAAAAATCCGACGTATAAATATAATTAACGTAATAATTGTATGTGTATTGTTCATGTGAAAAGCTGAGGATATAATTTTTCAAGTGTGCATATTCTCTTGTATATCATATATGAACAGATTTTATCAGTATATTGGAGGTAGATTATTAGTTGTTGTATGTTAGATAAGGTATTTACATGTTGATGTTTTGAACTGCTTTCCGCGTGCATATAAACTGGTTACCATATGTTCTAATCTTGTTGTGATAATAATAGCTTGCTTTGAGTATAAATTACTAAATTTTAAAGTAATTTGTGATCACTATGTCGAATAAAAAAGAGCTTATAGAATATTTAAGGGCCAGGTCACTTGATGATAAAACCATATCTGAGCATAGTAGAGCCGTTAGGCGGAAATTCTGGGATAGAATTGAAAGTAATATTAACGAGGCAACTCGCTTAGGGCATAGTATTTCGTTGTTCGATATGGTCGGAGATATGGATGTTGCATGCAATTATAATGAAGATGACGAAAGTGAAATTAGTAATAGCAACACTATTAGTCCAGAACATACTTCAGATAATTGCTGCGGGGAGATGAAAGCCGTGGAAGAAGAGATGATATCGGATATACAAGGAGTTTCAGAGGAAAGTAAAGCCAGGGATGAGGATATGATAGCCATTAGGCAGGAATTTTGGGAAGAAATGGACGCCGACAGAGAGGAGAGGATGGCGAAACTACAGGAAATGTCAGCTGATATTGAAGCAGATTTATCTGTTGAGAATATTGCACCATGTGATAAATTTGAAGTACCTAATGTCCTTGTGGAACATACTCTCAACGAGAGTAATATGGAAGTTAACCAAGATGTGACATCTGAAGGATTAACGGAGATCAGTAGCGTAGCAGGTGAACTTGAAAGTGATTATACAGAAACCACCTTATTAGGGCCTAGTAGTTCATATCTCGGTAAAGTCGAGTATTTAGATTCTGCATCGGATTGTAGTGAAGATAACAGAAATGAAATTAGTAGTAACAACACTATTAATCTGGAACATACTTCAGGTAAGTGCTGTGATGAGGTGATATTTTATAGTGTAACAGATATAGCATGCGAGAACCGTGAACGTATGATAGGATCTGAAGCTATCATGGATGCGGACAGTGTATGCATAACACATAAAAATTCCGAACCAGTAGTAGAGCCTGGAACTAGTATGGATACTAACGGTGCAGGTATTTGTGACACATGGCCTGATGATGAGGTACTAGATGAATCTATATCAGGTACTGAGGTGTTTACGGAGGACGGAGAGGTGAATGATACTGGTGACAGTAAGGTGACAACAATTATGGTAAATAATAATGAACCGCCGCGTAATCAGTTTCATGTTCAAACACTACAAAATCAGCCGCAATCACAACAACATAAAAATACAACTCAGCAATTTAATACCAACTTATTAGCAACAGTTATTGAAAATGATTTAGTTGAAAAGCAGTTCAATCAATCAAGTATGAAAAATGTTAGTTATAAGAATGAAACTGTTATGTATGGCCTATATCCTGCCGAAATTAGGGATAATTTAGTATGTAATAATGATAATAGTAATAAACATGAGGGAAATATTAGGATTGATAATTGCACCGACCTTATTGTCGAAGCAAAAATCAATGGTTATGTCGACGAGAGGTTGTCCGACAGTGGCACAGAAATATCGCTGTTGGACAAGCAGTTACGAAAGAGGTGTAAAAACAACTTTGTACAAATGCCGATTCTGCAGGTAAGTCACACAAGGATAAAATCAGGAGCGTGTGAGTCGCAGGTAATTGAAAAACAGGCAATTTAAGCAACATACGAACAGGGCACGGAAGTAGATGCGACCGTCCTTGGAGTTAAAAAACTCGGGCATAATATTATTTTGGAAGTTGATAAATTGAATAAACGGCATGCTGCATTGGAAGTTCAGAAAGAATTATTGCCAGCTAAAGTTGATTGTCTACCTCACGTTATCAGACTGGGACGCTCGAAAGATAAGATAACGAATAACTCACCGACCCCCAAGGTTCAGTTAATGAGTTGCGAGATAAGGCAATTACGGCGTATATTAAACAAATTCAAATCTGTATTTCCAAGTAAACGTGTGCGTTTCAAAGCTGAGAAAATTTTATACAAAAAACTCAGAAATAAATGTCAGGATATAGGGGTAAGAATGTGTAGTGATTTAAATATGTCAATTCAGGTTTAAATGTTGTATGTAAGATGGATCTGTGAATGAACAATAATCTAGTTTTGATAAGGAATGTTGTCTGTGTACCCTGTGACCCTGCATAAGATTTCGTTATCTGTGTGTCAAGAACATGTGGGTTTGTTTTGGTTTGAAGGTTACCACGTGTCCTTTGATTTGATGCTTCTGTCAAAGTGACAGTTGGAAATGTTAGTATTAATTGGGGATGTTTATTTGATTTTAGTTCGAGGGTATTATTATTATTTCAGGATTAGGAAGTTGTTTTGGTATATATAAAAAAAAAAAAATTTTATTTTTTGTTAGTTAACTAAAGAAAAAAAAAAATTTTTTTTTTATGCGGGAAGGAGTTAATCCTGCAACGAATCACAGGATCATGATAGGCGGGGCAAGTTCATATATTACACAGACAATGGACATTCATATTATATTGGTAGATGGTTAAGTTGGGTTGTTATCAATTGTATTTAGTAAGGTTAAGGGTTTAGTTTAGAATAACTGTGCATTATTATTTATGGTTATTCATGTACTGTGTTAGTGGAAATGTGCGCGCATGCGTGAGTGGGAAACGTTTCCCGGGCGGTGCGTGAAGTATTATCGTTGTTTTGACATTAGCTGAACTGAGACATGTGTATCGCTACAATCCCTATACCTGTTGGACTATTGTTTACGTTCTTGTATATTATTAGTATGTAGGCAGTCATGCATGAGATACGAGTAGTCTGATTACCGCTATGCATGCTGTTACAAAGTAAATGCACTCTACTGCATGAAAAGTGCATGGTCACTTTTTACTAACCATGTGACTTCCATCCACCAATAGAATGCTGACTGGTGGTTGGAAATTTTCTTAAGCCTGTCGTTACACAGGCAGTTCTTCTACGCCATCTACCGTGAATGGGTCGTGCACTCCTTGTACAAGAATTCTACCGCTTGCAAGGTGTTGTAAAGACTATTCGTCGTTAGTGAAACGGGAAGGCTCAGAACTGTGTATGTAGTACATCTGCACACAGTAGTGTTTAAACGCATTACGCGTATAATTACGATAGTTCTTCTTCGCCATCTACCGCGAACGGGACGTGCACTCCTTGTACAAGAATTCTACCGCTTGCAAGGTGTTGTAAAAACTATTCGTCGTTAGTGAAACGGGAAGACTCAGAACTGTGTGTGTAGTACATTTGCACACATCAGTGTTTTAACGCATTGTGCGAAAAATTACAAGCAGTTCTTCACTGCTGCTACCGCGAACGGTACATACAATCCTTGTACAAGACTCTACCGCTTGCAAGGATCTGTTAAGACTTTTCGGGGATAGTAACGTGTGTGACGCATAACAATTGATTTTATATCTTTACACACGATATTAATATTGTAATATTACGTGTGTAAGAAGTGAGTGTAACAGTATCATTAATTGTTACGCAATAGTTCCATCAAGACGTTTCCGTGCTAGTGCAAGATTTCCTCATAGGGTGGTCTGCTGATCGCGGTAGACCTTCGTATTCGCGAGAACACTTGAAGAAGCCGGAGAGGTATAAGCTCAATATACCGTTATTAGATTAAACTCACTGTCACCTGAGATATTACTTGGTCTTAAACTCTATATAAGTTTTGCGAGAAATAAAATCCGTAGTACCGTTGTGTGTGCGAAGTGTCGGATTCATCGTGGGAATTATAGGACATCAGCCCAGCTGTTATAGGACATCACCCAGCTGTTATAGGACATCAGCCCAGCTGTTATAGGACACCTGCCCAGCTGTTACAGGACATCAGCCCAGCTGTTATAGGACACCAGCCCAGCTGTTATAGGACCAGCCCAGCTGTTACAGGACGCCAGCCCAGCTGTGAACGTTTCTGGTGAAACGTCTGTCATTTGTAAGCCACACCTGACGAACCATCTATACCGCAAAGACCGGCCCTTCTCTTCAACAACATCATCGTGGGAGTCTTCTTATGTAACGTATCACGTCTTGCGTATGAACATTATTTAACATTTTAAAAGAAAGACTCTATATCAAACATTACATTCTGTACATTTCAAATATACCATATAAACTATAACTTGTGTTTGTACAATAAATAATCTTAAACCCTCCAATATAGACTTGTAATTTGAAATACACATACTATCATATCCTATGCGCCAATAGTTTAGTAATTTGTGTTGTCGCAATATATATATATATATATATATATATATATATATATATATATAATGCAACAGTACAACCATTAACGGTACTGTGCATTGCCAAAATAAATGAAATAAATAATAAAAATAAATAAACATGATTCAGATTGCATAAGCTGGATCGTAGTTAAAAATAGGGAGCGCAGAATTCATGCATGGACAAGCATTTTTGGCACACCTGTCGCTAGCGTTGTGTACACGCGTATTTTGTTTGTGTGTGTGTGAAGCCTGTCCGTTCCTGAAATGTAACTAACCCTTTTCAAGTAGAATAGTTGTATGTTTTATTTTAATTATAAGAAAAATATGTACGATAGGGTAAAACAAAAGACACCAAAGTGTACAGAAATTAAAGGTGAATAAAGTGTTAAAAGACCGTACCGATGTGACGAAAGGTGCAATTACTATACGTAAAAAAATTAATAGCTCTTTTTGTGATTAAAATAAAGAAGTGTAATTTACGTATAGTAAACATATAAAAATTAGTGATCGATTGAGCATCCAGTGATGTGAAACAAACTTCGTAATTCGCGAAGATAGGCAAAAATTGTGAACTGAACCAGAGTGGGAGAAGTGACGCTTCAACAGAATCTGACAGGTTAAATATTATTCAGACATGAGTATTTGCACGACCTGATTATAAATACCAGGTCGTGCTAATAAAGTTTCAGGTTCAGGTATTTGTTTGTTTTGTGTTTTATGTTTGTATATTTGTAAATTTTCCCAAAATTTACAAATATACAAACATAATACACAAAACAAGCTAATACCTGAACAAATACTGTAACAGGACAAAAAGGCGTGTTGTCATAATTATGGGGTTCAGGGATTTTACATTGTATTTTTTATTGTATTCATACACATAAAGTATGGTTAGGTTCATTTTTCCTATGTCTGCACAAACGACGCAGTTGCATCGATACGATTTATTTCAAGGCCGAGGGCGTACGTGTGAAGGAAAACGTATACAATGGCGATTATGATCGACACCAACAAAATGGTATTACAAATATTGACACACGTCACAACAATGACGAGGAACAATGCTGTCAGCTGATGCGGACGAATAATTGATCACAATTGATCCCCTCCACCTGTCGACAATTCGACACAATGTCGGCCCACTCTGAAGATCTTTGTCATGGCGACAACACGTACATTTCTTTCTGGTAAAATTTAACCAGTAAAAGTGTAACCAAATTTAAAAAAATGTAAGCATCAGTTAACAGTGAACAGTTACCAGTTTCTAAATATGTAAATTCAGTGAAGCAACAGACAAAACAGACAGTACTAATAACACCGAAGTACGCCAGCCAACGACCGGACCATGGAAAACGTCTGAACTACACAACTGCAACTACTTTCAGGAAAGTCACTACTATTATCATTCTTATTTTCAAAATTAGAGCTCTAATAAGATATTAAACGTTGAAAATTTATTGTTTGTAACATCAGTATGTGAGGGAGAGAGTGTAAGCAAATGTCGGCCAACAGCAACTAGACACTGGTTTATGGGTAAAAAGGGGTATTCAAATTTAATAAATATATGAAATACTGCAATTGCTATGTAAAATGTTTATCTTCCGACTATTAGATTAAAGCATAGGATGGGGAAGATAATAACGATAACTACTAAGTAAGAGCGGAACTGCAGAGCCGCCATTTTGTACAATAATTCCAATGTAATTTAACCCTTTCTTTGTTTTGTAACTGAGTAACTATAACGATCATTAAAAGTGTGCTATATTCAAACATATGTGTGTGAGACGTTATTTCGATAACCCGTGCTGCTTCTATCTTTCGTTTAACGACACCTTGGCACCCTTAGGTATAATTAACATATTCAGTGTAAACGATCTGAGCACGTGGCATCCGGAAGCATGGTATTTCACCTGATAGATATGCAAATGAACTACATTACTATGGTAAGTATTTATAATGATAAAAATACAGAGTTGAGGCCAGTTAACAATGTCGACCCGAACTAGGGACTTAATTATTTTATCAGTTAACAATGTCGACCCGAACTCGGGACTTAATTATTCTATCAGTTAACAATGTCGACCCGAACCAGGGACTTAATTATTTTTAGCAGTTGACAATGGCAGCCCGAACTGGGGACTTAATTATTATATCAGTTAACAATGGCAGCCCGAACTGGGGACTTTATATAATAAACTATTTTATATAAATGAACCAAAGTACGGAAGCAGACGGGTAGCGAAATATACGTAACAAAAAAAAAACAATATAGGTTACCAGTATAGGTTATGTTATTGTATGAATAAAATGCAATACAACAACTAAAACAAAATTTATTATTATTAGTATGATCAAAATGGCAAACAATAACGAGACAAGTAGAACAGAATCAGAAATGATGGGTGACAGTATTCACTCAACACCAGCCCCAACAAAAAGAGTTGAGGAGAACGATATAATAAGAATGATGAGATTACTTTTTAATGAACAGAGTATTAAGTTCGATACAAAATTAGACAATTTTAATGACAAATTAAACCAGTTTGATGAGCAATTTAATGATATCAAGAAAGAAATTAAAAAACAAAATTGTAATTTTGATAAAAGATTAAATGAGATACATACACGGTTAGACGAGATAGTTAGAAAATAAGAGGGGAGTAGACAAATTAGATATAAACAAAGACAAGGTAAGTGGGGGAGAAAATTATGATAATAAAAATAAAAATATATTAGAAAATAATAGTGTGGATGTTGGTAGTGATAACGAGATTTTAATGAGAGTAGAGGTTAATGGTGAGGAGATAGTTGTTGATGAGAGTGAAAGAGGGGGTAAGGAGAGTTTAAGTGAATATAGTGGGCAGAGGGCAAATTTTCCCAGTGGTAGGAATGGAGTAAAGACTCCAAAATTGTTGTTTGAGGACGAAGGTTCCTCTAGAATTTATGTGGGAGACATGTGGTCTCCAAATGATCCCTTAGGTGTACCTGGTGAGGCCAGGGGGTGTTTTTATGAAGTAGTAGTGCCCTATGCAAATATTGAAAGAGAGAATGTAGCTTGGTGTGATAGAGAGAGAAATATTGAGAGAAAGAGGGAGATAGAGATTTTTAAGGTGAGTAGAGACTATGAGGAATTTATGGAAAGGTTAGGAGTAGAGATGATTGATAAATATAGTAAATACTTACCTTGTAATGAAAATGAAGTAGTAGGAGATAAGGGAAATAATGACTTTATAAATTACCTAATTATGACTAATAACACAGAAGGTGACAGGATAATGACCAATCATGACAGATTATATGAGTTTGCGGAAAATGAAGAAAATTTGAATGGTATATGCATTTATGATGTTAGTATAAGAGATTCAATAATAAGCAGTGTATATAGATATAAGATAAGATTATTGTTTGACGATGGAGGGTAGATATTTTATTGTGTTTATGAACATTTAAATATGTGACAGTGTTTTTCAAGATGGACTGCTTATGAACTGATTTTTGGTAAATGATAAAATGATAATTTGGATTGTATATTTTTGTGTGTATTAATGTCAATGTAGTTGTGTATTTTTGATATTATGTATTTTTTAGGTAAACCATGTACTGTAGAATTTTAAATATTCAAGAATAATTAATTATGATGATGATTTTAAATAATTATGAGATTTAGATTCTAATGAATAATAAATGAACCAGGTAATATATTTGGATATTGAGAGGTATTGTTATTAGTAGGTGAGGGATGAATTTTCTAATGATTATATTAAGGTTAAAAAGGGGATAGAATTTGGGTGATAATGATAAATAGAGGCATGGGAGTTAGTTAAATAGAGTTAATGGGAGTTAGTGAAAATAAGAATGTTGAGATACAGATAATATATAAAGAGGTGTTAGATATTTTAGGGACACAGTAGTTAGTGATTATATGTAGAGGTGAGTAATGTGAATGGTAATTATATTTGTTGATGATGATATTTTGTAGTAAGGATCCGGTGTAAGGAGTGATCAGCATGCGACGTGGCAAGGGACCAGCGTGCAGCGTTGTGGCAGGCGGAGCAATTTTGGGTTAGAGTGTTTGCCGATATTTGGTGGAGGGCAAATGGTTAGGAATGGATATGGCCAGGTAGGGAACACACATCCTAGTACAAAAGACGAGCGGTGCCAGAGGATTTAAATGGGATTAGTGAAGGGGGTTATTATTGAGAGATTGGTGTCATAATATATTAATGGTTGTTAGTAGCGGTTGTTAGTAGAAAAAAGGGGTAGTAAGGTTAGATAGATAAATGCCAAAATGAGAGATAGAAAATAGTGAATAATAGAGAGTCACCCAAACTAGATAAGGATTGAGGAAGGGTTAGATAGAGGAAATTCATAGTAGAAAAGAAAATTCATAGTAGAAAGGTAATGTAACTGGAAGGGTAATGATAAATTTGAAAATTTTTTTTATAGAATCTAAGGATATAACAAATGATTAAATAATAAAAGTTAATCGAAAGTTGATAATAAAAATGTTATAAAGTTTTGCTACAAGTTGTGTAAATATAAATTGTTTAATGTAAATGTCACCATGTTAATGTTTGATGTACAATGTTTTATTATGATTTTATTATGTTGATGGTACAATAGTGTGTGTGGCTTGGAGGTTGCTGCAGGGGTAGCAACAATAACACAATATTACATGTTAAAGAATTAATAGTGATATTGGTGTTGGTTATCAAGTCTATAGTGATGATTCTGTTGTAAAGAAAAATAAGCGTAAAGAAGTTGAGTAAGGAAAAATATAAAGATTTTTGAAGTGATTGCCATAATAGGTATATGTTTCAATGTTATATAAAGTAAAATAATATAGATAGTGGTTGTTGTTTGTAAAATTAAAATTTGTTTTATGCTAAGATAAGAATATACTTTCTGGTGGTAAAGAGAATAAATATGATCGACTGGAGTCAGAAAGCTTTAATAAATGCAGGGGTGTTAAAAGGAGAAGAGGGTCTTCTATCCTAAATCTTGTTAATTGTTGTTTGAGAATTTTAAGTTAAGAGAACCAATGTCTAGTAACATAAACCAATGCATCTAAGGGGAGACATATCAGTTGTGGATATGGAGATAGATAAGGTCACTATGTTAAAATTTTGTGTTGCATGTTTCAGAGTTTTGTGTTACTGTGACAGCAGTCCTGGGCTGACCGGTGCGTTAGAGCAGGAGCGTTAAGTGCCTCATGGCCTTATGGTGTTGGGATCTCTCCTGAGAAGTCCAGTAAGGTCAGATGGTACGATCAGAATCATGGAACCAAGGGTAAGTGATTAAAAATTTTGTTTGTTTGTAAACCATAAAGGGGGTTGTGGCAACATATCTGGGCTGATCCCTTTAGAAACGTGTGAATGAGTCAATGAAAGTTTTTATGCTTCGGCATAAAATCTTTCATTGAGGGGGTTTTGTAACACGACAAAAAGGCCTGTTGTCATAATTATGGGGTTCAGGGATTTTACATTGTATTTTTTATTGTATTCATACACATAAAGTATGGTTAGGTTCATTTTTCCTATGTCTGCACAAACGACGCAGTTGCATCGATACGATTTATTTCAAGGCTGAGGGCGTACGTGTGAAGGAAAACGTATATAATGGCGATTATGATCGACACCAACAAAATGGTATTACAAATATTGACACACGTCACAACAATGACGAGGAACAATGCCGTCAGCAGATGCGGACGAATAATTGATCACAATTGATCCCCTCCACCTGTCAACAATTCGACACAATGTTGGCCCACTCTGAAAATCTTTGTCATGGTGACAACACGTACATTTCTTTCTGGTAAAATTTAACCAGTAAAAGTGTAACCAAATTTAAAAAAATGTAAGCATCAGTTAACAGTGAACAGTTACCAGTTTCTAAATATGTAAATTCAGTGAAGCAACAAACAAAACAGACAGTACTAATAACACCGAAGTACGCCAGCCAACGACCGGACCATGGAAAATGTCTGAACTACACAACTGCAACTACTTTCAGGAAAGTCACTACTATTATCATTCTTATTTTCAAAATTAGAGCTCTAATAAGATATTAAACGTTGAAAATTTATTATTTGTAACATCAGTATGTGAGGGAGAGAGTGTAAGAAAATGTCGGCCAACAGCAACTAGACACTGGTTTATGGGTAAAAAGGGGTATTCAAATTTAATAAATATATGAAATACTGCAATTGCTATGTAAAATGTTTATCTTCCGACTATTAGATTAAAGCATAGGATGGGGAAGATAATAACGATAACTACTAAGTAAGAGCGGAACTGCAGAGCCGCCATTTTGTACAATGATTCCAATGTAATTTAACCCTTTCTTTGTTTTGTAACTGAGTAACTATAACGATCATTAAAAGTGTGCTATATTCAAACATATGTGTGTGTGAGACGTTATTTCGATAACCCGTGCTGCTTCTATCTTTCGTTTAACGACACCTTGGCACCTTTAGGTATAATTAACATATTCAGTGTAAACGATCTGAGCACGTGGCATCCGGAAGCATGGTATTTCACCTGATAGATATGCAAATGAACTACATTACTATGGTAAGTATTTATAATGATAAAAATACAGAGTTGAGGCCAGTTAACAATGTCGACCCGAACTAGGGACTTAATTATTTTATCAGTTAACAATGTCGACCCGAACTCGGGACTTAATTATTCTATCAGTTAACAATGTCGACCCGAACTAGGGACTTAATTATTGTATCAGTTAACAATACAAATCAATACAAAACATAACACAATATTCAAAGCACTCAACATTGAAAATACAAAAAAAACTAAACATACACCACAATCACACACAATAAAACCAATTTGAAGTACCAGAAGCCAACAGGAAACCACAATAATAATAGTCAACCAACATATATGTACTTCACCATACACAA
Source organism: Magicicada septendecula (assembly GCA_034769895.1). NCBI lineage: Eukaryota > Metazoa > Arthropoda > Insecta > Hemiptera > Cicadidae > Magicicada > Magicicada septendecula. The sequence continues at coordinate 264,645,220 of CM068376.1, forward strand.
AAACCGGAAGGCTGAGGATGGGTACAAGATGGTACCCGAAACATGTTCCTAATAAGGAAAAAAATATCTTGAGGTAAATTCATTATAAATATTAAATGTATTATATACATCAAGAAACGGACTGTAGAAGAAAGTGATTGAATATATATATGTGAATTTACACCCAAATTATAAATAAATAACTAAAAATAATACTCTGCCGGAACCTTACCTTGCGAACTTACTCTCGCTACTTACCTTTTAAAAAACGCCTACAGAAGTTCAGGGCTGCCAACATATTTTTTAAGTTAAAATATGTAAAACTTTTATACGCTTCCTTAATTAAAACTGGACAATTTTGCAATCTGACTTCCCCCCAATTCAGAAAATTCCCGGAAACGATAGACGAATTTTTCCGCACAGAACACTAGGAAACGGTAACGACGAAATAACTACACTAACATATATTTATGTAAAATTCAAATATTATTTTATTTACTATAAAAACTAAATTCTTTCTTTTCCTTCTCTACTTTTTCTATACTTTTGTTGACGATGTTACAATAACAAAATATGTAAATTCTATATAGGCTACTATACAAACCAGTATTCTCTTTAACGTTTTCTTTCTCCCCCTTTAGTACATCACTCACTCTCTCGTTCTCTTTACACTTGTTACACTCCGTTTATTGAGCTCATTACCCCTTCCTTTTCCCGACGCATTTTTGGCCAAAAATAAACGAACATGTAATTTATCTCCTCATTGTATTTAGAGGCACTTGGTTCAAACTATGGTACACTATGTTGTTTTCGTATTCTTTACATAACTATCCACATTCACTTTCTGAACGGTTTTTCCGGCGGTATATAAACTGTTTGCTGTTATAAGGTTTTAAAATCCCATTTTGGTAGACCTACTTAGAACTTTTCGGTCTACCAAAATATCGTCCGAGGCTATGGTTAATTTTGTGTCCGCTCGGTTTGACGATATATTGCCGACTGCTGCTATTGAACTATACTGCATGAGGAGTTGTAGCTGACTGACTGGCTACTACTACGGTTGACTGACTGTGCGCTTGGTTGCCTACCCGCCAGGTGTTAGGCGTCGCCGTCAACGTGTACGCTGTGTTTCTTTGTTTCCATCACTTGTTCGGCTCTGGAATGTATGTACGTGACATTTCCGTGTGAACGTTGGCCAAACCGTGCGCTCGTCCGCACGAATACGCACCCTTGCTGATAACTTGCGCTTTGGTAATATGCTGTGCCTTACACGGAGCTACAGTCCATGACCAAAAATATACTCAGGTTACATAAAATGAAAAACTTTAAATTACAAACCCTCTTCGGTTTGTACCGTTACAATACCCCCCCCCCAATGAGAGGTTTTCTGCCGAAACAGAAAAACTCTCATTGCTAAAACTAAGAGGACCAGCAAGGATATGGCACCAACAACCCCCCTTTAATACTTATCACAATCATGGGTAACTTACCCCCCTAGTCTGGCGACTGCGGCCGCACCTGAATGACATTACTGGACTTCCCTCTCGAGATCCCAACACCGCAAAGTCAGACAGGCACCCGCCACAGGATCACCAAACTCTGTAACAATTAAGAAAAATATCAATAACTGGCTTTTTCACCATACCATACCCTTAACTGACTTCTTTCCTCTTAGTCGTACTGGTTTGCCTTTAGCAAAGTACTGGTTGTATATCTCAATGAACTACTTAAAGAAACAATATTTTTTAACACACGTATCCTTAATCTAAACATATTACATTTTTCTGTATTATAGATTCCATATTACTTTTACTTCTGTAACCTATACACTTTAAGTTAGACACAACAAACAACAACAAAAATTAAAAAAAATTAGACGCCAAAATAATTCAACTTCATTTACCAACTCCAATTAAAATTCCATTTTGATTTTAGTTACCAAGGTAGATTACTATTACCATTTATACACAATAAATGTTTAAGATTTCTACACACTAACATAATAAACATAATACAACATAAACATTCGTAAAGAACATACACCTCATTCCATTAAAATAAACATCTCATTTGCATCTGAATAAAATTTACAAACATTTCAACTTTAATTTCAATTGAACCTTTTATTCCTCAATCTTTGATTATTTATCATTTATTGTACCCTTAACTTCTCCAAAAATTCAAATTTATTATCAACCTTCATTTTACCTCACATTTCAAATTTAAATTTGACCAAAAATTACACACCTTAAAGTTTTAGTTTAGTTTCAAATTCTATTAAATCTTTCACTTGTTACATTTATTATTACATTTCAATTATGAATTTCTATTAACTACTTTCATCATCAATTGGTTTGGGTGATTCTCAGTCTTTCATAACGATTTGATTTATTGAATGGGCATTTAGATATAACCTTACTCACATTCTTCCTTCTAATAACCACTAACGGATTTCCATAGGGTGACACCGATCTCTCAATAATATTTACCTCCACTAATTTCTCTAACTCCACTTATATCATTCTCCTCTTAGAACAAAATACCTGATCCCTCTTTGTACATAGGATGTGTGTTGCCGCACTACTAGCTCATTCCCTTATCAGTTTCTGGCCCTTCCAGGTAACCCCCAGCCCTCTTTGAATCTTTTCACCTCCCGCCACAACGCCTTGCGTTGAGGACTCCTTACACCTCCACCCTAACTACAAAATATATGTACCCTGCTCTCGCCTATTTACTCTCCACTTTCATCACTCTCGCTTTCTCTACGTGCAATAACTCTCACTACTGTGTCCCTACTACTGACCCGTTTCTGTATTATTTTTATTCCCAAAATTCTTATTTTGTCTAATACCCATTTAAAATTAACTTTGACTGACTTGAATGCCTTATTGAAATAATTATCACCCAAACTCCATCTTTTACAACATTTTACATTAATATGATCATTGAAAATTACACTAGAAAATTCATAATTACCTCACATTAATTGAATCACCTAATTTAAAACCTTTCAAACACGTTTAATTTCATTATTAAAACATTAAAACATTTTACTTTACTTCCATTTCATTATAAACTTCATACTTACATTACCTCACTCGATTGAATAAAAACATGATTACTGTCATAGATTCAAAATTATAAACATTCATTACAACAAATATATCGTACATAACCCTATATACTTTCTGTTACATTATAACAACAATATGACTCAACAACTAAACACATTCTACCCTTACTCATTTACTATTTATTATCAAGTTCAAATCTCAGAAAAATCATTTAAATTCATTACCAAAATTTATCTATACATTTTAAATTAATTAATTCATCTCCAATTTATTTAATTCAATCTGTTTTTTAAGACACAAAGTTACTTTAATCACCTTACTCCAAAATAATTACAATTCATTTATTTGCATTATAAACTCTCATTATTTATTTAGTCTGATAAACTATTATTATTATTAAAATCAATTTCTACTACATACACACATTGTTTACATTACCTATTGAGTACAACATAACCTACTACATAAACACAATTTACATCACTATAAATTTATCTACAATTTTTCGTCATATCATTATTGTTTACCACACCTCATTACATAAGTTAGCCAAGTCATCACCATAAACTAAAATAATTAAATGTTCATTCACTGTTTCTAACCACCATCATCGTATATTAGTCTGGTTTTCATATTACACCATTCATTTACAATTAAAGACATATAGCTATTATAATTATAATAACCATCACTACTAATTTCATCCATTGTATCAATATAGTAATTACCAACCTTATTGTACACTATTATTTCAAAATTCCTGTCGATATTTGGTATGGTAAATTTTCCCATAATATTTTCCGTTAACATCAGGTAAGTTATATCATCAGCAACATTAACATCATCTACTGCTGCTACATCGGTCTCAACACAAGGTAAGTACTCAATATAATTATCAGTTCTCTCTACATCTAACCTCTCTACTAATTCTTTATACCTTCTACCAATCTCAAATAACTCTATCTTCCTATCAACATACAACTCTCTCTCAAAATATCTCTCATCATAACGCCATCTCACACTTTCTCTACTGATCCATGCAGAGGCTACTGCTTTGTTACTACACCATCTGGCTCTACCAGATGCACAAAAAATCAAGGGACAATTATTTGTAGACCATACATCTCCCAAATACACTCGTGAAGCATTTTCTTCACCCACAACAACACTACGGGAAAAATTTACCCTCTGCAACCCCCCTACTTGTAAACTCTCTCTACACTCTCTCTCTAACTTATCAACACTCACTAACATTCCATTATTAAATTCTACTCCCACTAAAACTTCATCAGCACTCTCAATATTCAAAACCTTACTCTCTAACACCACATTTTTAATAATATTATCATTTTTCTCACCCCTACTTACCGTATCATATGTTGACTGATTGTCTTTATTTTCGTTTAATTGCTCAGTCTCTTTACCACTTTCTACCCCCACTATAATTTCATAATTACAATTAACACCATTACTACCACTTACCTGTTGTGATTCACCTTCTGTATCTTCCTTTATTTGTTTCTAGTTTCCACGTTTCATTTTCTCCTTTCATATCATTATTTAATCCCTGGATATCATTTCTTAGTTCCTTAATATTAGTATTTAATTCATCAAATTTGTTACTTATCATTATGTTTTGCTTCTCCATAAAGAATTTCATCATATTTATTATGTCATTACTATCATAGCTATTACTCACCACCTTATTACCTGCCACCTGATCGACTTTATTCTTGTTAAATTGGTTTGTCTCTCTACCTTTTTCTACCACCACTACACTATCATCATTATCATTAGGCCTATTAACTGTCTTATTCTCTACCCCTATCACTTCAACTATTTTACCTTGATTATTTGTCATCTCACTACCAATAATAGTATCCTCACTATGTCTTTTAATTTCGGTGAATATTCCCTCTTCTTGTTCTTCCATCCGTCTCAAATTATCATCCAAATTACCCCACTCATCGTCCGTCATTTTATCCACAATTCCTCTGAATTCGCCTTCCCATTCGTCCCACCAGAAATCTATATCATTTACTTGTGCCTCGGCCATGTTCAAAATTATTTATATAATACCCCTTTATTTTACTCAATAATTACACATATTAATTCACAATACCCGCTACAAAAAATCGTCACTAATCTGTATATGTAACCATACAATAACGCTGCCACAACATAACCTTATCACTCATACTCAACGTAACTCTAAACAATAATTCAAAATTTTACAAATATGCAATTACCAAATCCTACTTTCTGTGCCTCAAAACAGGTCTAATTCATATAATATTTATACGAACATCCTGGCAGTAGTCGTCATTTGTGAATTTACACCCAAATTATAAATAAATAACTAAAAATAATACTCTGCCAGAACCTTACCTTGCGAACTTATTCTTGCTATTTACCTTTTAAAAAACGCCAAGAGAAGTTCAGGGCCACCAACGTATTTTTTAAGTTAAAATATGTAAAACTTTTATACGCTTCCTTAATTAAAACTGGACAATTTTGCAATCTGACTTCCCCCCAATTCAGAAGATTCCCGGAAACGTTAGACGAATTTTTCAGCATAGAACACTAGGAAATGGTAACGATGAAATAACTACACTAACACATATTTATGTAAAATTCAAATATTATTTTATTTACTATAAAACTAAATTCTTTCTTTTCTTTCTCTACTTTTTCTATACTTTTGTTGACGATGTTACAATAACAAAATATGTAAATTCTATATAGGCTACTATACAAACCAGTATTCTATTTAACGTTTTCTTTCTCCCCCTTTATTACATCACTCACTCTCTCGTTCTCTTTACACTTGTTACAGTCCGTTTATTGAGCTCATTATCCCTTCCCTTTCCCGACGCATTTTTGGCCAAAAATAAACAAACATATAATTTATCTCCTCATTGTATTTAGAGGCACTTGGTTCAAACTATGGTACACTATGTTGTTTTTGTATTCTTTACATAACTATCCACATTCACTTTCTGAACGGTTTTTCCGGTGCTATATAAACTGTTTGCTGTTATTCGGTTTTAAAATCGCATTTTGGTAGACCTACTTAGAACTTTTCGGTCTACCAAAATATCGTCCGAGGCTATGGTTAATTTTGTGTCCGCTCGGTTTGACAATATATTGCCGACTGCTGCTATTGAACTATACTGTATGAGGAGTTGTAGCTGACTGACTGGCTACTACTACGGTCGACTGACTGTGCGCTTGGTTGCCTAACCGCCAGGTGTTAGGCGTTGCCGTCAACGTGTACGCTGTGTTTCTTTGTTTCCATCACTTGTTCTGCTCTGGAATGTATGTACGTGACATTTCCGTGTGAACGTTGGCTGAACCGTGAGCTCGTCCGCAGGAATATGCACCCTTGCTGATAACTTGCGCTTTGGTAATATGCTGTGCCTTACATGGAGCTACAGTCCGTGACCAAAAATATACTCTGGTTAAATAAAATCAAAAACTTTAAATTACAAACCCTCATCGGTTTGTACCGTTACATATACAACGCATTCTCTTCATCTTATCAGAATGATACTAAACATCTGGCTTGTTAAATAGCAAACAGACCTAATCATAATTTCAGCAGTGTTGTCGATTATGTTAGCACTTTATGAATAACAGAATTTCATTATACAATGAACTTTCCTACTTCTAAGGAAGCTGTGCAGTCCTTGTAATCTGAATTCTGTTAGTTCAAAACAACCAGTAATGTAAAACAAATTTTTGAAGTAGTTGTAAAAATTCCCTAATATACTTAGACACCGAATTTCAGAAATAGAGTCTGATAAAAAAGTAAAGTAAAGATTTTGAACTTTGTTTACAATATTTGAAACAAAATAAACACATGCACTCAGTACAATGAAACCAACAAAAAAAGGTCAATGATAAACATTTACTTTATTTCATAATTATAGTTCGGTTTTAGTATTTTATAGGCTAATGTGATATTTTAACTAGAAAAAGAGTTTGTGGTAAATGTTATTCATTTCATAAATGTCAGATTTAAATGTACACACAGTAGTAAGTAATACTGCATAATAAATTTTGTACTTAAAACAAACTATTGTATATGTAGTCTGGTACAGTACAGTACGTTATTTTAAATAAGATTTTGTACATAACAGAGCATGTTATAGATTATATTTTTGTAAACAGAATTTTATTTATATTTATTATATGCATTTTTATTTAGTATTTAATAATGGTATTTACCGTTTAATACCACAGCATGTTCATTTCAGTTAAGACACTTCTAAAGTATAGCGCTGATATGAGCATCAAGGTAATCCAAAAAACAAACAGGCAAAAGAGTTAAAAATTTTTAGTACAGATTTTTGGAACTGGACTGTATTCCAAACATAATTCCTGCTGTTATACTTCTCTAAAGTACATGTTCCATGTTTTATTCCAGTGTTTTATACTGGTATTGTATGTCTGTGCATATAGGCAGTAATCCACAAAAAAATTCGTACTCAGGTTAAACAAATTTCGTTCAACACTACTCCAAAAAAATTAGAACATAGTATTCTAGTTAAGTTTCACCTACAATTTATAACTTAAGTTGTCATTTTATTAGTTTAATCTTTTATTTTGAAACAGGTTTCAACCTCTGCCTACAAAAGTATGTTATAATATCCTCTGCATTAAAAAACAAAAAAAAAAACACACATTCACTTAACAAAAGCAAATAAAAATCATCTAGAATAGTGGTTCTCAAAGTGGACACGACAATGTTTCAAGGGGTCCGCGGACACTTTTAATAAAAACTAGAATATACTGTAATTTTCTCCAGTTTGTTATGCTCTAAAATCTAAATTTTAGAATTTTAAGCAATTAGTACACGATTCCATTATATTTTATTTTTGGTTCAAAATAATTGTAATTGTAAAAATAATTTCAAACTAAAGGCTTTAATAATGTCTTTAAATCATGTGTTGTAGCAGATCTGTTTGTCAGCTAAAGTGACTAGAGCGCCACATCAATGCAGAACTGATCGTGCTGTTTTAGTCCACGTATAAACACTGTATCTTTCTGTATCTAAGCAAAACGTTCTTCCTTTATAATGTGTGAAGAAATGGAGAGTGGCCACAAGAAATTGTTGATCCACTGTAAAGTACCATGGCTTTCGCATGGAACGGTATTGGAACAGATTATTTGAACTGAGGTATGAAGTAAAGCTCTTTTTATTTGAGTCCAACTTCGACCTAAAGACAGGTTCCATTACTTTAACGGGATTTTAAAGCTACCATATCTTGCTGATATCTTCAGTCATCTGAATGAACACACTTTAAGCCTGGAGGGATCTAGTATCACTATTTTCCAGGTTCGAGATAAGACCGAGGGATGATAAAAAAAACTGAAGCTGTAGAATCAGAGATTGGACTCTAAAATCTATGAACAATTTCCTTCCATGGCAGATTTTATCCAGATGTCAGGAGAAAATGTTTCAAAGGAGAGCCTCAATGGTATTAAGTCTCATTTGGAACAACTGGACTTGCAGCTAAGAGAATATTTTCCCGTGGCGTATCATAGTGACATGTGGATAAGGAATCTGCTGATGGGCTGTCAACTAACCTCTCTCTTACACTACAAGAAGATTCATTGGCAGAACTTTCAACTGAGAGTTCATTAAAATTACAGTTTTTTTCAATTACAGCTAGCTGACTTCTGGTTATATGTAACGACTCACTATCCTGAACTCGCAAAAAAAGCTTTGAAGTATTTAACTGTGTTTCCCTCTACTTATTTGTGTGAAACCGCATTCTTCCAGCTCACGTACTTGAAGTCAAAGTTGAGAAATAAATTTAATATTGAGTGACTTAATACTGAAATTATCTGACATTAAACCCAATAAGCTGAGCTAATTGTTCAAAAGCAGCTTCATTGTTCACAACAAAAACTATGTTTGATATCATTAATATTATAATTTTCAAGTTAAGAGAATTTTGATTTTAATACATTTTAATTAAAATATAAGAGTTTGTATCATATATACTGTTTGTTTTATTTCAGAACTCAGATGGGTCCGTGAAATTTAAAATTTTTGGGGGTCAGGACTGAAAAGTTTGGAAACCACTGGTCTAGAAGATCAATAACTCAATTCTAGGTTAAATTATGAAAATACTCTAACATAAAATAACCCATAATTGGGACATCTGTTAAAAAGTTATAGAGGCAGTGACGATACACACTGCTAGTATGCATTCTCATTATTAAAACTGTGTGTGTTTGTGTGTGTGTCTGTGTGATTGGTTTGAAATATAATATATGATTACCTTTTTCTGTAATTTTCCATCAAACTTTAGGAACTTTGCAATGTCTGCAGCTATTCCGTCTGTAATACCATCATATATATCTATTGGGTAAGTTTTTATAAGGTCAGGAGTTTTTTCAGCAACAGTTTCAATATCTGTACCACCTGCAGGAGATGCTATTACAACAGGTCCATTTTGAAGCCTACAAATAACAAAAATACGTTTTTTATTCAAAGGTGTCCTAAATATAACTAACATCGAGGTAAACCTGCACACTACTGAGAAGCAATACTCTGTATCCACAAGGACAATCATGCACTATCTATAAGGACACTATCTCTTTGTTATTCTCCTCCTATACACCTTGTATCATAGCACAAATAGTAACTGTGTATACCTGCACAAAATATACATATCTACATATATAACAAACAATGTTACATAACTATGTCTCGAAAGTTACCAGTACAATATGAGGTGTCACAAGAAAGGACCGAAGACTTTGAACAACACACCAAATAGCAAAACAAAATTCTGTGACTACCAAGCACACCTGATAACAGTTCTTGAAATAAACTTCCATTTACTCCTTATAAACATTAGTTTTCAATCCTTAAAACTAAAGATAAGGTAGTGACCGTCAGTCAATGAATTTTTCCGGTGAGGGGTTTGTGAGGATAGGTAAAATATAACACAAATTTTAAATGATTTGTTTGTTTGATGTCATAACAGCGCAGCAACAATTGTCCTGATGATGACAATAAATACTGTCAAAACGTCGACACAAATAATTTAAAATTTGTGTTATTTTTTTACCGATCCTAACAAACGCCTTCACCAGAAAAATTAATTAGTTTTCAAGCTATAGCTGCTCGGGTTGGCATGAGCATACACTGTCTGTTGGGTAAGCAACAAAGTGACTCAGGAAAGGAAGACCCTGAAGAACAACAAGTGTGTGTGTGTGTGTGTGTGTGTGTGTGTGTGTGTGTGTGTGTGTGTGTGTGTGTGTGAGAGAGAGTGAATGATATGCAAATGGTAAAGACCGTTTGGAATGGAATGGTAATGGCATGATAAAGATATTATAAAATTTATAACAAAATTTCATACACACATGTTATACTGAGATGTAAATTCTCAGTATTTCAAAGCCAACAGAAATGTATGCACAGTGTTCACTAGAGCACGTGTAGTTCAAAGCATGATGGGGCTAACAACATTCTGTCGACAAAAAATGTCACTAGGGGCACTACTTGATAGTGCACAGCATGTTCTGCATGCACACTGATGTGTTATATAGCTGTGTCTTTTTTGAACATAACTTGTACTCTCTTGTTACTTCAATGTGTCTGCAACTGAAATTAAGACAGGTACAGGCCTTCTGAATTCCAAGGTAACATACTTTTAGTGTGAGGAAAATCTGCCAAAGACACCAGTAAATTGAAAATAATATAAGCAGAAATAGCTTTTGTTGGAAAAAATATTTTTTTTATATAAGCAAATATAATGAAGAAAATCTTCAAAGGAGAAACAGTTGTAGTATTTATACATTCACAGACAATGGTCCTATACCTTGTACAATAACAGTCACATGAAACTACGGGCAAGATAGGGAAATACATTGTTTTTATGGAGAAACTGCTCGCCTATACTAACTAGTTAACTCGAAAATTTTGTAATTGAGAAATTAAATTCAAAACCGTCATAAAATACTGTCATGCAGTATAAGTAATTTTACTGTGTCTTTTGTGTTATTTAAAAAAATTTACAATTACAAGTATAACTATAAAAAAATTAAAAATGCTGTACTGTGAAAAACAGGAGTTTTAGTTACTTTAGAAACTTAACTCGCCAGTACTCGGATGCCATACACTTAAATGAAACTATTTTTTGTGCAGTTGGAGGTCTATGCATCCTTGAGACTATGGTGGCGTTAAATTGCATTAATGTATTCACTGAAGCAAAGGAAACATATTTTGTTATTTTCAGCTCAGGTTTTTATTTAGTATTGAGGGCAAAAAGTCAAACTGTGAGGAATTTTCTTGTTATTGGGGATAGCTGCATGGTGTAAGCAAGAGATTATTCAGAAAACATCAAAATTATTTTTTAAGCTCAACCCAACTTATTACCTCTTTGAAAAATGTAAATACAGATCACTTTGGAACATGCATATGCACATATGTGTACACATGCGTACAGGTTACAGTTAGCTACACAAAGTTATCAAAAGTGTATAGAAAAGAAATTGATTGAAACAGCATTTATTTAAAAAATTTCACTTTGAAAATTCCTGACCTTTCTGACACCGTATGTACTTTATTGAATAAGTGTAATCTGTGTATGTGTGTGTGTGTTGTGCAGTTGTTTCGACTGCCACGTGCGTTTGTTTACATCAGGCTAAATTGCAAAGCTATGGCAGTTTTAGTGTAAGTGTTTGCTGGTTTTACCTGCGTTTTGTTTCGTTATACTACTACACCATTTCACCATTTACACAAAACAAACTAATACCTGAACAAATACAAATCAATACAAAACATGACACAATATTCAAAGCACTCAACATCGAAAATACACAAAATACTAATACATACACCACACTCACACACAATAATACGACTTTAAAATACCACAGACCATCAAGAAACCTTAATAGCATCCAGCCAACACACAAATACTTCACCAGACGCAAGATCATGAAGGCTGAGGATGAGAACACAGGAGTTCTCAAAACATGTTCCAAATAAGGAAAAATAACATCTTGAGGTAAAATAAATATAAATTTTAAATACTTTATATATATATCAAGAAACGAACTGTAGCAGAAAGTGATTCAAATAATTATAATTATATATATTCTATAATGACTTTACCTCAAGATGTTTTCTTTCTATTTGGAACATGTTTCGGGATCCTTAGTGATCCATCAGCCTGTCTAATTTTGAATCTTGTCGAATACCTGTGTGCTGTGTGACGATTTAATAAGCCTAAATCCCACAAAAATTTAAAAAAAATTTTATAATACTAATATTAGCTTTAATAAGGTACGAATGAACCCTTCTCCATCCCCCAAACCGGTAGTAACCTGCCGATTTGCCAATGTAGCAGTTAATAAAATTAGATTTGAGAAACTAAATAAATCGGTAACTACCCCTAGTCACATAAAAGGGCAATCAAAGTAAAGAGCGATGTCATTAAGTTGTAAACCAATTAAAGGAAAATAATTAATAATAAGTGAGAACTACTTTTACGCTGAGAAGCTACCCGCGCGCAGACAGCTTCTTCACCCTATAGTTAGCCAGTTCAGTTGTATCTCAGACTCCACTGCTGATACAGCGTACAAAAGTATGTAGTCAATATAAAAACCTATAAATGAGGAGAAGCTTGTGTGAGATAGCCGGATGATGTAAAAATGTCGAAAATGACATGAGTGTATGACAATGACATTTCTGTAACAAACTAACATCACCTAAATGTGATGTTAAACTTTTAACATGTAACTGTTAACCGTAAGTAATATGTGCGGTACAACAATGTGAATACCAGTGAAAGTTATAACCCAAAACCTACCACAAGAATCTACAGACCCAACAGACGACTCATCTTTAGGAATGACAGCAGATTTCACCAAAACACGATAGCCAGAAGATCTCCAAGACACCCTGCACAACCGATAGAAGCGCCGATTCGCCGACGATGTTACACACAGTTGACACGGAAGTTCAACTTCCGTGGTTCAGAACTTAACTTAAAATAATACATGATAGACACTTAATTAACCAATGAAAGTAAAGTAAAACACAAAAGACTGACTTAATTACCATAAAATTGTAATTTCATGCTTAGTAATAATATGTGTTAAGTTTAAGGCTTTTATGAATATAACACGTTAGAGTTAAATAAGCCCATTCTTCAGATGGCACAAAATAAAGATTATAATTTTAATATCATATACTGAAACAAACTACTCAGATCCGAGGGCAGTACAAGCTATGTTAACTCATTAATTACTCTAATTCTATTTGTACAAGAGGTGCAAATGGTTTTATTTTAAATATACTCATTACTAGATTTCTTCGCAGATGTTAAAACATTATGTAATAAAGAGATGTCATGGTCCAAAAAGGTGAGTGAATAAATCTACAAACCCCTGTCAATATTCCTCAATTCACGGGATCCTATTTAACATTTGTTTACTTTCCAGTTATTTATGAGTTTGTTAAGATTATGGCAGCCTGTTTAATTGACCTGAGCCAATTAACCAGGTTCCCGATATTATAACGACGAGACGTTATAAAATGCGCCACTCTGCTTGTTTTTGTTTTAATGCGCCAGTGACAATAGCAAAATAAAATACGTTACTCTGCTGTTGTCATTTAATATTTTGTAGAATTATTCACTCTGTTAGTTTAACTACCGTGTTAATTTAAAATATGCAACTCTCCCTTTTGCGTGTAGTGAAATAAGAAATCTTTATTCTTGGATTTCGTTGTCCATGACGTGTCTGTTACTTAACAAGTAAAAACGTAAAGTTTTACCTTAGGGGACGTCCATTAATTACGTGAGCTCAAAATGGGGTGGGAGGGGTCCAGCAAAATCTCACCAAATCTCATTTAAAGGGAGGGGGGCCAATGAAAATCTCACGTCAACTTTTTAATTCAGAGAATATACATTATTATAACGGATAACATTTTGTTTTATACAATTAATCCCGAGCATAGACAATATTAAAGTGCCCACCAATCTTTATGCCCTCTCTGAACTGAACTGAATGCTTAATACACGTGTGCATCCGATTTGAAACAAAGAGCCGCGCAAGTGTCAGATTTCATTCGGGGCGTTCCCTGCCGCGCCGGTCGAAATCACTGCATGTCAGTGAGTGAGTCAGTCGTGATATTCTGCAACGCATATAAAGCCGATGTTATTGTGTTCAACACGATTTGTATCAAAACTTTTACAATGCGTATGTTAAGCGGCATGCAGACAAGTCGAAACAAACGTGCCAGCAATAAGTTAATCATTTGTGGAAGGAAGATAAGCTGAAGTTCTCCGACAAGAATTCTCTTAGTGATCATATAAATTTAGAGATTGAAAAGCTACGTAATCATACGGTTCAAAGGAAGGTACAAACAATGTTGTCTTTCATCTGCAAAGTAAGTAAAGGTTCAATGACATTTAATGTATATAATATATCAATAAACGGTCAATTTTTTAGGGATCCGTCAAAACGGTTAAAAATACTATTTTCGCAGAGCCTTTTTGTCCGTCTGTCTGTCCGTCCGAATACTACTCAGTGTTGCCATATTTAAAATAAATGTTTTTAATCACGTGTTAAAAACACTGTTTAATACACTTTCTAAATAAAACATGTTTTTATTAAAGTGTTTTAATCAATGTTTAAAACAAATAAAAAACTTTTCATTTTTACGTATTTTTACCCGACTACGGCAAAGCCGACGGAGGGTTTATAATATGATTTTAGCAGTCTATGTATGTATGTGGCTATGTTCATCTGTTCCCTCATTAAACTCCCTTTTAAATACTTTAATATCGTATTTTGGCAATAGGTGTCATTCGATGTATTCATTATCTATGTAAATACGTTTAGGTAATTCTTACAAATAAAATCGTAACTACTAATTCATGTCTGTCCCACGATCACGCGAAAACTACTGAACCTATTGAGATGAGGTTTTTTTTAGCTTCTTCGTAACAGTTCAGTGATCAATTTAGGCCTTATTTAATGACGATACGACCACGGAAAATCATTTAAATACGAATATAAAGTAAAAAAGTTTGCCGCCAGCGCGCTCTCTTGCAATACCCTGTGTAACCATACGAGCTACATCATTGTATCTAGTACTAAATTGTAGATCTCAAAAAGATCTACAAAAAAGTCAGCGAGAGCATATCTTTATCTTTTATGGTTCACCCACAAACACCATTTTTTTGTTTTGTGTCGCTGCGACAGGCGACTTGAGAAGTCAATTAAAAATGGTGATTATGGGTCAACCACAAAAGATAAACATGTGCTCTCACAGACTTTTATGTAGATCTTCTTGAGATCTACAATCTGGTACTACATAATTTGATGTAGCTCATATGGTTATGGCGGTGTATTGCAAAAGAGCGCACGCTGCGCCTGAAGCTGTCACGCTAATTCAAACTGTAACGTGATATAAATCGAAACAGCCTTCATATTTCAGAAATTATTCAATATACCAAGACGAGGCTTTCGCCAAATGATAGTATGCAAATGGGCGGGTATTTTGCCGTGCAATTTATATAGGGAACGTTTTTATCTGTCGAGATATAGAAGTTACAATTTTTTCAATGGAACGACATACTTCATGCATTAAAATATCATTTATAAACGGAAAATACAAGTTCACCAGACATACGTAAATCGTGGGTTTTAGTTTTTTAACTCTTATTTTTGTTTAATACACTTTTAGTACACTCTGAAAGGTCGTTCTATGTGAAAGACCCGCCTGTAGTACCACCCTTAATATATATATTTGTACACAAAAAATACTAAATATGTAACAATAAAATTAATAATTTTTATTACTTTAGGTATTTTTAGTGGTATGAAGCAAAAACATGAACATATCAAATAAATTTAATTATTTAAAAATTATAGGGTAAACCTCACGTGAGGGGGAGGGGGTGTTCCGCCACATCTCACCAAGGGGGAGGGGGTCCAAATTAAAAAAAAAAAACCTCACGTAATTAATGGACGTCCCCTTACAGCCTAAACCGGCTTTCACCTTTAGAAGGCTTCATCAGAGGCTGCCATAGGTAGCGTTGTCCGTCTTGTTGTTGGCGACGGGATAGTTATTCGAAAGATTGAAGCTGTGTGTGTGTGTGGTGAGATGTGTTCGAATAATGCGTGCGATTTGAATTGTGTCTGTTCGTGTAGGATGTCGTAGCTTCAAACAGAGATACATTGAACACACAAAAGCACTCCACACATATAAAAACATCGACAATAACATGAACATTCTACACGTACACACAAAAGGCCGAAAACTAGACACTCTAGAACAATTAGAAATATACAAACACACAAAAACAAATAAAAACGACATCCTAAATGAACAGACACAATTCAAATTGCACGCATTATTCGAACACATCTCACCACACACACACACAGCTTCAATCTTTCGAATAACTATCCTGTCGCCAACAACAAGACGGACAACGCTACCTATGGCAGCCTCTGATGAAGCCTTCTAAAGGTGAAAGCTGGTTTAGGCTGTAAGGTAAAACTTTACGTTTTTACTTATAAAAAACTTAGTGTTCCGAGTCGTCAATACTATAGTGAAATCTTTATTAATATTTAATAAAGTGAAACCCTTAATATTTAATAGTAAGGAAAACAAATTTAAATTAATCAAAATAGAAACTCTTATTACAATAAGTAAAATCATAAATTAGGATAGAGAGAAATTATAATCATTATTACGCAACATAATATAGGTAAGGATATTTAACTTAAAATTCATTCCCCAACTTGTCGGTTTGACGACAATCTCGGACAGGAAAATAACCTGTTTCCACCTGTACGAAACAACCCCATTGTTACAAGCTGCAAAGTCGAGTTAGACAATACATCACCTCCCTCTATTGTCTAATACAAAGTGTTTGACCCCCTGTGCCCAATAACAACAGATTTTAACCATATGTTGAAAAGTAAAAGATGGCTGTGTGAGATTTCTCTCTCTCTCTCTCTCTCTCTCTCTCTCTCTCTCTCTCTCTCTCTCTCTCTCTCTCTCTCTCTGAGGCGAGATTCTACCCTCTCGTATCACCTATTTGTAAATATCTCTCATGTATTTAAATTTTTACAAAAAACTAAAGATAGTAAAATAGAGTGTTTAGTATAAGTAGAATAAGGAGTGTATAAGACTTAGCATCTTAAGAACATGGCTCAATTCAATCCAGATTTGTTGTTAAAAGACGAATTATGCTATGAAGCACTGTTGGGCGGACTCCCTTACGCGAACGTAACGGTCGCGGAACTACGCAAAACATTACGCTAAAGTAGGCCAGATACACCCGCACAGTTAGGTCGATTAAGCGAAATAGATCTTGAGAGTGAAAGAGAAACATGTTATGCGAAGTATAGGGAATTGACATCAATATCGCAAACCCTCCATGACGAAAAATCACCCGCTATAATCTTACGTACCACACAGAGAATAGAGCATTTAACCCGTCGGATAAATAATTTATTAAACTGGCCCAAAGTTACTGTAATTCCCCCAGATGTGCAAAAATTTGCTGATGAAGCATTACAACAATTACCCACACTAATAAGAGAATTACGTAGAAAAGTCCGACTCATTTAAAATGGAGGAAATTGAAGAAGCTCTGACAAAATTATATATCTCCCCATTTTAATCACCTACCCTAGAACAGAGACCCACTACCATGAATTTCGAATCCCCCCCCGGTATCAAGGATAGAACCGAGTAATGATCAGTTACTGAATAGGAACGTGAATACCCTACCGATAGCTGAAGCATCACTTCCCAATGCCCTCCACAATCTTACCAATAAGTATGCGTTACCACCCTCAGCGATGACCAATCAAGCATCGGGACCTCCTAGAATAACACCTCACGTAAACTTTAGTGCGGACTTCTACGGAAAGATAACTCACCCAGTAGAAAAAATTCTATCAGAAATCCCATACACTGATGGATTGAGTATCACCAAACTATTAGCTTTCATAAAATATCTGCTACAAATAAAAGACTTACAGCAACTAAGCGACTGCCAAATATTACAAGTCCTTCTGCCCAAAAGTAGACCACCATTAAAAGATCGTGTGCTGGAGTCATTAAGCTCTCAACATCCAGTAGAAGAACTCCATACTACTCTGACAAGACATTTTATTCCAACGGGAATTTACTAAGAGCTGAAACGAAACACAGTATTTCGAGTACAAGAAGCTCACGAGAGACTCGCCCACTATATCGCTGATATAAGAGAAGCTTCACGATTACTGCAAGTAAACTGGAGCAAAAAGCAGTTAGTAGAAACAATCTTGGTACGATTATCCCCGGAAGAGAGATCTCGCTTAGCACTTATAAATAAGCCCAACACATTCGCAGAATTAGAACAATGCAGTATCCACTCATCCAACGTATGGTATTCGGATTAGAACCGACGTGCGTTACTCCCCCAGGTACAACGTAGAAATGAAACACAACCCCTGGTAACAGAGACAAGAACACACCGTGATAGAGGACCATTTTGAATTCCTGCAACCTCTCACTACCAAACTAAATCGAGTAATCAACAACCCCAACAGAATACAAGTGATACTGTGAGTAGAGAAAAAAGATGTTATAACTGCGGGAAATTAGGACACATCAGTAGATACTGTAAACAGAAACAGCACTACCAAAAACCCTCTTATTCAAAAAACATGTAAGGCAGGGAGATCCGAAATCCTGTGTCTTCCGCAGCATCGTGAAAATAGGTAAAACCCGGGAGTACCAAAAAGGAAACAAAAAAAAATAATAAAAAAAATTATTAGACCCCTACGTAGAGAGATTTATCGATAAATGCAACTCAATTACTACATGCAAGTCCAGTATGTGTCAATTACCATACATACAAGTTGACCTTGGCGTTACTACCACACTTGAATTAATTGATTCCGGATCGACACGGAGCTTAATCAGCCAACAGCTAGCCGATATTTTAGCTTAACACAATCTTGTTAAACGTATTCAACCGGTGAATATTAAATGCGCTACTGCTAACAAACAAAACTTAATCATAAAACTCAGCGTTACGATTAAACTAAAACTTAAAAATTTAACGTGGTATTTTCCAGTGTTAGTATATGACGAATTAGGACCAGACTTAATATTGGGAGCGGACTTTATCAGTAAAACAGGTATAATTCTTGACATGTACGATAAGAAGTATTATTTTAGATTCGACCGTACTCAAAAATATAATTTTGATTATGAAGTAAATAACAGTAAACAAAAAAATGGAAACTTCTACAATGCACCTAGAACACCGCGAGTCTGAATTAGATCACTTAGAAAGTAAAGATAGACTGAAAATACAGAAACTAATAAAAGAATTTTCCACCGTCCTCACCCCAAAGTTAGGATTAACAAATCTTATAGAGTACAAGATCAACCAAAGTGACAATAAAGTAATATGACTGCACCCATACAAATTATCACCACCAAAAATGGAAATAATGAGAAATCAAATCAATAAATTGTTAGAACAACAAGTCATAGAACCTTCCACTTCACCGTATTCATCACCTGCGTTTTTAGTACCTAAAGGCACCGATAAACGCAGATTAGTTGTGGACTATAGACAATTAAATAAAAGGATAGAATTCGAGTCCATACTACTCCCCGAGATCCACAACGCCTTCCATTACTTTACAAAAGCTAAAGTTTTCACCATAATGGATCTCAATCAGGCATTTCATCAAATACCACTATCGGAAGAATCCAAATGCCTAACCGCCTTCGCCGTCCCATTCAACCTGTACCAATTTACTAGAGTACCCTTTGGAATATCCCAAGGAAGTTCTGTATGTAGCCGATTGTTAGAGAAAATATTCCACGACATAAAATTTAAATTTGTATATCACTACCTAGATGACATAGTAATCTACAGCGAATCTATGGATCAACATCTTCATCATTTACGTGAAGTATTATCACGATTAAAGAAAACCGGATTAACAGTAAACCCAAGTAAAGTAAATTTTGCCGTTAAACAATTTTCGTTTAGCTATTCCGATCTGACGATGGGCTGTGAAGCTTGAAAGCGCTAATCGGGATAATTTTTATATAGTGGTGTGCAACAGTGATCATTCTGATTGTAAACAATTTTCATTTTTAGGTCACATAGTAAAGGCCAACAGAAAAGTAAGTATAGACCCAGAACGCACCCGTGCTATCAGAGAATTTTTATCACCACGGGATAAAAGGAATAGCCTGATTTTTGGGAACAATAAAATACGTCCACAAGTATATCCCTCACCTAGCTGATATAGCAGCTCTGTTGAATGCACTAAGAAAAAAAGGAGTGAAATTTGAATGGACTCCACAACACCAATCTGCATTTGAAAAACTGAAAGAAAGCATAATATCACCCCCGGTATTACAATTAGCCGATTTTACTAAACCATTTGTAGTACAGACAGACAGTTCAAGTGTAGCACTAGGAGCAGTAATATACCAGGAAGTAGATAATTCTAGATTACCGATCAGTTATGCCTCACGAACTCTAACCAACCAGGAAAAGAAATTCTCCGCATACGAATTAGAATGTTTAGCTGTAGTATTCGCATTTGAGAAATTCAAACCCTTTTTAGAACATAAAGAATTTCTGTTAGAAATGGATAATCAAGCCTTATCTTGGTTATTAAATCACCCTAAACAGTTAGGTCGTATTAGACGATGGGTATTGAGATTAAATTGTTACAAGTTTAAGGTACAACACATTCGTGGCACCCAAAATGTAGTTGCCGATACACTGTCCCGTATGTTCCAGCCACCTAATAAAATATCCGAAAATAAGGAAAGTGGTGAAACATTGATTATCAATATGCTAATTACTGAATTCCCCCTTGCATTTACTGATATAGGTCAGTATCAACAACAAGACCCGTATTTAAATACAATAACAGAACAGCTAGATAAAGGAAATAATTCAGAAAAATATATATTGAGTAAGAGAGTATTATTATTATATATATAAACTTTCACAATATGAACTTACTTTCTTTACACTTTCCCAAACGTTTTGAGGTGATGTTCCTCTTCCTCAGTGGGAGAGTATTATGTTATAGAGTAGCTAATGGAAAATCCTTGAGAATAATTGCCCCGGATATTATTAAACCTATGCTTATTGAATACTACCACTCATCCACCCATTTGTTGTGTGGGTTATTTAGTCTATGTAAATTATTTTTATTAGTTTTGTATGCTATTTTTATAATTATCTTGTTGGTACATGCTCTTCGTTCACTTTTTTAAATATTATATATAATATAAACTTTCACTATGAACTTACTTTGGTTATTATTCCCAAATGTTTCAACGTGCTGTACGTCTTCTTCAGCGGGAGTAAATACTGAATGTAAATACTGAATGGGAGTAAATCTGTGTTTTTAAATAGTTTTGTTAGATTCATTTTGTTTTAATTGTCTCCAAGTCACGTTACTAATATTTAGAATTAATATTAGGCAATTACCTGTATTAACTTCCGTCTTGTGACTTCTTTAGTTTTTTCCTTAAAACAACGCGTTTCGAGAATAAATTCTCATCATCAGGTTTAAAAAACTATATATTGGGTGAATTTGATGTTTTTATAGTTTTTTAAACCTGATGATGAGAATTTATTCTCGAAACGCGTTGTTTTAAGGAAAAAACTAAAGAAGTCACAAGACGGAAGTTAATACAGGTAATTGCCTAATATTAATTCTAAATATTAGTTTTGTTAGCTTTGTCATTTTATTATTTATGTATGTGAATGTGGCCCATTTTTTATTGTTGTTATTATTTATGTGCTGTTCATTTTGATTAATTCTTAATTGTTGTTTTTATTTTATATTTGACTTTATTTTCTATTTTGTTTACAGTATTTTTATTGTATCCATTTTCAAAGCAATTTGGTATATTATATTTCTTTCTTTGTCTGTTTCTTGTTTGTTTAGGGGATTTTTGTACATTCTGTTAAATAGCGAATAGAATGCTGCCATTTTATGTTGTGGTAGGTGGTCAGAATGGTTAGATATAATGATGTCAGTAGAAGTTGGTTTTCTGTATATTGCATATTGTATGTGGTTGTTGTTTCTTGTGATGGTTATGTCTAAATAGTTGATTTTGTTGTTTTACTTTCTCTTCTGTGAATTGTATTTTTGGATGTATGTTATTGATTTGTTTTAGTATGTTTTCTGCATTTGTGTTTGTGTTATTTGATACATGTAGCCCATCATCTACATATCTTATCCATATGCCATTTGGATCAAATGATTTTATAATATTTTGTATTTTGGTTGTAACGGGGCAGAATTGTGCAATAGGTGTAATTTTAATTGTGAATCTGACGCAGTGTAGTCACCCACACAAGGCCTCAATCTGTAACAACAGAAATTCCTGTAGGGAACGCCCATCTGCATGTTGTTCCAGAAAAACGGTCAACAAGTCACATTTGCAGGTACTCTGGAATGTCTCAAGCGCACGCCTGCTTGTTCGCGCGTTTGAATAATCACAAACTTTTTAGCGAGCCTTAGAACTATGGTACGTCGGCCAGCTTACTGTAGACTCGCTCTCAGAAAGGAAGCAAATTACTGTGTCACGTGATTCATTTCAGCCAATGAAAAGGCAAGCTGGTCAGGATGTAGGCATTTTAGCCATCTTGAAAAACATCGGCGTAAGGGCAGTCGGCTAATAAAACCTAACGCGAGCGGTTGCGCTATTGCGTGGTCCGACTGAATTACATTTAACAATGTAGGTGGACCGGCCGAAGGAGTAAAAGTGTAAATAAACAATATAAAAAACAGCGAGCCGAAAATTTCATAAAACTCGAGTAAAACAGTGAAAATGGTAACCTTTTGATACAGTGAATAAATGTAAACAACAGCAACTTTTCGGAATTAAAACAGTAACATTTTCGGTCAAATAGTGATACAAATACGGAGTGCAGCACGTGTCAGCAGGGACGCCGTTAATACGTAACTGTATATCAATCAATCTTCAATTAACTATGAAACTATAAGATAACGAGAGCTCGAAATAAAGTATAATGGGGTAAAATGAATGAATGTGTGTACGAGCAATTACTGGGCTGCCTTTATTTAATATAAGTAATTTTTAACCAATAGTCAACAAGTGAGTAATAATAAAAATTTGAATAATAAAAATGCTGAAGTCTATGTGTTTGTATTAACTGGGGTCTCGACCTCAAAGCTGAAGTAGTTTGAATTGAAATTCTAAAGATCATAATCAACCGAAGTTATAGTATTGTTTAAAAATGCCTGATAAAAAATGTTTAATAAAAGCTGAGTTAGTTAACGAAAAAATGAGAGTCGAATACATTACTGAGGTAAACCCTAAGTCACGCTTATAATTCACAGGTTCGTGTGAAGAACTCTGGGCAACTCAAGGTAAGCGGTATTTATTAATACAATTTAAATGTGGTAGATAGTTAATAAGATAACAAATGGCGCCCGAACAGGGACTGTTTATAAAATAATATATATATATAAACCATACCTACGAGTGGGTATAAGCGTGATTTAGAGGTTAAGGTGTATTACGTATATATATACAAGTTGGATAAAGTTACGTTTTGGTAGCGTTGGTGTGTTTACTTTTACTTTTGATAACGATTGTGTTAGGTGTTTTGATTTTATGTGTGTAATTAGTGAATAATAGAAGGATAATAATGGGTTTTTTTATATATAATCGTTTTGTTTATGATATAAATAAGTATAAATAAATTTTGTTTAACATGACACAAGTGAACGATATAGATTTCGTGTGGCACGAATGGGAAGGCGAATTCAGAGGGATTGTGGATAAAATGACAGACGAGGAGTGAGGTAATTTGGACGATAATTTAAGATGGATGGAAGAACAAGAAGAGGGAATATTCGCTGAAATTAAAAAACACAGTGAGGATAAAGGTAAGATAGTTGAAGTGATAGGAGTAGAGAATAAGACAGGGAATAGGCCTAATGATAATGATGATAGTGTAAAAGTGGTAGAAAATGAGTATTCACTGGATGATGAATCTTTGGAAAACAATGCATGATAATATGGAGAAGGGTTTTAATGAACTAAGGGGTGTTATTAACAAGGGGTTTGACGAGATGGACAAAAAGTGGGAAGGAGATAGATGTCAATTAAAGGAGAATACAGAAGTTGAATTAAAACAGGTAAGTGTTTGTGGTGGTAGTAATATGACGAAAATTAGTGAAGAAATAATTGAGAACAAGGTAAGTGGTAATTACAGTAATGAATCTAATATTGAAGTCAAAAGTGAGAATAACAATGAGATAATTAAAAATGTGGTGTTAGAGAATAAAGTTGTGAATATTGAGAGTGCTAATGAAGTTTTAGTTGAAGTAGAGTGTAACAATGGAATGTTAGTGTTAATCAGTTAGAGAGAGAGAGAGTATGAAGAAAGTTTACAGGTAGAGGGGTTGCAGAGGGTAAATTTTCCCCAGGTTTATTATGAACCAAGGTGTTTACAAATGTTGTTGTTGAAGGGCAAGAGTCCCTTAGAGGAAGACATGAGGTCTTCAAATTGTTCCCTGATTTTTTGTGATGATTCAGTACCCTCTGTATGGGATGGTAGAGAAAATGTGATATGGCGTTATGGTGAGAGATATGTCAAGAGAGAGTTGTGTGTTGATGGGGAGATAGTATTATTTAGGTTAAACAGAAGTTATAAAGAGTTGATAGAGAAGTTAGAATTGGAGAAAGTAGACGATATGAAATACTTACCGGTTGTACTAGATACTGATGATTATTTTGATGATACCGTTGTAGATGATAAACACTTACCTTATGATGTTATGGATATAGTAGAAGAATATGATAAAAACACTTACCTTATGTTAACCAAAAATACTGACGGAGACAGAACAAAAATTACCAAGGTAGATGGGTTTTATGAACTAATGGGAGACAATAATGTCAAATACTATACTGATATAATTCATGATAATGGTCATTACAATAATAATAATAATAATGTAATGAGTGTGAGTAAAGACGATAAGTGTTATATAAAAGTAAGACTAATATTCGATGATGGAGGGTAAATATTGTGTTGTTAATGAACATTTAATTATTTTAGTTTATGGTGATGACCTGGCTAACTTATGAAATGAGGTGTGGTAAACAGAGAAATAATGACAAAAAATTGTACATAAATTTATAATGAGACTGATTGTGTTTGTGTTGTAAAATGTATTTTATGTAACAGTGTGTATATGCAGTAGAAATTGATTTAATAATAATAATATTTTATCAGACTAAATAAATAATGAGAGTTAGTAATAAATGAATTGTAATTGTTTTGGAAGAAGGTAATTAAAATAATTTGTGTTTTAAATAACTGATTGAGTTAAAGAATTTGAGATGAAGTAATTAATTAATAAATAAATGTTGTGTAGATATATTTTGATAATGAAATTAAATTATTTTTATAAGATTTGAACTTGAGAATAAATAGTGAATAAATGTAAAATGTGTTTAGTTGTGGAGTCATATGATTGTTATGTTTCAGAAGGTACATATGGTTGTACGCTATATTTGTGGTAATGAATGTTTATAATTTTATGTCTATGACAGGAATCATGTGTTTATTCAACTGAGTGATGTAATGTAAGTATGAAGTTTATAATGCAATTTAAATAAAGTAAAATGTTTATTGTTTGAATAATAAATTTTAAATGAGTTTCAAAGGTTTAAATTAAATAATGAAATTAATTTGAGGTAGTAACGAGTTTTCTAGTGTAGTTTTCAATGGTTAATTTAATGTAAAATGTAGCAAAAGATGGAGTTTGGGTGATAATAATTATTCCAATAAGGCATTAAGTCAATCAAAGTTAATTTTCAATGGGTATTAGACAAAATAAGAATTTTGGAATAAAAGTAATACAGAAACAGAGTAGTAGTAAGGACACAGTAGAGGGAGTGCATATATGTAGAGAAAGTGAGTAATGTAATTGGAGAGTAAATAGATGATGATGAAATTTTGTAGTGAGGGTGGTGTGGTAAGGAGTCCTAAACGCAAGGCGTAGTGGCAGGAGGTGAACCGTAGATGAGCGTTGGCGGAGTTACCTGGGAGAGGCCAGGGACTAATAAGGGAATGAGTATAAGGGAGGGAACACACATCCTAAGTACAAAGGGGGTATCAGGTATATTGAAGTAAGAGGAGAACGATTTAAGGTGAGTTAGAGTAGTAAGTTAGTGGAGGTAAATATTTTTGAGAGATTGGTGTCACCGTATGTAAATCTGTTAGTGATTGTTAGAAGGAAGAAGGGGATAAGGTTATATATTAATGCCCTTTCAGTAAATCAAGTCATTGTGAATGACTGATAATCACCCAAACCAATTGATGATGAAAATATTTAATAGAAGTTCATAACTGAAATGTAATAATAAAATGTAACAAGATAAAGAGTTAATAGGATTTTAAACTAAACCTAAAATTGAAATCTTTGTAATTTTATTCAGATGCAAATTAAATGTTTATTTTAATGGAAGGAGGGAGAGTAAATTCTTTTATTAAATTGTAAATTAAATTGTAATTAAAGACTTAATCTTTAATTGGTGCTAGATTGTGTAAGTAGGAATAGATTAGTTTAGATGAACAAGTAAATATTTTGTTGTACTCACTATTTTATGTTAATGAAAGTCAAAGTAGGGAAAGTGTGTAACGGGACAAATTTGAGGGGTTTTCTTTATTGTAATTGTAAATGTAATACCCAAGGTTTACACAAACAGGCCCTCAGTTTAGAACAATAAACATTCTTTGTCGGGGCACCAAGTCACACATTTTGCTAGCGCCCTGCAATAAGCTCAGTTTTCCAGTGGCTCAGGAATGTGAATGAGTGCGTGCCTGCTTATACAACCATAGTTTTGTCACGTACTTTTTGCGAGCCCCAAGACGCAGAACAAATATACCCAGACTCGCTCCACAAGTGATACCACGTGACAACTCATTACCGTATCATGTGATTCTTATTAGCGAATCACGAACCAAGTTGCCGTGGATCAAGAAGGCGTGGCTTTACGTAGACGCTTGGAGAACTGCGTTGTCGTCTAACCGCCATGGCCGAGGCCGGCTGAACAATGGGCTCACGAGCCGAAAGAAAAATTTTTTAAGTGTAGAAATGTAAATTTAAAAACGTAGAACAGTGCAGAATTTAAACAGTGAACCTAGGTAATCCAGATAAACGTTTAAAATTTAACAGTGAAAACTATTCGGACAAACAAGTGACTAAAATGGACTGATTTCAACACGTGCTCTGCCTTATTAACAGGGAAGTAAACCTACCATTTCAACTAAAATAAAAAATAAAATTCCTAAAGAGATCTCTAAATTTAAATTATGGGGAAATAACTGAATGAGTGTGAGCGTGAGCAATGCAGGGTCGCCTTTATTATAGATTAAGTTAAACAATTATGTTTTTGTTCAGTATGAAGTATTTCCAGAGAGAATATTAAACTTTGATAGTATTTGTTGTATGTGGATTGAACCTAAATATTGTTTGGAATATAATTCTGAGAGAAACAATTCAAAAGTAACAAAGAATGTTTAAATAAAGATGAGTTAATTAATCAATGCAAAGCGAGTTGAGTTTATTAAGAACACTTAACCCTAAATCACTTATAGGTACGAGTTCACGTGAAGACCTTGAGACCCGATGCAGGTAAGGGATTTTGGATATATTTTGTCACAGGACAAATGGCGCCAATTGTACACACTATCGTTTTTTAGGCCCTTAAAAGGACCGTTTGTCGGGTACGCTAAATCATTTGTGTACGCTGCCCGAGCCGCGCTGTGATGTTCGGCGGCTGCGTCCGCTGTTCCGGGCGTGCTGCGGTTCTCTTCTTTCGGCAGCGGTATGTAGAGCCCGCTGCTGTCCCAGTCGATGTCCATCACTGCTTCTCCTGTGTTCTCCATTCTTCCTTCTTCCTTTTCTTCCAGCTGGCTTGACGACGTCCAATGGAGTGCGCCAAAATTTCTAGCGGCGCTGTTTTTATGCCCTGACAGGTCGTGTGCCATGAACCTATCAGAGTGCCGCTGGTCCCTGGTTGGCTCGCCTCGAGCACGTTAGATGGTCACGTCGAGGCCAATCAAGCTGCTGCTGATCCTTGATTGGCTCGCCTCGCCTTCTCGTGTCACGTCTCGGCTGGCACCAAGAGCAGATCTTTGCCTCGCTACGTCACAACTCCCCCGGGTCTTGAATGCTCTCCGGTGGCCACCCCATTTTTTGTCTCCGGTTTGAGCCGTTGGCGGTGAACCTTATATGGACGTCCGTCCTTCTCCACTGTGTAAATCTGCCCGCCGAGGGTTGCGGCAACGCTAAAGGGACCTTCCCAGGCTGGCTCCCATCCAGGGTACCTCCGTCCTTTGGCTGGTCCGGCGTGGCTCTTGACGTACACCAGCTGCCCTACGGCCAGTGTAGGGTCCTGTGTCCTCCGTTCCGGATACCGCCGTTGCTGATACTTGGTCTGGTGTGACCTGGCTGGCTGCCTCTTCTCGTTCCTCAATTGACCGGACGTCCTGTTCTGCGTGTGGCCGACTCCAGTCGCCGGGTCGGCGTAGGTCTCTGCCCAGCAGAAGCTCATTCGGTGTCACTCCAGTGGCGGCGTTTGCACGATTCCGCAGCGAGAACAGAACCGTCGGCAAACGCTTGTCCCAGTCGCCATGGTCCTTGCAGTCATGGAGTTGGATCCGCAGCGCCTTCTTGATCTCGCCGTTGCGCCGCTCGGTCGGGTTCGCCCTGGGATGGTAGTTGGCTGTAGTCCACGGTCGTACGTGCAGCTTGTCGCACATCTGCTTCCACTTGTGGCCCCTAAGCGGCTTTCCGTTGTTGGTGAGCAACGCCTCTGGGTATCCCCAACGAGGGAACACTTCTTCCTCCAGGTAGCGGATAATAGTGTCGGCATCCGCCTTGCGCACGGCCTTTGCTTCCACCCATCTCCACATCATATCTGTGACCACTACGATGTACCGGTTGCCAGCTCGAGTCAGCGGATATGGTCCCATGACGTCCAGGGCGACAGTATTCCAACATCTCCTGGGTCGGTGAGGTTGCTGTTGGTCCTGTTCGGGATTTGCGCCGCACTTGTGTAGGGCGCATATTCTGCAACTCCGGACGTATCTGCGGACATCAATGGTTAGGCCGGTCCAGACAAAGTCCTTGCCGATGGCCCGAAACATTTCTTCGGCCCCCGGATGACCGGCTTCAGGGAAGTCGTGGAAGTGCCTGATGACCTCCATGCGGACACTCGGCGGCACGTACAATCCTGGTTCCTGGTTGCGTCTGTCCTTCCAAACCAGGCCGTTGTCCACCCGGTATCCTCTCGCTGTAGCCGCCGCAGGGTCGTTTCTCCACGCTTGGCACTCCTGGTCGCCTTCTTGCGCCTCCTGCACTGCCTGATGGATGCCGACAGCTGTGATTTCTTGTAGTCGCGGTGCAGCTGCCGCAACACTGCGAAGTGGCCTCTCTTCAGGCTGCATCCGTGGTTCTTCTTGGACGCCGGCAGTATCTTCAAGCCCAGGTTCCCTCGCGAGGAAGTCCGGCAACTCGTTCTCCTTGCCCGGGCAGTGGACGACGGTGAATTTGAAGCTCTGTATCAGTAGAGCCCAGCGAGCGTACTTCGTCTTCTGCCCCGTCGCCTGCTTCAGCCAGGTTAGCGCCTTGTTGTCGGTCCTTAGGGTGAAATGGCGATCCTCCAAGTATGGCCAGTATTTCTTGATGGCCCAGACAGCTGCCAAGCACTCCAGTTCGTTGGAGTGGTAGTTCTTCTCCGCCTCGTGGAGCTTGGCACTGGCGTACGAGATGATACGCCTCTCTCCGGCTTCGGTGCATTGATAAAGCACCGCTCCAAGTCCCTTTTGGCTGGCGTCGGTCTGCAGAAACATCGGCAAGTCTCGATCCGGTCGTGAGAGTTTTAACGGCTGCCGGAAAGCGGCCTTAACCTCTTCGAAGGCTCGCTGAGTTGTGTCGTCCCAATGCCACTTTCTTGTCCGCAGCAGGTCCGTTAACGGTTCCGAAATCATGGCGAAGCAGGGGTTGTACTCTCGCAGCCAGTTGCAGGTTCCCAGGAAGCGTTGCAGCTCTTTCTTGATGCTGGGGGCCGGCTGGTCTTCGATCGCTCTGAGATGTTGCTGCTGCGGGAGGTTGCTGTCCGGAGTAATCTCGTGGCCCAGAAAGGCGACTTCTTCCCGGCCGAAGTGACACTTGTTGAGCGAGCAGGTCAGCTGGTGCATCTGCAGCCTTTCCAAGACTTGATCCAGGTGTCGCAGGTGCGTTTCCCAGTCAGGGGAGTAGACAATGATGTCGTCCAGATAGACGAGGCAGCACTCCCGTAATAGTCCCGTGAGAACATCCTGCATCAGCCGTTGGAAGGTGCTGGGCGCGTTCTTCAGCCCAAAGCACATCACCCGGAACTGGTAGCGACCTCCATCGGGCACCGAGAATGCTGTGTACTTCTTTGCTTCTTCCTCCAGCGGGATTTGCCAGTAGCCGCTCTTCAGATCTAGGGTCGAGAAGACTTTGGCCCCGCTGAGGTCCTTGATTGTTTCGTATATCAGCGGCAGTGGTGAGTCCACATCCTCGGTCTGATCGTTCAGCCTCCGGAAGTCCACGCAGAACTGGGGTGTGCTGTCCTTCTTCTTCACAATCACCATCGGAGAGCTGTATGGCGAGGTGGCCGGTTCAATGATACGCTGCCTCAGCATCCCTTCTACCTGTTCCCGGATGGTGCGTTTCTTCTCGTCGGAGTACCGGTACATTGGGAGCCGGAATGGCTGGCTACCTTCTTTCAGCCGGATATCGTGCTTGGCCGCAGATGTGGTGCGGAGCGGGCCACGGGAGAACAAACTGCGATGACGGTGTAACATTTCCAGAAGCCGTTTATGGTGTTGGCCAACTGCTGACGTTTGTAGGCTAGCTTCGTCAATGTCCTCTTCCTCAGGCTCCGCGCGGTCATTCCAGAAGACCGTCTGTCGGTTCTCGCTGCCAATGTGAAGGCAGCCCCGTCGGTAGTCCACAACTGCTTGGTTGGCCGTGAGCCAGTGGTGGCCCAGTAAAACTTCTTCTTGCAGTCCGGGCACTTCAAGCAGACTGGTGGTGGTCGCGAGACTTCCAACTATAATGTCTGCGACGACGGCGGCCGTTGAGTGACATTGCTGACCGTGTAGCGCTAGCTGGACAACTCGGGGCTCCCGTCTTCCTTCCTCTGGGCAGCAGACCGGCTCGTACGAAGTCGTAGTTTGCGGCGGAGTCCAAGGCTGCGGTCAGTTTTCGGCCGGCGATCTCTATTGTAATGCACGGTATGTCCACACCTAGTTGGTTGACGCGCCCCGTGGGCTATTTATCGGGGCGCTTGGTCGTTTCCCTGCCGGTTCTTCACAGGGCAGTCCCGATGGTAGTGTCTTCCTGGGCAGTAGCGGCACTTGGGCGTTAGGCTGTTCATTCTTTGTTCCTCTTTCGTGCTTGAGGCTGATCGACACTGCTTCAACCCCCCTACTCGATCCAGGGAGTTTTCAGCAGAGTCATCCCGACCTCACGCACGACTATCTTGATCCAAGTCCGCCTCGATGCTCATTGCCCGTTGTAAAAGTTCCTCTAAAGTCGTAGGTGGCGGGAACCTCAGCGCGGGTCGAGCGTGGCTGCAGCTGTTGTGTAAGCATGGTTATGCTCGTCCTCTCATCACCTCCGGGGTACAGATGGCGAAACAGCTTGATTTTTCTCAGGAGGAAGATTTCCGCCGATTCCTGCCGCTGCATTTGTCCGTACAGCTCGGCCAGCAGCTCTGCGTCGTGTTGCATCCCGCAGAAGTGATGCCGGAAGCGGTCGCAGAACTCGGGCCAATTTATCTGCAATCCCGTGTATCTCTCTGCCCACGTTGCAGCTTCTCCTCGGAGCTGCCGCACTGCGTAATCTGCCCACTGTTCAGGTGGGACTCTGTAGTCCCGCAGCTGTCGCTCTAGCTGTTGAAGATATCGTTCTGGATCCTCGTACTTGAGGCCATAGTATGTAGCGGTGATCACCGGTGGCAACGTGCACCTCATAGCTGCGGCGAATTGCGCAAAGCCTTGCTCTACCTCGAACCCGGTGTCCCGCTGGGTGTAGCTGTTGGGCGCCATGTTGTTTTGTGTGCCGGCTAGTAGCTCTCTGGTGTGGCTAGATCTTCCATCCACAAGATGATCGTCGGCCCACGTTGGGCGCCACTTGTCACAGGACAAATGGCGCCAATCGTACACACTATCGTTTTTTAGGCCCTTAAAAGGACCGTTTGTCGGGTACGCTAAATCATTTGCATACGCTGCCCGAGCCGCGCTGTGATGTTTGGCGGCTGCGTCCGCTGTTCCGGGCATGCTGCGGTTCTCTTCTTTCGGCAGCGGTATGTAGAGCTGCTGTCCCAGTAGATGTCCAAAACTGCTTCTCCTGTGTTCTCCATTCTTCCTTCTCCCTTTTCTTCCAGCTGGCTTGACGACGTCCAATGGAGTGCGCCAAAATTTCTAGCGGCACTGTTTTTATGCCCTGACAGGTCGTGTGCCATGAACCATCAGAGTGCCGCTGGTCCCTGGTTGGCTCGCCTCGAGCACGTTAGATGGTCACGTCGAGGCCAATCAAGCTGCTGCTGATCCTTGATTGGCTCGCCTCGCCTTCTCGTGTCACGTCTCGGCTGGTGCCGAGAGCAGATCTTCGCCTCGTTACGTCACAATTTATTGAATATTATATTATTAGAAGTACGTAATAGAACAAGTTAAGAAAGAAAATGTATAGTGTTAGAACACACAACCAAGACTAGGAACTTCATGTAATGAAAATTGTAAATTTTAAATGTAACGAAATCACAAACATATATATTTTACTTGTGATTCCCCAGTTTCGGGTGGTCACGGAGTCACCGAATCCTGACCGTGGATTTGGATTATTGGTAGCAAGTGTGGTTGGGCAGATTGTATCCTAGCCATACTTGTTATCATTTTCAAAATTGGTGAATTTAGAAATTAACTGGTGGGTCAATTCAGGGGAATCACCGAACTATGGAACAGCGGCTATCATCGTAAGGGGTTGATAGTGCCGTGTTAAGGGTGTGTAAATCATATTTAGTAGCATTACTGATGTCCTCGGACATCAGTAATGCCGAATTTTTCATAAGCTGAACCAAGAACGGTATAGACAGCGTCTATACCCTATATATAAACTTCAGTTCTTGGGGATGCAAATGGGCAATACAGTCCACTATCAGGAAACAATTGTGTGTGTGGAAAAGGAGCTGGCCGTTACAAGCCAGGGGCACAGATAACGCATCTGTGCATAAGGCAAACGCTCGATCTGGTTTATCCGGCAGGTGGTTACCTAATTGTAACTAGATATAAAGGGGGGAATTAAGAAAATGATGAAGTGGGAGTAATAGCTGAGCAATCAGTGAGGGGTAACGACCACTGTTAACAGCGGGACAATCAATTTCACTTACTGTAAAGAGAGGATTGTATAACGTCTCCCCCTGTTAAGACATTATAACACAGGGAACCAGTTTAATTGGCCTCTGTCAATTAAACCGGCTGCCATTGTTAGTACTAATTACTTACCAACAAATTGGGAACCTGTAAAGATCAGGAGTTTGACTAAGTTACATAAATTTACTCACTCTCTTCTGTTTAGCAAAAACATCTCTTTATTACAGCTTCCAAAATAAAGATTCCAAAATAATACCTTTAATGATTCTTATGGTTATTAAATGAAAGATTCTGATAGACTCTGCATTTTATGCTCTTATTCTCTTTAAACTGTTACTATGATGAGCTCAAAACAATACAACTGTATATTACATAGAATACCACGGATCCGGGTTCTAATTCTTTTTATATTTTAAAAGTACTTTGA
This sequence comes from Magicicada septendecula, assembly GCA_034769895.1. Classification (NCBI taxonomy): domain Eukaryota; kingdom Metazoa; phylum Arthropoda; class Insecta; order Hemiptera; family Cicadidae; genus Magicicada; species Magicicada septendecula. The sequence goes on from CM068376.1 coordinate 264,679,191, forward strand.
AATTATGCAAACTATTTGAAGAATAGTTTAATTCAATTTTGAATTAATTATATCTGTATCCATCTTCAGATTACTCTTATCTCTTTACAGAAAGTATACATATTATTAAGTTATGATTTACATGATTTGTATGAGTCTTTACAAAATAAACTGTTTTTTACTCTGGGTTCTTAGAAAACAATATAACCACGGAAGTTATGCTTCCATGTCACCTGGGTATGATGTGGGTCCACGGCTGGTCCTCTTCATGGTCCTCTTCCGTAGGTTTTCCTGGATGATCTTAGTTGTAGTTTGTGTTCCTCCATTTCAGCAGTTGACTCTAAATAGTTAGCGCAGTCATGAGGCTCGGATTATGGCTACCTGGATCTCATAGTGTTGTAGTTGATGATTCACTCCAGTCGGTCGTGTTCACTTTTACATTTTGGTTTAAAATGCACTGATGTTACGTTATGATATGGTATGGAACATACCTTAACAATTAAACCATTTCATAAAGAGATGTGTTGGCTATGCCTTTATTTCTTATTTTATTTACATTTAAACTACGTAACATTTGTTTTTACATTTCACTTCGTTTAACTACATGTGGGGTTGTGTAACCACGAAACACTTATTCACGGATACCTAGTTTTGCAATATAGAAGTATTCGTCTTCACAACACATGACAAGGCTGTTGGCTTGGCCGTGATTCAGAGGAGACTGTCGGTAAGGTTTTGTGGGCGAGTAGGGAGATTGGCGCAGTTCTGCCGTGAGAAGAAATAGTTCGTACTTTTATTATTATTGTTTACCTCTACTTAGCTACTATTAATCCTACTATAGCTTCTTTATTACACGACTGCTAAAAAGGAGTGTTATGTTTTCAGTGGTAGGGTATGTATGTATGTATGTATGTTTGTTCCACTATAACTTTTTAACGGCTTTACCGATTTTGATGTTCGATGGCTCGATGGATTCCTTACTTCACCAGAAGTGTCATAGGCTATATATCACCATGAGTTGACTTCCGGTTTTGACCGGAAGTGAATACAAGTCATAGGATCTAAGGATTTTTTTTTGTTCGTTTATTGGTCCATCAGGTGGCGCTAGTGGAAGGTATTCTGTAAAGTTCACTCCAGATAGTGCTCGCGATTTAAGACCACGCTCACTAATACTATGTTAGCGCGCTATTGTGTGAAAGCATAGATGTGCAATCCGTGAGAAACAGATAACAGCTGATCTGAAAGTATATATATATATATATATATATATTGGTTTGCTATATATATTTCTCTCTGCAAAATATGGTGACCTGAAATACATGAAATGACGGATCAACAATATGCCGCAGCAGTAAACTTAATGAATTTTCAGCAGCGCCAATTGTTCTAAATGATTTCAGACAGATTGCTTCCAAGTGAAAATAATATTGAGCCATTACGTGTGTTCGTTACTGGAGGAGCAGGCACCGGCAAAACCTTTACTCTGAAAATTATTGTAGAACAGATTCGTCGTCTTTCTCATTTACATGCAAGCAGAGCTGTTACGGTAGCAGCACCCACAGGTGTCGCTGCAAGATTGATTGGAGGTAGCACTTTGCACTCAACTTTTGCCCTTCCTATCGAAAAAGGCAAGGTGACAGCTCTTCGCCCTCTTACTGATGAGCGTCTTCAAAGGGAACGGCTAAGGTGGAAGCATATTAATTGGCTAATCAATGACGAAATCTCAATGGTACCCTATACTACCCTAAGAAATATTCACTTAAGGTTGCAACAGCTTAAAATGAATGATGCCCTCTTCGGGGGTATCAATATTATTTTGTTTGGCGATCTAATGCAGTTGCCACCTGTATCAAAAGCAGTTGGTGGTACCTACTGCTTCAAGCAGTCTCATTACTTATCAGCTGAAATTAATTTGTGGACACTGTTTAGTTTCTGTGAATTACCTCAAAATATGCGGCAAGCTAATGACACTACTTTTATAGACATTCTAAATAATTTACGAGTCGGCCAATTCACCATGCAGCAGCTAGAAATTTTAGATCGTCGAAGAGTTCCTTTGACAGATGAATTTGCTGATGACCAGTGTCTGCGTATTTTCCCAACCACTAAACAGGTAGAAGAATATAATGCTATGATAACTGAAAAGTTGAAAACATCATCTAAAGTTTACGATATTGCAGCGGTGGATGTGTCTGTCGAAGGTAAGAATTACGGACAAAAGTTAAAGAAAGACTTCATACCAACGGATCCAAACAAAACTGGAGGTATTCCAAACTCTTTAGTAATCGGAGTAGGATCTAGGGTAATGTTACGAAAAAACATTAATGTTAATCATTGTCTGGTCAACGGAGCAATCGGCATCATTAGAAAAATTGAGTGGCCTGCACTACGTCGAGATCAGCTTCAACCTGGTGAGCTTCCACAAGCCGTATTTGTAGAATTTGATGACAGATCAATTAGGGGAAATACTGCTGGCATTGGAGTAAAGATAGGGCCCACCACTGTTGAATATGATGCTTTGTGAGGCCAGGGCAAAGTAGAACGACGTATGCTGCCATTAATATTGTGTTGGGCTGTAACAGTACATAAACTCCAAGGCACTACTTTAGACAAAGCAGTCATTGATTTGAGTAGTAATATTTTTGCCAAGGGTCAGGCCTACGTCGCACTAAGTCGTGTGAAAACATTAGAGGGATTAGCAATAAGTTGTCTGGATCCACGAAAATTGTTGCATGAACCGCACGATAAAAACTCACTTGAGGAATTAAATCGACTCAGAAATCTGTAGACCAAAGCTTTTTCTTTATCATTTCTAATAAATGAAATTATTTAGTTAATTATATAATTTATAAAACAATTTATCGAAATGTTTGTATTATACTAGTTATATAATAGTATATAAAATAAAGTTATACTATATTTATAAGTTTATAAGTTCATACGCTAATTATACTATGTACATAATAAAGTTTCTAAATAAAACTATGTAAAAATTGAAATTTTTTTTGCACTTCACACATACGCACGCACACACTGCACATTCCCATTATACTCTTTTTAAACACAAAAAGGAATTAAATAAAAAAAATAATTTAAAAAATTAAAAACACGATTGCCAAAAAAATAAATGAATAAATAAAAAATAAATTGATAAAAACACTAAATAAAAAAAAACTAAATGAAAATAATATTTAGTAAAAATCACAAAATCTAAATAAAGTCGATTTAAAAAGCCAAAAACAAGGTATTGAAATTCAGCTTTGATCAGATTTAACGAAAATGTTATGAATGATTAAACGCATAGTAATTTTATTAGATTTAAATTACTTTTCGATGTTGAATATATATCAATTCATCATATGAAGACTACAATTATAAAAAATATTGCTGATAAAATTTTGCTCTTCAATTTTAATTTTCAATGCAGTCGGGGGCTGTTTCTAAATAGATTTGTTCTTTTCATTAAACAGCACCCGACTGCATTGAAAATTAAAATTGAAGAGCAAAATTTTATCAGCAATATTTTTTATAATTGTAGTCTTCATATGATGAATTGATATATATTCAACATCGAAAAGTAATTTAAATCTAATAAAATTACTATGCGTTTAATCATTCATAACATTTTCGTTAAATCTGATCAAAGCTGAATTTCAATACCTTGTTTTTGGCTTTTTAAATCGACTTTATTTAGATTTTGTGATTTTTACTAAATATTATTTTTATTTAGTTTTTTTTATTTAGTGTTTTTATCAATTTATTTTTTATTTATTCATTTATTTTTTTGGCAATCGTGTTTTTTAATTTTTTAAATTATTTTTTTTTTTTAGTCAATATTTTATTTATTATTATCACGTCCTTTTTTATATAATTAGGATGGTTATTTTAATTAGCTCAACAACACTATGATTTGCTTGTCCGTACTCGCGGTTGACAAGAAGGTACAGGAATTTTGTACAAAGGGGAGGGTGGATTATTTTCTCACTTGTCATTTCAAACAACATTTTTTTTTTCTATTTAAATTGGCTTTAAATCATCACATCCTCCTCTACTTAAAGAAGACACGTGGGATGACATTTGTGGATTCGAAAGGGATATCTAAAACTATAATTATATTTGGCACAGAACCTCGTGTTGAAATTTCTTTTTACAAGGTTATTGTGATTCACTAACAGGTTATCTTACATACTATTTAAATTACTTAAAATTCAACACTCATAAAACACTTAAAACACACAAATACATAAATCTACCTTATTTCTATTTCTTAATGCTACTACCGGTTTTTCTGCTTCTTCACTCGTTTTACAGAGTTACACTCATGAGTATGTTTCAACATATTTCAGGTATACAAGTGTGTATCTGTTTACGTTTATACAGATATACAGAATAGCTGTAAGGTTAAATTTTCTCTAGTGTTCTTACAAAAGACTATTCGCACCTTTATAATTCTTAACGCTTCGATTCGCTGATTATTTTGACTTCTTTGTGGTCGATGACTCCTTTTATTTCCTAGTTTCGTCTTTCTCTTAGTCGCAAGCGTGAACTACAATTTAGTGTATTACTACTATCATGTTCATCGCAAGCAGTAACCTACAATATGTCATAATAACAATAGTGTTACCTATAGTTTACTTAGGTAGGGGTTAGTTGTTCGTCAGCTGACTTCTCATTATTTATTTTATTTTTGTAGAACTTGAGCTAAGGTTGATCAGGCCTCGCTATTATTCGTACGAGGTGTTTGAGTTTACAATACAGTAGACTCAATTACAATACAGGATGTTGCCTATATTTATTTCATAATACTCAGGTAGTATTCTTGGTTTACCTACTTTCTCGCAGTCGTGTTTCTTTATTTTCACAAAGAGAAAAATTTTTTATCTGAGACACATGACTTCTGCGAACGTAATTATCCGTATTGGGTTCGTATAGCTCTACGGTCATGGGGGTGATGAACTTGTGAATCGTGTAGGGGCCACACCATCAGTAAGATAGTTTGGAAGTGGTCCTATCAACAGCTTTACTCGTAGGGTGAGTTTTATACATGACTAAATCACTTACTTTGTACTTTATTTTCCTATTATTCTGCTCGTGATATTTCCGCAATTTTTGTAGATTCGCTCTCAAATTTGCGCGAGCTTCGTTCCATATTTTCCTTATATTACTCCCATTTATTTCGCGGGGCAATAATTCATGAATTTTCTACTTGGTGGTTAACGGGTGGTTCGGTTTATACTTGTACAGCAAGTCAAATGGTGTTGATTTATGTCATGATACGCTGAATTGAAGGCAAATTGTTTCCATGATAGATTTTGATCCCACGCATGATAGAGTTTGATCTTTAGCATAGTAAGATATTAAGGCTGATTTTAGGTTTCGCAAGTATCTCTCAGCTAGGTTTCCTTGCGGTCGGTACTCTGTGACTGTAATGTGATTTATTCCTAATTTGAAACACATGTCATTGAATTCCTTGGATTTAAACTGAGGGCCGTTGTCATATACTAGATGTACTGGTGTACCGTAATCTTTAAATAGTCTCTCTTGCAAAATTTTTATTGTTGCAGACGCTAAAGCACGTCTCATAGGGTACATCCATACGAATTTAGTGAAAGAGTCCACGCAAATTAATAGCATAGTATTTCCTGATTTAGAACGGGGATAGGGTCCAGAAAAATCTATGTATATCTTTGAAAATGGTGTTGTGGGGATTTCTGAGATTAATTTCCCGATTTGACTGTTTCTTGCCGGCTTGCTCAGGGCACAGATTTCGCATTGTTTCATGAACCTAGTTATTTGACTGTTCATGTTTTCCCAATGATAGTCCTTGTGAATATGATATATCGTTTTCCTTATTCCATATGAGCTCCAATGGTTGATGAATGGTAGTATTCCATGAGCATGGGTTTAATAATTTCCGGGGCGATTATTCTCAATGACTTTCCGTTAGCCTTTTTATAATAAAGTACTCGTTTACTCAAGGTATACTTGTCAGAATAATTTCCTTTATCTATTTGTTCTATTATCTTACTCAAATTAGAATCTTGTTGTTGGTGGTGCGCTATAGCCTTAAATGCAAGGGGGAATTCTGTTATTAGCGTATTGACAGTAGTGGTTTCAACCTTGTCTTCGCCGGGTCTGGTATTGGGTAGTTGGAACATGCGGGATAGTGTATCGGCGACTACATTTTGGGTACCACGAATATGTTGTACTTTAAACTTGTAGCAATTTAATCTTAACACCCATCTTCCGATATGACCTAACTGTTTTGTATGGTTCAACAACCATGACAAAGCTTGGTTGTCGGTCTCTAGTAGAAATTCCTTGTGTTCCAAAAATGGTTTGAATTTTTCGAAGGCGAACACTACAGCTAAACATTCAAAGTTCATAGGCTGAGAACTTCCTTTCTTGCTCCGTCAAAGTACGTGATGCATAGCTGATCGGTAGTCTTGTATTATCTATTTCTTGGTATATTACTGCTCCTAATGCTACACTCGAACTGTTGGTCTGTACGACAAATGGTTTACTGAAATCTGCTAACTGCAATACCGGGGGTGATATTATGCTTTCTTTGAGTGTTTCAAAAGCGGCTTGGTGTCGAGTAATCCACTCGAATTTCGTTCCTTTCTTCCTTAATGCATTTAATGGGGCTGCTATATCCGCTAGGTGGGGTATGTACTTGTGAAAATAATTGATCATACCTAAAAATCGAGCTATACCTTTGGTGTCTCTAGGTGGTAAAAATTCTCGGATTGCACGCGTGCGTTCAGGGTCAATGCTAACATTACCTTCGGCCGATACTATATGACCTAAGAAGGAGAATTGTTTTACTGCGAAATTAACTTTACTGGGGTTTACCGTTAGTCCAGCATTCTTTAACCTTGATAATACCTCACGCAAGTGATGAATGTGCTGATCCATCGATTCACTATATTCTACTATGTCGTCAAGATAGTGATATACGAATTTAAATTTAACGTCATGGAATATTTTTTCTAACAATCTGCTACATACTGAACTTCCTTGTTATATTCCGAAGGGTACCCTAGTAAATTGATATAGATTAAATGGGACAGCAAATGCAGTTAGGTGTTCTGATTCCTCAGCTAGTGGGATTTGGTGAAAAGCCTGGTTGAGATCCATTATGGTGAAAATTTTTGCTTTTGTAAAATAATGGAATGCGCTGTGAATGTCGGGCAGGGGAATAGATTCAAATTCTATCTTCTCATTCAGCTGTCTATAATCCACGACTAGTCTATGTTTGTCAGTTCCTTTCGGTACTAGGAATGCAGGAGATGAGTATGGAGACGTTGACGGTTCGATGACGTGTTGTTCTAGGAGTTTGTTGATTTGGTTTCTCATTATTTCCATCTTGGGCGGTGATAATTTGTATGGATGCAGACATATTACTTTGTTGTCGCTGAGATTTATTTTGTATTCGATTAGATTGGTCAATCCTAACTTGGGCGTGAGTACAGTAGAAAATTCCCTTATTAGCTTTTGAATTCTTTATCGCTCATTACCTTTTAAATGACTCAAACCAGATTCATGATGCTCCAGATGAGTAGTTGATGTTCGCAATTCTCGCTGTTATTTAGCTCGGAGTCGAACTGATATTTTCGAGTGCGATCAAATCTAAAGCAATATTGTTTAGCGTGTATGTCGAGAATTAAGCCAGTTTTGCTTATAAAATCGGCGCCTAGTATTACGTTTTGTCCTAATACTTCAGCTACTAGTAGTGGAACATACCAAGTAAAATTCTTTATTTTTAATTTGACAGTAATACTGCGTGATACATTTAGGTTTTGCTTATTCGCGGTAGCACACTTTATGTTCACGTTTTGGCTATGTCTAATAAGATTATGATTAGCTAATACGGTGGCTAGCTGTTGACTGATAAGACTACATGTAGATCCCGAATCGATTAAACCGAGGATATTCGTTGCTCTAAGGTCTATCTGTATGTAGGGTAATTGGCATATACTTGTTTTGCATGTACCAATAGAATTGCACTTGTCAATAAATCTTGTTACGTAAGGGTCTATACGTTTGTTTATTTTTATTTTTACTTTAGGGTGATTAGTGTTTATACCTTTCCTTTTGATGCTGCGGAAGACGTAGGATTTTGGTTCTTCCTGCTTCACATGTTTTTTGACTGATAGGTTTTTTGTTGGTACCGTTTTTGTTTACAATGTTTGCTAATGTGTCCGGACTTTCCACAGTTATAACATCTTCTTTCGTTATTGGCATTGCTCGCATGCTGTGGGGGTTCTGGTAGGGAGTTTGATGTATTGGGGTAGCTCTGGGTTTTAGAAGTTCTTACGAATCGCTTATCGCGGGAGGTTCGAGTATCGGGCCCAAGGGGTAGAGGTAGGAATGAATCCCTGCGTTGAGTCTGGGACATTAACACACGTCTGTTCTGATCTGAATACCAGACGTTAGATGAATGTATACAACACAGTTCCAGTTCTGTGAATGTGGTTGGTCTAAGTGCTAAGCGATCTTCATAACTGCTAAGCGAGATCGCTCCTCGGGAGATAGTCCTACTAAGATAGTGTCTACCAGCTGTTGTTCACTCCAGTTAACTTGTAGTAATAAGGCCGATTCCCTTATTTCAGATATATAATGAGCTAGTCTCTCGTACGCTCCTTGTACACGAAGTACGGAATTCCGTTTTAATTCTTCGTAGATACCGGTGGGGATGAAGTGTCTTATCAGGGAGGTATGTAGTTCTTCTACAGGGTGATTATACCTTAGTGACTCTAACACATCTTTTAAAGGAGATCTACATTTGGGTAGAATTGCTTGTAAAATTTGGTCATCTTTTAGTTGTCGCAGATCCTTTATTTGTAACAGGTGCTTGATAAAGCCTAGGAGTTTCGTAATATTCAGCCCATCAGTGGTTGGTATTTCAGATAAAATTCGTTCTACGGGGTGAGTTATTTTTCCATAGAACTCAGTGCTGAAATTTAATTGAGGTATCGTTACAGGTTTTTCCGCTGATGGATTTGTCTGTAAGAGAGGATGTAATTCGTAATTACGGGTAATGTTCCCTAGTTCATTTGGAAATGGCGAGGCGTTTACGGGGAGGGTATTTGCTTGTCTTACCGTTAACCGATCCTTACTGGGTTCTATAGTAGATTCCTGGAGAAATGGAAATTTTACAGCACTGGGTTGCTGTTCTTGAGTAGGAGATTGGGTGGGGGAAATATTTAGTTTCGTAATTGCTTCTTTGATCTCTTCTATTCTAAATGATTCGGACCTTCTATGTAATTCACGCATTATCTCAGGTAATTGTTGTAAAGCTTCTTCCGCGAATTTTTGCACGTCAGGTGGAGTAACTTTGTCACCGGGCCAATTCAACAAATTGCTGATGCGACGGGTCAGATGTTCTATTCTTTGAGTGGTTCTTATAATTACTGCGGGGGATTTCTCATCTCGCAGGGTTTGTGCGATGGAGGAAAGCTCCGTATATTTATGATAGCATGTTTCCCTCTCACTCTCAAAATCTACTACGCTTAAACGATTCAACAGTGAGGGTTTGTCTGGTCTATTCTCGCGTAAGGTTTTGCGCAGCTCCGCGACAGTTACGTTTGTGTATGGGAGACCGCGTAACAAAGCTTCATAGCTCTGTTCGTCCTTTAACAACAAGTAGGGGTTAAATTGAGCCATTGCAGTCGTAAGAATAATTTTTAAATCTTATGTACTAAGTACGTTAAAATATGTTATCTATTTTAAACACTCTTATAAAATTTGAATTCATTTAAACACACACACACACACACATATATTATGTTACAACACAAATAAGCCAACCCCCGTACCAGGGATAAAAACGATAATTCTTAATATAAAAATACTTCATATAAAATAAAATGTTTAAAAATGAATAAAATATAAATATTATGACACGACGAACGACGATATTACCCAACCCAAGTGATTGACCCAACAACAAAAACACAAAGAAGGGAACCACGAAACATACACAGAGACAAAAAGGTGATTGACCAAACAATTATGAACTAACAAAGGAAGATAGGAAACCAGAACTAAAGAAGAATCAAAGGAAGGGAACAAATTCCTACGACTAAATAGAAATTAAACCAGATGAGAAGAGGAGAACCGAACCAAGATGAAGACAATTGAAGAAGATGATGAAGAAGAAGAAGAAGAAGAAGAAGAAGAATGAAGAGGAGACAGGTTGAACCCAAGGAGAAATTAACACACATATAAAGGGGAGAAATAGTAGACTCAAAGATAGAATACTGTAAATAAACCCCAAATAATTATCCACTAATGAAACAAATAGTATTGTTGTAATTGAAATAACTTATATACCTATTTTAAAGACAAACGACAATTATAAAGTAACGTAGTGTAGAAAAGTACACTAACACAATTATGAAGGTTAGATTTAATGAAAGATAAATAACCCAACATTATTAATAATAAAAATTATGTTGTAAAGAAATAGTGAGAAATAATAGGAGAAAGGTATAGGGATTACCCATTAAGTAACACTTAATACAAACAGTGAACCAAAGTAAAGTGCAATAGTGAAAGTGTAAATACCCTAAAAATAGTGAGAGTGTATCAGTGATAAACCTCTATTAATTAAAAGTGAAGGTGATACAGGGAAATAGATATTTTAAGCAATAAGAATGTAATAATAAATAAGAAAACACTTTATAAAGCATTGATAAACAGTCAATGATTTGAGTGATCTTGTGAACATTTATATAATTAAGAATAATTAACAATAATATTTCATAAAGATAAGTAAAACGTGTGATATTATTCAGGGAGAAAGCCCAGATACAAAACAGTTTGTATTAACATGGAATGGAGGAGATAGTAGTATAGAAATAAGGTTTTGTTTTAAAATTAAGAGTACAAGGAATAAAACACCCCATGTTAAAAGGGGAAATAACTTTAATAAGTTTGCAAGAAGTGATGATGTTTATCACTCAAAGTAGTAACAAAAGAATGAAATTAAGGTTAAAACTAACAATAACTAATAACTTATAAAGAATAGTTTGTTTCAATGTTATGAAGAGGACATGGCTGAAGGGAACTTGCAGTCCATAAGCCTAATTGTTATATTTTAAAAAATGTATAATGAAAACGTATATTGAATAATAATTAAGACACAAACAGAATCAACACACAACACAAACAAACATGATAACAAAGTGAAGCCCATCAGGCTGAATTAAAAATGTAATTTAAAGGAAATAAACCAAAAACCATCATGGCTAATCTTGGCTATGAAAACATCTAACTGTCAGACACACTGAAATGTCAATTGTAACAAATTCACAAGGAAATTTATTAATCTAAGACCAGTAAATGGCCAGTAATTATATGTAAATCGTTTTAAAAGAGAAATGTTATTATAAAAGTTTAATTTAAGAGAGATATGTAATTTATCAAATGTCAAATATTTAGACTAAAGTTAATGTATAATAGAATATGACCTTATGAGGTATCATTTTAAACTTTGAAAGGAAAGAAATATAATAGTGATATTATTTATTACCCCAAAGGAACGATAAAGGAATAAAACCATTAAGAAAATACATAATAAATTTGAATAAAAATTCAAACCTCTTAACAATGCTTTTGAAAGAGGCCTTAACCAATCAAAGGATTGCTGTTACCATAGTAACGGGCCGTTGAATACTAATTTTCCATTAAATTTATTAGACTTGAAGAAATGACGCGTGGGTAAGCAGCACGCAAAATTGTGATGACTGAAATTTTCAATTAAATAGTTTAAAAGACGTTCGGAAGTTAACCACAGAAACCAAAGACGAATAGATGCAGACCTACCAAGATTAAACGATGTCCTGGAACCAAATGACAATAAATTAATTAGCAGAAATCCCAAGACAAGATAGAAAAAGATGTCCGAAGCCTAAAACCAGTCTAAATTTGCAGAATTTCCACTACCCCAGATGACAACATATCAACACTGTCTGAACTGATATGTATCAAATAAATTCCTTTCTCCCAGGAACCAAATTACTTTAAATATTTCTCAAATGATCAAATTTCTCACTATTGAACAAATATAATTTTCTTTCAAAGGTTTAATGCATAATTTACTTATGTAAAAACATTTTGTTAATCAAAATATAACCTCGCATTAGAGTGCGAACTTTGTAACAAACAATACTACACTACCGAACAATTTGTAAAAACACATTATACTCTCTAAGTACGTATAAGGTATGGTAGTGTACTTTTTTAATGTAACCAACGTTAACCAATGTTAACCAATGACCAAAATGATTCGTTACATATTGGCGACCAGCAACGTGAGGCTAGAAAGAATAACTAGCGGCGGTTATGAATAGACACGGTATGGTTACGAGGCTCAAAGGTAAGGAAGCATTAAACCAAGAAGGAAACCAAGAAGAAATGGAAGAAGTTGAGGAAATAGAAGTCGAGGAAACGATTGGAGAATTGTTGGAAGAGAATCCACAGGAGGACCAACTGGAAAATCCAAATCCACCTGAACCAGAGATAGAAGCAGAAATAATGGTAAACGACCAACCAATCAACCCAACCGAAGAGACGAAGTTAGATAGTTTGATGAGAATGATGATGGAACAAATGAAAGAGAGAAGACAGGACAAGGAAGAGAGAAGACAGGACAAGGAAGAGAGAAGACAGGACAAGGAATAGAGAAGACAGGACAAGGAAGATTTGAATAAAAAATTGGAATCACTACAAATGGGAATGAATAAAAAACTGGACCAAAACAGTGAAGAATTGAAGAAGCAAATGGAGGTGATACACGAAAGTCAGGAGGCATTGGAAAAGAAGAGCGAAGAGCTGAAGAAACAGATCAAGAAGGATCTGGAAATAGTAAATAAAAAGATGGAAAATAATAATGTTATTCTCCAACGGAAAATAGAGGAAGAAAGTGAGAAAACCAAGGAGGAATGGAAGCAACAACTGGTCAAATGTCGAGAGGAGATGAGGCAAACGACAACGGAGACCAACGAAACAGTGATACAAGTCCGGGAAGAATTGAACAATAAAATAAGCAATGTTGAGGAGGAAGGTAGATTGAGAGCGACCGAATTCTACCAAGTCGTTACCGAAGGATGCCAAAAGAACAAACAGGAGGTGGTCAAGGAACTGGAGCAGAGGCACCAAGAAATACAGATAGATGTAAACAATCGTGTGGAGAAGGTATACACCGTCATCGATAAACTAGACGGACTGACCAGAGAAAACAGAGAGAAAATCCAGGGGATCAGTATATGGGAGAAACAAATGCAAGAAGAGCTAGATGCACTAAGAGAGAAACCTTATAATAACACACAGATCATAACCAGCGAAAATCGAGAGATAATTAATTTCTGCAGCTACCGGAGGAACCTGATAGAATTCCTCAAACGGGTAGAAGAGCTAATAGAAAAAAATAGAGAAACTAGGTGGTCCAGTGTGAGAAGTATGATAGATGAAATGTTCCGAGACACCCATGATAACTGGTGGACGGCCACTCGACCCGAGATCAATGACACGCAGGAGTTTAAGAGACAATTCCGGGAGAAATATTGGTCCGAGTCCACACAGAATGTGGTCCGTAATGATATCAGCAATGGAAGATACGAGTCACAAGGAGGACACACCTTAACGTCCTACTTTTTGGGAAAAGTATGTTTAGCCCGAAATCTAGAACCCAAAATACCCGAGGAGTCTCTGGTAATACAGCTGGGTTATCATTACGAAGAAGCAATACAAAAGGCCAGGAGGCAAGGACAGATAAAAACGATTCAAGGAATGGCTAGTCTATTGGAGGACCTGGAGAATGATGGCCAATATCGAAAAAACCGGATCATGAACCAACGATACAACAAATGGAATGAGCACAATAATGCAACCAATTTCAATGTACCATAGCAATCATCCACAAAACAACAACCGGAATAACTGGGGCCGAAACAATAATAATAATAATAATGAAGAACAGCCACTTAATAGAAATACCCAGAATCATTCTCCGAATAATCAGCCAAGTAACAGAGGTCAACAAAACCATCGTCAAGGGAACCAAGATAACCACAGAAACATCCCAAATAATAACCGACCAAATGATAGTTACAGAGGAGCTGAACTGGAACAACGCACAAATGGTCACCCCAACGACCATAACTACTATGGCAACCGGTACAATCCTAGTTACCAGTACAACCGGGGACCCGGGGGTAATCAAAATAGAAGCGACGGCCGACGTCAGGTAAATTTCATCAATGGGAGAAGGCAGAATAACCACAGAAGATATAACTCGAGCTGGCACCCAGACTCATGGTACCGTGCGTCCAATCATAATAACAATCAACCATCAGTGAGTGGGAACAACGAACCACTTCAGGATGGAAACAACCAGCAACAAGGGCTGAACCATGAAACGAACAACCAGTCAAATAACCTGGCCGTCAGCCAACAACCACCTTTAAACTAAACAGGTCAGTGGAAAAGTATAAACACCCTTCACATGACCAATCACTTGGGTTGATACGTCGAACAATGTCTGATAAGGAAACCAAAGTAATTATGATAATATACAACAATCATTTAAAGAATATTCGAGAGGAACTTCTAGAAGAAGAGGCCAAACGATTACAACAAAATAATAGTGAAATTGTTCATATAAAGGCGACAATAAACGGCACAATAACCATAATCATGGTGGATACGGGGTCTAATATCTCTCTAATCAACCAGCCTGAATTAGAACGAATTCAAGCTCACTCTTGAACACCAATCCCTACACTGCCAATAAACAATATAATCATCATTGGCGCAACTGGTAAACAGAACAAAACGGTGAGAAAACAAGTATCATTAGAGTTAGATAATCAAGAATCAACCATCCCTATTATATTTCTCGTGGCAAGTGGGCTACCATTCAACATGCTTATAGGATGTGATGTATTAAGAAGGTATTCAGCAGTAATAAACCTGTAGAAGGGAGTCGTGTTGCTAACTTCGGAACAAGGAACCTGGTCCGCAAACATTATAAATTGTATGTCAACTCCCATTGCTCTGAGTCAAGACCCAGGATTGAAGAGTTATTATTGTCAAAGGCATGAACCGTCTATCACTATGGCCGAGGAGGAGGAAAGCAAAGCCTTGTGGAAACAGAAACTGGAAGAGATCAGAACCTTCCAAAGAGAACGGCCTCTACAGGAAATTAGTGAGCAACAGTCTAAAAAACTAATTGCAATTTATAACGATTATCAACATGTCTTTTCAAACACCCCAGGAAAAGTTAAAGGATACCAGTGTAAAATTAATTCCAGAGAACCTGTAGACTTCCACAGGAAATCATATCCCATAGCACATTCCCTGAAAAATGAAGTCAGGATGGAGATAAATAGAATGATTGCTGAAGATATTATTGAGTATAGCCAATCTCAATATACCAGCCCCATAGTAGCCATACCCAAGAAAAATGGCAAGGTACGAATTTGCTTGGACGCCCGAGAAATAAATAAAATGATTATCAATGACCGAACCTCACCGGGAGAGATAGAGGAAATTCTGAAAAGATTTCATGGGATAAGATATATTAGCACCTGGGATACTGTATGTGGGTACTGGCAGGTGGAGCTGCACCCACACAGTAGGCAGTACATGGCTTTCATATTTGACGGTAGAAATTACCAGTTCAAAAGGTTACCATTTGGACTCATTAATTCAGTAGCAGTGTTCGTAAAGTGCATGGACCAAGTGTTGGGTCAAGAAGCACTGGAATTCACCACAGTGTACGTTGACGACCTGCTTATCACGTCATCAGATTGGGACGAACACTGCGAAAGAGTCAAACATGTATTGGAAAAATTATCCAACAACAATATTACCCTTAAATTGGATAAATCAAAATTTATTGCAAAAGAAGTGAAGTTTTTAGGATTCAACTTGACCGAGAAGGGAATCTCTCCATCCCAAGAGAAGGTTGAAGCCATCCAAAAATTCCCATCACCGAAAAACAAAAAGCAATTGCAATCCTTCCTAGGAGTATGTAATTACTATAGGAAATTTCAAACCAACTACTCCCACCTAACAGCAAAATTTTCCAAACAACTCTCTTCAAAAGAAAAATGGACTTGGGGAGCTGAACAAGAGGAAGTGCTCAAATTAATTAAACAAAAGTTTGTTGATACTGTTATATTACACCACCCCAATTTTGAAAAACAATTCTACCTAAACTGCGATGCTAGTGATGTAAGTCTAGGCGCAGAGCTGTACCAGGAAGACGAGGATAGAAATCACCTGGTCATTAGCTTCGCCAGCCGAATACTAAATAGTTGCGAGCGTAACTACAACGTTACAGAAAAAGAGTTGCTCAGCATAGTATTCGCGTGCGGCAAGTTTAGGACATACATACTAGGATATCCTATCACGGTCCGAAGCGATCATAAATCAATATCGTTTCTCAAACAGTGTAAATTGAGTCATGGCCGACTTACTCGATGGATACTTGCTCTGCAAGAATACCACATTACATGGGAGTATATTCCAGGACGGAAAAACATAGTGGCTGACGTATTATCCAGAATAAATGTAGAAAATCAGACATTTGAAGGAGAAAAGGGGAAGATAGCAAAAGTGTATTATATATTGAAAGATAGGAAAGACCTGGAAAATATTGTAAACCAAATAGTGTTGCAACAAGAGCAAGATACCAAAATATCAAACATCAGAAAAAGACTGATGGAATCTGAAGCAATTATTAACAAATTTTACTGTGTATACAAAGATATCTTATTTATAAAAACAAAAAAGAACCAAGACACATGGAAACTAGAAATCCCTCAATCATTAGAAAATCAAATCATCAAAGATTACCATGTGAGGTACGGACACATGGGAACAATCAAAATGGTAAAAGCTTTAGAGGAAGATTTGTTCATAAAAAATATTACAAGAAAAGTGAATAAAAATATAAAAACCTGCACATTGTGTCAGATGGTCAAAACCAATAATGAAAGGAAGAATGGAACAATGATACCCATCACATCAAGTGCCAAACTAGAGAAGGTATTCCTCGACATATGTGGACCATTCCCACGTAGCGGAGGAAGACACGGATACAAGTTCATCGTGATTATACTGACCATTACACCAAGTACACCAAATTATACGCTATAAACAGAGCCACAACAAAGAAAATATTAGATATTATTAAAAATAAATACATGTCAGAGATTGGAAAACCGTACATGATAATAACCGATCATGGAACGCAGTTTAAGGGAAAAAGGTGGAGAGAAGAATTACTAAAACTAAACATTAAAACATATAAAACTTCAGTATACCACCCTAGTAGTAATCCAGCAGAAAGGATGTTGAGAGAGGTGGGGCGCATTTTGAGAACTTATTGTCATAATAACCAGAGAGAATGGTGCAAATATTTAACTTCAACCGAAGTGTTTTTAAATATCAGCTATCACCAATTTACTGAAAATACACCATACTTAATGATGTTCGAGAGGAAGCCAAATAGAGAGATCCAAGAGATAATAGAATTTCCAAAAAACCCAGAAGACCCGTATGATAAAAACAAATGGTACAGCCTAATAATGGAAAAGATTGAGAAACAAAAGGCCAAATATGCAAAAAACCAACCCAAAATAATCAAATACAAAGAGGGAGAAAAAATATTAATCAAAAATCGTGAACTGCCAAGTATAATGGAAGGTATAGCAAAGAAATTGTTATTGCTGTATACTGGCCCGTACGTTATCACAAAAGATAATGGTAATAATACTTACCAGATAAGCAATATAAATACAAGAAAAATAAAGGGAGTTTATAACCAAACTTCGATAAAAAAGTTTTATGAAGAAGAATAAATAATGAAATGAAAAAAAAAATATTTCAAAATTCCAAAAGAGATTGTAAGAGCAGCTTACTACCCTATTTAGATGATATGTGCGGAATAAAAAGAATTAATATAAATAAATAATAAAAAAACACAAAGGAAACCGTTACACAAATTCCTTTCAATTTAAATCAATTTACAGTCTAATAAAAGATTGATATATGAAGTATGAATTAAAAAAGTGAGATAATAAGGAATAAGTTACACACATTCCTATATAATATAAATGTAAGAATCACAAACTTACTATTATAATTAAACAAAAAATTACTAAAAAGGAATACGCTACAAACATTCCTTTAAAGTAAGAGAATTAACTTACAAAGAATTATCGAAAATAATATTGAATACAGAATAAAATAAACAAAAATAAAATCAAGCTCAAATTACTGAGATAAATACCTGAAATTATAATGAATCAAATGTATTCTAAGAGAAAAAAAAAATCTGAACTGGTACAAGGAAGAGAGAGAAATTATGTATAAAACAAATATACAGAAATGGCTAAAGCAGAATCTTGCTAAATAACCAAGAAAAGAATAAAAATGTCTAAGACAATTAAAATGATCACAATGAGCATTGAAAACAAAATAATGAAAAGTGAGATATGATGAAATTAACATATTAATAAATATAAAAACAATCAAGTGTATGAGTAGATGATAGTGTATAGTTAAGGTATAGCGGAAGGAAGAATGAGTAAAAGGCCAAAGTGATCTAAAAACAAACCACAAGGTGGACAATCCCAAAGTATATTATTATATTATTATTATTGATTTAAGTCACAAGTTGACAAAGAAGGTGTTTAAGATTGACTGTTGAAAAGTCCAGCAATCCAAATAAATTGAGCAGAGATGATGTGCCACTGGTCTCAGAAAAATGAGTAGTAATGGGAGAAACCAGCTACTATAAAAGTTAGGGAAAAAATTGTGTATGAGGGAAAATGCACCAATGGAAATAAATAAAAACAGATCCAAATAAAATGGAATGAATTAAGTAAGAAGAGATATGAAGAAGGGAGAAACAAACAAGAAAGAAAAGGAAAAAGATTATCTATAACTGATAATTTCATAAAAAACTATGCTAGTGTTTTATCAAAATGATCAATTTTAGAGGAGAGGCATTATGTTACAACACAAATAAGCCAACCCCCGTACCAGGGATAAAAAAGATAATTCTTAATATAAAAATACTTCATATAAAATAAAATGTTTAAAAATGAATAAAATATAAATATTATGACACGACGAACGACGATATTACCCAACCCAAGTGATTGACCCAACAACAAAAACACAAAGAAGGGAACCACGAAACATACACAGAGACAAAAAGGTGATTGACCAAACAATTATGAACTAACAAAGGAAGATAGGAAACCAGAACTAAAAAAGAATCAAAGGAAGGGAACAAATTCCTACGACTAAATACAAATTAAACCAGATGAGAAGAGGAGAACTGAACCAAGATGAAGACAATTGAAGAAGATGAAGAAGAAGAAGAAGAAGAATGAAGAGGAGACAGGTTGAACCCAAGGAGAAATTAACACACATATAAAGGGGAGAAATAGTAGACTCAAAGATAGAATACTATAAATAAACCCCAAATAATTATCCACTAATGAAACAAATAGTATTGTTGTAATTGAAATAACTTATATACCTATTTTAAAGACAAAAGACAATTGTAAAGTAACGTAGTGTAGAAAAGTACACTAACACAATTATGAAGGTTAGATTTAATGAAAGATAAATAACCCAACATTATTAATAATAAAAATTATGTTGTAAAGAAATAATGAGAAATAATAGGAGAAAAGTATAGGGATTACCCATTAAGTAACACTTAATACAAACAGTGAACCAAAGTAAAGTGCAATAGTGAAAGTGTAAATACCCTAAAAATAGTGAGAGTGTATCAGTGATAAACCTCTATTAATTAAAGGTGAAGGTGATACAGGGAAATAGATATTTTAAGCAATAAGAATGTAATAATAAATAAGAAAACACTTTATAAAGCATTGATAAACAGTCAATGATTTGAGTGATCTTGTGAACATTTATATAATTAAGAATAATTAACAATAATATTTCATAAAGATAAGTAAAACGTGTGATATTATTCAGGGAGAAAGCCCAGATACAAAACAGTTTGTATTAACATGGAATGGAGGAGATAGTAGTATAGAAATAAGGTTTTGTTTTAAAATTAAGAATACAAGGAATAAAACACCCCATGTTAAAAGGGGAAATAACTTTAATAAGTTTGCAAGAAGTGATGATGTTTATCACTCAAAGTAGTAACAAAAGAATGAAATTAAGGTTAAAACTAACAATAACTAATAACTTATAAAGAATAGTTTGTTTCAATGTTATGAAGAGGACATGGCTGAAGGGAACTTGCAGTCCATAAGCCTAATTGTTATATTTTAAAAAATATATAATGAAAACGTATATTGAATAATAATTAAGACACAAACAGAATCAACACACAACACAAACAAACATGATAACAAAGTGAAGCCCATCAGGCTGAATTAAAAATGTAATTTAAAGGAAATAAACCAAAAACCATCATGGCTAATCTTGGCTATGAAAACATCTAACTGTCAGACACACTGAAATGTCAATTGTAACAAATTCACAAGGAAATTTATTAATCTAAGACTAGTAAATGGCCAGTAATTATATGTAAATCGTTTTAAAAGAGAAATGTTATTATAAAAGTTTAATTTAAGAGAGATATGTAATTTATCAAATGTCAAATATTTAGACTAAAGTTAATGTATAATAGAATATGACCTTATGAGGTATCATTTTAAACTTTGAAAGGAAAGAAATATAATAGTGATATTATTTATTACCCCAAAGGAACGATAAAGGAATAAAACCATTAAGAAAATACATAATAAATTTGAATAAAAATTCAAACCTCTTAACAATGCTTTTGAAAGAGGCCTTAACCAATCAAAGGATTGCTGTTACCATAGTAACGGGCCGTTGAATACTAATTTTCCATTAAATTTATTAGACTTGAAGAAATGACGCGTGGGTAAGCAGCACACAAAATTGTGATGACTGAAATTTTCAATTAAATAGTTTAAAAGACGTTCGGAAGTTAACCACAGAAACCAAAGACGAATAGATGCAGACCTACCAAGATTAAACGATGTCCTGGAACCAAATGACAATAAATTAATTAGCAGAAATCCCAAGACAAGATAGAAAAAGATGTCCGAAGCCTAAAACCAGTCTAAATTTGCAGAATTTCCATTACCCCAGATGACAACATATCAACACTGTCTGAACTGATAAGTATCAAATAAATTCCTTTCTCCCAGAAACCAAATTACTTTAAATATTTCTCAAATGATCAAATTTCTCACTATTGAACAGATATAATTTTCTTTCAAAGGTTTAATGCATAATTTACTTACGTAAAAACATTTTGTTAATCAAAATATAACCTCGCATTAGAGTGCGAACTTTGTAACAAACAATACGCCACTACCGAACAATTTGTAAAAACACATTATACTCTCTAAGTACGTATAAGGTATGGTAGTGTACTTTTTTAATGTAACCAACGTTTATGTCTTATTTTATAATCCAAAGGACCCCAGATTTTAAACAGATAAATATATTGTATGTAAACAGTAGCCATCACGGCAACGAAATAATTTGTTTTAAGATCGATTTGCCAACCTTGAAATATTGGCGTCTCATGTTCTAAGCCGGAGCAATTTGTTATCAAACCATTTATAATCCTTTTGTCATATTAATTAATGACCGAATTTGTATTAAAATTACAGTACAGAGTATTACTATCGTTTTATTTCATAGGACGTTGTAGAATATATGTGTGTTAGCAATTTTTATTCAGTGACCAACTAGCGCTCGTCACGAGTGGACAAGACGGCAACCTGTACAGCGGCGGGAACCATTTGAACGCTCCAGCTGTCAACGCTAATAACACTTATCAACTTGTAATTTAACTATTTTAATTGTTTTGATAGAAACAATTTGGCGCCACCCGGGATTCGCAACCCCTATGAATTAACAGGTAGGTTGTACTGGTAATTTTGACAACGCTACAGACTTCAGTAGTGACTACGATTATTGTAACGACCGGTGTGAGGCAAACACACCACATTAACACTAATACACATAATAAACAAGTGTAAACACATTTTAACAGGTACGCACCCGTTTATTCGTTACAATATATATACGATAACAATCTTATACTAATAAATCAAATTTAAATTATCTCAAATAAATTCAAATATATGTAAATCTAATAAGTATCTGTGAAGATAATAAGGTAATATCATTTCTTAACAATTTAAAGAAATTTCACCCAGAGAGTTCATTGTGCTAGTGTAAACAATAGGAGAGCTCTTCTACACTTTTATCAGCTGTTGGGGAGGTTGATTCAATGCGTTAGGGTGGCTTATTGTTTACATAGGCAGGTGTTCTCAACAAAGGGAGGGTGACTTCCTACAATCTGAAACACGATTATTTCCTGCACGAGCTTGTCCTTTAGTGACAGGCTTGGGAATGACTTATCAAACAGGCGAGAACCTGGCCTTGCAATCTTTAAATATGCGCTTATTATTATTTTGCGTTTTACTAACTTCTATTAAATTTTACTACTCTCACGGTAATAAACTATAATTCCGATAGGTTTAGATTTTGTTTACTTGAAGTACTACTAGACTTTTATTACACTTTAGTTTAATGAATATACTACCGCGAATAGAACGCATGGGTCAGAACGTACATTCCACAACACGACTCCAACATGCAACAGACTGTCAGTATACAGACAGGTTGAAAATGGAATATTTTTACAAGCGGGGACTTGCTTATTACCTTGCTTTCCTTATACTACTATTATTATTCTATTAATAATGATTTATTTATTTTCTTTTTATCTTGTTCTAGTTCACAAATTCAGAGTGAATAAATTTACGCCTTTTGTTAATTAAATGTTTATTATTTAGCAGCAATGGTGCATTTTACATATGCTATGACGTACACAAATTTTTATATTAAAGCAGAATTTCGTATAATGTAGCATAATGTAGCAGAGTGGCACATTTTATAACGTCTCCTCCTGTTAAGACATTATAACACAGGGAACCAGTTTAATTGGCCTCTGTCAATTAAACCGGCTGCCATTGTTAGTACTAATTACTTACCAACAAATTGGGAACCTGTAAAGATCACGAGTTTGACTAAGGTTATATAAATTTACTCACTCTCTTCTGTTTAGCAAAAACATCTCTTTATTACAGCTTCCAAAATAAAGATTCCAAAATAATACCTTTAATGATTCTTATGGTTATCAAATGAAAGATTCTGATAGATTCTGCATTTTATGCTCTTATTCTCTTTAAACTGTTACTATGATGAGCTCAAAACAATACAACTGTATATTACATAGAA
Source organism: Magicicada septendecula (assembly GCA_034769895.1). NCBI lineage: Eukaryota > Metazoa > Arthropoda > Insecta > Hemiptera > Cicadidae > Magicicada > Magicicada septendecula. The sequence continues at coordinate 264,702,525 of CM068376.1, forward strand.
TACCACGGATCCGGGTTCTAATTCTTTTTATATTTTAAAAGTACTTTGAAATTATGCAAACTATTTGAAGAATAGTTTGATTCAATTTTGAATTAATTATATCTGTATCCATCTTCAGATTACTCTTATCTCTTTACAGAAAGTATACATATTATTAAGTTATGATTTACATGATTTGTATGAGTCTTTACAAAATAAACTGTTTTTTACTCTGGGTTCTTAGAAAATAATATAACCAAGGAAGTTATGCTTCCATGTCACCTGGGTATGATGTTGGTCCATGGCTGGTCCTCTTCATGGTCCTCTTCCGTAGGTTTTCCTGGATGATCTTAGTTGTAGTTTGTGTTCCTCCATTTCAGCAATTGACTCTAAGTAGTTACCGCAGTCATGAGGCTTGGATTATGGCTACCTGGAGCTCATAGTGTTGTAGTTGATGATTCACTCCGGTCGGTCATGTTCACTTTTACATTTTGGTTTAAAATGCACTGATGTTACCTTATGATATGGTATGGAACATAACTTAACGATTAAACCATTTCATAAAGAGATGTGTTGCCTTTATTTCTTATTTTATTTACATTTAAACTACGTAACTTTTGTTTTTACATTTCACTTCGTTTAACTACATGTGGGGGTTGTGTAACCACGAAACACTTATTCACGGATACCTAGTTTTGCAATATAGAAGTATTCGTCTTCACAACACATGACAAGGCTGTTGGCTTGGCCGTGATTCAGAGGAGACTGTCGGTAAGGTTTTGTGGCCGAGTAGGGATATTGGCGCAGTTCCGCCGTGAGAAGAAATAGTTCGTACTTTTATTATTATTGTTTACCTCTACTTAGCTACTATTAATCCTACTATAGCTTCTTTATTTAGTCAATATTTTATTTATTATTATCACGTCCTTTTTTATATAATTAGGATGGTTATTTTAATTAGCTCAACAACATTATGATTTGCTTGTCCGTACTCGCGGTTGACAAGAAGGTACAGGAATTTTGTACAAAGGGGAGGGTGGATTATTTTCTCACTTGTCATTTCAAACAAAAATTTTTTTTTTGTTTGCTATTTAAATTGGCTTTAAATCGTCACAGTTGGTGGTTGATGACCCAGTTCCTGTTCAGTAACGGTTACTATAACTATGATTCAATTATTAGTGATGAATATTCACTTATGAGAACAAATGATTTTAAGTGCTAGGGTCAATTATAATGATTTTAATCTACAAGAACCTTTATGATTGTAATTATATAATTTTGTGTATTTGAAGTTAGTTGTATGCAGTGTGCCTATAGAAAGGTCATTCACCTGTTAGTAAGACATCAGCTGATGACTGGTGTGAACTGTGTAATGTTCAATGTAATCAATTCATATGCCTTTTAATAATTGATTTAATTTAATAATTTTTTTTTTTAGTAATTATCAGAATATATGTTTCTGGAATTTAAATTCATTTAATTATTGAAAAAAAAATGTTTCTATTTGTTTTGAGGTGCAGTTTGTTGTGTTTTCATGTTCACGATATATTGATGATTGGATGTATTGATAATGTATTAACTGATTTATATTGTTCATATTATATGTTTTGTAAACAAATGTAGCGATAAGGGAATTTATGATAGAAATAAGTTGTTTATTTTGTTTTGTTTATTATGATTATTAGCATCTAGTTAAGAGAAGTAATAAAATAAATTCATTTAAAGGATTTTGGAATTTTGAGAATTATGATTAAATTAATTAATGGAAAGAGATGATGTAAATTATCTTGAAAGGGAATCTTTGATAAAGGACTTAGATTTATTTCACTATTTGAACAAAATTTAAATAATTTAATTTGATTTGAAATAGTAAAGTCAAGCCAATAAAAGGAAATGAGAATGAATTTTGTGTAGAAGCCAATATAAAATGTTTGTGAATTTTACATTAATAATTAATATGTGGAGGTAGTGTGTAATTTAGTAATGAATATGTGTACACACCCAGTACTTGCTAAAGGCAACCCAGTATGTATGTAAGGGGAGATATATCGGTTGAGGATCTGGCATGGTATAAGGCTAGTTGTTGATTTTATTTGGAATGTTACAAGGTTAGGTGGTACTATGGTGAGTACCTGTCCGACTTTACGGTGTTGGGATCTCGAACAGAGAAGTCCAGTAATGTTGTTCAGGTACAGCCATAGTCGCCGAGCTAGGGGAGTAGTTTACCCATGATGTATTAAGGAGTAAAGGGGGGCTGTTGGCGCTATGTCCTCGCTGATCCTCTTAGGGTTTAACAATGAGAGTTTTTCTGTTTCGGCAGAAAACCTCTCATTGGGGGGGGGGTATTGTAACAGGGCAGAATTGTGCAATAGGTGTAATTTTAATTGTGAATCTGACGCAGTGTAGTCACCCACACAAGGCCTCAATCTGTAACAACAGAAATTCCTGTAGGAAACGCCCATCTGCATGTTGTTCCAGAAAAACGGTCAACAAGTCACATTTGCAGGTACTCTGGAATGTCTCAAGCGCACCTGCTTGTTCGCGCATTTGAATAATCACAAACTTTTTAGCGAGCCTTAGGACTATGGTACGTCGGCCAGCTTACTGTAGACTCGCTTTCAGAAAGGAAGCAAATTACTGTGTCACGTGATTCATTTCAGCCAATGAAAAGGCAAGCTGGTCAGGATGAAGGCGTTTTAGCCTTCTTGAAAAACATTGGCGTCAAGGCAGTCGGCTAATAACACCTAACGCGAGCGGTTGCACTATCGCATGGTCCGACTGAATTACATTTAACAATGTAGGCGAACCAGCCGAAGGAGTAAAAGTTTAAATAAACAATATAAAAAACAGAGAGCCGAAAATTTCATAAAACTCGAGTAAAACAGTGAAAATGGTAACCTTTTGATACAGTGAATAAATGTAAGCAACAGCCACTTTTCGGAATTAAAACAGTAACATTTTCGGTCAAATAGTGATACAAATACGGAGTGCAGCACGTGTCAGCAGGGACGCCGTTAATACGTGACTGTATATCAATCAATCTTCAATTAACTATGAAACTATAAGATAACGAGAGCTCGAAATAAAGTATAATGGGGTAAAATGAATGAATGTGTATACGAGCAATTACTGGGCTGCCTTTATTTAATATAAGTAATTTTTAACCAATAGTCAACAAGTGAGTAATAATAAAGATTTGAATAATAAAAATGCTGAAGTCTATGTGTTTGTATTAACTGGGGTCTCGACCTCAAAGCTGAAGTAGTTTGAATTGGAATTCTAAAGATCATAATTAACCGAAGTTATAGTATTGTTTAAAAATGCCTGATAAAAAATGTTTAATAAAAGCTGAGTTAGTTAACGAAAAAATGAGATTCGAATACATACTGAGGTAAACCCTAAGTCACGCTTATAATTGACAGGTTCGTGTGAAGAACTCTGGGCAACACAAGGTAAGCGGTATTTATTAATACAATTTAAATATGGTAGATAGTTAATAAGATAACATGGTGTCTATGTGTTGTAAGAATATTTCTGTTATTATGCTAGATAATGGAGATCCCATTTCTAAACCTTGCTGTTGATAAATTTTGCTATTAAATTCAAAGTAATTTTGTTTTAGTATTAGTTTGAGGCTATTTTTTATTTCAGTTATATATTGTGTGTCTTCATTTTGTTCTTTAAGTTTGTTTATTATTATGTCTATTGTGTCATCTCCTGGGATGTTGGTGTACATGTTTGTGATATCATATGATGTGAAAAATGTATTTTCATTTATATTTATTATTTTTAGTTTGTCTGTTAATTCGTATGTATTTTTTATGTTATGATGATTATTTGTTAGATGGTTACTTTTTAGTTTTTGTGCTATTTTTGTATGTAGGTGCTTTTTTGAAGTTGATTAATGGACGTATTGGGTTGTTTAATTTGTGTATTATTATTAGGCTATTCATTTTAGGTGGTTCTGGATTATTATTTATATATATATATATATTGCGACAGTACAAATAAGTGATGTACTGAGCATGGAATATAAAAATTTAAATTTACTTAATAAACTGTAAATAATTAATAATATATTAGAAATAAGCATGTTAGGGATTGCAGGCTTGGCTCAGACAAAAATATGAACAGGTGTTTCGACCTGAATCAACGTGCACACACACACAAATGTAACTGAAAGTGTGTACACCAGTATTTTGCTAGTGTGTGTGTGTCTCTGCAGGCGAGTTTGCCACCCCAAGATGAATAATTGCACAATTACTGTTTTTCCGTAATTATTCATAAACTAGAATTAAGAATTAAAATCCAAAAGCACCATAAAATGTAAATAAATTTACTAAATACTGTGTACGAAAACCACGCGAAAGTGACACACCGTACGAGTGTAATTGTGAAATAACTGTGTACAAATCGAAAGGGTTAAGTTGCAATGTCCAAAATTACAGTGAACATGTGTTGTAAAATTAGTTATAAGATAAGTATAAGAATATACTTACAGGACTCTGCAATTCGCAGAAATATAAAAAATAGCGAATTTGACAAAGAGTGGGGGAACTGAAGCCAAAGACAGTTTCTAACATGTCGATTTTGTATCACTGCAGGGTGTCGCCCAAGACATGGGTATAAATAGGACACGCACGCTGCAGTAGTTCTCTTTCTTGAATCATCCACGGTGTAGCGGGAGCTTATGCCCGTCAGCACGGCATATTTATTTTTTTTTTTTGTAAACAGTTTAAAATTGCCAGTTACGTACAATTACGTAACTAAGCTGTAAAGACAACCATTTTAATTAATAACAGCACTATTTAAGAAGATCCATTAATGATTCGACACTAGACAATGTAACTCTACGAATTAATTACAAAATTATAATTATATTTATCTCTTACCTTCGGGTTTTTTACTCCAAGGGTCGTTCAGACGAAACTGCTCCAAAAAGGGATTATTTGGATTTGATATAGGCAAAGATCAAATACACCGTTTGTGCTAAAACAAATTGCCTCTGGTTTATTATGTCAAATAACTACTTCATCTCCCTTTCATGACATTTAAATTAAATACTTGTAGAAGGAGCAACAATTTGTGAAATCAAATATAGTCACAACTATTTCTTAATTAACTAGCTTATGACACTACGATATACCTCCACTATTTATTATCTGCAATGAACCAATACGTGCTTTAGCTACACACTCACACACATTCGTTCTTTGATTTTATCGTTCTATTTAAACCCCACTTCGAGATCTCTGATTTACATTTTAGATTTATAATTTATTTATGTTGAATTATACTCTGGGGAAAAAGGTAAAATAATCTTGGTTAAAACTCAGTCAATACTTAACGTCTGAAGAACTCCGCTGTTTTGCACCTCTGCTGTGAATGCACTGTTTAGCACACCATGATTTAGTTTTCCACTGTTTAACCGCGGTACTGTTATTGCTTATTTCAAATAAGTTGATGTTGATGCGCCACTATTACTTTAGTTCACTTTAAAATAGCATTTAGTGTTGTTTTGTCGGCCGACATATATTTTCGAACACTTAGCTCGCTTAGGTTGGCCGGGCGGCCCGGTGTCACAACTGGCACTGGCGTTAGTTTGCTAAATTGCATACAGTGTTTTTTGGTCACGTGATCGTGCATATGTGCTCCCATTGGTGCTATTGAAAGAGCGCCTTAGCAGAGGCGGGAAGGTGAGCAATGTTTTTGCCGCCTGGCGCAATGTGCAGTTACATACTCTCTTTCGTAATTCACGGCTGAGGCGCAGGTTGATGTTATTTCACCATCGGTCTGCGTTGCATGAGTGCGGAGACAAAACATAGACGTTTTTTCTGCAATAAACACAGCCTATCTGGTTGACTAACTCGGGGTTCTACAAGGGTGAACAATGACTGTATAGAGAATGTAATTTTAAAAAATGTTATCTTGGCCCTACAATCTCGTACCGTTACAATACCCCCCCAATAAGAGATTGAAGGCCGGAGCGTTCAAACTCTTATTGCCTAGATCTAAGAGGATCAGTGAGGATATGGCGCCGCAACCCCCCTGAACACTCTACTACATCATGGGTTCTTACCCCCCTAGTCTGGCGACTGCGACAGCACCCATCCGATCTTACTGGACTTCTCTGTTCGAGATCCCAACACCAAAAAATCGAACAGATACCCGACCCAGTATCGCCCGACTTTATAACATGGAATTAAAAATTGACAAACGGCTTTCCATCCCTCCATATCCCACATCTGATTTGTTTCCTCTTAGCCGTACTGGTTCATTGACAACGTACTGGCTCATTTTATATTATAGACCCTAAAGAATAATATTAATAAAACAATATTGGTTTACAATGATACACATAAATTCCAGTTAAACCCGAATAGTATTCCCCATACAATGTTGCCCATCCAAAATAACACCTTAATTACACAAAAGGACATTAACTCCATTTATACTTAGCTATAATTTTTTTTTTTTTTTTTTTTTTTTTTTTTTTACCCCCCCTTTTAATCCCTTAACCCCTGATACCCGTTACATTTGAATGTGGTCTGCACGAGGCTTCTTGGCCTTTTTCAGCCTCATCCTCGCCGTAACCCACATCTCCCTCGTGACCTGTAACTGGGTCACCGCCCATCCACACTCACTATTACCCCCCCTAGACTGTAGCGTCTAGTTGCTTTCACAAGGACTGATGCGGAAGGGGTGGACATTTTTTTCTTTTATTCCACCCCCATCCTTGCTTCGGCGTTACAATAAAATTCGGTATTATACCTACTAGTTTCTATTTATACACCCCTAATGGACTACCACCCCTATCTGGGTGAAAATAGCCCTGTTCCAAAATTTGGTAGATTCCCCAAAAAAATAACCCCCCTACTAAATCTAACAAACCACCGGGTTGACAAAATAAAACAAACCACAAGCCGGTTATATCAAGTAAAATTTATGATTTGCCACAATTAACTACTTTCACGGTCATGGTCCGGTGAGGTCATGACCGCACTTAGGTGGGGAATCTACAGTTAAAACATAAAATATAAATTGGCATTGATACAAGTTACGTGGATAGTAATATACACCTCAATTTTCCAGACACTATCTCATCCTGAACATTTTCCATCAGTTGTCAGTGTTAAATAAATGTTTCAATTCTTATTGACATCAATTAGCATTTAATTTATAATTCCAATGTGAATTTAAATGAAAATAAAGTTAAGTTTATTGTTTAAAAATCGTCGTTTCCGTTAAATTTATTACTAAATTAGTTTAGTTGTATTTAATTTACTTTAATTAATTCAATTAATCTCAAAAGTTACAGTAATGGCCTCATTATTATTTTGTCTGTAAAAAAATTTAATTTCAATTCCTTTCTATCACAATAAGGTTTTACTTCAGATACTGATTCAGCAGACTACAACATTCTTTGTTATTGTCACCAAGCATGACTACAGACAGACATTAGTCTCAACATACCACACCTGTTTATATAAACACTAGTTTGCAAGACTTGTTTAGTAACCACAGTTATAAACATTCTCAGTTTCAGCATTCATGGTTACATCATACACTGGCATATATACTTCCTACAAACTTTTTGTTTCTATAAATCTTCTTGTCAACATATTTGTCAAAATCTCTTTCTTGCAATTCGAACCAAATATAATTTTAATTCACCTTTCAATTATTATTACCTTTTAATTACAGTTTCTATTTAATACTATTATCTCAATACCATTATTATTATTATTACACTCTTTTCACACCTGTAAGCTTTTTATTCTATCTGATTAGTATTATGAACTTTATACTTACAATCCACTTATTGACATGAATACAAAATACACACCACACACACACACCAATATCTCCGTGTAACCTCTGAAACATTTAACAACAATGTTATTTCATACAAACCATTCAACATTTTATAATACATAAAATTAATTTCACTACACATGTATTTACAACTCTTCAACAATAATTATTCAGTTGCATCACACTTCAATGTCAAAATCAGCTAGGTCATTATCATATATTGACATATTTAAATTGTTCGTTTATGAATTTCAACCTCCATCGTCAAAAATTAATCGGGGTTTCACATAGCAATTTTCAATTTTATTACCACACAAATGACTGTTTTGTGTGTGGTAACCATACAAACTAAACTCATCCATTTTATCCACATAATCATTCAACAAGTCAACATTATTTGTTTCTGTCCAGTCTCCATTAGTAATTACATTCATTATCAAGTCAGGTACTTTTTCATCATAAGGTAAATTATTCTTATTTAAAACTGTATCAACAAAATAATCTTCACTCTCTATTTTAACAGGTAAGTTTAACATCTCTTTCAACTCATTATAATCTCTCATTAGTTTATATAATTGTATCTCTTTGTCGACACACAACTCTCCATTTAAATCTCTCTCATCATAATGCCATATTACACTTTCTCTCTCATTCCATGCAGAGGGTACAAAATTATTCAACAAAAATAAACAACTCAAATCTTTCACTAATAAGGGTCTCTTGCCCGAAAATAACACTTTTGAACACTCTGGTTCATCACAAATAAGGGGAAAATTTACCCTCTGCTCTACACATTCATCTACTCTTTCTTTCCACTCTCTCTCTACTTCATAAACATTTGCTAGCAACACTTCATTACTAAACTCTACTTCAACAAAATCTTCATCACTCTCAACATTAATCTCCTTATTCTCAAATACCACGTTTTTACACATATCATTATAATTATCATTTGTTTTATACTCAAAATTTTCAGTTACCTTTTGTATTTGTTTCTCAATTTGTTCTACCACTTGTTCTTTAAATGTATTGAAACATTCATTCGTCTCATTTAAGCGTTTATTAATATTATCTTCTAACTTAACACTCTGTTGTTTCATATCATATAAACGCTTATCAAATTTTTGGTCAATATTATTTATTAACTCATGGAACTTAACATCACTTACATCAAAACGACTATTGATTACTTGAAATTGTTTCTGCAAAAAACTCATTACCTCATTGTCAAATTGGCTATTACATTTTGTTGAGGTTGGGGTTAATTGAACCCCAGAGTCCTCTGTAACTATTGTTTCATCTGTTATATTTAGCTGTATTGTTTTATCTTGACTCGCACTTGGAGTCGAATGTATCTCAGAATTACTCATAACGTTTGACTCGTCACAATTGTCAACACTCGTTATTTCATTGACATCGTCATTATTCGCTGCCATTTTATACAAGTTTATATAATGTTACACAAGAATATTAATCTTATCCACTATTGACTTAACCCTTTTTATATTTAATTTACCAAAGCGTCCTCCCTCTCAAATAACCCTTTCTGCAGCTTAATTAGGTCTGGCGAATATAGGTTGTAACCTATATTCGCGTCGCTGTACGGGGGCCAAATGTAACTCTACACATTACTTTACAAAATTATAATTATATTTATCTCTTACCTTCGGGTTTTTTACTCCAAGGGTCGTTCAGACGAAACTGCTGCAAAAAGGATTACTTGGATTTGATATGTTCAATAATTATGTTAACACCAAAATTTTCAAATTGTAACAAATTATCTTTCTTTTTTATTTAGCACTCATAATACAACAGGTTATTATATTTTTATGACTCTACCTTTTCTTGCTGTTATCAATAAATTGTAAGTAATTATCAATCAGAACGGGTACACATCCAAAAAAACTTTCCTTAACTATTTCTAAATAGTACCGTAACGTATAGTAAAGAATTAATTATAATGAATTCTATTTAATGAACCAATACGTAATTTATCTGTTCCCTTAGAGATCTCATTTAAACTGGACATTTTTATTGAAAATAATAGATTTTTTTATTATTGAAAAATTATAATTTGTTTTGGCCATTTAATTATGTGCTTTCGCTTTTACTTAACTGCCCATGGTCCGATTCGTAGCACTGCCTGTTGAGACGCTTGCTTGGTTTCAACGCACTCCGACACTAGTTTGCATTGAGTTTAGTTGTTGTTAATTACTTTAACCTTTATGCACTGTAAAGTATATATTTATATAGCTGGCTGGCTTTTAAAATTTGCTCGAGCGCTTGGATGGTAAATAGGCTAGCCACGCGGCCATGAGTTGCAGTAGAACTTTTTATAAATGTTTTAACACTTAACTAGATAGGCCGAATTTATTTTACGGCCTATCTTGTACTCCCGAGGCCACTGTTTTAACGAACTTGTCAAACTGCTCTTTACTGTCAAAGTGCAAACACTGGTGAAGAAGTGTGCTTACTAATGACCCACAGCAGACTGGGTTTCACACACAAGCCTGCTGCTATGTGATTGTGCAATGCGTCTGGCAGTTGTTTTGGCTGGCTGTGTATGTTGCATTGCTGTACTGGAGGCTCCTTACAGGTGAAAGTCTGGCAATTTGGAAAGTGCTTAAAATGATGATTTGAATTAATATGAAATTAAACTGGGGTGGCTCACAAATCCGTACCGTTACAACAAGAGGAGAGTTCCAGAGAGCAATACGACGCTGGACAAGAGGAGAGTTCCAGAGAGCGATACGACGCTGGACAAGAGGAGAGTTCCAGAGAGCGATACGACGCTGGACAAGAGGAGAGTTCCAGAGAGAGACAGCCGACGCTGGACAAGAGGAGAAGAGAGACAGCCGACGCTGGAGGCGAGACGAGGACGAACACCGATGGAACAAAAATGATCGAGTATGATTGACGACAATAAGGTGATAGACAACTTATTCATATCTTAATCATACAAAGAATTCAAAGACAGTTAAAGACATTAATATTTTATTTAAAAGTAAGATCAATGTTTCTTGTATAGTAGAGTTAAAATCATAGATGTTTAAGAAATACGATTAACGTAACAAGAGCTCAAATTAATATGATATAAAATAATTACAAAGCATTTAAATAAAAACAATTAGTATTTGAGAAAACAGTACTGAGAAACAATAACTATTAATATTTTGAGTACGTTACAATATAGAAAAAAGATTTAAAATTTGATTTTGAAACATATTAATAGACTGAGTAGTCTGAAAATGAGATTTTTCTTTTACATAATAATTAGTAGCATAGAATATTTAGTCAGTAAGGATGTATATATCTTAAGCCTTACGGCATAATAACAAATAATAACTAATGTTTTAAAATCGAAGTCAGTGCCATGTGCACATATTTTTTTATAGTATCAAATAAATTTTAATTACCGTTTCAAGTTACATAGAGTTCTTATTGCAGATACACCTGACACCCAATTTAAATGTTATATTGTTTAAAGAATTTGTCAATCTTGAACGTGAGATCGTTCACGCCTATTTATGTGTATGTAACGTTGCATAAATTTGGTGCTCCAAGATCGTGGGGCTCCACAAATTTAAATTATAATAAATTTGCAATTTGTTACGTTGCATATATTTGGCGCCCAACGTGGGGCCCGACATGCCTAAATTTATGTACAAAAATTTGTGACATAAATTGTAGATCATGAATGTATGACCCGATTCCCATCATTTAACTATTAAAATTTTTTTTATGTAGCTAAATGGTTGCTCTAAAAAATATAAAGAGTGTGTTAAATGAAAAATGTATAATATGTAATTATTATTTATATTAAACAGTAACTGAATGTAATGTTAAATTGTTGTGTAATCACACAGCTGGCGCCCACGAATAATATTATTTGTCTATGTAACAGGTGTAACTGTAATGAGTATTAATAATAACTATTAATAAAAATACAGAAATAAATAAATACGTAGGGAACGGTTATCAATAATAATTGTTAAAGAAATACTATTAAATAAATATTTTAATAATACTTCAACATGACGACTCCAGGAAATTTAGACGTCGAGCATCCAAATGATGATGCGTGCCTGGGTCGATGAAATAAGTACAAAACAAACGGAAAATTTAAATGCTAAATTAGACGAATTAAAAGAATCTAATAAGAAACAAACAGAGAGTTTGGAAAATAAATTAGAGCTACAGTCCGAAAATTTTAGACAGGACACCATAAAAATTACCGAGAGTCTAGAAGAGTTAAAAATTGATAATCTCCAGTTGAAACAAGACACCATAGAAATAAAACAAAGTATAATTGACAGTAATGCGCAGTTAACCGAAAAAATTAATGACACCAACATACGTATTGATACTCTAGAGAATAATTTTAAACAAGCCTTACATGAACAAGTTGTATGGATTGAAAATAAACAAAAAGAATTACGTCTCGAGTGGAGAAAAGATTTAAAAGAAACGCATAAACAAATAAATGATACTTTAACTACTATAACGCGAGAACAGGATGATAAAATCCAAGCTATTAATAATGTATCCCAAGTAAATACCAGTAAACTTAGAGAAATAGAAACACGTACTGTAGTATTGAGAATAAAATTAAAAAAACTATGAAAGACCGTTCGGGAGACGTATCACATATGAAAGAAGAGATTCAAGAGGAAATGAACCAACTACGAAGTGAGTTAAGAAGATGACAGAACCAAATGACCATATTTCCTACACCAACAGAAGAAAGGAGCAGACTTAAGTTCTCAGGTGGTAAAGGAGAAAACAGTATGGAATGTAAAGAACTTGTCCGAGGCTACCGTTTTTGTTCTGGTAACTGTCTGCTGATTGTCTGGCCGCTCAGCCGTGTGTTGCAATGGAACTGGCCGCACGTTATTATTTGTACACTTTTAATACTTTTAAATGTTTACACACTTTCTTAGATAGGCCGAATTTGTTTTAACGGCCTATCTTGTAAACCCGAGGCCACTGTTTTTTAATTAACAAACTTTACTGCCTGATACTGCTTACTGTTGTTCACTCTCTAATGACCCACTGCAGACTGTGATTCACAAAAAGCCTGCTGCTGGGCGGTTACGCAATACGTCTGGGCAATTGTTTAGGCTAACTGTCTGTGCATTGCTGTACTGGGGCTACTCACAGGTGAAAATTAACACTTTGAAAAGTGATTGAATTGATATAAAATTAAAACTAAGAATGCATACAATTCTGTACCGTTACAGGAATTCCTAGCAAGAGTAGAGAAGGAAATAGAAAAAATTGGGAGTGCAATAAATGACGACGAGAAGATAGACTTCGTCACGCGATATCTTAGAGATTCAGCCAGCCAATGGTACTCTATTATTAGAGATAACGTTAGTACATATCAACAGTTTCGTGAAGCATTCGAGAACCGATACTGGAATCTACATACCCAACGACAAGTACGGGATCAACTCGAATATGGAAAGTTCAATGCACAAGGACAGCAGAGTATTGAACAATACACAATTACGCAAATAGAACGTGTAAAGCATCTCAAACCTAAATTCTCAGAATATGAAATTGTTTCAAAATTATCTTACCATTTTCAGCGAGATATCCAGTTAGCAGTTTATACACAAGGGATCAAAAACATAGAAGAATTTTTAATCCTTGTAACACAGTCGGAGAATATCAATAAAGGTAAGAACACACAATACTGGGAACAAAAACACGCAAATCATCACCATAATTATCACAGAGATGACAAGAAAGCAATACAAAACACTATACCACACCGTGATAATTATAAAATAAATTATTCGCCACCAATGTACAACACTACAACACGCACAGCTAAAGAAACTGAACAAAATAATACAGCTAGACGACAAGGAGACGTTACATGGTCATCCAATCGTAAACAGTTTTCAAAACCAGCTGACAAATGCGTTGCCGCAGTACGAGGGGACGACAAAAAAAAATTGAAGAGAGAAGGCCAAGGAATGAATGAGACAGTAACATTCCACAGCCGACCGTCTACATCAAAGGCGTCACAATGACTGAATAAACGGAAGCAAAATTATAAAATAAACAACATATACCCCTGCGATATTAGGGAAGACTTATTAAGCACCGAACAGGATATAAAGCGAGACGCGCAGCAAACACAATGCCCTATTGTGACTGTGAACATAAACAGGTGTAAAATACGAATGCTAGTTGATACCGGCAGCCAGCTGTCTGTTCTTAACGCTGCATGGGTTCAACGCAACAAGAAATATTTTAAAAATACTGCAATTTTGCCCGTAAATAATTTAAATATTACAACAGCTACCAATAAAAAAGAAAGAGTTAAACAACAAGCATATGTAACTCTAACATATAAAAATCTAGAGTTAGAACACCCTATGATAATTATGCATAAATTGATTTATGATGGAATTTTAGGTATCGATATACTAAATACAATAAATGCTAAGATTAATATTAATGATAATATAATTGTGTGTAATTATAAAAATGTTCAATATGAAGTAAACATGAACAGCGAAGAAGAAGAGTGCAAGGTAAGTGAAACACCTATTACTTTGTACAAAACCACAAATACAATATGGTCCAACTCGACATGTGAATGCGGTAGATGAAGGGATGACGACACAGGAAGAAGAGAAACTGCACGAATTAATAGAAGAATATAGTGATGTATTTAGTGAAGTACCGACGCAGACGACAGTATACGAGCACTCTATAGTTGTGTCAGACCCTACAAAAGTCATTAGGAAGACATACCCTATCCCAATGCGATATGAGGAAGAGGTTGAACTCGAAATTCGGCGTATGATTGAAAGTGGAGTCATAGAGCGATCGAACAGCAACTTCCTGAATCCTCTAGTGGTAGTGACGAAGAAAAATGGAGAGATACATCTATGCCTTGACATGAGGGAGCTGAACAGCATTGTATTAAAGGAGTATGACTGTGCACCAACTGCGGACGAACTATTTACTAAGTGTGAAGGAGCAAGGTATCTGACGAAGCTAGATTTACGCTCAAGTTTCTGGCAGATTCCAATTCGTGAAGAGAATAGAAAGTACACTGCTTTCCTATATAAAAATAAATGCTACCAACACAGAGTAGTACCCTTCGGATTAAGCACAAGTTTAGCAGCCATCGTAAAGTGTCTAGAAAGAGCCCTAGGACCTGAAGTGGAACCCTACACCATGATATTTGTAGATGATATCTTAGTTGTATCTAAAACGTTAGATGAACATATAAAACATCTAAGCACGATATTCCAAAAGTTTAGGCAAGCGAACATATCCCTTAACCTAGACAAATGTGAATTTATCAAAACCTCTATCCAATTCCTAGGTCACATTATTTCATCCTCTGGTATTCAACCCGATCCTATCAAAATTTCCAGCATAACTAATTTCCCTATACCCGGAAATCTCAAAGAGTTAAGAGCATTCTTAGGACTCACAGGATACTACAGAAGATTCTCACTGTTATATGCAAGATATACGCAACCGCTTCTAGAGCTGACGAAGAAAGAAAAAAAATGGAAGTGGGAGAAGAAACATCAAGATGCCTTTAACCAAGTGAAAGGGTTGTTCATCGAAAATATTATGTTACATCATCCTCAACGAGAAGGAAAATTCGTAATATACTCCGATGCTAGTGACTACACAGTAGGAAGTGTACTATATCAACAAGATACGATGGGAGAGCACCGAGTTATTGCCTACGCCAGTAGAGTCTTCAAAGGAGCTGACAAACACTACTCCACATCAGAAAAAGAAATACTTGCTATAGTATACGCTCTTAAGCAATTCAGATATTATGTTTATGGTACTCATTTTGAGATACATACTGACCACCAAGCATTATCATTTTTATTAAAATGCAAAGTAACAAATGCCCGATTATTAAGATGGATTTTAGCCATTAGCGAATACTCATTTACCATTAAATACTGTAAAGGTAAAGACAATATTGTAGCGGACACACTAAGCCGATGCATCAAAGAAGAATGTGAAGAAGTTTATGTGAGCGAAAAGAAAGAAGTACGATTGTTATCAATTAAATTCAAAGAGAATGATGAAGTAAAACAAATGCTGAAAAACTTAGCACATCAACAAGATTTGGACGTGACGATAAGGGAGATGAAGAACCAAGAACAGCTATCAAATCATTATAAGGTACTAAATGGAATTCTTTTCAGGTTAGTAAGACAAGACTGGAAAATAGTACTAACGAATGACATGCTACAAAAATTAATTCGACCAGCACATGAGAGTTTAGCACATGCTGCCGCTCTGAAATGTTATTTTAGTCTACGAGAAGATTTTACGATTAATAATATGTATCGAAAGATAAAGAAAGAAGTAAAGAAGTGTTATGAGTGTCAAACGGCGAAAGGGCCAAATTTGCACACATATGTAGGAATGCAAAGTATACAGAAAGAGAACAAAGGAGAGCTAATTGCAGTGGATTTTCTGGGACCATTACCAACGATCAAGTCGAGGTGTGAAGCACATACTGGTATGTATCGATGTGTTTTCCAAGGCAGTCCGACTGTACCCAATTATGCGACCCACAACCAAATTTGTTCTAAAGATACTACTGCAGAAATATATTCCGTTATATGGAAAAATTAAGAAGATACTCAGTGATCAAGGTGTACAATTCCAAAGTGAAAAATGGGAGAGGACGTTAAGGGAAAATGGAATACAACCAGTACTCACATCCATAAGAGATCCTCAAGGAAACCTTGCTGAGAGAGTTAACAAAGAATTAGGTAAATATTTACGAATATATTGCCATAATCAACACAATAAATGGGCAGAATATTTACCATTTCTTGAAAAAGCCATTAACGAAAATTATAGTGAAGCAACAGGATACACTCCAATGGAATTAGAAGAAGATAAGAAGCCAACCAGATTTTGGACTAAATATATAAACAAACCTAATAACCAAAATGTACCTATACCAATAAGTGTGAAAATTGGATACGCAAGACAACGGATAACAGAAAGGGGTAACAAGAAAGTAGTAGCGATCAGAAAGGTAATGTTAAAGAAATGTAATAAAAAGTAATGAATGTTAATGTATTGATAAGTAATGTATTAGGTAAAGTAATGTCATGTTAAGAAAAGAGCTAAGGAAGATTAGAAGCGAAGGTAAGAATGTATGAGTAAGATAATGTAAAATTAAGGACCGAATTTACACACATATTTAGGAAGTTCTACACATGAAAACAGAGGTCAATGAAACCAGTTAAATCAGCTGTTTGTAAAGCCACCCTACTACAAGGTCGCGAGCAGTGAGAGTACGAAGAGGGGAGGTAAGACAGTTGTATACACTCCAAGTAAGGGTGAAATGACGAGTATTATTCTTTATTATTTGTTACATTTTTTTGCAAATAATAATAATAAATAAATAATTAAAAAAAAAATTATAATAAATAAATTTATTAAATTTTTTTTTGTCACCAAGCAGAGGAATAATGCGACAGTACAAATAAGTGATGTACTGAGCATTGAATATAAAAATTTAAATTTACTTAATAAACTGTAAATAATTAATAATATATTAGAAATAAGCATGTTAGGGATTGCAGGCTTGGCTCAGACAAAAATATGAACAGGTGTTTCGACCTGAATCAACGTGCACACACACACAAATGTAACTGAAAGTGTGTACACCAGTATTCTGCTAGTGTGTGTGAACGCAGGTCTCTGCAGGCGAGTTTGCCACCCCAAGATGAATAATTGCACAATTACTGTTTTTCCGTAATTATTCATAAACTAGAATTAAGAATTAAAATCCAAAAGCACCATAAAATGTAAATAAATTTACTAAATACTGTGTACAAAAACCACGCGAAAGTGACACACCGTACGAGTGTAATAGTGAAATAACTGTGTACAAATCGAAAGGGTTAAGTTGCAATGTCCAAAATTACAGTGAACATGTGTTGTAAAATTAGTTATAAGATAAGTATAAGAATATACTTACAGGACTCTGCAATTCGCAGAAATATAAAAAATAGCGAATTTGACAAAGAGTGGGGGAACTGAAGCCAAAGACAGTTTCTAACATGTCGATTTTGTATCACTGCAGGGTGTCGCCCAAGACATGGGTATAAATAGGACACGCACGCTGCAGTGGTTCTCTTTCTTGAATCATCCACGGTGTAGCGGGAGCTTATGCCCGTCAGCACGGCATATTTATTTTATTTTTTTTTGTAAACAGTTTAAAATTGCCAGTTACGTACAATTATGTAACTAAGCTGTAAAGACAATCATTTTAATTAATAACAGCACTACTTAAGAAGATCCATTAATGATTTGACACTAGACAAGAGGAGAGTTCTAGAGAGCAATACGACGCTGGACAAGAGGAGAGTTCCAGAGAGCAATACGACGCTGGACAAGAGGAGAGTTCCAGAGAGCGATACAATGCTGGACAAGAGGAGAGTTCCAGAGAGAGACAGCCGACGCTGGACAAGAGGAGAAGAGAGACAGCCGACGCTGGAGGCGAGACGAGGACGAACACCGATGGAACAAAAATGATCGAGTATGATTGACGACAATAAGGTGATAGACAACTTATTCATATCTTAATCATACAAAGAATTCAAAGACAGTTAAAGACATTAATATTTTATTTAAAAGTAAGATCAATGTTTCTTGTATAGTAGAGTTAAAATCATAGATGTTTAAGAAATACGATTAACGTAACAAGAGCTCAAATTAATATGATATAAAATAATTACAAAGCATTTAAATAAAAACAATTAGTATTTGAGAAAACAGTACTGAGAAACAATAACTATTAATATTTTGAGTACGTTACAATATAGAAAAAAAGATTTAAAATTTGATTTTGAAACATATTAATAGACTGAGTAGTCTGAAAATGAGATTTTTCTTTTATATAATAATTAGTAGAATAGAATATTTAGTCAGTAAGGATGTATATATCTTAAGCCTTACGGCATAATAACAAATAATAACTAATGTTTTAAAATCGAAGTCAGTGCCATGTGCACATATTTTTTTATAGTATCAAATAAATTTTAATTACCGTTTCAAGTTACATAGAGTTCTTATTGCAGATACACCTGACACCCAATTTAAATGTTATATTGTTTAAAGAATTTGTCAATCTTGAACGTGAGATCGTTCACGCCTATTTATGTGTATGTAACGTTGCATAAATTTGGTGCTCCAAGATCGTGGGGCTCCACAAATTTAAATTATAATAAATTTGCAATTTGTTACGTTGCAATATATATATATGTGTCTCCATTTTTATTGTTAAAAATGTTTTTAGTTGTTTTTATTAGTTTTATTGTTTGTTTAAGATATTTTTCTGTGGGGTCTTTATTTAGTTGTATGCATTTATTATTGTTGATGAAATCTTCAGTTTTTCTGATGTAGTCTGTTTTGTCAATGATTACTGTTTCTTGACTTTTGTCTGCTTTAGTTAATATTAAATTATTGTTCTTTACTTTATTTTTAATTTCTTTTATTGTTTTTGTCCTTCTTTTGTTTATATTTGTTTTTCATTTCACTAGTGATTATTTTTTTAATTATATGTGTTGCTTCTGTTCTTTTTTCTTCTTGTATATTGTCTTCTGTTAGGTTAATGGCAAATTCTGTTTCTACTATTAAATTTTCTAGATTTTTGTTTGTGTTTTGAGTTAGGTTAGTTTTTGACATATTGTTTAAATATTCTGTTTCTTTTTTGTTAAATTCTGTATTGCTTAGGTTAATGGTTCGAGGGTAAAATGTGTGTTTATTTTTGTTTTTTTGTTCTTGATTTTCGTTTTGTTGTTTTAATGTGTTGAGTTTTTTGTTGATTGTAATAGTCTTTTTGTTTTTTCAAATTTTATTTTATTTTTATGTTATTGTATTTATTATTCCATGTAATTGGATGTAATAAACTTGTTAGCTCTAAGTGTAGTTAATATATGTCTATTTTTCTTACTGTATAATTGATTAATTTCATTTTGTATCCGTAACCTTTGTGCTTGTATTATTGTTTTTTGTGCAGTCATATTTTTGTTGTTTGTGTTTATGTTAATGTATTTAGGTGTTAATTTATGTTTTTGGCATTGTCTATTGAAGTATATATATTCATGTTTGTGTTCATTAGTTGTTTTTTCCGTGTCTGAAATTTATTTAATAACTTGGTAATGTGGTTATCTGGAGTTGTGGTTATGTTGTTTGTGTACATGTTAATGTATATTTGTGTATACATGTGTGTACATTCGGAATGCCAATTTGACGATGAGCTGAGAAGCTTGAAAGCGCTAATCGGAATAATTTTTCTATAGTGGTGTGCAACAGTAATAATTCTGTTAGTATTTTTATTGTATCCATTTTCATAAGCAATTTGGTATATTATATTTCTTTCTTTGTCTGTTTCCTGTTTGTTTAGGGGTACTTTGTACATTCTGTTAAATAGTGAATAAAATTCTGCCATTTTATGTTGTGGTGGGTGGTCAGAATGGTTAGGTATAATGATGTTAGTGGAAGTTGGTTTTCCGTATATTGTATAATAACACAGAATATATTTTTCTGTATGACAAAACTAACAAAACTAGAAATACAGACATTAAAATAGTGTACAAAACTAATAAAAATAATTTACAAAAACTAAATAACCCACACAACAAAGGTAATACAACCAATGGTATATACAAAATTGAATGCCAAGATTGCAATAAATGTTACATAGGACAAACAAAAAAAAACAACTGATAAAACATTGTTTTGAACATCTAAACACACACAAAAAAACCAGAAATATATAAATCTAATTTGGCCACACATACAATAAACAATGGACATGAATTCGTAGACATAACCAACATGACACTAATAAAACACATACTACACAAAGGTACCATAATGAACATTTGAGAAAATTTATAAATATACAAACACAAAACAAACTAATATCTGAATAAATACAAATCAAGACAAAACATGACACAATTTTCAAAGCACTCAACATCTAAAATACTAATATATACACCACAACCACACACAATAATACCAATTCAAAATACCAAAAACCAATGGGTAGCCATAACCAACAGCCAACCAGCACACAGGTACTCCACAAGATTCAAAATTAGGAAGGCTGAAAATGGGAACACTAAGTCTCCCGAAACATGTTCCAAATAAGGATAAAACATCTTGAGGTAAAGATGTTATATATATTAAATATATTATATACGTCCAGAAATATAGACTGTAGCAAAAAGTGTTTTGAATTATAATTATATAAATATACATACACATAAATAAACATATATAATTATATTAGAAGAACACATCCAGAGAGAAGTGACAATGATGTGAAAGAAACTGTAACTGCAACAGGTGCCAGCCAATCCACTGTTTACAGAATAAGAAATTAAGCCAGCAAAGGTCCATTGACAACACCAAAGAAGAAAAGAATATGCGTTCTTCTGAAGAGCACCAGGAAAGTAAAATATATGTGCGAAGTGCTACTTGTAGAAAAGTGAACGAATTTTTGTAAAAAATATTCCTCCAACTGTGAACTCTGTTAAATGCTGTAAATGGTGACAGTGACTTGCCTAACTTCAAATGTTCAATTTTTCACGTTTTACTGAAAGAAATTGGTTTTGAATTTGGAAAACGAAGAAATAAGGCTTATTTTATAGATAGAGGGGATATAATAGTGTGGCTTCATGACAACGAATGTAAATGTAATGATTATTTACATAAAATGAAGAATTTTAGAGTCCAAGGTAGGAACATTATCCATTTTGATGTAACCTGGATCAATGTAGGTCACAGTCCTACAAGAATGGAAGTATAAATTTATTATCACTCCTAAAGATGCCATTATGTGCAGACTGACAAATGGATTGTGGGCTCCCACAGCAAGAGGTCCAAGATTTGTCCTACTGCATGCGGGCGGTAAAGAGGGGTTTGTAGATAACTGGCACTACTGTTTATTACAACAACAAAAAAGTCAGCGGGACAGTGATCTATCTGCAAAGTGGTTTAGAGAAGTTACTCCTCAATATTCCAAAGTGCTCCATTGTAGATATGGACAACGCTTTGTCCCATAGCTGCAGAAAATGTCCCAACAATGTCATCAAAAAAAGAAGAAATAAAACAGTGACTACAGTAAAAAACATTGCATTTGAGGACAACAGCCTTAAGAGAGAACTTCTGCATCTTGTCAATGGAGTATGACATTTGTATTATAGTAATGTAGTAGATGCAATAGCAGAAGGCAGGTGTGTCACAGTTTGCAGGCTTCCATCTTACCACTGTGAACTAAATCCCATAGAACTGGTGTGGAGTCAGGTGAATGTGGCATGTGGCAGCAAACAACTCAGAGTTCAAAGTGTCTTGAATGGAAGGTCTCATCAATAATATGATTGTGTGTGTGACAGACAAACAATGGAGGAACTACTGTCGTCATGTTGAAACTGAAGAAGAAACCACATGGAATGCTACTATCCCTAATAATAAAAAAAATTACTCGCTGATTGACTTTTTGCCCTCAATACTGAAAAAAATGAACCAAATGTAACAAAATATTTTTTTCTTTGGTTCAGTGAGAAAAAGTTAACGTAATTTAATGCCACCATAGTCTCAAGGATACGTAGACCTGCAACTACACAAAAAATAATTTCATTTAAGTGTATGGCATCCAAGAAATGATGAGTTGAGTTTCTAAACTAACTAAAATTCTTGTTTTTCTATATCAATGTTTATTTTTTACAGTTATATTTATAATTCTAATTTTTTTAAAGTAACCTCAAGACATAAAGTTACATTATTTATAATGCATGGCAGTATTTTATGATTATTTTGAAGTTAATTTCTCGATTACAAAATTTTCAAGTTAGCTAGTATAGGTGACTAGTCTGTCCACAAGAACAACATATTTCCCTATCTCGCCTATATTCTCATGTGACTGCTGGACAAGGTATAGATGGAAAGGCTGACTTAAAAAATATACTATTTCTGTTCTTAGTTCAATCCTTATGTTAACAAACCCACATGGCAAATCTGAAGTGGCGTTGACACTGTTCACACAGTAATGTATTACGTGCATGCACAGAATGTCTGTATAGTCATGAAACAGCTACCTTACCACTTAGAGCGGTGCACGTTGTTTTAAGACTTTCTTCTTGTCACTGTATTCTGAATCCTATTGTATTATTTTGGAGCCAGTTGAAAGGATATGTTGCATGTCAGAACATAACATATATAAACTGCCTGATATAAAACAATTGATAGAAAACGAGGTAAATGAAACAACAGCAGAAAAGTGGAGTCTTTGTATTGAGCATATAATCAAAGAAGAAGATAAGCTTTTAGAACTAACTCATATTACCGACGTTGTTGCGGATAGTCTTATCAATAATAACGCTGACTCAAGTGATATACAAGTTCCGACACAGATATGGAAGGGATTGAATTACTCTCTAACAGCAATTTATAAAATACAATACATTGGTAAGTAATTATCACAGTGTATACGTTCGTTTTAAATAAACTTTAATTTTTCTGTTTTGTTGCAATTTTGAAATGGTGAGTAAAAAGAGCCATTAAGTGGTGCATAAAATATTTCACCGCTGGTCTGACACGGTGACACAAATTTTACTTTGGTCAGGACAAATGATAACAATTTACATGTGTTTATACAGTATTAATATTATATATACCCTGTCTGTACTCCTTCTGTCAGAGTGACATGCCTCTAATTCAAGTAGCAAATAGCGTTTCAGATGTGTCACGCCTGTTTGTTTACATCAGGATTTAACTAAGAACGAAATAGTATAGTTGGGTAATTAGTTATTGGGTCAATTTGCAAAAAATGGCTTTGATAGCACACAAGGATTTTAAATAAAGTAATATCCAAAGACAAGATGATTACTCACAAATCCCTACATTAACATCTCTTTGATTGTCCTTGTTTAATTGTACACATAGTACTTCATTTTTCGATATGTTTCAGCAGGTAAAACACCATGACGAAACTATTTACTACTAGCAAAACATCCTCTTATTCTTTGTATCTATTTTAATATAGTATTTTGCAAAAACAACTAACATAAACCAACATAATAAAGCAGCCCTGGAGATACAGCAACAAATATTATCTGTGCATTAATAGAGCTACAAAATTAAATTCATCAGTTTATGTTGTTTTAATTATTGATCCATCACTTGTATACACTTTCCTTTCTGAAAAATTATCATATCTATTGCCTTACCTGCTATACAAACTGACATATTTACAAATTTTAATTATCCTAAAAAATCTATCACCTCTGTAAGTATTGTACACTTGGAGGCAAAAATTATAGAATAGTTCGGTCCTCAGAAAATTCATACCAATAACGCAGTTTATTTAGTGTTGTACTGTGTGTGGGGGGGGTTCACAAATAATGGATTTAGTAGGTTGGCTCATTGCATTCATAAACATTTTTAGACTCAATTCTATCAACAGAACCATTTGAAAAAAGTAATGTTCACACACACACACACACACACACACACACACACACACACACACACACACACACACACAGAGTGCATCCTTATTTCTTTATTCTTAATGCTTCATGGTCTTATCCTCTTGAGAAGCTTCCTTACCTTTCCTTTGGCAACCTTCTCTTTCCTTTTATTATATGGAACTATTGACAAATTACATTAGAATGCACTAAGGCACAGAGGATATTGTGTAAAAATGTTGTAGTCTTACTACAGAGAAGGTATTCATTCTACACACTTACAATTCCTCTACATGCTGGTTGAGTGATAGCATTATGCACTTGCACCTTTTCGACGTTTCCAATTACAGTAGAGCCTCGCTAATCCGTCACCTGTGGGACTGGGGGTATGGTCGGAACGCAAAAAAGGTCGGATTATCAGAAGATTATAAAATGTTTATTATTTCATTAAATGAGACAGTCTAAAATAAAATAAAACTTATACAGTAGGCTACCAGGCTATATGATTGGTTATGTACAATAAATGTGTAACGGGACAGATCAGGGAAGTAAATAATTTTTAACAATTGAAAGAAATGTTAACTCAACCAGTGTTCACCCTTTGGGGAACCTCTTTTAACCCACATGCTTATAATTTTATTATGAAACATCAGTCTGTGTTTGTGTCTGGCGTCAGTTAGTCTAGACGAGTTACATAATCCCCTACAACTCAGGACATCTGTGAATTATAGAGAATGCAAATGTATTCGTCATTCAAACCCAAATAATCATTTCTGCAACAGTTTCGTCTATAGAACCCTGGAGGAGAGCCTAAGGTAAGAAAAGAAATAAATTGTAATATTTGTGCAATAATAATAAAGTAAAGAAAAGTGAATTGTTACAATTGGCATCCGAACTGGGACGAATTTATTTGCTTAGAAAATTGAATTGTTACAAATGATAATATGTACAGTCCAGCAATAGTGTAATAAAAAACAAGAAACATATCTTACTGGTGAAAAAAATCGGTAATGTTCTTTTGTTTGGCAGATGACTGTCTAGACTTAGCTGCAATGTTCCTCCATTTCTTGATCCACAAGATATCCATAGGTGTAGAGGACGAGTTCTGTTCGATGTACTGAAGAGCAACATCAAAATTTGTCTTGGCTTACATATGCGATACACGGGCAGGCGGTTCATCATCATCATCAGGGTCTTCATTTACGGTTTCTTCATCAACTTGCAAAATAGCGGCAACAATCTGATCGTCATTTAGTTCTTCATTTGTTTCACAATCTTCATCACATTTAGCAATCCACTCATCAACCTCATTTGCTTGGATATCATGTTGCAAAGTTTGTAAGTCGTTGACAATTTCCGGCATGTCTGTGTCTTGCTCATTCCCAGTTTGTTCACTCTCGATCATCACTTCCGGCCAACGTTTACGCCAAGATTTTTGCAGTGTGTCAGGTTTCATTTCATCCCATGACTCGGCTATTGTGTAAATTGCATCTTTGATACTAAGGGATTTCATAGCTTCAAAAAGGTTACAGCCTTCTCCTGTCTTTTCCAAAATCGAGCTGATGTACTTTCGGCGATAACACTTTTATAGCCACTCAATCCCTCCTTGATCCATTGGTTGGATAAGGGAAGTTACATTGGGTGGAAGGAATGCAGCATTTATTTCTCCTTTTATCAATTCTTCTTCAGAAGGGTGTGATGGTGCATTATCTAACAACAACAGAGCGCGAACAGGAAGTTTTTGGGGCTTTAAGTTTTTTTCAACAGCAGGCACAAATTTGTCAAAAAACCATGAGTGTAAGTCCATCCAAGCTGATTTTTGGTTGCGGTAATAAACTGGTAGCGATGATAAATTAATGTTCCTGAACGCCCTTGGCGTTTTGGACTTGCCAATGACAAAAAGCGGAAGCCTGTGTGTACCATTAGCATTGCTGCAAGTAGCAACGGTTAGTCTGTCTTTGGCAAGTTTTGATCCTAGTATCATGGTCTCATTTGATGCAGCAAGTGTTTTTGTCGGTAACATTCTATAGTTTAGGCTAGTTTCATCTATATTATAGACTTGGTCAGGTGCTAATTCATTTTCTTCAACAATTTTTTTAAATTTCAAAGAAAACTCTTTTGCTGCCTCGTCATCAGCTAATAGTTTTCACCTGATATTGGGACATATCTAACGCCATGACAGGTTTTCCACCGATCTAGCCAACCTTCACTAGCTGTGAACTCACCTTCAACTTCCAATTTTTTGTGCAGAATTAGTGCCTTTTCTTTGACAATAGGCCCAGATAGCGGGGTTCCTTTCCTCCTTTCTTGGCAAAACCATATCCATAACGCGTTGTCTAGCAGTTCCAATTTTGGCTATTTTAGTGTTTTGCGACTTTTTAGTGCTTTCTCGCCCTCTACCGTCACCATACAAGATTCAATATCCTTTCTATTTTTCCTCCAGTCCACTCCCACATTGAGTTCCTTAGCAATTTTTTGGAGTGATTCCCCCCTTGTCCAGTCGCTGTAGCACTTTTAATTTTTCAGGTAAAGGAAGAGTAACGTGTTTACGTTTTACTCCTGACATAATGCAAAAACTACAACAGTATGCACACATAGTATTAAAAGTGTAAAAAAATATTTGTAAACACTAAAACTGTCACCAATTACTACATTCACCAATTCACACAGGACGAGTAATTAGCACACACTAGACACTAGATGCCGGCTCACTGAGGCAGCAAAACAACTGACAAGTATGTAAACAAGCTGGTGAGTCATCAACAAGTCGGTGCCTGAGCCGCAGTCGGACCAACCGGAGCGCCGGACCAGCCGGGGGTCAGACTAGAGAGGTTTTACTGTATGATCAATTATTTTACTATCCATGTTATTTTTGTCACATACTATGCCACACAGCCTTATCATACGAACAGGATTCACACGTGGAGCAGTCAGTTTGGATTTGCAGTTTGGTATGCGTTATCGGAAATGTTGTGTGCAAACATCACTGATGACTTGTATTATTTAGTGCAACACTGTTACACGTGACATTTGGACAAGGATAAAAATGAAGGAATGTTTGCATATAAGGGTTAATTTAAACTGTAATTTAAATTCTAAATAGTAATCACTGTGTGTTCAATTAATTATTCTGTTTCACTGTTCAAACACAACAGTCTGTGCAACCACTGAACAATATGTTCGCTGTCAACAGCAAGCACAAAATAAAAGAGAGAGCATGTTCCCATTTAACTGTATGCAAGGGCTGTGAAACAGAATCCACCAAACTCGTCAGTCACAGAACTCGAAAATTAGTGACAAAAGCATGAAACATTCAAATGTATGCACTTAGAATGTACTGTGATTTCACTGTTACATAAATAACAGTATTTTAATATTTTAAAGAGTGATATGAAATTACTGCCAGGCGCCAAGCTGGTGTAATAAAATTGACACTCTTACAGGTTTTCGGGCATTACTATTAACTTCTGATGACGATATTATGGTTCAGCCTAACTCATACATTCATAAAATTATCAGTAAGATGACTATTTAAAAAATTGCAAACTACATTCTTCAACATTGTATTTAGTAAGAAGGTAAAAATTTAAATTATCACACTTAGAGATTTAATAAAATAGGAAATAATAAAATTATCTACTGTAAACAACGCGGCATTAAGATAACTCACACTTGGGTGGCTGCCACCTTGGTCGGTCTATTGCATTAAACCCAGCTTCAGCACTTGGTACAGATGGTCACTCTATATTATTCTGTGCTCGCTAGCTGTTAACTTCAATATATTTGTTGTTTCTGTCAACAGACACACCAGCAGTAATTTCATTTAAAATGTTTGCTTGCATCCAGATTGAATACTAGTGCTATGCAGAGCACGCATGCAACAGTACTATCTACACACCTCTAGTTTTATGTGTAGATGATAACACATATGCGACTGGCACCTGCTGAAAACTATACAACATTCATTTGGAAGGCATTGAGTATACTGTCATTAAATAATTAATAAACTGAAATGTTGCAGTTTTCTAAAACATGCTTATCATTTTATAATGAAACATGAACCTAAAGTGTGTCATAAGTGTCAAAAAGTGATGAACGTAAAATAAGTTCAGCCTCTCTATCTCCCTCCTTCCCCTCACACGCCCACCCACACACACACAAATGCATATATGCATAATCACTTATGCATCTAGGCTGTATCCAAATGTTTTTCTAAAATAAGATAACATTTATATGAATAAAATTCCAAAAATTACCTGTCCATTACTATACAGAAATAAGTCTCTCGTTTAATGTTAACAGATTCTGCTATCATAACTTTTTTCACTAAAATCCCTTCTTCGGATGTCTGTTTTGTTATTAATCGATGCCCAATCATATTCCTGACAAGAGGCTCCAGCTGTTTTGGGCTAAAAAAAAAAACAAATCAAAAGAGTTATTTAAAATAGTTAATATGCCAACTTCAACATATATTTTAATTTTGGTACTTACAAAGATATTTCTTCCCTTACTTCAATACTACATTTATTACAATTTAATGCTAACAGAAACCTAATGTCAACAACAATAACTTCTTTCATTGACCATCTGCATAAATAAATGTAAAAAACTGCATCCTAAGGTGTTGGCATTCATTCACCCTTGAAATAACTTCACAAATAACTGTTGGTGTGTACTGGATATTAAAAAGGAGAAAACACTAGTTAGAAAGAGTGTTGTAACAAAAATAAAGTCTACAAAAATTCATATCCATTAATAATTAAATTTTTAACATCACTGTTGAAAATTTAACCTTCAACGTTTAACGGTTTCAATAATTAACTTTTAACATCATCTTTTTTCATATTATTCACTGGTGAACCACTAGTGTTATTTGTTAAGTATTAGTGTTATTTCAAAAACACTATCAAATTTATATTTCAAAAAATAATACTTAAATTATACCACTTTTTAGCTCACTCTTCGCAAATATGACATATTCCTTAATTTTCTGATCACATTTATATAAGGTTTTGTAACGGGCCAAATTTATGGGTATTTTATTTTATTGCATTTTCGGGGATTTATAAAAATATGTGTAAATTTTATTTCAACGGTGACCCGACCACGTGTTGAGTTGTAAGAACAGCTTTTAAAAAAGGCGCAGTAATATCACGTTGTGCAATCGGTAGAGGAATCCGCACCACCTTAGTTTCCAAGAACTTTGTTTGAGTGTGACAGTGCGCCCATACGCATTACTCAACCAGGCGCGCGGACTGACGCCTGGGTGAACCAGAAAAAATGGTGAAGAGCACATTTTCTGTTCGCCTCTTTTACTAAGGCGACGGATATAAAACTTTAAGTCACGCCTATTTCGTGACGTCGACTAATAAGCATCTAGATATCGTCGGCGTACAGGACTAAAATACTGCTATGTATCATGGGCAAATATTGGCAATTTAAATAAATAACAACAGTAATTTTGAAGACAGTAACTGGTGAATTGTAATTGTTTTGATAGCTATGTAATTTGTATTTTCAGTCATTAATTTAATTAAAACAATTTGATATGTTTTAAATAATTTGATTGATT
Source organism: Magicicada septendecula (assembly GCA_034769895.1). Taxonomy (NCBI): domain Eukaryota; kingdom Metazoa; phylum Arthropoda; class Insecta; order Hemiptera; family Cicadidae; genus Magicicada; species Magicicada septendecula. The sequence continues at coordinate 264,732,396 of CM068376.1, forward strand.
ATTTAAATGTGGTATAATTAAATTTTTTAATGAATTTAAATTATTTTACGAGGTGTGAATTTGGTAATTATGTTAAATTGTTTGACTTGGAATAACATCTTGTTAAATGTTTCAGAGGTTACGTGAAAGTATTGGTGTATGGTGTATATATTTTGTGTATGTCAGTTTAAATGGACTGTAAGTATAGAAATTTTATAGTACGAATCAAGTATAATTTTGAAATGTGTTCACTTTGCTGGGAATGTCAGCTGATCAGTAGTATAAAATGTCATTGTTAAATTGTTTATTAATGTTCCAGGTAATTAATGTTAAATATAAGGTTGTAATGTGTTAAAAACATTGTTTTAAATAATGAGAAAAGTAAGTTAATAAAGTTGAGATGTTAAAATGAATTGTCAGAAATAATAAAAGATAGATTCTGGGTGATGAATATTTTTGTGGGACATATAGATCAGTCCAAGTTGAAGTTAAAGTTGAAGTAGTGGAGAGAAAAATATTGTTTTGAGTTAATGTAATATTGCTGTGAGGTAATGTAATAGAATTTGAGAAGTATTGATGTTGACACAGGAGATATGGGGAATATATGTAGAGTTTTGATTGATATATTGATGTTTATAATTGATGATGTTATTTTGTTGTAGTTGAAGTGGGGTAATATGAGTGAGATTTGGGGATGGCAATTTTGTAATAGGGGATAGTGTAATGTGGGAGTCCGCAACAAAAGGGTTGGGACGGGAAGGGACCGTTTGGCGCCGGAAAGGGTTACCTTAGGTAGAATCCAGGAACCAACATAATGGGATGAGCTTTTCGGGGGGGGGGGACACTTATCCTAGGTACAAAGGGTTAGAGATTATTTTTTTTATATATATATCGAGAGAAGGTGGCGATTTGAGTTTAATGATAAGTTGGGTTTAGAGATTGTTGGATAGATGTTTTGATAGAGATGGGTGTCATGTTAGTTAAAGTTGATGAGTATTAGAGTCAGAGGGGCAGAGATTATAAATGTAGGCCTACCAAGTGGTAAATTAAATTGTTATGAGTAATTAAATCACCCCAAAGTAATGGAAAGTGAGAATAATAAAGAAAGAGATTTATAACAAGAATATAAAATTTTTAATTAAAACCAGTGACAGAATTTTGATAGAATTCAAAAATAAGGTAAAATTAGAAAGTGTTTATTTGAATAATTTAAATATCAATTTGAGTGTTATTTATAATAATATTTTGTTCTTTTAAATGTTTTATTTTATTATGTTTTATGTTTCAAGATAGAATTTTACAGATGTTAAAGGGATTTTCAGATGTAACTTGTATATAACGTATGTAGGTCAAGGTTATTGACTTGACCCAGTTTTGATCAGCTGATGGATAAGGTCATATACTAGGCATGTTTAGCAAGGAAGTTAATCCAACTTTTGTTTTTAATTAATTTGAACAATATTTAAATGATTTCAATATGGAAAGAAAATATTTTAAGAAATTTAAATTTTTTGAATCTGAAAATTTTTTTGGAAATTTTTTTTTGAAAAAAAAAAATTTTTCTTGATTTTGCGCCTGCCATTTAATTGATAATTTGGAACTCTGATTGTTTTATTGTTTGTGTACTAGTCATGTTTATTATTATTGAATTATTTTATTGCATGTTATTGTTAGAATATAGGTGTAATCACATGTTAGGCTAAGGATGTTCTTATTTTTAAGAAATGTTCAATTGATTTATTTTAAATAACAAAAACTAATGAAGAGAATTATTCAGTATAGATGCAAAATTTGTGTTTTGATTTTCAATGAAAACAGCTAATGAGTTGTAATTTAAATAAATTTTCAAAGAATCTTTCAATTTTTCAGTATGTAATGTGAGTGTGTGCATGAGCCCAGTATCTGCTAAAGGCAGCCCAGTTTGCAGAAAAAGGGGAAACATATCGGTTGAGGATCTGGCATGATCTAAGCCAGGGATTTAGGATTTTTGGGGTAGCATGATAGAAGGTGAGGTGCGCTGTGGTGCGTGTCTGTTCGATTTCTCAGTGTTGGGATCTCGCACAGAGAAGTCCAGTGATCTCGTTCAGATGCGTCCATGGTCGCCGAGCCAGGGGGGTCGTTTACCCATGCAGTGTAAGAACAAGAGGGGGTTGTTGGCACCAGTTCCTCACCGGTCCTCTTAGGGGTTTTCTCAATGAGATTTCTTCTGTTATTGACAGAAGACCTCTCATTGAGGAGGTATTGTAACGGGCCAAATTTATGGGTATTTTATTTTATTGCATTTTCGGGGATTTATAAAAATATGTGTAAATTTTATTTCAACGGTGACCCGACCACGTGTTGAGTTGTAAGAACAGCTTTTAACAAAGGCGCAGTAATATCACGTTGTGCAATCGGTAGAGGAATCCGCACCACCTTAGTTTCCAAGAACTTTGTTTGAGTGTGACAGCGCGCCCATACGCATTACTCAACCAGGCGCGCGGACTGACGCCTGGGTGAACCAGAAAAAATGGTGAAGAGCACATTTTCTGTTCGCCTCTTTTACTAAGGCGACGGATATAAAACTTTAAGTCACGCCTATTTCGTGACGTCGACTAATAAGCATCTAGATATCGTCGGCGTACAGGACTAAAATGCTGCTATGTATCATGGGCATAGCCATTAAACTGCAACAACTCAGGCTGTGGACGACGATGAAATTCGTTCGCCGGCAGGCATTAATATCCGCCCGCATGAGATAGACGCTTCCCGCAGTCCACGAGAAACCAAGTTCGCTAACAGACGCTGACAGTTTTGTTCGGGCCCGGTCGGTGGAGTTTTATAAAAGGTGACTAATTCAATAATATCGTTAATACCGACCGGGACCCGAGGAATCAATGGATGTAACAATATTATAAATTGGTGCAGTGGAATGGTGAATTAACGACAGTTAAATAACGGACCGTGGAATCGGGCAACTAAACACGTGTTCGGTCGGCAGTGAACCGTTAATCCGATTACCGTGAATAAAAACATGACTTCGTAAAACAAAATAAGGGGAATATGTTAAATTGTATATGTGTGTGTGTGAGCAAAGCTGGGCTGCTTTCTATAGTGTAAAGAGTATTTAAGGGTAAGGCCTATGTAACCATTTCAAAATGCGTTTTGTATTTTTTTTTTGGTGTGTTTTGTATTAAGGAATTCCGTCTTATGTAAGTAAAAAATATTCATTTCATAACATAAAAATGTGTTAGACTAAGTTATTTCGTCATTACCACTTTCTCATTTCTGTGCTGCAAGATTCGTCTAAACGTTCCGGGTATCTTCTGAATTATTTTGGGGGTAGTCATATGGCGAAATTGTCCCGTTTTTATTTAAGGTAAAGTGTAAAGGTCTCCTTATCTGTCCTTCAAAGATATAGGTGGCGACTCTGGCTTCTGAGGAAAGTTTATAAAACAGGTAAGTTCCTGGCAGTATTTTATTATTTAATATATTTAGACTATTTTGTATGTTCACAGTTTAACAAATTAGTCTTAAACATACCATTCCATCACGAAAAAATATTTAATCTTTATTTAAACTTACAGCAATTATATTTACAAACTAATAACTAATTTAATTATTATATATATTGTGGCAACACCGATTCATTACGTCTGCTCTCCGGTACCAGCGACACGGCGCGTGACACCTGAAGAATATGAGGCGAGCCAATCCGGGATCAGCACCCACCGAGACATGACCAACTACGTGTTCGGAGCGAGCCAATCAGCGATCCCGGTTAGTGCATAAAACCCGGGCCGATAGAAAATTTTGAGCATTCTTCATCGCCACGCCATCGGACGCACTTCACCTCCTCTCCTCTCTCGGACAACATCAGCGCAGAGTCAGTCGGAAGGAACGGCCGAAGAATAGAACCGGCGTTCTTGTGTCTTCGCCCTCCAGTTCCGCACCAGCGATAGGACATCGCTGGGCTGGCAGCCGAATCTACACCCAATGCCGAAAGAAGAGGAGGACTGCAGTACGCCACAATCAGCGGGCGCAGCCGCCAAACATCTCAGTACGGCACAACCAACATCAGCCTTCTCGGCACACGGTCCTTTTTAGGGCCACCAAAAACACTAGAGTGTACAATTGGCGCCATTTGTCATGCAGCAAGCCTTTTGTACGGTGACAAGTGGTGCCCAACGTGGGGCGACGATCATCTTGCAGATGCAATATCTAGCCACACCAGCGAGCTACCAGCCGGTACACCAATCAACATGGTGCCCAACAGACACCTCTACAAGATCCAGAGAAGAGCAGTAGGCTGGCTACCGGAGAGCATTCAAGACCCGGGGGAGTTGTGGCAACAGCGATTCATTATGTCTGCTCTCCGGTACCAGCGACACGGCGCGTGACACCTGAAGAATACAAGCCGAGCCAATCCGGGATCAGCAGCCGCCGAAACGTGACCACCTATGTGTTCGGAGCGAGCCAATCAGCGATCCCGGTTAGTGCATAAAACCCGAGCCGGCAGAAAATTTTGAGCACTCTTCATCGCCACGCCATCAGACGCACTTCACCTCCTCTCCCCTCTCAGACGACATCGGCGCGGAGTCAGCCGGAAGGAACGGCCAAAGAATAGAACCAGCGTTCTTGCGTCTTCGCCCTCCAGTTCCGCGCCAGCGATAGGATGTCGCTGGGCCGGCAGCCGACTCTACACCCGATGCCGAAAGAAGAGGAGGACTGCAGTACGCCACAATCAGCGGGCACAGCCGCCGAACATCTCAGCACGGCACGACCAACATTAGCCTTCTCGGCACACGGTCATTTTTAGGGCCACCAAAAACACTAGAGTGTACGATTGGCGCCTGTCTGGCAAGCCTTTTGTCCGGTGACAATATATAGTATTTAAAATTTATATTTATATTACCTCAAGATGTTATTTTTCCTTATTTGGAACATGCTTCGAGAGTTCCCGTGCTCTCATCCTCAGCCTTTGCGATCTTGCATCTGATCTTCACGCAAGATCGCAAAGGCTGAGGATGAGAGTACGGGAACTCTCAAAACATGTTCCAAATAAGGAAAAATAACATCTTGAGGTAATATAAATGTAAATTTTAAATACTTTATATATATCAAGAAACGAACTGTAGCAGAAAGTGATTGAATATATATTGCAACGATACGTTTAGCATAAGTGTCCGTATCAACCCCTGACTGCGGTATGAGAACATACGAACGCACGTATGAGTCGTGTAAAAGATGTAAATAATGAAAATAATGTAATAATTAAGCGTTAGGTATAAGACATAAATAAAAGAAACAAACGTATTAATTAATTTTAAATAAGGAAATAATTAGAAGTGAACATGCATATGGAATTGCAAAGCCTTGTTGGTTTTAAACACAGTGAAGGGAGACGAAACACACCTCGACTGCCAGCTGTGACGTCATTGATGCAGGCAACCACGTGTGTAGCAGTTTGTGTGTGTGTTAGTGTTAGTGTGTAAATGAAGAACAAGTTGAATTATGTATAGGATTGTGGAAAATTTTACACAGTTTTTTAAGTGCTGAACGAAAACCAGAAGTCACACGAATCAGAGACATATGTAGAAAAACAGCTGGCGCCTGGCGCTACAATTAGATACTAAGAGGGATATGATCGTGGGAACTGTTCAGCTACCATGTGAAATTTTGCCATAACTTCCATAGTTTACACACCTTAATGTTCATAATTTGCATAGGTTAAGTTTATTAATATACCTAACGATTTGTCAAATAATATTTATAAAAAAGTGTGCGCTTCATAGAAAGATGCGTAGGTTGTAATTCGTTAATAAACCGACGCGCTGACTTGTTTAACTCTGTCCGAACAGTTTTCAACAGGAATTGAACGCCAGCAGGAGTATAAAACCCCAGCGAGCGACACACTCTCTCTCAGATCATTAACAGACAGTATGTGAAATCCACGCATCTCGCCACCGCAAATTTTACAAAGTTTAAGTAATGTTTTAAATCGTATTACATAACTTAAAGTGCAATGGAACCGGCAGTACGTCGGTGAAAGTAATTAGTGATATACACGATTTATTTAAAATACAATAATACTGTAAACTACGAGGAGTCGAAACGTTGTCGATGAACTTCAAGAAGTCCACGTAGAACTTTGAGACATCCACGAGGGAAAAGACGAGGAGAGGAGAGGAAACAGAGCAGTATACTAGAGGACGCAGGGACAGCCACACGCAGCTATATCCAGCCGTACATCATTACAACCAGAGGTCCATGGCAGAACTCAGCATCCAGTAGACGGAGAGAGTAATTCTAAATGACGCAGAGACAGAGAAGGTGATACCGGAAGGGGATCCCAAAACTCGAGAGTCCAGATGACTGTAACAACACAGTTAAATGGTTGCAGAAATATGCAGGTGAAGTCAGACATTTATTCAATCTTATAAATTACCCTGAGGTCTATCAAAAGAAGGCTCTAGATTCCATATACAAGTTTACATAAACTTTATTATTTTTTATTTGCATAATGAATAATTAATGAGAGTTCAGAGAATAATAATTTATAACAAAGAACATAAAACTTATAAATCTCATAAATAAATTTTAATTAGAGAAACCATATATTATTATATTTTTATTATATAATTAAAATCAAGTAACTGTAACATAAAATCAAGTATGAAAGTTACTTCAATTGTAGATTTTTAATTAATTGAGACATTAGTAGTATTGTTAATTAAGGTAACAGAATGGTCTCTATTAGAATTTTTATAAATGTTTAATTATTTATTTTTTTAATTAAGTGGTACATAATAAAAAACCACACTTGCTAAGTCAATAGTAATATTCAATTTCATACGTGTTAATCATGCATTGTAAGAATATATGTGTTATGTATTATATGTCTGTGTAAATATTCCAGGTCATATATGTCTTATTTTTGTGTATAATGTGTCTTAGACTATAAGAGATAAGATTTTGCCACGTTATAATTATACGATATTCGTATAAGTGAATATAAGGGTTTCAATATTAGTTAACCCACACACTAATTAATAACATGACAATTTGCATTTTTTAATTAATAAACAAAATGAATATAATTTTATTAACAAAGTCGTACTAATTTCACAACCAGTAATAAATCCTCTGTACTCTTTACTTGTAACGATATTCACGTGCTTATCCACCCTCAATTAACTACCAAAGCCTGCGACCTAGCTGGGAAACATCAAGGTAAATACTGCAGAAGAAGAGTATACCTTCGAGACATGGGTAAGTGCGCACAAATGAGTAATAGCATATGTGCAAAAGTGAGTGGTTAAGAGTATCGTTTTTAATAATTAATGTCACTTCCAACGTGTGGCTTGACATATATTAAGATGTAACGGGGCTAAAAGGAGGGGCTTTTTATTTTTATTAAAATATCACAAATTAGTTTTCATCTGTGTGGCCAGCCACGTGTGGAATAAAAGCTTTGTTCAAACAAAGGAAAGGTACGGTGTAGCTGTACGATGGAATGTGTCAAGGGGCAACAACGCAATAAAATTCCAGGAACTGTAGTGTTGAGTGATACGCGCTAACACCAGCATGCGCACAACCGACGCTAAACAAAAGTCGCACAAAATGGCTTTGGGTGAATTTGATTCAACACGTGCTCGGTACATGGCGGAAGTCTTGACGAAATCCCGCCTACCTTTGTGACGAAACCAGTGAACACCAGATTTCGTCGACGTCCAACACACGGGAGTTGCACTTGTTAAATGTGCCACAGCTAAGACTTTGACGCATAAGGCATTGCTTTCCGTCTTGTCCAAAAAACCTAAGTAGTGGGGACTATGCAGATTTTCTTCGCAGTTCCTCACCGACGCACGCCTGCGCAGGCAGCCCGCCAAACGGGGCTCATCAATAAAGTTTCAATATTAATCGAAAGTGAGGGCAGTATTTAAAACTAATAATGTGCAAGTGAGTGCAGTATCAAAATTTTAACAAACTTTTCGGACACTTAAAAAGAGAACTTAGTGAGTGACGCGTCGCTAGCTCGAGAAGAAACCACGCGGCCAGCAGGAACCTTGCGCAACAGTATGACACCGAATTCATAATTATTTCAAATAAAATGGGGTATATATGTATATTTAAAAGGGGTTTGTAATGTAATGTGTGTGTGTGTGTGTGTGTGTGTGTGTGTGTGTGTGTGTGTGTGTGTGTGTGTGTGTGTGTGTGTGTGTGTGTGTGTGTGTGTGTGTGTGTGTGTGTGTGTGTGTGTGTGTGTGTGTGTGTGTGTGTGTGTGTGTGTGTGTGTGTGTGTGTGTGTGTGTGTGTGTGTGTGTGTGTGTGTGTGTGTGTGTGTGTGTGAGAGAGAGACCAGGCTGGGCGGCCTTCTTTAAGGTAAGGTGTTTAATATAATTTTAGTAATATCCAATCATGTTAGAAATATTACAAGAATGTTTTGTTTATCTTGAGTTTTGGCAAGAAGTAATAGATTGATGGAAAGAAATTGAGGTAAAGAAATGAATAAAGTTAGATTAAAATAAAGTTTTAATCATTTATCTTCATAAATGCGAGTTGCGTCTGTTATTAATATAACCTTATGATCACTCTTGCATTTCAACGTTCGTGTGATGAACTCTGGGCTGAGAGGGCAAAACAAGGTGAGTGTAAGATGAATAATTTTTATGATTTTAATTATATTAAAAAGGTAATTAATGTAACAATGGCACCACGAACTTGGACGAATTTTAGAAATTAAATTTCAGTAAATTCCACACCTACAAATAAGATGCAAGTGTGATTTAAGGTTGAGTAACGATACGCAAAAAATACGTAGAAGTACGTAATTTACCCATTATTTACTTAAGATTGAAATTGTGTTATGAGGAAGTAAATTAATTAGAGTAAACTAACAAGTCTTATAAAAGAATAAATAATGGATACGAATGAGAGTATTAATAACGAAGTCAGCTTCACTGACAGCCAGACAGAAAGTCAAACAAAAAGCGATTCAGGTACCCAAACAGAGTCACTGTTAACGAGTGAAAGTAATGAAGAAGTCAGCTTCACTGACAATAATGTAGCAGCACAATCTACTCCAACGACAACAAGAGTCAAAGAGTTGTCGATGGACGATATGTTCAACTTAATAAGAACAATGTCTGAAAATATAAAGAGCAACTTAGATGCTAAATTTGATAAACAAAGTAGTGATTTTGATGAGAAATTCGATAAAATAGAACGTCGTTTTGACGCTCAAAATAGCAATTTTGACGGAAAATTTAATGAACAGAGTAATGAGATAAAATTAATGCGAGATGAAATTAAACAATAGAATGTCAAGTTGAATGAGCGAGTGAATATAATTAATACAAATTTAAATAATATGGAAGAACAGGTAATAAAATCTATAAATAATAATTGTGAGAAGATGGTTAACGAAGTGAATGAAAATCTAGACAGAAAATTAGACCAGATAATGAATCAGAAGTTAGATGACAATGTTACGAATATTAATAATGACAAAATAGTGGAAGAGAATAAAATATTGAATAGTGATGAGATAGAGAGAGTGAGCGAGAGTGAGAGAGTAATGGGAGTACTAATTAGCGTGGATGAATTAGAGAAAGAGTGGCAAGAGAGATTAGATGAGTATGTAGGGTAGAGGGTAAATTTTCCCCATATTTATTGTGAACCAAGGTGTTTACAAATGTTGTTGTTGAAGGGTAAGAGTCCCTTGTTATTGAACGACATGAGTTCTTTGAGTTGTTCCCCGAATTTTTATAAGTTAGTACCCTCTGTGTGGGATGGTGTTGAAAGTGTGATATGGTGTTATGGTGAGAGAGATTTAGATAGAGAGTTGTGTATTGATAGAGAGATAGAATTATATAAGTTAAAGAGAAATTATAAAGAGTTGAAAGAGAGGTTAGAATGGATGGAAATAGATGATATGAAATGCTTACCTGTTGAAAGAGAGCTAAATGAATATTTTGATAATACCATTGTAAATGATAAACACTTACCTTATGTTGTAATGAGTGTAGTAGAAGAATATGATGAGAAAATAACTGACTTTAGATTGAATAAAACTACTGATGGAGACCAAACTAAAATCACTAATGATATTGACAGGTTTTATGATTTGATGATAGGGGAACAACTTGAAGTATTAGAGAATTATTATATTAAAATTGATAAATTGAGTGTGGACAAGAATGATTTATATTGTAGCGGGTCATTTTTGGGTGTTTTTATTTTTAACAGTAGGGGGCATTTATATTTTTTATTTCTTTTATTTTGGGCGGGTTTGTCAAAAGTTGTGAAAATTATTGTGCAACGTATTTTTCCGTGTAGCAGAACGATGTTAAGAAACAGTGGTAACCAAGCAATACGCAGGTGTTATTGTGTAACAAGGCGAGCGAAGCATTTACCCCCTTCAAACTTCTCAGAAATCTGTACTTGTGTAGCGGCACACAGACGCAACTGTACCACCGCAGGCTCGAGTGACGCATCCAGCCACAAAACAGGATGTCCTGGGACGAGTAAAATTCAGCAAGGTGCTTTTGAGCGGCAGGAAGTGCTGTTTACGTCCGGTTCCTACCATGACGTCAGCCTGAGCCTAATTGAAATCATTGACCATGTTAACCTAAAAAACTACATGCATGGCACGGAGCGAAACTTCGGCGACGAAGGATAAGGCCGTGACTTCCATACAACTATGAGATCACAATAGCGGTACCTGTTACATTACCGTCCTCAGTCTACCAGTTGAAGCCACCAGCGCCGGTACAATCAAAGTAGGCTCGCCATAAAAGTTTGTAATTTATCAAAAAAAAAGTTGTAATTATCGCAAAGTGTTATGTGACCGCGGTCAATCCACCTAGGGGGCAGTAATCAAGAGTTTTTTCTTCTTTCGGACCATAAAGACAGTGTAACTAAACAATGCGTGTGTGCAGCGACCGCGTGGCCGGTGTTTGGGGGTCTGGGGTTTAAATTATAAAATGTTAAGGGCAAAATAATTTGGAATGAATGTGAGAGCGAGCAAAGCTGGGCTGCTTTCTGTTTTTATCTGTGTTGGTATTTGTGTTTTATGTGATATACAAGGTAAGCTGTAGTCCATAAGTTTGATTATGTTAGCGTTGCACAACTTTAAAAAGTGTATCTAAATGAACTTTCCAAATTTTTATAACAATTCAAAAGTAATTGATAATAAATAGTAATTCTCTTCAAACATGAGTTGTGTCATTGCTTTGCGTAACCCATAGACCATGTTTGTATCCAGTTACATGCGATCGAACCCTGGGACCTTGAAGAAGTAATCGTACTGGTAAGTATAAGTTAATTTGAGATTGGGATAAATAAATGTGATTGATAGTTGAGAACATCACATTTGGCGCCACGAAACAGGCACGAATTATGGTTAATTATAATTAGTTAATTGAATTCCGCATCTACAGAGATACAAACATGTTCTAGGTTAGCATAGCAACCTAACAGTATATTACAAAATTTAAGTAATTACAGTATTCATTTAATTAATCTATTGAATCAATTTATGTAATTTAATTTAACCAATAATACAAAATGTCAGATAAAGAAAATAACGCAAATGAGACGGAGAGTGTCGAAGTTTTCGACGACTCAAACATTAGTAACTTTGAAGCACACTCGACTCCAAGTGCGAGTCAAGAGAAAGGAGAGATAAATTTAAGTGACCAGAGTAATGTAACTGAAGATTCGGGTGTGCAATTGACCCCGATTTCAACAAAATGTAACAGCCAATTTAATAATGATGTAATGAATATGTTGCAATTAATCCTAGAGCAAAATAGTAATTTTGACACCAAATTTAACGTACAGAATGACAAATTAGACGAATTTAAATGTTATGACATAAAAAGTTTTTGCTAATTTGAATTTGAATCCAATCAAAAATGCTTGTGCTCTGTTCACATAATTATATGCTCAGACTCTTAATATAAGGTGTTCATACTATAATTTTAAAGGTATCATTTTATTGTTGTATGTTAGGTATAGGCATTGATAAGAATATGTGTTTTCATGATATGTGTATGCTTCAAATTAAGCCAATAATTAGACGCCTGGCAGGCAATCAACATAATAGAAGTAAGTATTGATAATGTATTCCATGTAATTTATTCAATTTGAGATGTGTTTTAATTATGTTAGGATATCAGCTGATCAGCAATAACATGTCACTGGTACATTAGTTATAAATGTTTTAAGCAACTGATGTTCAATGTAATGTTTGATGTATTACAGGTGTTTTGAAGTAATGAAAAAAGAATTTGAGAAAATGAGAAACAAAATAACAATAATTTATGCAAGTTAACAAAAGATAGTCTTTGGGTGATGAATATTTCATGGGACACATATATCTGTCCAAGTTAAAATCAAAGTTGAATTTGAAATAGTAGAGATGAAAATAATGTAATATTGTTTTGAAATGATGTAGTTTTGTGAAGTACTAATGTTGACACAGTGGTAATGGAGACTTTATGTAGATTTTGAGTGATATATGTTTATGTTTATAATTAATGAGGTTATTTGGTTGTATTTGTAGTGAGGTAATGAGATTGAGATTTTTGGGGATGGCAATTTTGTATTAGAGGGTAGTGTATTGGGGAGTCCGCAACAAGGGTTGGGACGGGATAGGGATAGATTTTAGTGGGGAAGGGGCCGCCTTAGATAGAATCCAGGCCGCCAAATAAGGGAATTGAGTTTTGGGTAGGGGAAACACATATCCCATGTACAAAGGGTTAGAGAATATTTTTTTATATATGTAGAGAAGGTGGCGAATTGCGTTTAATGATAAGTTGGGTTTAGGGTGTTTTGGGATTAGTAGATGTTTTGGTAGAGATGGGTGTCATGGTATTTGAAGTTGATGAATGTTAGAGTCAGAGGGAGAAAGTTTATATATGTATACAGATCTAATACAGTAAATGAGAATAAATAATTTACATCACCCACAGTAAAGTATAGCGAGATTGTTAAATGAAGAGTAAGATTGTTAAGCAAAAAGAGAGATTTATGATAAAGAATATAAAATTTGTATTTTTCCGAAACCAGTGACAGAATTTTGATAGAATTGAAAATAATGTAAAGTCAAGGATTGTTTATTTTAAATAATTTAAATGTCAACTTGATTATTATATTAATCTTTTTGCTTGTTTTAAATGTTTTATTTTATTATGTTTTGTATTTCAAGTTAGGATATTACAGATGTTCAATGTGTTTTCAGAAAGCATACATGACATATGTAGGTCAAGGGTTTTAGACTTGACCTAGTTTTGATCAGCTGATGAGGTCAGACCTATTAAGCTTGTATAGTAGGAAGTCAATTTTAATTTGTTTGTTTAATCAATTTAACCAAATTTTAAATAATGTCTAAATATAAAAGAAGCAGCCTTATAAATTTAAATAATTTTTATTTTACACTTTTTGGGAATTTTAATTTTTTGAAAAAAAAAATGATTTTTCGCCTGCCAGCAAATGCATATTTTAGGTAGTGATGGTTTTATTATGTGTGTATTTACCATGTTTAGTTTACTGATTTCTTGTACTGCACTGTATCGTTAGACTAAGACATGTTAGGTTAAGGATTTGTTCAAGTAGAAGAAACGCTTAATTTAAGTCATTTTAAAAGAAACAAAAAAAAAACAATGAAGAGAATTTTTTGATAAAATATTATTTTGAATTTTTTAAATTTTTTATAAATCTTAAAAGAGAATTTTTCAGTTTTACTATGTGTAAGTCAACATGTAATGGGAGTGTGTGTGAGCCCAGTATTTGCTAAAGGCAGCCCAGCTTTCATAACAGGGGAAACATATCGGTGGAGGATCTGGAATAGTCGGAGCCAGGGATTGAGGATTTTTGGGGGTAGCATGTTAAAAGGCGAGGTGCGCTGTGGTACGAGTCTGCTCGATTTCTCGGTGTTGGGATCTCTTACGGAGAAGTCCAGTGATCTCGTTCAGATGAGTCCATAGCCGCTGAGCCAGGGGGGTCGTGTACCCATGAGATTAAGAACCAGGGGGTTGTTGGCACCAGTTCCACACCGGTCCTCTTCGGGGTTTGTCGATGAGATTTCTTCTGTTGTGAACAGCAGAATTCTCATCGAGGGGGTATTGTAGCGGGTCATTTTTGGGTGTTTTTATTTTTAACAGTAGGGGGCATTTATATTTTTTATTTCTTTTATTTTGGGCGGGTTTGTCAAAAGTTGTGAAAATTATTGTGCAACGTATTTTTCCGTGTAGCAGAACGATGTTAAGAAACAGTGGTAACCAAGCGATACGCAGGTGTTATTGTGTAACAAGGCGAGCGAAGCATTTACCCCCTTCAAACTTCTCAGAAATCTGTACTCGTGTAGCGGCACACAGACGCAACTGTACCACCGCAGGCTCGAGTGACGCATCCAGCCACAAAACAGGATGTCCTGGGACGAGTAAAATTCAGCAAGGTGCTTTTGAGCGGCAGGAAGTGCTGTTTACGTCCGGTTCCTACCATGACGTCAGCCTGTGCCTAATTGAAATCATTGACCATATTAACCTAAAAAACTACATGCATGGCACGGAGCGAAACTTCGGCGACGAAGGATAAGGCTGTGACTTCCATACAACTATGAGATCACAATAGCGGTACCTGTTACATTACCGTCCTCAGTCTACCAGTTGAAGCCACCAGCGCCGGTACAATCAAAGTAGGCTCGCCATAAAAGTTTGTAATTTATCAAAAAAAAAGTTGTAATTATCGCAAAGTGTTATGTGACCGCGGTCAATCCACCTAGGGGGCAGTAATCAAGAGTTTTTTCTTCTTTCGGACCATAAAGACAGTGTAACTAAACAATGCGTGTGTGCAGCGACCGCGTGGCCGGTGTTTGGGGGTCTGGGGTTTAAATTATAAAATGTTAAGGGCAAAATAATTTGGAATGAATGTGAGAGCGAGCAAAGCTGGGCTGCTTTCTGTTTTTATCTGTGTTGGTATTTGTGTTTTATGTGATATACAAGGTAAGCTGTAGTCCATACGTTTGATTATGTTAGCGTTGCACAACTTTAAAAAGTGTATCTAAATGAACTTTCCAAATTTTTATAACAATTCAAAAGTAATTGATAATAAATAGTAATTCTCTTCAAACATGAGTTGTGTCATTGCTTTGCGTAACCCATAGACCATGTTTGTATCCAGTTACATGCGATCGAACCCTGGGACCTTGAAGAAGTAATCGTACTGGTAAGTATAAGTTAATTTGAGATTGGGATAAATAAATGTGATTGATAGTTGAGAACATCACAATATTATAAACATATTAGATTATTATTCGATGATGGAGGCTGAACATAAACTTAATAAATGAACATTTTAAATATTTTAATTTGTGGTTATGACCTTGCTTACTTAGAAAATGAAGTGTGGTAAAATTGAACAATTAATAACAAAGAATTTGTAAATAATTTAGTGAAATTGATTGTGTGTATTGTAAAATGTTTTATGTAAACAAGGTGTATGTAATAAAAATTGTAACTTTTATTATTTTCTTGTATTTATTAATAATTAATTTGAAACTTCCACCTACCTTTTAATTCTTGTGATCTGGCCTGATCTCTAAGTGTGGACTAACCCCGCTCGTACGACGAACTGATCAGTGCAGTAAATGAAATAAGGAGTTTGAAATGATTTATTTACTCTTTTAGTAGATAAAACAAAATAATAAATTTATTGTCATAATTTCAACCATAACCTCCACAATTAAATTAAATCGTATTTGATACTGAGGTGAAGCCCCTTTTTATCAACAATAATTTTAATACTTTGAAACATATTACCTATTTCTACAGTATACTATTACTTAATTAATTCAAAGCGACCCAGCTTGCAGCACACACACATTCATTCTGTTTTATTATTACCCCATTTTAATTTAGAGCGCTCTGTAAGTTTTCTTTTTAATTTTCCACAATTGTAAAAGGTTATATATGATACGTTTACTTGATTTTGATGATTCGGGCCGACCACCTGCTGTACTGGTTTCACAATTTCGTCAATGTTCTCCGAATTCAGTTCTCCTGTTAGATTTTGATATTACTGCCGATTAACGAACGTTACACATTCTACACCACTTTATTTTATAATTTTTTGGCCGGTCTGTCTACATTTTATAGGGGTTTGTAGTTCGCGAACTTTTTATAATACCCCGGCCGAGTCGGATCTCTTTCGTCGACTGATGAAACGGCGGGTAACTAAATCCCCACCTTGTCTGACTGTTTCCGGGCACATACACGGCCACTGCGATTACACAGCTTTTCGTTACCGTTTAGGTAGCATGGTTTTGCATTGGGCACAGGTGTTCACGAGGCTGACTGGCGAAAATGTTGAGGCTGTGGAAGGCGTGGCCTCTAAGAGTATCCGTCAGCAACAAACCGCATGGAACAAAGTTTTCGTCTCTCGCCATTTTTCGTGGCGTCCCTTTGGAGTCTGATCTGCGTCATCCACGCGCGCATGTTCATTTTGCGCGTCTTTGTACGTGCCTCAATGCTTAATTACCGCCGTGTGTTTAGACTAGGCATCGCATTCCATTGCCAACTCACCGTTCACAATCTCACTTCATTGTTCCTTTGACGACAATCTTACTTCACATAGGGACTGACCATGCAGAGGGAAAATATAATATTATAATTTTTTAATAAAATGAAAACCCTTCCCTTTAGCCCCGTTACAATATTGATTTTAATAGTAATAATATTTTGAGCAGTTTAAATAAATAACAAAAATAATTTTGAAGACAGTAATTAATGAATTGTAATTGTTTTGAGAATAATTGAAATATATTGTGTTTTCAGTAATTGATTTAAGTAAGGTAATTGGAGATGTTCAAATTTTTTTTTTATTAGTTGGAAAGGTAATATGATTGAATTTTTCTAATGATTTTGAATTATTTTATGAGATCTAACTTTGATAATAATTAATAAACGAATAAATGTAAGATGTATTTAGTTGTGGAATCATATTATCGTTATTGTTTCAGAAGGTAATGGAGATGTATTGTTTTGGAATCATATGTTTTGAATGATGTGCTGTGAGTATAAATTTTATAATACAAGTTAAATAGAGTAAAATGTTTACAGGTGTTGAAAAGATTTTAAACTCAATGATGAAACTAATTTGAGATAATTGTACTAAATAGAAACCATAGTTAAAAGGTAGTAATAACTGAAATATGAGATAAAATAAATGTTAATAATAAATTTGAAATTTTTGAGGAATCTAATTGTAGTAAGTGATAAATAATGAAATGATGATATTTAAAGAGTTAATAAAAATTTCAAATATAATGTTTATAATTTTCTGTATAAATTATTTAAAAGAGAATTGTTTGTTTAATGTGAATATACCAATGCTAATGATCAAGGTTAATGTCTATTTGTTTATTATGTTATGTTATGTTATCATACAAGATATGGGGGTAATTTTGGGGGGTTGTGTGGTGTCAATAGAAGTGATATACTTATGGGATGTAGAAACTGTAACTGTAGAAGGGTTAATTTAGTTATTAGGTGGGCTAGTACAGTGGTGGCATGTGCCACTGTAGGTAGCGGTAAGTGTTGGGGGTAACAGAGAGTGTTACCTCCATCGGAGGCCAAACTGGCGTAAAATACACGGCACAACTTTTATATAATTTTATATTATATGCTGATTGATTGCCGTGCCGTGTATCATAATGACGAAGAGAACATGTCTGAAGTTAGAGATGATTTCCCCGCCTTTTCGGGCGATTACTGCCTTACCAGCACTAATCGTGGTTTTGGATGGCGGCCAGCTATGGCCAAAAAAAGGTAAATTTGACCATAGCTGTGCTTGAAATTGGTGTATATTTGAAATTAATGGGGGGACTTTAGGGGAAATCCCCGGAACTATGGAACAGCAGCTGCCACACTGTTCGCGTGGGAACAGTAAACCAGGTGGTAGACCCGTTTTAAGGGCTTATAAATTTGAAACAAAAGATATGATGATATCTAAAAATTTTAAAATGTAACGCAGAAGCAAGGACAAGGAGATGTTAAATTCCTCCACCAATGCCGTCCTTGTGGATGCAAATGGGCGCAACAGTCCACCCTCAGAAAACAATAGTGTGTGTGGTTAAGGAGGTTGCTCAGGGGAGTAACGAATTAAAAAATTTTGTTGTAACTTAGTAATGGCAACTCACTCGTGAAGTAATTAAATAATTATTTTGATTTGAGAAAATGGATACAGTAGATGTTTATTATATTTTGGTTATCATGTTTCAGTGGGTCACGTACCTGACGCACTCATAAGACGATTATAGAGTACGAAGCGATTTCTTTCCTCATGATTTCACATTACGTGCACACGCGTGCTCAAGATTGTCATTAATCTTGTTGTGTTAGAGTGTAAGAATGATAAATATGTGTTATGTATTTTTTGTTATATAATTTTGTGTAGCATTTTTGAACAAAGGTCATTCACCCAACCTAGAACATCAGCTGATGGCTGGAGTTAGATGTGTAAAATGTCACTTAGAAATAATTTGCAAATTTCCAATGTAACTATTGTTTGAATATAATGATTTTAATGTGTTAAAAGATTTTGATTTAAATGATGGAAGTAATTTGAGATAGTTGAGAATTTTAAATGGTTTGTAAAAGATGGTAAATATTGGGAGCTGGGTGACTGTTGTTTTGTTAGGGCATTGAAATCAGTCCATGTTGAGTTTAAAGGGGTACTAGAGAGAATAATATGGTTATGAATAATGTAAGGTAGAATTTGAGATGTAATAGTGACACAGTAGCTATGGGGAAAATATGTAGAGTATTGATTGATATTGAGGTAATAAATAAGTGGAGATATTTTGTAAATGAGAGTAATGTATTGGGAGAGTAAATAGTTGATGGGAATTTTGTAAGGGGGGTGGTGTGGTAAGGAGTCCGCAACGAAAGGTGTTGGGACAGGAAGGGACAGATTAGCGCCGGAAAGGGTTGCCTAGGGAAAGTCCAGGAACCAGATAAGGGAGTGAGCTTTGGGAGGGGAACACACATCCTGAGTACAAAAGGGGTAGAGAGTATTTTTTTTATATAAGGGTAGAATGATGCGATATGAGTTGAGTAGTAAGTGGGTGTAGAGAATGTTTGATAGATGTTTTTGATAGAGAAGGGGTGTCATGTTAATTAAAGCTGTTAGTAATGTTAAAGTCAGAGGGGGGAAGAGTATAAATGTATACCTGACAAGTTGTAAATCAAGTTATTATGAATAATTAAGTCACCCAAACTAATGGAGATTGAGAATTTTAAGGAAAGTAAATCATAGTTAAAATGAAAAAATTAATTGAAACAAGTGACAGATTTTAATAGAATTGGAAAATAATTAAAGCTATAAAATGTGTAATTTTGGTCAATTTAAATGTCAATTTTATTGTTAATTGTAATAATAACCATGTTAATTTTAAATGTGTTATTCTATTATGTTGTATCATGTTTGAAGATAAGGAATTTTGGAAGATGTTTTATGTACTTCATGATGCAGATTCATGTATAACCTATGTAGGTCAAGGTCGTTGACTTGACCCAGAGAGATCAGCTGATGGTTGATGTTATAAACTAGACCAGTTTCTGGCAATGAAGTGATGCAAATTTTGTTGTTTAATTGATTTAAATAATTTTAAATTTTCTGAATATTGAGAAAAGTATATTTTAATAAATTAAAATTTTTGTTGAGAGAAAAAAAAATTTTTTTTTTTTGTGCCTGCCATCTAATTGATGTTTTGAGTTGTAAGTGTATTATTGTTTATGTGTATTGCGAGGGTTTTATTGAATTATATTGTTTAGAATATATTGTGTAAACAAATGTTAGCGTAAGTGAATTCATGTTTAATAAGGTATTCAATTTGTTTTCTTTAGGATTGTTAGTAATAGTGAAGAGAATTAGGGATTCATGTAAAAGATTTTTCTTATTGCGAATTTTGAGGAAGTACAATTTGATTTTAACGTAAATGAATTTTGAATATAAAGAGAAATGTTTTGAGAATTTTAAAGGATAATTTTGTTTAGTGAGTAAGTATGAGTGTGTGTACGAGCCCAGTAACTGCTAAAGGCAGCCCAGTGTGCATGGTAAGGGGGAACATATCGGTTGAGGATCTGGCATGGTATAAGACCAGGGGTTTGGATTTTGGGGTGGTATGTTAGAAGATTAGGTGCGCTGTGGTGCGTGTCTGTTCGATTTTATGGTGTTGGGATCTCGAATAGAGAAGTCCAGTAATCTCGTTCAGGTGCAGCCATAGTTGCCGAGCCAGGGGGTAGTTTACCCATGATGTG
Organism: Magicicada septendecula; assembly: GCA_034769895.1. Lineage (NCBI taxonomy): Eukaryota > Metazoa > Arthropoda > Insecta > Hemiptera > Cicadidae > Magicicada > Magicicada septendecula. Next base: position 264,752,681 of record CM068376.1, read on the forward strand.
TTAGAGCTAATGGGGGGTTGTTGGCACCATATCCTCACCAATCCTCTTAGGGGTTTAGCAATGAGATTTCTTCTGTATTCGGGGGTATTGTAACGGGGCTAAAAGGAGGGGCTTTTTATTTTTATTAAAATATCACAAATTAGTTTTCATCTGTGTGGCCAGCCACGTGTGGAATAAAAGCTTTGTTCAAACAAAGGAACGGTACAGTGTAGCTGTACGATGGAATGTGTCAAGGGGCAACAACGCAATAAAATTCCAGGAACTGTAGTGTTGAGTGATACGCGCTAACACCAGCATGCGCGCAACCGACGCTAAACAAAAGTCGCACAAAATGGTGGCTTTGAGTGAATTTGATTCAACACGTGCTCGGTACATGGTGGAAGTCTTGACGAAATCCCGCCTACCTTTGTGACGAAACCAGTGAACACCAGATTTCGTCGACGTCCAACACACGGGGGTTGCACTTGTTAAATGTGCCACAGCTAAGACTTTGACGTATAAGGCATTGCTTTCCGTCTTGTCCAAAAAACCTAAGTAGTGGGGACTATGCAGATTTTCTTCGCAGTTCCTCACCGACGCTCGCCTGCGCAGGCAGCCCGCCAAACGGGGCTCATCAATAAAGTTTCAATATTAGTCGAAAGTGAGGGCAGTATTTAAAACTAATAATGTGCAAGTGAGTGCAGTATCAAAATTTTAACAAACTTTTTGGACACTTAAAAAGAGAACTTAGTGAGTGACGCGTCGCTAGCTCGAGAAGAAACCACGCGGCCAGCAGGAACCTTGCGCAACAGTATGACACCGAATTCATAATTATTTCAAATAAAATGGAGTATATATGTCTATTTAAAGGGGTTTGTAATGTTGTGTGTGTGTGTGTGTGTGTGTGTGTGTGTGTGTGTGTGTGTGTGTGTGTGTGTGTGTGTGTGTGTGTGTGTGTGTGTGTGTGTGTGTGTGTGTGTGTGTGTGTGTGTGTGTGTGTGTGTGTGTGTGTGTGTGTGTGTGTGTGTGTGTGTGTGTGTGTGTGTGTGTGTGTGTGTGTGTGTGTGTGTGTGTGTGTGTGTGTGTGTGTGTGTGTGTGTGTGTGTGTGTGTGACCAGGCTGGGCGGCCTTCTTTAAGGTAAGGTGTTTAATATAATTTTAGTAATATCCAATCATGTTAGAAATATTACAAGAATGTTTTGTTTATCTTGAGTTTTGGCAAGAAGTAATAGATTGATGGAAAGAAATTGAGGTAAAGAAATGAATAAAGTTAGAGTAAAATAAAGTTTTAATCATTTATCTTCATAAATGTGAGTTGCGTCTGTTATTAATATAACCTTATGATCACTCTTGCATTTCAACGTTCATGTGATGAACTCTGGGCTGAGAGGGCAAAACAAGGTGAGTGTAAGATGAATAATTTTTATGATTTTAATTATATTAAAAAGGTAATTAAAGTAACAAAGAGTAACGTTGGGTCATAATTAATGGCGTGCCCAACGTGTTGCTCGATATATGTTAATTATCATTACTAGTAAATGGCGCCCAGAATATAAAGTCAAATAAATAATTAGCACAAGTATTGTATTAAAAAATAATAGTAAATTCGAGTAATAAGTAATATTACAAATTGTTAAATTTAAGTACAGAGAGAAAAAAGTTGTGAAATTAATACTCATAAATAAATAAAATAAATTATAAATACAGAAATATAAAGTCACAGTGGACCAATAATTAAACACATAATTAGTATAACGAATCAGTTAGGACACCATAGTCTACAATGACGAAGCAACCAACAATGGACTTCAAAACGATGTTTCAACGACTGCAGGAGGAGTTGAAAATGAATAGTGCAGAACTAAAAACTCAGTTAAAAAGTAATAATGATGAGTTAAAAAGTAAATTAGAAAGTATCAATGCAGAACTAAAAACTCAATTAGAAAGTAGCAATGAAAAATTAGAAAATAAATTAGGAAGATTAGAAGATAGTAATCGAGATTAGAAACTCAAGTAGAAGATAGTTGTAATAGATTAGAAATCACTATTGAAGAATTGAAAACTCAGTTAGAAAGTAATATAGATAGTAATAATACGAGGTTAGAAGCTAAGATAGAACTCATCAGTAACACTTTGAAAACAGAGCTTACTGCACGCGTTGAAGCCGTCAAACAGTGTGTTCAACAGTCACTTAATGAACAAGCTGTAAAGATCGATAGCAAGTTCACAGAACAGCGTGAATATACAACACGTGAAATAAAAGAACACATTAAACAACTGGCTGAACAGTTGAATGAAAAATTTAAAATTACGAAGCAGGAGCAAGATCTCAAAAACAAGGACTTAAATGAGCGCATCCTGGACAACACAAACAGAACAAAGGAACTCACTGTGAGGACCCAGACAGTAGAAATAGCCGTGGAGGTCACTAGAAAAACTACGCGCCACTCCATGGAAATTAACAACATGAAAGATGGACTGCAAGAGGAGGTAGAAAAACTACGAGCGGAGGTCAAGAGACGACCAAGTGCTATAATGATGTGTGCTGCAAAAGTAGAGGATCGAGAGAAGATCAGCTTTAAAGGCAACAAATGGGAGAACCCCATACAATTTTTACAAAAGTGTGAACGAGAAAAGGCAACAATAGGGAGCAACCTAAGCGACGGAGAACGTATAGAATTTGTAAGTCGTTTCCAGGAAACAGCATCCAAATGGTATACGATTGTTTGGGACCAAACAGAAACTTATGAACAGTTCAAGGCATCCTTCGGAAATCGGTACTGGAATGAACATACCCAGAGAGAGGTACAAGACCATCTGGAGTATGGGCGGTATTACGTCAACAGCAAACGATCCATGGAAGACTACATTATACAACTCGTCGAACGTTGTAAGCACCTTAGACCAAGTTTCACTGAGCACGAATTAGTATTAAAACTAAGCTACCATTTTGACAGACACATTAGACTCGCCGTATATACCCAAGGAGTTAAAATCATTGAGGAACTTCTTATCCTTGTGACGCAACCATCACAGTTTGTTAGCGGAATTACAAGTAAGTCACTCGATGGATTAGATAAGCAATTATTTATATATGTAAAACTTCTGTTAATAATAAGTTTTGTTTTTATAACCATTTCAGAGTATTTATTTCAGATAACACTTCCTGTTCAACAACCTCGTTTGCTTAACACGAAAACTGGCCCGTAAAGTAATGAAATATCAGCTGTTGGTAGTGGCCAACATGGCGCCCGATAGTAAACACAATAATTACTGTTATCGTGTATTTGTAATATACAGTTACATAAATATGATATAATTTGATATATAACAGGGTAAAATATAAAACTAACTTGTAACAGCAGGCTATGTAACAAATGAATAAGCCTCACGCTACAGACTTTGACTGGACAGCGTACAGGTAAATGCATTTAAACACATGAAAACCGAGCACCCATATGGGATACTGCCATGGTCTGCTGCAGCAGTTAGTGCTGCCTGTATTTATATACGGGCATGGTGTTGAAATTGTTAACACTGTGCTGCTTATTTTATAGCTATTCCCTTACTAATATTAACTAGGTATAACATTCAACATGATGAGTGAGACAAACAACATGAAAACTACTGAACGTGGACAGATACCAATTCGTACAAAGTAAGTGTATCACATGAAGCAGCTACATCTAGTCTATTTAATACAGAGATCTCACTTAAAAGCTTAGGATACTGTAAATTTCATTAAATTAATATGTATATATACAGGGTTGGATGGTGCCTTGGCAGCACACTCACTTCTAAAGCCAATCTCTCTCTCTCTCTCTCTCTCTCTCTCTCTGTGAGAGAGAGAGAGAGAGAGAGAACCTCAAGTGGTTTGTTTATCAAGACATGGCAAATAGTGAATCCACCCAACCACAATGGATAGAGTTATGGTTATTACTTCAGTACAGTTAGAGGCAGTTTAAGTGCAATCATCTTTCCTATAAGTCCTGTTACAGCTATATATTAATTTTAACTATTTTATTTGAAGTTTTCTTCCCCAGAACATGTACGTGTTCTGACAGATTCTCATAACAAATGGAGTTTAGAAGAGCACACAATGAGAACATGGCAGAAGTTTGAAGAAAGCAACTGTCTACTTAATGCAGTACTTTTTCTTTCAGATATTTATGGCGTTGTCTGATATTTATATCAATCTTAAGAATACATAGTTTGTATATGTTCAGTTTGCATAACTAAATGCTCAATGCATATAAACATATCTAATTCACATCTTGTGCTGTGCACACGTGAATAAAAATATTCCAAATAATTTATACTGGAGGCCTTTACTTGATGAAAATCCATTATATTAAAGCATTAAAGAAAACTAAACTTGTTTTCGTGATTTTCACTCGTCAATTTATTTAAAAAATAACATACCACAACAGCTGTTTCGGCACACAGTGCCTTCTTCAGATGGTAAAAGCTGACTAGTTACTTACAATAAAACATCACATAAACCCAGTGCTATTAAAACGATCATCGACTCAAGTTCGAACAATAAACAATACACATTACATATACACAACTATATACAAATTAGAAAAGAACATACATTTACTTATATAATTTCAAATTTATATAAGTTTTTGTTTTGAACAACCAAACTGATTTAAATAGCTCTCCGCTTTTAAATTTGAAATTATATAAGTAAATGTATGTTCTTTTCTAATTTGTATATAGTTGTGTATATGTAATGTGTATTGTTTATTGTTCGAACTTGAGTCGATGATCGTTTTAATAGCACTGGCTTTATGTGATGTTTTATTGTAAGTAACTAGTCAGCTTTTACCATCTGAAGAAGTGTAGCGGGTCAATTTTTGGGTGTTTTTATTTTTACCGTATGGGGCAAGTACATTTTTATTTCTTTCATTTTTGTGCGGGCTTGTAAAAAGAAGTTGTGAAAATTATTGGGTAACAAAATTCATTCCGTTATAATAGAATGCATGTACAACGTATTTGTCCGTGTAACAGACCAGTGTTGAGATACAGCGTCGGGAACAAAGGCGATGCGCAATTTCAGTGGTGTAATGCGGCAGAGCATTTGCACCTCCACCAAAATTCTAAGAACTCTGTAAATGTGTGTCAACGCTCAAGCGCAACTACACCTGCACGCGCTCAAAGGACGCTCTAACAAAAAACTCAAGATGGCCAGAGCGTAAAAAATATTCGTCGTCTTCTCTAAGACCTCCCGGAAGTCGCATTAAACTCCGCCTACTGTTGGTGACATCAGCGGAACCAAGTCCAATATCGGCCTCTGGACACACACACATACCGGCTTTAATCCATATATAAAGTGGTTACTTCCCAACAAATGAGGCCGGAGCGACGAAAGCATAGGGGCAGTGAAACACTGATTCCCGGCAGAAATGATTCCCGGCAGAAAGTAAAAAGTACCTGTTACATTACAGCCCAGTCTAACAGTTGTATCCACCGGCGCCGGTACAATTAACGTAGGCTCGCCAACCAAGTTTTACTTTATCAATAGAAGAGGTGTTAATTATGGCCAAAATGTTTATGTGACCGTGGTCGACACAACCTGGAGTAGAGAAAACAGTTTTTTTTTTTAAAAGGAACAATCAACTTTCGTTTAAACTATGAGTGTGTGTAGGAACCGCGTGGCGACGCCTACGTAAGGTTTGGGGGGGGAGCTTAATATGAAATGTTAAAGGGTTTGTAAATTCAGTATATATGTGTGAATGGCAAAGCTGGGCTATCTTTTGTGTGTGTGCTTTATAATTGTGCTGGTTTCTGTTTGTGTCAGTGTTGAAAATTGTATTTCGTGTGATGTAAACAAAAAATGATACCTAAGGTAAGCCATATTAATAAGTAAGTAAGATGCAAAAAGCAGGATAAAATCTTCATTTGTTTTTTTTTATTTTATGATTAAAATTTTTGTTTTATTTTGATGGTTTGAGCAAAATTAAAATCGTAATTTCTCTTCAAAATGCGTCGAGTTAGTTATTTCGATAACCTTTAACACAGGTTTGCATCTGACGTACATGTGATCGGATTCTGGACCCGAATATAAGAAACCTTGCAGGTAGGTGGAAACTGTATTTTTGTATTTTATATATTTAAAATGTAAATGAATATAACATTGGCGCCCGTGACAGGAACGAATTTAATAAATTAATTAAATTCAACATCTACAAAGATGCAAACGTGTGTTGTTAGGTTAGCGGAATAAAATAAAAAGTGCGTCATTCGCACAAAATTGGCTATATAGTAGATTACATATTGGTTATAGTATATATACGCACAAGTATTATAAAAAAGTAAGAATGGCAGATAACAATGAAGTCAGCTTATCTGACAGTCAGACCGAGAGTCAGATAGACTCTGGTATTCAAACGGAAGCAAGGTCAATAGACGAGCAGAATGTAGAAGTATCCATAATTAGTTCGCCGGGAGCGATTTCTACTCCCGTACCAATTAAAATAAATACAAGAGAAAAAGAGTTGTCATTAAATGATTTGTTTAATCTCATTAACAATAGATTTGATATGAACACTAGTGATTTCAATAACAAATTAGATGAACAAAAAAACGAAATACTCAATAAATTTGATGTAAAGTTAGATATACAGAATGAGAAATTTGACGAGTTGAAAAATGAAATACAAGAAATGAGTAAATGTGTAGCAAGTACTAACGAAATAATAAGATCCAGTTTGAATAAATTAGAACAGAGTGTTGAGCGAATGGGAGTACATGTGATGAATCCAGATAAGAATAATACAAATGAAACTTGTAATGACAAATGCAAAAATGTAGTACCAGATAAAGAGTTAACAAATAATAACAATGTTGAAAATAATGAATGTAATATTGAGAATAATAAGGTGTTTGAGAAATTGGTATCAGAGACTGATACGGTAAAAATAAATAATGAGAGTACTAATGAAAGTGTAGAATGCAGTGATAATGAAATGTTAATGAGTGTTTATGAAGTAGAGAGAGAGTGGAGAAATAATGTTGTAGTAGAGTGGGGACAGAGGGCAAATTTTCCCCTTATTGTTTATAATAATGATGATGATTTAATGTGGTTTTTTCAGGGCAAGAGACCCTTATTGTTAAATGAAGTAATGTTGTATAATGTTGTACCCTCTGTCCGTAATAATTGTGAGAGTGTGATGTGGTGCTATGAAGAAAGAGAGTTATGTATTGAGAGTGAAATAGAACTATATAAGTTAGAAAGAAAGTATAATGAATTGAGAAAAATATTAGAAGGGGTGATGATGAATCATGTGAAATACGTACCTGTTGAAAGAGAGATAGAGAATAATTTTGATAATATCTTACCTGACTATAATGATTTACCTGACGTAGTAGTTGAGGAATACAAAAATGAGAAAACGATTTACCTGATGTTAACAAATAACACTGATATAGACGGGACAATCCTAACTGATGTTGACATGATGTATAATGGTATAACGGATAAATTGAAATTGTTTGGTTATGACACACAAGACAACAATATGTATGTCAATATAATTGAACAGTGCTATACAAAACCAAGATTAATCTTTGACGATGGAGGGTAGACTGTAAAACAATAAAAGACAATTAAACATTATGTTTTATGGTTGTTTGACATGGCAGATTTGGACAGAAGTGTGGAAAAAATGGAATAATAATTAACAAGAGTTGTAAATAAAATCTAGTGAATTTATATGTGTGTATGTAAGATGATTGTTGTGATAATAATATTGAAATATTTGCAATTTAAATAAATAAAACAAATTAATTTTGAAAACAAGTAATCAGAGAATCATAATTGTTTGGATGGTAATGAATTCTATATTGTTAATAATTAATTTAATTAAAACAATTTGATATATTTTAAATATTTTAATTGATTATGTAAATGTTGTATAATTAAATTTTTTTTGTAAATTCAGTTTGTTTTACGAGATGGAAATTTGGTAATGAATGATAAATTATTTAATTTAAATTAATAAATTTTGTGAAATGTTTCAGAGATGGTGGTGATTATGTTTTGTGCGCATATCATGTTAAATGGATTGTAAGTAGAAAAATTTTATAATCATGTGTAATAAAAATATTTACAGGTGTAATTGAGATTCTAATTCAGTAATAAGATGTTATTTGGAAATAAGTTGGTTCAAGAAATAAAGATAATTAAGAAATTTTAATACTAAATGAAAAATGATAAATAATGATTATCAATAATGAGTTTTGAAAATTTCAAGAAAGATAAACGGTAAAAGGTTATGAATGGGTTAAGGGAGTGTTGATGCAAATATTATATGATAATGTATATAAAAATTTTAATTAGTTGTCAATTGTAATTAGTTATTATGTGGCTATTGTGGGGGTGGCCTGTACTCTCACAAGTAGCGAAATGGGTTGGGGGTAACCGTGAGTGTTACCTCCATCGGAGGCCAAACTGGCGATAAATGTGCGGCACACCTTATCCGTGTAAAATAAAAAATTTTACACACAATACGAAATAACGTGTCGCACATAAGAGTATTGATGAAACAGGCAGTGAAATTAAAGTTAGATTTCCTCGACTTTTCGGGCGGTTACTGCCTTACCAGCACTAACCGTGGTTTTGGCTAGCGGCCAGCTATGGTCATATCAAGTCCCTTGACCATAGCTGACTTGAAATTGGTATATATTTGAAATTAAATGGGGGGACAATTAGAGGAAATCTCCCGGAAACTATGGAACAGTGGCTGCCACTCTGTTCGAGGAGGAACAGCAGAGCCAGGTGGCAGATCCGTTTTTAAGGGTGTATGATTTTATAACAAGAACATGATGATGTTCACTAACTTTAAAACTTAACAGCGGAAGCAGAGACACGGAGAGGTAAAACCTGCTCCAAAATATACAGTCTCTGTGGAAGCGAAAAGGCGAGACAGTCTTACATAATCTGAAATAGTGTGTGTGGCTGGGATGTGACGTAAAGGAGTCACGAATTTAAAATTTTATGACGTAAAAGTTTTGCTTATTCAAGGTTTAATCCAATCAAAAATGCTTGTGCTCTGTCCACATAATTATATGCTCAGACTCGTAAATTAAGGTGTTCATGCTATAATTTTAAGTGTATTACTTTATTGTTGTCTATTAGATAAGAATATGTAATTTTATTATGTGTGTATGTGTTTAAGCCAATAAGTAAATCGTCTGGCAGGTTAACATAAGCATCAGAATCAGAGAAATGGGAAACAATGAGGTGAGAAGGGAGAATGAATAAAAATAAATATGTATATTCCATGTAATTTGTTCAATTTTGAGATGTGTTTTTATTATGTTAGGATATCAGCTGATCAGCAATGATGTCACTGGTAGGTTAGTTATAAAGGTTACCAGTTATTAATGTTACAAGTAATTAATGTGTAATGTACTACAGATATTTTGAAGTAAAGATAAAAAGAATATGAGAAATAAAATAACAATAATTTATGCAAATTAATAAAAGATAATTCATGGGTGATAAATGTTTTATGGGACACGTAGATCTGTCCAAGTTAAAATCAAAGTTGAAATTGAATTGATAGAGATGAATATGATGTAACGTTGTTTTTGAGTTAATGTAATGTAACAGAATTTTGTGAAATATTGATGTTGACACAGGAGTAATGGAGAATAATTGTAGAGTTCTGAATGATATATTTATGTTTATAATTAATGAGGTTATTTTGTGTATTTGTAGTGAGGTAATGAGATTGAGATTTTTTGGGGATGGCAATTTTGTATTAGGGGGTAGTGTATTTGGGGAGTCCGCAACAAGGGTTGGGACGGGATAGGGATAGATTTTTGTGGGGAAGGGGCCGCCTTAGGTAAAATCCAGGGGCCAAATAAGGGAATTGAGTTTTTGGGGGCGGGGAAACACGTATCCTATATACAAAGGGTTAGAGAGTATTTTATATGTAGAGAAGGTGGCGAATTGTGTTAAATGGTAAGTTGGGGTTTAGAGTGTCCTGATTAGTAGAGATTTTGGTAGAGATGGGTGTCATGAGAATGGAAGTTGATGAATATTAGAGTCAGAGGGAGAAAGGTTATATATGCACACAGATCTAATACAGAAAAACGAGAATAAATAATTTACATCACCCACCGTAGATCAAAGTAAGATTGTTGAAAAGAAAGAGAGATTTATAATAAAGAATATACAATTGTTTATTTTTTTTCACCAGTGACAGAATTTTGATAAAATTTGAAAATAATGTAAAATTAAGAATCGGTTGTTTTAAATAATTTAAATAGCAAGTTGATGATCATTATATTAATATTTTGTTTGTTTTAAATATTTTGTTTTATTATGTTTGTATTTCAAGTTAGGATATTACACATGTTCAATGTGTTTTCAGAACTTATATATAACATATGTAGGTCAAGGGTTTTGGACTTGACCTAGTTACGATCAGCTGATGAGTTTATACACCTACTAAGCGTGTGTATAGTAGGAAGCCAATTGTAATTTGTTTGTTTGATTAATTCAAACCAATATTTGAATAATTTTAATAAAGGTTATTTAATAAATAAATTTAATAAAATTTTTAATGAATAAATTTAAATTTTTTTTGGAATTTTAAAATTTTTGAAAATTTTAAATTTTTTTGAAAAAAAAAAACTTGATTTTTCGCCTGCCAGCGAATGAATATTTTAGATGATGATTCTTTTATTATGTGTGTATTAACCATGTTTCTTTTATTGTATTGCATTATATTGGTAGACTATAAGTGGTTCTCATGTTAGAGTAAGGAAATGTGTTTAGATTAGTAGAAATGTCTAGGTTAATTCATTTGAAACAAAAATTAGAAAAAAGAGGAAGAGAATTTTTTGATAAAAGATTATTTTTTTGAATTTTGAATTTTTTGAATTTTTAGTAAATTTTAAAAGAAATTTTATTTTTTTTATGTGTTATGGTAACATGTAATGTTAGTATGTGTGAGCCCAGTATTTGCTAAAGGCAGCCCAGCTTGCAAAAAGGGGAACCACATCGGCGGAGGAGCTGGAATAATTTTAGCCAGGGATTGAGGATTTTCGGGGGTAGTATGTTAAAAGGCGAGGTGCGTTGGGGTGCGAGTCTGATCGATTTCTCGGTGTTGGGATCTCTTACGGAGAAGTCCAGTGATCTCGTTCAGATAAGTCCATGGTCGCTGAGCCAGGGGGGTCATGTACCCATGAGAGTAAGAATCAGGGGGTTGTTGGCACCAGTTCCTCACCGGTCCTCTTCGGGGTTATCGATGAGATTTCTTCTGTCGTGGACAGCAGAATTCTCATCGAGGGGGTATTGTAGCGGGTCATTTTTTGGGTGTTTTTATTTTTACCGTATGGGGCAAGTACATTTTTATTTCTTTCATTTTTGTGTGGGCTTGTAAAAAGAATTTGTGAAAATTATTGGGTAACAAAATTCATTCCGTTATAATAGAACGCATGTACAACGTATTTGTCCGTATAACAGACCAGTGTTGAGATACAGCGTCGGGAACAAAGGCGATGCGCAATTTCAGTGGTGTAATGCGGCAGAGCATTTGCACCTCCACCAAAATTCTAAGAACTCTGTAAATGTGTGTCAACGCTCAAGCGCAACTACACCTGCACGCGCTCAAAGGACGCTCTAACAAAAAACTCAAGATGGCCAGAGCGTAAAAAATATTCGTCGTCTTCTCTAAGACCTCCCGGAAGTCGCATTAAACTCCGCCTACTGTTGGTGACATCAGCGGAACCAAGTCCAATATCGGCCTCTGGACACACACACATACCGGCTTTAATCCATATATAAAGTGGTTACTTCCCAACAAATGAGGCCGGAGCGACGAAAGCATAGGGGCAGTGAAACACTGATTCCCGGCAGAAATGATTCCCGGCAGAAAGTAAAAAGTACCTGTTACATTACAGCCCAGTCTAACAGTTGTATCCACCGGCGCCGGTACAATTAAAGTAGGCTCGCCAACCAAGTTTTACTTTATCAATAGAAGAGGTGTTAATTATGGCCAAAATGTTTATGTGACCGTGGTCGACACAACCTGGAGTAGAGAAAACAGTTTTTTTTTTTAAAAGGAACAATCAACTTTCGTTTAAACTATGAGTGTGTGTAGGAACCGCGTGGCGACGCCTACGTAAGGTTTGGGGGGGGAGCTTAATATGAAATGTTAAAGGGTTTGTAAATTCAGTATATATGTGTGAATGGCAAAGCTGGGCTATCTTTTGTGTGTGTGCTTTATAATTGTGCTGGTTTCTGTTTGTGTCAGTGTTGAAAATTGTATTTCGTGTGATGTAAACAAAAAATGATACCTAAGGTAAGCCATATTAATAAGTAAGTAAGATGCAAAAAGCAGGATAAAATCTTCATTTGTTTTTTTTTATTTTATGATTAAAATTTTTGTTTTATTTTGATGGTTTGAGCAAAATTAAAATCGTAATTTCTCTTCAAAATGCGTTGAGTTAGTTATTTCGATAACCTTTAACACAGGTTTGCATCTGACGTACATGTGATCGGATTCTGGACCCGAATATAAGAAACCTTGCAGGTAGGTGGAAACTGTATTTTTGTATTTTATATATTTAAAATGTAAATGAATATAACAGAAGGCACTGTGTGCCGAAACAGCTGTCGTGGTATGTTATTTTTTAAATAAATTGACGAGTGAAAATCACGAAAACAAGTTTAGTTTTCTTTAATGCTTTAATAAAAATATTAAAAATTCAAGTTACTATTATGCAAAATCCCTGTTAAGGTTAAAATGAACCATTACAGTTAATAATTACAGCTCATAAAAGACTATTCTAACAAGAGGAATTGAAATACTAGAATAATAAATACCTATGTATCAGTTGCAGAAAATTTTCTCAAATAAATTGGAATAAAAAACTATTAAATACACATATTGAGAATTTCACAGAACACACAGAACTACTAGTAATTACGCATGATCCTTGGACGTTTGCTGGTTAAATTGATAATTCTGTCACAATTAAATGTAAATTATCATGTTCATACAAATTGTCTTAAGAACTTGATTGATGTTTATAGGTACCCTGGCCAAAAAGTTTTCATCTGAGCTCTAATAATTAAAGTTACAGTACAGGGCACTGAAGTGCTGTTTTTATATTAAACTTACTCTTTTGTTATATGTACACCACTCTTGAAGCCGTTATCAAAGTGACCCAAACCTCTACCACCAGCGAGAACCTGAGCTTTTACCACATACTCATTTACTTCTGCAAAAACATAAAATATGCATCATTCATTTAATACATAAAAATTCATATGTTAATTTTACAACAGATGATTAACAACATCTTAGAATTTAATCTGCAATACATAAGTTAACAAAACATATAGTGCAAACAATTTGAAAAATATATGATTTTTAAATAATACGATTTTTTACACTTTGTGCTAATCGCTGTAAAAAACCCTAGCCGGTAACAAATTAAATAACAGTTTGTACATACTTATGATAAACCAAGTAATTCAGATAACATGTCCTGTATCCAGGAAATGTAAATAACATTAACTGGTGTTTGCTTAAATATCACACGCACACACACGATCCCACACACACACACACACACACACACACACACATGTAGATCACAAAAATATCAATATTCCACTCACTAAGACTATTCAGAGAATCTTTGACTTCTTCAGTCCTTTCAATAACTTTAAACTGTTGAACATTTATTCCAAAATCTTGAAGTAAAACTTTGCTATGACATTCCAAAAGATTTAGACATCGTATCTGGTAGTTCTGAAACAGATTTTATATAAACAATATACTATTTATAATTCCATGATACAAAGTAAAAAACAAATATGTTTTTAAATAGTATTTCCTAATAAAAATAATTTTAACAGTTATTTTCTCTATGTTAGCAGTCTTCATCACAACTTTGTCAAATTTTGTTGCTTCCCTGCTATATACACTTTTTCCTCAAACGAGGCCTTTCGGTTTCTCAACCATTATCAAGTTCTTCCTACAACAACATTAAAATACCTACTTCCCTTATATATATACTAACCCTCCCACGCATCACCGGTTACATTCAACCAATAGGAGGCAGTACTTACCGCCCAGTCCTTGTTAGCCCCGCCCCTTACTCAGTCAACTTGACCTCGTCAATATACATTATCCTCTAGAAATCTCCTACAGCTTTCTACCTTCTGAACCTATCCTGTAACCGTAATACACCTTTTATACACTGCTCTTTCAAAATATAGTAAAATATATCCTCATTACTAAATTCAGTCTTTATGTTCATCAGCGCATTACTATTCTTTTTCCTTACTTTTAATATTTCCAATTCTTCATACAATTTGCGTTTACTTATGTTATTCTCTAACCTTACTATTTCGACGTTCTCTGTTGGGTCTAAAAACCTATGCCCTGTTTCATTAAAATGTCTCGCATAGAGCGAATTCATAGTTCTGTCTCCTTCTCCTCTCGCATGCTCTCTCAATCTAATTTCGAACTTACGTCCTGTTTCACCCAGGTAAACCTTGTTCAACTTATAAACACCACTTTTCTGTAATTTAGGCGTTATTTCAGTACTACTATTCTTTATATAATCAAAAACTGTCTTTGTCTTTTTTACCGCTACATCTATATTGTTTTTCAAAGCACTTGATTATGTTCCTCGTTTGAAATCCCAGATATGTTATTGATCCTATGTATTTCTTTTCTTTCTTCTCTTCTTGTCTACTATTTCCTTCTATTCTTTTTACAATTTTCTCTACTATCCCCGGTTTATAATTATTATTTTTTGCTATTTCTTCTATTCTTTTTAACTCTTCTGTTTTACATGAATCATCTTCTAAGTATTTTATTGGTCTATAACAAAATAAGTTTAGTGCAGCCATCTTGTGACTTACGGGATGGTATGATTCCTGAGGTATAATTAAGTCTGTAATTAAAAACATATAATAATAATAATCTTAAGCTCTGACTATCGTTTCAGCCAATTATGCTATTCTCAAAGAGCTGATAAGATACTTAAATATTTTTAACTAATATGTTTCACCAAGTGCCCAGCGAGACATCAACTAATAAAGTGAAGTATTTTAAATCTACACATTCAATAAAAAAACTGCTGGATAGAAACGTGCACGCGCGCGCGCGCGCGTGTGTGTGTGTGTGTGTGTGTGTGAGAGAGAGAGAGAGAGAGAGAGAGAGAGAGAGAGAGAGAGAGAGAGAGAGAGAGAGAGAGAGAGAGAGAGAGAGAGAGAGAGTGAGACAGATCTACAATAACCTTATAGTAAAAGCTCATTGAAACTTTGTTTATTCTGTTTACCTACTCTCTTTAGTACTACAGTAGGACTTGGCTAATTCGAACATGCATAATTCGAATTCGTGGATAATTCGAACTTTTACCATAGTCCCTTGAATATCCTATGTAAAACCGTGCAAAAACATCGTCTGTAATTCGAACTTTTTTTGGTTAATTCGAAATAAAAATGTTGCTCAAACTACAAAAAATCACCTGCAGTATGGGCTAGACCACGTAACAATAGAGACACGACTGTAAACAGACAAGCAGGCATCGACCTTTGTGAACAGACGCTTGTCCTTTGTGTCAAATTCGTAGAATTGGCGCCAGTATCTCGCGATGACACGTGACTGGCTCGTGTAACGGTACCGTCTGCCATTGTCCCTTGTTCCACGCCTTGTCAGTCAGCCACCATCACTGTTGCTTTCAGTTTAGGTTCAGTCTGCCTGCATTCATGGTAGGGTTAAGTCTTTTTGAGTTTCTACTGTGCGAGCTGTGTCCTGTAGTGAGAGACCGTTCCTTTCTTTATACAGTACTGTATATACAGACTGGTGTGTTTTAGTGACGCTTATTGTGCAGTTTTATTGTGTTGTGTTCACAATGGCCCTTTCAAAACCAACATGGATCCAATACAAATCATTGACATTTGCCAAAAAAGTTGCCATTATTCGGGAAGTGGAAAAGGGACAAAAAAAGAAATCTGAAATTGCTAAGGAATTCGGGATACCGCCAAATACACTGTCAACGTATCTAAAAAATAAAGAGAAGATTTTGAATAGTGTGTGTAAATCCAGCGACAAAGATAGGAAAAGAGCGCGAGGACCAGAAAATCCTGACGTAGATGAATGTGTAGTGAAGTGGTTTAAGCAAGCAAGGGACAAAAAAATTCCAGTCAGTGGGCCCCTCGTCAGAGCCAAAGCTGAGGAATTCGCATCTAGCTTAGGGAAAAATGATTTTAAGGCCAGCACTGGTTGGCTCGATGGTTTTAAAGAAAGGAATGGCATGTCTTTCAAAACTGTTTATGGGGAAAGTGGATCTGTTGACGTTGAAGCTGCAAATTCATGGAAAGACAATTTGTTGCAAATGATTTCTGATAGAGATGCTAAAGACATTTTTAACGTAGACGAGACGGGCTTATTCTTCAAATGCACCCCCGACAAAACGCTTGCTTTTAAAGGAGAAAGTTGTAGTGGCGGCAAACACAGCAAGGAGTGCATAACACTTTTAGTCGGAGCAAACATGGATGGCTCTGAAAAACTGCCTTTGCTAATGATAGGGAAGTCAGCCAACCCACGTTGTTTCAAATATGTAAAAACAAAACCAGTTGAATATGAATCAAACAATAAAGCTTGGATGCCAGGTGAAATTTTCGAAAGATGGCTTTTGAAAATCAACAGGCAATTTCAGAATCAAAACAGAAGAATCGTCTTGTTTATTGACAACTGTAGAGCGCATAACACTATTCCTGTGATGGAAAATGTAAAGGTTGTGTTTTCCCCCCAAACATGACTTCAGTTGTTCAACCTATGGACCAAGGTGTAATAACAAATTTTAAGCATTTTTCAGACGGCTTGTGGTCCAAAACATTCTGTCAGGTGCTTATTTAGATGAGCACGAAAATACTATCAAGATTAACATTCTTCAAGCTGCCTGCATGTGCAACAGTGCTTGGAACCAAGTTACGCAAAAAATAATTGCTAATTGCTTTCGTAAAGGTGGTTTCTACCACATTGAAGGTGAAGAGGAGAATAAAGCTGCTAGAGAAGTCGTACCCACTGCGGATAACTGGGAAGATATTGGACATGATGCAGGCATTCGTTACGAAGAGTTTGTAAACATGGATGAAGACTTGGCGGTGTGCGGTGAACAGACAGATGCGGAGATCATGGCTGATGTTATGAACAAAAGAAATGATGGTGCTTCTTCAGATGAAGAAGGGGACCAGCTAGAACTTCCAGAGATACCGATTCCAACGTCTTCACAGGCATCAAATTACATTCAAGACTTGAGACGGTTTGTTGAAGGACAGCAGAACGTAAGTGACGCTATTTTCCAAGCACTTAATAAACTTGAAGAGTTTACTACAACTCAGTGTATTAATTGCAATATGCAATCAAAAGGTTTCTAGCTTTTTTAATAAACTGTAAATGCTACATTTTGTACTAAAACGTCTTTATACGTTTGTAATACATATGTATAAGGAAATTGTTTAATAAAATAACATATTGCTTTACTGAATTTTGGTTTTTGATTTCATTTTTCTACCCTTATTAAAACTTTCCTAATTCAAATTTTTTGATAATTCGAATTTGTTACTGGTCCCTTCAGCTTCGAATTAGCCAAGTTCTACTGTATAAAATTAATTTAGATTACTAATTATATTTACAATTTAGATAATGTTATATGATACACAATGGTCATACAGTTTTAAAAACTTTAAGTAAGTTTAATACGTGACTTGTTCATTACAAATAACAAAGTAATACTTGACTAAATCAAGTAAAAGAATTGTACTAAGTTAAAAGAGATTTTATATCGACAAAAATAATGTGGTGTGTTTAATTAAAGTGCACATTTAAGTGCTTTGCAAGTAAACATTATAATACAATTTAAAATAACAAAGCTTTGAACTTAAAAAAATTGGTATGTTAAATTCGTAACATCAGCTGATAACTGTAGTAACAGCATATCACCTCTGAGTTAAGTACACAGTATCACACAGTATTATACTCAGATACCCTTTTCAACTCTACACTTCATTATCAGAACTTATACATAATAGCCAGTTCTAATGTGAAGTTATGTGTGTTTCTCCAATAACATGAGTTAATAATTATAATAATGACAACAACAACAACAGCAGCAGCACATCTCATAATAAGGGAAAGTTTAAGTTCTCATATAAAAATTTTATCATCTGTAATCAATAAAGTAAATAATAATTTGCTCCATGTATTTGTTCTATTCACAAAGAATTAGCTTCTTGTATGGTATTTGTTCTATTCAAAAAGAATCAGAATTACCAACAATTACAAAATTACTACAATAAATACAGTTTACTACATAATTCACACAGGTCACCCACAATATTAAGCAAAAAAATTAATGAAACTTGTTTTATATAAATCATGTGTAAGGTACACTAACTTATTACATGCCATAATTTATAACTGAATAGATATTCAAGTCTTGTGTATTTTCGTTTTATAAAACATACAATAATGAATACTGTCTTAGTTCTGAATCTATTGAAATTGATTTTGTTGAACTTTAGTACTGCACAGAATAATGAAGTAACAATTCATTAGTAGTAACAATTTTACTTGTAAACACTTTCACCTACAATGTTTTTTGAATTAACATAATAATACATATCAATGGAAATTAATTATTGAAATACCTGTAAATTTGTGAATAATGTTGGTGAAAAGTAAAATACTTGAAATTAGTAACAAATAAAAGGAAAGAGAAATCTTATGGATATAGTCAGTTACTAAGAATCTCAAAACAATCAGAAAAACTTGTGAGAAAGACATGTTACTCAGAAATAATGTATATAAGAAATAATTCGCTCATGTGGCAAGCTTTCACAGTCATAAATTAGACTCATGATGATACAAGGTTGGCCACCACTTATTTTTTGCGACACAACTGACATAATTGATTTAACAAAATAATCACTATTCATAATTCAAGGAATGGTTCTATTGCACCAGGGAATCTGCCACCATAGAAATTTAAAAAATTTTTTAACATCACACAACTGTATTGGGATACCAGAAGGCTGCTGGATTGGAGTCTATGCTAGCCATAAGAAACAACTGAATTTTTTTTTAATTTTTCAGAAACTGTATTGTACAATGACATGTCCAAATCTGAATGCATGTGTCAAAGTTTGGGCCATTTTGAGCAGTTTTTAATGATTTTTTTTAACTTTCTTGTTACATTTCACGATTTTTCACATGCTGAGTCTGCATTAGGAGATGCCATCTCTCAGTACAATACTGAATATTTTACAATAATAACGCAGTTTACAACATTGCCTGGAATCTCTCTGGTAACAAACACTACCCAGAATGCTGAGAAAAGAGATACAAAATAGATTTGTTTGTAAGGGAAACAGTCAACAGCAATATACAAAAAGTATAGAAAACTCTTAAAAGCAAGTGAAATAAGAGAGGAATAAATAAAGTCAAGGACGAAAGTTCATGTGGTGCAGGAGAGTTTTGATAGTTTTTTACATATACTGAAGTTTTTCTAGAGTTTAAGTGCAATTTGCTGGAAAATGAAAGTTTTGTTGATGTCAACAATGGTGAATCTGTACCAAAACAGATTTCAATTGAACTGTACTCAGTTGTTCATACTCCCCATCATCAAATCTGTCAACACATCAGATCCTCCTCTGTTTTGATGTGCTTGGACGGCCTGAGACAGTGACCACTCAGAGATTCAATGTTGGGCATTAAATCTGGAACATTTCTTCACATGACTTCCTTGAGCACACCATCCAATAGGACTCGAGACACCCAATGTGGATCTTTACTGCAGTGGCTTCCCATTGCCTTCTGCACCCTATACTGTTGACCACTCGAAGTTTGTTTGACAATATGCCATAAAATGACGTTCAGTTTTAATAAAATGGAAACCAATAAAGACAGACATTTGAAATTTTTACCACATAACTTTTATATTATTTTAAAACTTTCTGTGAATACTCAACTTAGTATGTACAAAATAATATAAATTAAAATATATAGGGCAAGTATTCTCTGCAAAATTTAAAATTTTTAAATAAAGTTATTTTTTCGTTATATTTATGTCATCAAAATTACAGTAATTAGGAATACAGTGATATGCTATTTTCAAAAACTGGAAAATATAGAAGTTATTCAAACATTTTGGAATTTCAAAGATGGGACATCTTTTAAAAAAAAATCTTACCTGAGACCTTCTAATGTTAACCAACAGACAAAATAGTAATTATAAAATGGGAGATTTTATTATGTATAAAAAATTTTAAGGTGGCAGATCCCCTTAACAAAACAATCTCTTTATAAAATTGTCACTGTGGTGTTATTTCACCATGTTACAGAGGCATTACAGTTCAAAATAATAACCATATGAAACACTATTTGAACAGAATATGAGTGTTTCTATCTATCACCACAGCCATAGTTTATAAGTACTGCTCAGCATGAAAGTCATAATTCATTTTTGGAAAGCATTAGACAATTCTGCATGCTTTTGTATGTCTGAATTTCCATCTTTGCACTTACAGGTCTTACAGACTTCTTTTATGGGTTTACTGTTAAATGTTCTAATTATTTATTATATGTATAATTTTATTTATGGATGTGGAATCCACCATCATCACTGAAGTTAAAGGTTCAGAAGAGTTAAAGTAAGTGGCACACAAAACACATTCATTTCAGGTCTCTTCTTGATATGTAATCAACTTTATATAATATATTAATGATAGCTTTTCTTCAGGTATCTTGATATCTTAATAGTGCATTAATATAGTAGCATAAAGGTGTGTGTGCGCGTGCGCACGCATGCGTGTGATGGGATTTTTATTAGCAAAACACACAGTTTTCATTACGCTTTTATTATATGCTCAGTTAATAGTCTATTTTATATATAGTTTATATCAATATAAATAATCTGATAATCTGCTATATTACTGTGCCATAAAAATTAATTGAACATCCCAAAATATACAAAACTGTTTTGAACAAAACGATATAAAAATTGTAAGTGTATTCGGTACACGTGGTCACACACACAGCTGAAACAAAGTCTGTGATTATCCATCCATTTGGATATATTGCTCCTTAGACCTGTTGAACTGTATGTACATTATATAAGTAAGATAAGTTCATTTGTTACACAACTATTAAAAAAAAACTGAACTCATACACCCAACAGTTATGACATCATTATCACCCCTCTTATTATGAAGTCTCCATCACACACAAAAACAATGCACATACCACAACACTGGTTTTTACTTCCATGTTCCTTAAGGAAATGGAAGTATGGTGATGGCAAAAAAAATCGTGTTCGAGATTGTTGCAGATTCTGACTGTACTACACTCAAAACATGAAAAAAAGTCATTTTTCGAAAAGTGTGTGTGTGTGTGTGTGTGTGTGTGTGTGTGTGTGTGTGTGTGTGTGTGTGTGTGTGTGTGTGTGTGTGTGTGTGTGTGTGTGTGTGTGTGTGTGTGTGTGTGTGTGTGTGTGTGTGTGTGTGTGTGTGTGTGTGTGTGTGTGTGTGTGTGTGTGTGTGTGTGCGTGCGTGTGTGTTCAGTAGATTTTTTTTCTATGGCAAATGATAACAGCCGCAAATTCAAACAAAATCAAATAATTTTTTGCATCAGGGGTAATTTTTTTCTATGGCAAACGATAACAGCCGCAAATTCAAACAGAATCAAATTATGTTTTGCATACAGCCCGGAATAGTAGAGTTCTCAAGACTTGTTGGTTTTGGTGAAGATCGGTTAAGGGAAAGGGGTAGTTTACCAGCAACGTTTTTTTATCAAGGGTAATTTGTTTCTATGGCAAACGATAACAGCCGCAAATTCAAACAGAATCAAATAATGTTCTGCATACCTTTTTGAATTAAAGAGAACTCAAGGTCTGTTGATTTTGTTGAAGATCAGTTAAGGGAAAGGGGTAGTTTACCAGCAACATTTTATGTTTTAACAAGGGTAATTTTTTATATGATGAACGATAACTGCTGTAAATTCAAACAGAATCAAATAGTTTTTTGCATACTTTCCTGAATTGTAGAGAACTCAAGGCCTACTGATTTTGGTGAAGATCGGTTAAGGGAAAGGGGTAGTTTACCTGCAACATTTTATGTTGTAACAAGAGAAATGTTTCCATGATGAACGATAACTGCCGCACATTCAAACAGAATCAAATATTTTTTTGCATGCATCCCTGCATTGTAGAGGACTGAAGGTCTATTGATTTTGGTGAAGATCGGTTAAGAGATAGGGGTACTTTACCTGCAACATTTTATGTTTTAACAAGAGTAAAGTACTTAATTTTGATAAATAAAGTATCCTGATAAGAAGCTCATAATAATCCACTGTAGAAACGTAGATGAAATATCTATAAATGAAGAGGTTAGGTGAACGGGGTGGGGATAATTTTCTATAAATGAAAATTATAGTTGAAGGGAGAGGGGAGAATTTTGTATATGTGTACTACGTTATCGGCAACAAAGAAGTAGTTCTTTGTTAAAATTCCTTCCTGGGTTGTTTAGCTTTAGTCCAATGTTTTATGAAAAACCAGACTTTTCGGCAGTGCCATCGACTGCCATCACCAGTGAAAATCGAGTGCGAAAACGTGAGGTGGTATACGTTAGTGACCACAGTACTGTGGTTAAGGCTGAAGCAATAAGTAGAAAGAAGTAGTTTCTATGGAAATATTTCATTTCGAATATGATTTTAAATATAAATCTTAGAACATGGAAGTCATGTGTGGTTCTCCATACAGATTTTTTAATTTCAAATTCATATGTAAAAGTCTGTTTTATTTTTCTCCTTTAATTCTCAAAATCACTTTCATATTTTTTTGAATATATTATACGTATTTTCTTGTTATGTATCACTTAAATGAAAATGTATCATCATCACTAAGGAGCAATGAGGCTTCTGTAGCAAGACCCAATACTGTTAATAAATCTGTCTTCAAGCAAAAATGCATCTGGATTTAAAGGTGTTGTAAAAAACAATAAGTTACTGGTATCTTCCCCCTGCCATGAAAGAAAAGCTGATTCATTTGTAGTTACTGCTAAGTCAAATAAGTCTAGAAATTTAGGTGACCACTGAGTTTCCTACGTATCAGTCAACGAGGTGACAAGTGGCGCCCAACGTGTGGCGACGATCATCTTACAGATGCAAGATCCAGCCACGCCAGCGAGCTACCAGCCGGCACACAAAACAACATGGCGCCCAAACACCTCTACAAGATCCGGAGAAGAGCAGTAGGCTGGCTACCGGAGAGCATTCAAGACCCGGTGGAGTTGTGACGGCAGCGGTATGCGAACTGCGAACATCTGCTCTCCGGTACCAGCGGTGGACACAGCGAGCCAATCGGGGATCAGCAGCCGAGACGTGACCAACTAACGTGCTCAGAGCGAGCCAATCGAGCGATTCCGGTTAGTGCATAAAACCAGCCCTGGGAGGCACTCTTCATCGCCACGCCATCGGACGTGCTTCATCTCCTCCCCTCTCTTGGACGACATTGGCGCGGAGTCAGCCAGAAGGAACGGTCGAAGAATAGAACCGCCGCCGTTCTTGCGTCTTCGCCCTCCAGTTCCACGCCAGCGATGGATTTCGCTGGGCCGGCAGCCGACTCTACAACCGATGCCGAAAGAAGAGGAGGACTGCAGTGCGGCACGAACAGCGGGCGCAGCCACCGAATATCTCAGCACGGTACGACCAACATGAGCCTTTTCGCCACACGGTCCTTTTTAGGGCCACCAAAAACACTAGAGTGTACAATTGGCACCATTTGTCATGCGGCAAGCCTTTTTTCCAGTGACAGAGGATCTATATTTACAGTAGCATGCAAATTAATCTGAACAATGATGTTTTTCCATAAAAAGCTAGTTTATTCACAAACAAAACCACACAAGTACATTTAGAAAAATAACTAATAGCTGATATGTCCTCCTTTGTTCTTAATGAGGTCAGAGACACGTTTCGGCATCAATTCGGCAAGTGTGTTGCAGATTTTTTTAATTTCTTCATCATGAAACTATACCTTTATGACAGCTTCAATCAGTGCATTTTTTGTGGTACAGTTCATTTTTTCCACTCTCCACTTTGCGATAGCCCACAAGTTTTCTATTGGATTCAAATCCGGGGAATTGCCAGGCCAATTTAAAACAGAAATTTTGTGTTGTTGAAAAAAAGCTTTTACTTTTTTGGCAGTATGGCATGGTGCTAAATCTGCTGGAACAGTCCGTTGCCTTCTGGGAACAGGTCCTGAAGTTGTGTGATGACTCTTGTTTGCAGAATGTTGATGTATTCATCACTTCTTAGCATACCATTCACTGGAACCAATGGTCCAGGGCCTTTAGAAGTAAAGTTACCTCAAAACATTTTTTATTCGGGGTGCTTAACAGATTGCTGGAGATGCGCTGGTGACATTTTTTCATTAGCTGCTTTTCTAACGTATGGCACTTTTTGTCCCTGAACAAAAAAAAGTGTCTCATCGGAAAACATTACATTTTTCCAGTCTTCTATTGTCCAGTTTGCACGTGCTTTGGCACGCTAGCCTTTTTTTGCACATTGCGGTGGTTAAAAGCTGTTTTTTTTAATTGGTCAGCGAGCTTTTCGTCCAGCTGCAAGCAGTCTGTGTCGAACTGTTGTCACATGAACATTTGTTCCACTAGCTGCTAACTCTCGGTTCAAATCCACAGCAGAAAGTTAAGGGTTAATTTTACTTTTTCTCACCAACATCCGATCTTGTGATGAAGTAGTTTTCTTTTTTTGGTCACAACTTCCCTTTCTTCGTGGTGAAACCGAACCAGTTTCTTTGAACTGCTTTACAAGAGCATTCACAGTTCCTAGTCCTACACCACACTCAATAGCTATTTGACGCTGTGTCATATTGGTGTGCTCAGAAAGAGCACCAATCTTGGAGCGTTTTCTCGGAGTTATATCCATTACTACAAATGCACTACACTACACTTCACAAAGTATAGAAACTTTAAAATTCTTTCAGAAGAAGCAATAACAAAACTTACTCAAAGTATTTTATTCACAACACAATAAATTCAAAAATCCAAGAACATAACCTCAAACTACTAAACAGCATGAAGACAACTAAGAGAATGTGTTTTGGTTAAACAGTGTTACCACCGTGAACAAATAAACTGAAATTTCTCTGCGTTAAACAGATATGTCCCTGTGTTCGGATTAATTTGCATGCTACTGTACAAGATATTTTCTGGAAGTAACAGAAATACCTTTATAACATGTGCTACAGATAACAATAAAAAGTTAATTACTTGAAACTTAAAGTAATAAAAAAAAATGTGAATTCAAAATAACAACATTTCATTTGATTTAACACACATCTTTCATTTTTCTTTAAAGCAAACATTTCACTCACACTACAATACGGGATCCTCTGTGGCTGAGTGGTGACAATCGAAACACTGAGGACATCTCATTTTAGTACAGGCTATAACGTGTCACCTACGTTATAACATCGGGAACCAGTGCATACTTACCTCTGATCAATTGCATGGGCTGCCATACTCGTAATCAACTTTTAATTACTAGATAAACCAGCAGTAGTTATAACTAAAGGAACTTTTACATGGGGGTCTGATGATTTATTCACTCACTGTTTTAGTGTAAAGTAACGACATCTCTTTATTAAATCATTACTACAACAGCTCTACATAAATATTCCCATATAAGGTTTTCTGAATAAAAGATTACAATTTATAACAGATTTTGGTAAAAAAAACTGGGGCCAAAACATATGGATTTATCAGTGCTAGCATTATCCACGGATCCGGGACCTTGAACTTGTTTATGAGTTAAGCTCGCTTATTTATATTCTATAATACTATTTGGGGGCCACTTGAAGAATGGACTTAATCTAAAAATTTGTATCAGTGAAGCTATACATATACATCACCATCATTCGGTACTACAAATATTTTTAAATTCTAAAACATACTACATCTTATAAAGTGGTTATCATTAAAGTCTTTCTATTTTTTTATTTCAACTGTCTTTAACAATTCATTGGTTACAATTTTAATTAGTCACGGAGAACAAGTCTCCATGTCACCTGCCATATCCATCAGTTTACTCGTAGTCAGGGTCCTTGGTCCTTATGGTGTTCGTCAGCGGTTGATCTTAAGTGGAGTTAACTTTCCTGTTGAAGTTCCTGAAGTGGTTAGTTCAAAATGAAGTAGCGTGGAGGTTCTCAGAAGTCTCATAGTTAAACATCGTTAGTAGTATAAGTGCCGTAAATGTTCTTGTTTGTTGCAGAATCGCACGTCACATTATTGTTTATAAAAGTTCTCACTTTTGGTAGCTCGTACCATATTATTTAAAACAACATAGACATCTTACAAAATTAAACAAATGAGATGTCATCCCTTACACAGATATTTATACATTTCGGTTTTTTACACTTAGACTACTACCACACTAATTTGGCAATACTTTTGCTACACATTGTTGTAACTGTCTTCTAAATACAAATATTCTGTCTTCTTCTGAGACATAGTTCAAATGCATGTTTTCTATGCGAGCGCTTCATCTCGACTCTCTACTATGTGGGAAGGGTCATTTAATCGCGCGGAGTTTACGCGTTGCAACAAAATAGTTCCACATTTATCCTCTATTTAAGGGGTTAAAGTTTGACCTTTTAATTATCCAAAGATATTCTTAATTACAGACTTCATTATAGTACACTACTGTGGTCTTGTTTAATTATTTATTTAATATTAATTTTCAAGGATTATTAGTTTGTTTAGGGGTCAGTATTCAAGTTAATTCCGGTTAGTGCATGTCTATGCAGGGTTAATTAACAAGGGTTTCCCTATCTGTACACTCACATTCCTTTTATTTTATTATTAAAACTCTTTATTAAATATTATTATGATTTATGATAGCGATAAAATTTAGTTTAAATGTGCGATTTATTAAAAATTTTAAATTTCTCAGCTTTTACATTACTTTTTTATTAATTATTTTATTTTTAATTAATGAAATCATCACATACTCCACCGCTTAAAACAGACTCCGGCTGGGGGAAATATATGTTATTTGGTCAGCAATGTACTGGGAGTATGCTTGGGGATTACCGTGTGAAATTTACTTAGTACTCATTTTCTTTTCTTCCGTGAACTTCCCTTTATCTCGTTTCTTAAAGGCTACCTTAATTTTATTTCTACTACTAATTTCGCAACTTCACAACATCGTGGCCCGACTGATTACATTTGCATACTCTAACTCTATTAGTTAGCTTTCTGCACTTTCTTTAACCCTTGTAAAGAACCCTTTCAGTACGGCGCCGTTGTGACTTTGTTACGTTTCTTATCTCTATCTCTTAATACTACTAAGGTAATCTAAAGTCGATCCCATACTCGACCTTAGATCCTTTCTTAACTCTAATTGCTTATTCTACTGAGATAAGCGGAATTTCACGAAGGGGAATCTTTATTTACTTTTAAACAATCAACTGTAACACAATAAGCAAGAGGGGACAAACACTTTTACACAATGTGCATTGTATTATACACAAGGGTGGTGGCTATTGTTTACCACTTTAGAATTTCATAACAATTGGGGTCGCTTCCTACAATACTAAACACGATTATTTCCTGCACAAACGAGTTTGTCTTATACTGGCACGCTGGGGAATTATTTTCAAGCTGGCCACAACCGGGTGTTTACACTAATCAAATATACTTTTATTATTACTTCCTTTTACTTATTTCACTAATACACTTTTATAACACGTTAGTATAATTTAAGATATTATTAAACTTTTTATTTAAAGGACTTATCATTTACTTAAAAAAATTTTATAATTTATATTTTTTTTTATTTAGGACACGTTTATATACTTTGATTTAATTTTACTTAGTTTAAAGGTTAACATTTTACTTTGTTACGGGGTAAGGGTTGAACACTTTATTTAACAATAGAGATAGTAGTTTTCGCACACTAAAACTTATTCTACTATTAGTATTAAATTCTATACTACGCTTTCTTGTTTTCACACATAAACGATTAAAGTTCACATTTAAAATTTACATGGGTAGTGAGAGAAATAAATTTCAGAGAAAGAGAAATCTCACACAGGCGTCAATATACATTCAACGAAGGGGGAAATTCTCGGTTACTACACACAGGATGATACATGCTTCTTATAACAATAGAACAATCGAAGAGGGTTGGGTATTGTCTAACTCAACTTTGCGCAATGTGACTAGGACAGTTTTACACAGGAGTGGACAAGAATTTAACCGGTCTGATTTTGTTTACAAACCGACACGTTGATGAATGAAATTTTTGACAAGTACGTACCTGATGTTGTTTCGTATACCTGTGGTGTTAAGTTAACATTATGTAAATTCCTATATATAATTCACAATTAAAGTTACCTATTCACTATACCACTATAATAATAATTATCATTTTTATTTTATTTAAAATTTTAGACATATATTAAAGTACATGAGTGAATAGATCAACAGGGTGTCACAATATTACACAATTTTTTTTTTACAAAGCAGTGGCGCATCTTATTATGTGTCACTCTGTACACGATTAATTATCATCTACACCATAGCAGAGTTGCACATCTTATATGCGTCACGATGCTTACAAACCTTTTCTATTTAGCAGAGTTGCGCATCTTATAACGTGTCACCTACGTTACAACATCGGGAACCAGTGCATACTTACCTCTGATCAATTGCACGGGCTGCCATACTCGTAATCAACTTTTAATTACTAGATAAACCAGCAGTAGTTATAACTAAAGGAACTTTTACATGGGGGTCTGATGATTTATTCACTCACTGTTTTAGTGTAAAGTAACGACATCTCTTTATTAAATCATTACTACAACAGCTCTACATAAATATTCCCATATAAGGTTTTCTGAATAAAAGATTACAATTTATAACAGATTTTGGTAAAAAAACTGGGGCCAAAACATATGGATTTATCAGTGCTAGCGTTATCCACGGATCCGGGACCTTAAAATTGTTTATGAGTTAAGCTCGCTTATTTGTATTCTATAATACTATTTGGGGGCCATTTGAAGAATGGACTTAATCTAAAAATTTGTATCAGTGAAGCTATACATATACATCACCATCATTCGGTACTACAAATATTTTTAAATTCTAAAACATACTACATCTTATAAAGTGGTTATCATTAAAGTCTTTCTATTTTTTTATTTCAACTGTCTTTAACAATTCATTGGTTACAATTTTAATTAGTCACGGAGAACAAGTCTCCATGTCACCTGCCATATCCATCAGTTTACTCGTAGTCAGGGTCCTTGGTCCTTATGGTGTTCGTCAGCGGTTGATCTTAAGTGGTGTTAACTTTCCTGTTGAAGTTCCTGAAGTGGTTAGTTCATAATGAAGTAGCGTGGAGGTTCTCAGAAGTCTCATAGTTAAACATCGTTAGTAGTATAAGTGCCGTAAATGTTCTTGTTTGTTGCAGAATCGCACGTCACATTATTGTTTATAAAAGTTCTCACTTTTGGTAGCTCGTACCATATTATTTAAAACAACATAGACATCTTACAAAATTAAACAAATGAGATGTCATCCCTTACACAGATATTTATACATTTCGGTTTTTTACACTTAGACTACTACCACACTAATTTGGCAATACTTTTGCTACACATTGTTGTAACTGTCTTCTAAATACAAATATTCTGTCTTTTTCTGAGACATGGTTCAAATGCATGTTTTCTACGCGAGCGCTTCATCTCGACTCTCTACTATGTGGGAAGGGTCATTTAATCGCGCGGAGTTTACACGTTGCAACAAAATAGTTCCACATTTATCCTCTATTTAAGGGGTTAAAGTTTGACCTTTTAATTATCCAAAGATATTCTTAATTACAGACTTCATTATAGTACACTACTGTGGTCTTGTTTATTTATTTATTTAATATTAATTTTCAAGGATTATTAGTTTGTTTAGGGGTCGGTATTCAAGTTAATTCCGGTTAGCGCATGTCTATGCAGGGTTAATTAACAAGGGTTTCCCTATCTGTACACTCGCATTCCTTTTATTTTATTATTAAAACTCTTTATTAAATATTATTATGATTTATGATAGCAATAAAATTTAGTTTAAATGTGCGATTTATTAAAAATTTAAAATTTCTCAGCTTTTACATTACCTTTTTATTAATTATTTTATTTTTAATTAATCAAATCGTCACAAGGCAAAACATCTGGTTTAAAGAAAAACAAGTAATGTGTGTTAAACCAAAAAAAGTGTTGTTCTTAATGAAACTGGCAAAAGTTTTTAAGCAACAACAACAACAACAAAATCTATAATATTAGTAGGAGCAATCCAATATAGTACAAAAAATTCAAGTTACACATACAAGTTTGAATTTGAAGTTATGCTTTTACATTATAATTTGGACTGATTTTTAGAACCATTAGCTTAAAAAAAGGGTTTCAGCCCTATGTTCATATGAACTTTTCTTCTGTATTTTCATATGTAGAGTGTGTCCTGGAAGTATTTCCATTACTTTGTGACTCACCCTGTATAGCCAATAAAGCCTAATCTGGCCCTTCACCATTTTCTGGCGATGTCTCGGTCTCTTTTCCTACCCTCTCTTGAATATAACTAAAATAAGACTTACCAGCAATATGTCTGTTTTGTCTACCATGTATTCATAAAACTTCTGACATATGTGTGCACTGATATTTTTATTTTTAATTAAAAAAAGAATGAGATATAAGTAATGATGTTTATTGTATGCTTAAAATGAAAAATTATATTTTTTGAATGTAGAAAGAACTCAATATATACTCACTCATGTACTATGTACAGAATGATAACAATATCAAGTGCAAAACCAAAACTTTGCAAAATCGAAAGTTTAGATGTTGATGTTGTATTTATTGATTTTTTTATTACAACAAACACATCATTTGCATAATATATCCTCTATAATGAGATTCAAACAGGACAGAAGATGATGAAGTACAACTGTTATATCTGCTTTTACAGAAAATGGGTTAAATATTTCTTTACTTTCATGTGTTTGGTGTCAACTATTCAAGCTGATGCACACTGTTTAGAAAACTACTAAAAAGGTTATTTGATGGTTTTCAAATTGATGTTCTGTGTACTAATGAGCATACATATCAATGACATTTGGCTTTGAAGACTTTTTCACTATGTGGCCTATATAATATTGCAACAGTAAAATCATATGCTGTACTGTGCATTTAATAGATAAAATAAATATTTAAATTAAATTTATAAATATTTAATAAATAAGCAGGTATGAGATTGAAAGCTTGGTTTATGTTAAAAATACGGAATGTAGACAGGCAGGCGCTGACCTGAACACTCACACAACTGTCGCTGGGAGTGTGTACAGTAGTAAGTGATGTGTGTGAGTGAGGCCAGCTCGAGCATGAAAGTTTGCAATCTCACCCTGAATAATTGTCAAATTACAGTTTTTATTTAATTATAAGAAAACCATAGATGGTAGGAAAAATTCAAAGACTCAAAAATATGTATAAAATTAATACGCACATGTAGTGAGAAAACGGAGTGAAAAGGACCCGCAGTGCGAATTCAGTGCAATTTTCAGTGCGTAGTAATTACACGGATTATTCTATTACGATGGAAATTATGTTGGACATGTGTAATTAAATCATCCATCATTAGAGCACCCTGTAGTTCTCATCAGACTTTGCCATTGGCAGAAATGTGCGAAAATATGAAACTGGATGAGAGTGGGAGAACTGACGCCACCGAGCAATTTCAAACCGCCAGAATTCTGTCTCAACAGGTGCTGTACGATGCTTGATTATAAATAGGGCACCAGAGAAGCCAGCCCTTCTTCTCAATCAGTCTTCAGACACGGCGGGACACTCTGTCCGTTGGCGACGCGAGTTTCTAATTTTTGTTAATCAAACAGTAGATATGGACGGACGCTATGTTCATCATAAGTGCAAAATAGTAACTCTTAATCTGTTACCGAATACGAATGTACGTTAGGTCCGTCAGTCAAGACAAGTTACTATCTTACATCATGCAGAGGAACGCTATGCTGAACAGTAGAGGCGTCTGCTAGAACGACAGCAGCTGGTGCAGAGCAACCTCTCACACTATCCTACATCAACCAGAAGGGACCATGATAGACGAGTAACTGGAGGACGACGAGTGGAACCTGGAGACGTGCAGGGAACTCCGATCAGAAGAGGACATATGGATCAACAGAGGAGATGAGTATAAGCTACAAAATCGAGGTGACAGATAATCCGTTTATAAATTTTAAATGAGAGACCAAAGACATTTAAAAGACATTTTGAAATTTAAACACGAAAAAGAGAATCACTGTAAATTATATGTAAATATTTGCATGACAAATGCAGATAATTTTTTTCAGTATAGAAATAAGAGTTTTATGTAAAATGTAGATAAAGAGGTTCAGAGAAATTGATTTAAATTTACTAAAATTTTTTTTTATGTTTAACGATTAATTTAGTCTATTTCAATTTTATTTTAAAGTCTGTAAAGCAATCAATGATTACCAAGTATGCAATACATAAATTAATGTAGTTGGAAGTTATTAAAAAAAAAAATGAAACTGCAGTAAAGCACACTGTCAGACTGAGCAGTCGAGTTCTAATATTGACAAATAAGTATTTAGAACAGTGGTGCACAACCTTTCAACATCTGAGGGCCACTAAAAACTTTTAAATGATCATGGCGGGCCACAAGGCGACTTCCCTCTATTTCGCCAACCATCTACCTAACCTTTCCCCTTATCCTAATATTTCCAGTAGCATTTCCGTGAAAGATTCACGTAGCTTAGTAGTAGGTAACGTAGTTAGTAGCTTCTAATTGAAGAGCGTTTTCTAACATGTCTCATAAGTAAGTAAGTAAACTTAACACAGCTACGTTTAAACTAGCTCTATTGAATAATTAAAAACTCACCTGAAGAAACGTTTGAGGTCACAAAAATAATACAGCCATCAGATTCCAAAATCGAAATTTTAATTTGTAAAGAAACACTTTTAAAACAATCTTTTAAAAAACACGTAATTTTAAAAATTAGTTTTACTTTTTTTAGTTTACTTTTAAAAGACACACGATTGCAATAAAATTATTAATTTGAAAGAAAGCACAAAACTATTATTTGTTAAAGAGAAAACTAATTTAGAGCCTAATGAGAGACTTGACACTGTTTCTCACTAGTCTGTCTATATCGGGTTCAATGTTGGACACACCAATTCGCAAGTTTCCCTCCAAATGTTCATCAGTCAGATGGAATGACCTCTTGATTTGATCTGTTTCATCAAAGAAAAAGACTGCTCGCATAAGTAGGTACTTCCAAATAATGTTGCCGTTTTTAGAGCATGATTGTTCATTGCTTTCATTTCATCAGGTAAGTAATTTTTACAAAAATCCAGTAGAGAACCCTCAGAAAATTTTGTCTTCAATTCAGAGTTCGATTGAAGATCAATTAGCTCCATCTGGAAATCAATGGGCACTATCTCAACATCAGTAGTGAATGGTACAGCAAACATATCAAACAATTTCTCAAATTTTCTCATATCTTGAAATCGACGTTTAAACTCATTTTGAAGATTCTCTATAAGTGAGGCATATTTAGTGAAGTTAATGGGTTGTTCAGAACTTGCTGCAAAACTGTTCATTGTAGAAAAATGTGTCAGTAGCCCAGACGTCGGCTGTGACTGCCATAAAATCAGTTTAATCTCAAACGATTTCATTAAGGAAAACAGATTGTGTATCATGTTATTTTTTCCTTGAAGTTTGGTATTTAGCTCATTAAGATGTTGGGTTATGTCAACTAAGAAAGATAAATCGCACACCCATTCATTGTTCTCAAAATCTGCTACCAGATTCTCATCACGGCTTTTCAAAAAGATAATTATCTTTTTACGCAGGTCATACACTCGTTTCAGCATTGTTCCTGCACTAAACCAACGAACTTGTGTAAAATAAAGAACATCGTCATACTGGGTGTCTAATTGTAATAGGAATTCTCGGAATTGGCAATGAGTGAGTCCTCTGGAACGAAGAAAATTTATTACTTTGATCACTGCTTTCATCACATGCTCCATATGAATAGTTTGTACACAAAGGTTCCCTTGCTGTAAAATGCAGTGGAATGCAACTATATCATTGCCCATGTTTTTACAATCTGTTGCTAAATAGTTCACTACTCCTTGCTTCTTTCCCACCATGGCTGGCGCACCATCTGTTGAAATGCCATATAATAGTTTTAGGTCTAAATTGTACTTTTCCAAAATGTTTTTCACCTCACAATAAATATCTGAACCTTTGGTTGTATCTTTCATAGGAACTAACGACAGTAATTCTTCTGTTATATGAAAATCTTCATTAATACCACAGATAAAAATTGAAAGTTGTGCTGTGTCAGTGACGTCTGTGCTTTCATCCATGGCAAATGAAAAACCTTAAATTCTAAATATTTTTTCCTTCCATGTTTTTTCAATGTCTAATGCCATTTCTTCTGCTCTTCTGGATACTGTCATATGATTAAGACTAATTTTTGAAATAATACTTTTTTTCTCCGGGAAAGCTATATTTGCTACTTCTTCCAGACATTCTGTAACTAGCTCTCCATCTTTGTACGGCTTCATTTTTTTAACTAAAATTTTAGATACAACAAAACTTGCTTTAACTGCAATTTCTGAGTCATCATTCACTTTCCGGAAAAGATTTTGTTGACTTGTTAGTTTACGTTGGAATGCTTTTACCTTATCTTTTCGCAATTGTCCCGTCCACTCTTTGTATTTGACAGCATGTTTTGTATCGTAATGTCTCTTCACATTGTACTCTTTCATTGCACACACGGTTTCTTTGCAAATTAGGCATGTTGCTTTACCGTTATACTCTATAAAAAAATACCTCTCGTTCCATGCCTCTTGAAACACACGGCACTCGTTAGTCACTTTACGCTTTTTCACAGACATGATCGTGAAATGTTACAAAAAAGGAATCACTTAAAAACACACGAATGCCAAATACAGATCGGTCTCTACTGAAACTGAAGAACTGAACTAACGCTACACGCTACGAGAATTGCTGCTACCTACTGCCAGCT
This sequence comes from Magicicada septendecula, assembly GCA_034769895.1. Taxonomy (NCBI): domain Eukaryota; kingdom Metazoa; phylum Arthropoda; class Insecta; order Hemiptera; family Cicadidae; genus Magicicada; species Magicicada septendecula. The sequence continues at coordinate 264,787,831 of CM068376.1, forward strand.
GCCAGCCTAGTTCACGCATGCGCAGACAGTGAGTGTCCCCCTTACCACCACCACCTGACCTTGGTCAACCTAATTCCCGATCAAACCAACAAATCTGGGTAAATTTCCATACACAATTTTAAACATGTGGACTTATAATATTTTTTCCTCCGGGCTGCATAAAGTGAGGTTGAGGGCCGCATGCGGCCCGCAGGCCGCGGGTTGTGCACCGCTGATTTAGAATATTACTTTGTTACTGTAGAATATAAGATTTATTTAATGTTAAATGTATTGCAACATTTGAACGTTTCAAGCGAACAATAATGAATATTTATGGCGAAGTAGTTGAGATTTTTAAACACGCTTGTGTTTTATAAATAAAATTATGAAAACGCGTTACAATTAAATCAATGACTACTCTTATTACCATTACACCCAAACTCCATTAATTGGTACATTTTACCAGTAATGTTATATAAATTTTGGCGCTCCAAAATCGTGGGACTACCCAAATCAATTTATATTAAACAATGTGTTGTTATAATATATATTTTAATACAACAGATCTTTTCAACTGAATTATTGTAAACTCAAAATTAGTGAAACTGCAACAATACAACCAAATAATGCAAATATTGCTATTAACAATGCAAATACTGAAAACTTCAAGTAGTAACAACTCGGAACAAGATTTTATACATTAACTGAAACATATCACAAAAGATAACTAAAATCCACGCATGAAAATAAGTAAGAGGGTGTGATGTAGGGGAGGGGAAAGGAGATCAATACAGCTATTTCTGGCCTATATCTTTGACTTTATCATAACACATCAAAAAAGTTCAAATTTGATAAGGAAGATACAAATGTTCCAAACAAACTTGACCTAGGCACATAAATTTCTTTTGACAATTAAAAAAACACAAAACACAAAATGGACATGTGAAGTGATACCACACATTTTGTATATTTCAGTCTCCACAAAATAATGTACAAACAATAATGAAACATTAATAAAAGATACCACAATGCACAGTTTCATTATCTACTCATAAGCAGATAAAATCAGAATGAAGATAAAACAATGTGTTGTGTCCATGGATGGAACCATAAACTATGAAGTAGACAAACATGCTCATTTTTATAAGGATAAGATTTTTCTAACAACTCATCCTTTATTTATTCTCCAATATAAAATAATTTCTGTAAAGAGCAGGTACTCTAAATCCAAAAGCTGAAACTTATTTTTCTCTATTCAAAACTACTAGGACACAGTATGTTTTGAAAACATCCAAAAGTATTAGTTTTATAAAACAGTAAATGTTAATTAACAAACATATAAATCCTGAAAAACACAAATAAATTATACTGAATGAATTCATGTTGACATATTCATTGAATAAAACATTTTATTTAAAGAAACTGCACTACTTTACAGACAGATTTTTCAACAAGTTTGAGTTACACTTGAAAATCACTCTAATGCTTTAGTTTAACTGATTATGTTTTTCACAAACAATGATAAAATTATTTTTTTAAATATTGGTCACAAATAATTGACTTTTTTTTAAACTTATTTTCTCTATGACCAAGACGTTTCAAAACGTACAGGGGCATATCTTACTCTATGAGAATTGTCATCTTGACAGAGAATTTATGTGTTGCACCTGAAGTAATTACACTAGCACAGGAGAAACAAAATAATTACCAAAGCATTTATTAAATTTTATTTTAAAGTATGTACATGAATAGGTGAAACAGAACAGGTGTATGTATATAATCTTCTCTGCTGTTATGTGTACAGTATTTTTATAATTAAGTAAATTATGAAATTTCATAACATCTGTTTATCTAACTTGTTCATAAAACCTCATTAAAAATAAATGCCCACTGAATACTCCTACCCCAAATTAACATACAGACAATTACATTCCGTACAACATTTTTTCTTATTATGACTTATAATATTGAAATTCAAGAATTAAATGAAGCTAATATATATACAAATGTTTCAATCACACTACGAAAGTCAATCTGTAAACAAGAAGACAATACTGAGACTATGGAGAGAATAAAGTAAAATAAAATAAAGTGGAAGAGATACATAAAGGTAAATTACAAATAATCTCCCTAACCTGGATATCATCTGTGAGAGATATTGAGATTGAAAACATAATTGGCAAGTTCAATTTTTTTTATTATTTTATTCTATTGACTTGGGTTTTTATGAGTTTGTTTTTAACAAGGTCTTTTTTTTTTAAATTGCTTTTGTTGTAAATACACTTAATATTTTTGTGCATGCAATATATAGTATTAACTACTACTGAATCTGAGTGGTCAACGCATTATGATTGAATTTACTGTTTCGTGATAGTGGAAACTACAGGGTTCCACTTATTGTTATCATTACAGGGTTATAACTTGTGACAGTAACACATCACTGAATCGTTGGTTTGTAAATGAGATTTTTATTATCACTGTTCTGTACCATAAAGCAAACATATTGTGCAAACAACAGTACAGTGTATCTAGATTCCCTGCTTATCACACACACAGAAAACTGAATACAAAGTTCACACCATGTAATTTCACAATAACAGTCTCATAACATTATATGTTGTCATACTATGCACATCCATATAAATTGGACTTACTTCATCTGTAATTATTCATTCGCTTTTAATATACCGAAATTAGATGAGCAAAATACGTTGCAGCTTGATCTTCTATTTGAAAAGTAGTACCATATAAATTTTACATGAACTGAATATGTAAGCATGTGCGCACATACACACTGTACTTCTCTCTCTCTCTCTCTCTCTCTCTCTCTCTCTCTCTCTCTCTCTCTCTCTCTCTCTCTCTCTCTCTCTCTGTGTGTGTGTGTGTGTGTGTGTGTGTGTGTGTGTGTGTGTGTGTGTGTGTGTGTGTGTGTGTGTGTGTGTGTGTGTGTGTGTGTGTGTGTGTGTGTGTGTGTGTGTGTGTGTGTGTGTGTGTGTGTGTGTGTGTGTGTGTGTGTGTGTGTGTGTGTGTGTGTGTGTGTGTGTGTGTGTGTGTGTGTGTGTGTGTGTGTGTGTGTGTGTGTGTGTGTGTGTGTGTGTGTGTGTGTGTGTGTGTGTGTGTGTGTGTGTGTGTGTGTGTGTGTGTGTGTGTGTGTGTGTGTGTGTGTGTGTGTGTGTGTGTGTGTGTGTGTGTGTGTGTGTGTGTGTGTGTGTGTGTGTGTGTGTGTGTGTGTGTGTGTGTGTGTGTGTGTGTGTGTGTGTGTGTGTGTGTGTGTGTGTGTGTAGCCTGGATCAGACAAGGCTCCCATATCATGTTATTGCAATATGTGCTATTTCCAGTATACATCCTGGAAACACCCCCTTCCAGGGGAAGGATACATATTTGCATCCATTCCCCCCCCATACCTTCCACTAGGTGGTGTAACATACTAGGGTTGTTTGGAAAATAAGATCCGGCTGCGCATAACTCCTGTGCAGTTGACATGATTGAGTTCAGGCATCCACAGTATGCTAGTTTAGTTGCCAAGTCCAGTGAACACAGATGATTCATTGTTGCTTCATGTACACAAACGGTACGTCTATTAAAAACAAGTGATCTCTCTGAAAATCTCACGAAGTGTGAAGTCCATGCTGTAATAAGATTTCTGCATGCAAAAAAATTAAGTGCAGTGGAAATTCGTCACCAAATTACTGAGGTGTATAGCAAAAATGTGACGAGTGACAGTAAAACATGGAAATGGTGCCAGGAGTTCTCTGACGGCCATACATTCATGATAAAAAACCATAGTGGACAACCTTGACTTGTCACTGACAACCTCACACAACATGTTGATGACAAAATTTGTGTAAACAGACATTTCACAATAAGCAAGTTAAATGATAGTTCACCTGAAATACCACAAACTGTTCTGTATGAAATAGTCACATAAAAGCATTATTACCAGAAAATCTGTACCTGGTCAGTGCCGAAAATGCTCACAAAGGTCCACAAAAATCTGGGAATGGCACTGGCTAAACATTTTTGGACCAGTATCATTCAGAAGGTGATGACTACCACAAACATATTGCCACTGGAGATAAGACTTGGATCTCATACAAAAATTGACGCAATGAAAGCATTACTCATCACCTAAACCAATTCAAGCAAACATTTGCTGGCAAGAAGATTATGACTACAGTTTTCTGGGACCACCGAGGTATTTTACTTGTGGAATTCCTGGAATGTCACATGATAATAAATTCTACAGTGTATTGTCAGACAATAGAAAAACTGAGAAGGACAATACAGAATCAATGACACAGCATGTTGCCTTCAGGCATCATCCTGTTTCTATTTTTTTTTCACCCTCCCTCTCTTTGAGTCCAGATTTGGCACCAAGCAACTCGTCTTCTTATGCACCTGAAAAATTTTGTGGCTTCATAGAAATTCATAAACAACTATGAACTCAACAGAGTTGTGGAGGGATAGTTAAAAAAAATACAGGCAGCAATCTTCTTTGAGGGGGTATCCCATGCTACAGAAGCCTATCCCATGCTATAACAAGTGCTATAATAGTGGCAGCTACATGGAAAAATGAATTAGAGTTAAATATAATATATGTTAGCAATAAAATATTTGTTTAGTTAAAAGACTTTTTTTAGTAGCTCACTAGACTTCACTTTCTGAAGGGCCCTTGTATACAATATGATCAGTAGTTTTATATTCTACTCGAAATATATCAAAGAAATTGAATTTTAAGTTAATCAATATGTATGTGTGTGCATGTGTGCATTGGTGTAGTGTGTGTGTGAATATTTTTAATATATGTGGATTTTATGATGAGGTAAATATATTTTAATTCCGTTTGTCTTGATTAAAATAAAGGTTGGGGGTGAGCAGGGCAGGGTGTTCACATTATTGTGAGTGATCACCAGAAAAATTACATTACATTTCTCTGGTTGCTTTTTTTTTAATTTTTCTTTCAAAGTTTATTAATATTATCTGAAATAGGATGAAACGTTTTTTCAGTTGAGAATATGTGCCAAGAGAAAGAGGCTCTTACACTTCTAATTAGTCAGTTTGTGAAATAGGAAGAAGTGCAAAATTCTCAAATAAAAATTTCACAGCGTATATCAGAAAAGCAACGCATGGTCAAAGCAATACTTACACAAGAGAAATTACAAGTAATACTTATTTTTATTACTAGTTTTGTTATTATTAAATATTATTACTATATATGAATAATGTCTAAAGATTTAAGATGACTGAGAAATATTGATTTACATTACAACATTATCAAAACTGAAACATAACGCTTACTTTCCTCCCATTAAGCATAAAAACGAGATACTGTGACACTATGTATTGTACAGGAATTGCCACTGTAAAATAATACTAATATTAAAATCTAATTTTAATTTCATACAGCTTAGCACTTTAAGGTGTAATAGCTTACTTATACTTTAAAGAAACCAAGCTAACTCCTCATTTGTTTCCCCTTCACTGTCAGTATTTCACTGTGATCAGAATGACTGTCACTGCTCTCTGTGTTGTCAACACAATCACTGCTAATATTATTATCTACATAATAATCATGTTTTCCTGCAGCTTAAGGCTATATGAGGGACTTCACACTGGCTGTTGATTACTATCCCTGAACATAATACAACTCAAATAACAGCAATAACAGTGACAGTATTAATAACACATGATTTGAAAAGCGATAATTCAGGGAATATATTGATTATTTATAAAATTTAATTTTAATATATCACTAAATGAACTGACTTAAAACAGGACAGTATCTTTTATGTTACAACGCTATTATTCACTTTGTCTTACTAAAATCAACTGTAGTAATCAGTGCATACAAATGACAATTATCCATTAACCTATATATTTACTAAATCTCATACTAAACAAAGTAGGAAGACAAAATGGCTTACATGTGGTAGTTTTGTGCGTTGCAGCAGTCGGCATGCCTTTGCAGTTGATGTCACACAAGCCATTTTCTATCAGATATACCTGAAACAAATAAATTAACACCAAATCTTTATATACAATGTCTTACCATATTACACCATAAACTAACATATAAATATATTGAGTCGCTTGAACACTTAGTGGCCTTCCTCAATGTGAGGAGTGTTTAGCCACATATCTTGACATCACTTCAATCACTTTAAATGCAATGAAACTTGCTAGAAGATCTACTGCATAAGTGCTGTTAAAATTCACGTTAATGTTAAATTAGCAGGCATATATCTTTACACCACAAAAAAACTACTGTTTTTATTTAAGTCTATTAAAACATTATTAATCACATGTAGATTACATGTATCAATTATATGTACTTATTGATTGTACTTATGAGAACTCTTTTATTTACATGAATACCAAAATATAGTTACAAATATGGTTGTTATAGCTGATTGGTCATTTTTATGTTACATAATAAACAGTTATACTGGATATGCAAATAAAAACTTATATAAACATAGTGATTACATGACACATACAAACACATATGTAATTCACAATGACTTCTCATGTTATCACTGTTCAAATAAATACATTGAACTTGTGTTCACAGCAAAAACTATTTGCTGTCTAAACACATAATGACAAATTTTTATTCAAATAATACTGAGAAAATCCTTATGGATTGGTCCAGGCTAGCTGTATGACCATTTAAAAAAAAATTATACGATGGCCAATATGATGACAATTCAAAAATGGTTGCATTTAATTTTTATAAATTTTTCTTTGCTTGTGGTGGTCATTTTTGTTTCGCAAGGTTTGCAGATTTTGTAGTGAGTTTATACATTTATATAAATTAGATTAGTTTTATTCTATTTAATCTAGAACATTCAAACAACACCAATGTTTTCAGCAAGTTTGCTCCAACAATGTTTTCCTAAAATTAACCCTAAGGGTTGAAATTAACCCTAAGGGTTGAAATTTGCTCTCATATTTAAGGATGAACCTTTTCAAAAATATGTTTTTGAACGCTTTTTTATAAGAAGGCAAATAAAATGGTATTTGGCCATTTCTTTAAAGCTCATTTTAAAAACTAGGTCCTGGTCAATCTTCAGACTTGAATCTACATACTTTTTTATGCAGTTGGTTAAATTAACTGATTTTCACAAAATCCACAGCACATAATCTCCAATCGAAAAAATTCAAAATTATGATACTGTATTCAACATGAGCCCACATAACAGGAGAAGGCAGCAAAAATTTGGAGTTGTGGACTTTAGTAATACTGGGGGCACAGCATAAGAAAATTTACCAGAAATGTAACAGCAATAGTATTGTTGCTAGTTGAAACTATAATGCAGAATATACATTAATATTTGACTGCCAGTTCAACTTCACTTGAATTTACCTCCATACAAGTTCATTACATTCTATATAATTTTTAACAGAATTGCCAATACCTCTTTTCTCTTTCTCTTGTTATTTAAAAATCTCCTTCTACAGTTGGCAAAAGAGGCAATTAAAAAAAAAACTTCTTGTAGCTGGCCATTAAAAGTGGTTTACTAAACTTACTGCAGAATGTTTGAATTAATTTACTTCTACTGTGTTGTAGGTTTTAAATCCTGCTTAACCAGAGAGAGAGGGGGGAGGGGGGAGAGAGAGAGAGAGAGAGAGAGAGAGAGAGAGAGAGAGAGAGAGAGCGAGAGAGAGAGAGAGAGAGAGAGAGAGAGAGAGAGAGAGAGAGAGAGAGAGAGAGAGAGAGAGAGAGTACGCTCATGCATTAATTAATGACCATCCATTCAGGGTAAGTCTATATAAATTCACTAGTGCCATATATGGTAATATGGTTTGTACATACGACAGTATTAAAATAAATGTGTACAGCACTTTGTAGACTAAATGTCTAAACCGAGAATAAGAATGTGGATAAGTGTATCACATGCTATTCTGAATAACAGAAACAAAACCAGCCAGCTGCTATAAACACTAGGGCAGAATGCTTCAGAAAAGGAAAACAAAAAAGGTTAGCTACTATCCTCTGAATACAAGGAAGCCCATAACTGCAATGGATTCAAGGGTTAAAAAAGGTAGTAGGAAATCTGAATTAGAAAGACGCTTAAAACAAGCTGTTGAGATGATTCTGAGGTGGGAAGTAGTGGGATGCAGAAAGCACTGTACAATCTAAGACAATCTTGCCAAGTTATTGACAAAATGTTACCGACAAGTTTTGAGTTATACAGGATAGGCCTACTAAAGAGTAAATGTAAATTTTTCTTGTAAAATCATATGTGCATGAGATGCTAATTGTTAAACTTTAAATGAGACTGTGCATTCTAATGTTACTGTATAACTGTAAGCAACAGGCATTTGAAAAAAAAAGTAAAAACATTACTTAGAAAAAGTAAGTATTTTGGGGGGAAAGTTTTAAAAAATTCAACAAAGCATTATTTCAGTGGTCTTTTCTCTACGGAGTGTCTCTTTTTTAATTATAAAATATGTATTTTTGGGTGTTTTTGTATGTATGAATATATAATAGTTTTAGAAATCTTATTAAAAATTGTATTTCAAGTACCGTCAAATAAAATATAACTACATATAAACTATTAAGTTATAGAACCAATATTATCAGAACAAATTGGACAGTTTTTTGTAAAGTTTGTTTATACATAAGACTAAATAAAAATGATTAGCTGTTTATATCAAAGTACAAATTTAGTTACTTTAATATAACTTTTTGCTTTTAGAAAGGCAGAATTGCCAATAAACTTTTCAAATTTAATGATTTCATTACATTATATTCAATATAAAATAACAAGGCATAACTGAATTTCCTGACCTACTGATGATTTTAAATAGTTACTGACCGATTTAAATTTACTTAAGGATGTTTCTGCTAATGAAGCTGTTATAGGTACAGTAAAGAAAACCCTATAGGATTACTGTATTCTGCTGTGTCTTAAAATTATAGACTTTCTAAACAGCTGATTTTATAAAAGTTCTGGTCTAAAGTCTCACACAATGGTGTGATGGCATGCCATCCTAGTATAAAATATATGCAGAACCATCATGGAAAGTATCATGTTCATATTAGGTTACTTCAGAGCAACATGTTCAACAAAATCACATAGTTGATGTGATTTCAGCACACTCTCCCAAAATTTCAGCACTGTTACCTCCTTTGCACAGTCCTGACACACATACTTTTGGAACTTGCTGCATTGTAGCTAAACTTAGGTCTGTATGGAGGAAAACAACCCATTGAGGTAAAAATGTGCAAACACTCATGATATATTCATGTCCAGTGACAGAATAAAAGCTTCTATAGATATTAATGATGATATTAATTTATGACTTCGGGTGCTTTTCCACAGCTACATACAAACAGTCAAATGGAAAATATTTGGAAGAACAACAGAAAGCATATTAGTGATGACGGTAATTGTAACCACAACCTGGACTCCACAAAAAAACCTCTAAAATGGCAGTGGAGCAACCACACCCACCTTCCTTGCTGGTCAATTCTGGAAGGAACACAACAAAAATCAGGCAAAAAATATTATTCCTGAATTATGAAATATAATGTCTCATAAAGTCATGCTTTCCATAAACATAAAAAAAATGTTAAATTATGGTTTATGCAACATGGCTGGGAATATATCTACACAAACTATAATTTCACATATGTGGCCAACGTAATTTCCAAGCTTATATTTAAGTGCAGAAGACGCTACAACTACAGAAAAGAAATTCGATCTTCCTGTTGCTCAAAATAAGTAAAAATTTGTAAACACTCAAACCTAAGCCTTTTAACAATTCCTTTCACATTATTTATTATTATACATATTCTTATTAAATCGGTAAACCTGAAGAACATTTTTAGTACAGTCACTGAAGCCGAAAAAAAATAGAAATTGCAAATTAAGTGGCTTCTACAAGATTTTTTGCATAGGGTAAGAAAGAATTTAAAAAAAGTTTACAAAAATTCAGTCGCGGGTTTTCGAAAAAAGGGAGGGAGAAGGTACAAAAAATTCATTTTTCGTGATTATCTTAAAACATATTACATTTATGAGACAAATACAAAATACCAAAAAGAAAGAGCATAAAATTATGCATAATAAAGGTTATTAACATTTTTTGTCAGGGCGATACTTTTAGTAGAAAAATTAATTCAAAATTGGCCAAATTTTTCACAAGGTGGATTTTCACATAAAATACATGTTTATGTAATAGACATGCAATTTTTTCAGGAATATAAGTTTAAAAACTCATTATTATTCATTTATGTATATATTATTATGTATAATTTTTACTTATTTATTACGCATTATAATAAAAATGTTATTAAAAAATGCATGCATATTTATAAATATATTCAAAAATAGTTTTCTTCCAATCATTGAAGATTTTGACAATAAAATAACTTTTAAAACATAGATAAAACAGAAGAATTTATAGTTAATAATAATTGCATAACATTAAATAAAGATCCCACAAACAAATATCAAACACAAATAACAAATACCGGTATACTAAAAAATAGTACCCAAATCATAAAGCCTAAAGACTCCTTTAAATATAAAATGGATAATCGTTGTGCACCAAAATTAAATTCTTTAATAAAATTACACAAAATCAATAAACCTATCAGACCTTTAATAAACGCTAGAACTGCACCAAATTATAAAATATCAAAATTACTAACACAAATCTTAAAACATAAAATTGAACTTCCAGCAAAATACAATATAAAAAATAGTATCGAACTCACGGAACATTCAATATCGAACTGCATTAATTCAATATCTGTATAGCGCATGTACCAGCTGTCCTCGCTCTCCCTAAAATTCTTCAGCTTTCAGGGTCTGTTCTTTTTATACCCAGGCACGGATATAAATTCTCACTATGTAGAAGAGAAACCTCAAATATTGTAGTTTTACGTACAATAGTTACATTTTAGTATATTTTTTTTAGTTTTTAACTATTAATATTAATACGCGCAATGGACATATTTTTACATTTATTAATATAAGTTACATTTATTTAAATGTAACTAAATGTTAATAATTCTTTACACCGCAGTCTTATAGAAGACACTTTGACCAACACGTGTTCATAATTTTGTTAAAAAACATTTATTTTGAAAATTTCTGTAGAAATTTTAAGTTAAGAAAACGATGTATACTTCCGAACTCAAAAAAATTATAAATTTTAAAACTCGCTCATTTTATGCCAATAAATCGATACTAATTTTTATTATTTTTTTCAATGACCTATATATGTAAAGTTCATGTTGTGAAGTTTTTTTTTAATGTAAATACATTTGTAATAAATTGTTAATATGTTTATGCATTAGTTGGAAAAAATAAAAAACAAAAAAGTTATTACTATATTTTAAGTATTTATTAATACTTTAATTTTCTTTTCATTTTACGTAAAAGTACAAACATTTAGCTTTAAAATGCTTTTTGATTTTTGTCTCTACGACTATTATAACGGATTTTATTAAAATTTGTATGTTGCAATGTCAGAAAAAATTAGCCTTCCCGCTCATCGGGGCAGACCCTGACAATCAATTTTTTTCTAATATTTCAATTCCATTTTTCTCACAAAGTATTGGCCTGACAAAAAACATGATAAATAGCTTTTTTGTAGAGAATTTAATGCTCTTTAATTTTTGTAATTTATCTTTTTTCGTAATTTTTTTTATTTTTTAAGATAATCACGAAAAATGAATTTTTTGTACCTTCCCCCTCCCTTTTTTCGAAAACCCGCGACTGAATTTTTGTAAACTTTTTTTAAAATTGTTTCTTACCCTATTATCTAGCCTTATGCAAAAAATCTCGTAGAAGCCACTTAATTTGAATTTTTTTCCTTCAGTGACTACTATTTGTGTTGACTACTATCATGCCTATGAGCATTATACACATCTTTTAGGTTAGACGCATTAATGTCATTTCCATGTAGTCATGCATTTCGGAGTTAGCTTTTACTAAAAAGTTAGAAACTAATAAAAATAAACGAAACTAACTAATGAAGAACGAATTACATAAACATACGCGATTTTAAACTTTTCTATAAATATACATTGTGTTAACAATGACAAAAAAATCTTACCTAATCTTCTATTTTCAGAACTGTGCAAATACACTTTCACAATTATAATATGCAAGTCTGTGATATCAAAAACTATCAAAGTGTGAACAGAAACTTACACAAAAGTTCAAACGCACCTTCTCAACTACACCGTCGTGCCGTAACCCACTACCGAACTTTGTACAAACCGGGCCTTTTCAATCCATGTGCCGTGGTGTTTACATCACGTGGGCCGATATACCTGTAACAGGTATTTTGGAACGAAATTTTTTTGGAACGGATGTAACAGTGACTGAAAAGTTGAAATACCTGTTATTCGCGGCCTCGCTGTTCCGAGTTGAGACACGCCCCCCTCGCAGTTCCGAATCGAGGCACGCCCTCTATGCACAAATCACACACACACACACACAAAGTACGCAAGTACCAAGTAACGAATACGCCAAGACCAAATACTAGGCGTACAAAAATATCGCTGGTACGCAAGGAACAACCAGTACACGAGTATTTCAAATACTATACGCTGTCCAGGCAGTGAAGGCGGCTGGAGGGTTAGGAGACCCTTGGCTCACGCACGCACACTGGCAGGCCGCCTAACAATAGACGGGGGACGGCACTTGACCTGTGCTTCTGTCTTTTTAAATACAGTTTACTATAATAAATTAAATTTTGTTATTCTGCTTAATCTTATAGTTTTGGTCGTTCCATTTAATTCAGACTGTGATTTCATTTAAAATAAGTCCAAACACGAAGTTTGTATGACGATTTTCAAATGTTTTACTCTTATTTGTTTATTTTGAAATATTGTGATTGCTAAACTTCTGAGAATTATTTACGCGACTTATTAAAAAAATGTTATTATTAAAAACTAAGATTCTGATCATTTAATTTACTTTTCAACTATTTTTCTGATACATTCCCTTTGGATGCCAGAAGCCGGTTAAATGGCCCTATGGTTCATTGTTGGAACTGCTAGCGGCCGATTAAATCGGCCCGTCAAATGACACTGAGAACTGCCAGCGGCCGATCTCGCTGGCTTTTTGTATATTCATCGTAGCGGATGCATTACTTTTAGTATATTTTTATACTACACGTCAAATTAATTCTAAATAGTTAGGCTACTTTACTTTTTTTATACAAGGCTTTAAACTCGAGCTCAAAATTCAACTAAGTATATACTCGGAATTTTAAAATTAACTTTCTCTCTGCGTTCAAAACTCTGATGCTTATTTTGCAGGCTTGAGACTGCCGATGGCCGCATTAAAAGTTATATACAAGTTTATCAATATTTACAAATTTACAACAATTAAAAATCAAAATTCTAATAAAATATTTACAAAATGTAGCAATTTTGTTGTTTTGCTAAATGTAGCTTGGGTTGAGTGCAACTTTATACTATAGGTGCACAACCAAAATCGTCTTCATCAGTGGTGTCGTCATATTCATCCTCATCGGGGTCATCAGGTGCTAAGTTTACAATCAGTTCCTGAACACTTGCTTCATTTAACCCCTCGTTCCTCCAGTTTTCATCAATCAACTTCTGTACATGGTCGACGTATTTAGTCCACATGTCGGAAGTAAAGTTGACAACAGATTCTCTAAATAGGTTTTCAATATCTGCCAGTTTAAAGGTTGTATTCCTAACCTTTACGTAATTTTTTAGATTCGCCCAAACCATTTCAATAGGGTTGTAATGACAGTGATAGGGCGGTAGACGAATTACTTTGAAACCCAACTCAGATGCTTTTTTATCGATCACATAGGTAGGCGTTGGTGGCTTATGTAATCGAACTAACGCATATAGTTCCACCTTAAGAAGGTTATCTGGGAAAGGGACACCTCGAGCTTTCAACCAGCTGATCATTTCCGCTTTTGTTGATGACGATGTCGGTGGTTTGTTTAGAATCCTGGAATGATACAGAGCATTGTCCATAACAATAGTTGCTCCTTGAGGAATGGATGGCAGTAATGTATCGAAGAACCATGATTCAAAAACAGTCGCATTCATGTCTTCATGGTAATCTCCTGTCTTCTTAGATTGGAACACAAAAGGGGGAGCGCTAATCCATCCGTTGGAGCCACCAGCATGACAGATGATCAATCGTTTGCCTTTACCCAAAGGGCCGCCGAGAGTTCCTTGGATAGTGCCATCAGTCCAACCAGTGTCCTTTCTCGTGTTTTCATTGATCCAGGTCTCGTCCAAAAATATAGTGTTTTTAATATTTACTTCAAGCATTTTTCTTAAGAAACGACACCTTAACAGGGCCACTGATGGCTTTTCCATGAGGATTTTTCTGCTGTTAAATTTCTTGTACTGAAATCCCATGTCTGATAATAGCGAGCTCAGTGAAGATTTTCCTCCCATATACAGTCCAGCTTCTTGAAGTGACACACAAAGTTGTCTGAGGGTAGGCGCTTCTTTTCGAGCATAGTAGCTCAATATGTGACGTCGAATAGCTCCTTTGTCGAAGTCATCCATGTCTGTTACTGGCCGCTTTCTCTTCAAACTTTTCTTCCGAGGAGTATGAATAATAATATTTTCCCTTTTGGTGCTGTTTAAGGTGTTATCTTGTTGATCGTCCTCAGCTGTGATTAAATCAATATCTTCAACTACACAGGGATCTTCTTGATTTTCCAAACTTTTTTTAATCTCTGCGTTGATACGTTGTATTGTTCTCAACGAAATGCCACAAGCATCTGCTGTTCTCTGCATTACTTTATTAGTATCAAGTAAAGGACCTCCGTTATACTTCTCTTTCTCAAAATAGAACAGAACAGAAGCAATCATTGTTCTGCATTGAGTATGTAAAACGTGGCGTTTTTTACAAGAACTCATAATCACAAATCAACTATACACTAACCACAAATGAACTGATTCACTCACAATATACGCGACAGATCGGCTCTCTGACAAGACTGGCTGGTCTCACTACCCCGTGCAAGCTATTTAACGACTAAAAAAAGTCGGCGGGTAATCAGTGACTCACTCGGGGTACCCGGTACACGAGCAATGACCTCTACTGTTTGTTGGTTTGAGGGTGAATCACCCTCTCTACCTGGAAAAATGACTATAGCGACCAAGTGTAAACCAAGTAAGGAAGGGACGTCTCTCTTGCATGTTACTGAAATCTGTAATACCGGTAATTATTTTCCAAATTACGTGATACAATAATACACATTTAATTCCTGAAGCGCTACCTCGTCCTCTCAAGTTATAGTTAAAGTTTAATAACATGGACAGTAAATTTTTAATATATTTACATAGATACATATCACATTTCATTTTGTGTGTCTGTAAAACAATAATATATAATATTTTTATAATAAATAACATTTTTAAAAGTTCGTGCTAGTAAAAAGACAAACAATTATTTCGATACCGTATAACAACTATTATTTTGAATTAAACGGAATAAATCCTATTGTAGTCCCAAGCCACGTGTTTGTTAACCAAATACACTGCACTCACCGTCTATGGCTTTTTTCCGTGATGTTTTGTCCAGTTTACATGTTTCAAGGCACTTGCCTCATCATCAGAACTTATAAAATCAATCTATGTCATAAAAAATGACATTTGTCAAAATATTAAAAACACAATACGGTAATTAAACTATGTACATAAATTCGTTTTAAAAATGTTCGGTGTGCCTTGCAAGACAACACGCGCCGTACTCTTGTGTACGTACGGCGCGTGTTGTCTTGCAAGGCACACCGAACATTTTTAAAACGAATTTATGTACATAGTTTAATTACCGTATTGTGTTTTTAATATTTTGACAAATGTCATTTTTTATGACATAGATTGATTTTATAAGTTCTGATGATGAGGCAAGTGCCTTGAAACATGTAAACTGGACAAAACATCACGGAAAAAAGCCATAGACGGTGAGTGCAGTGTATTTGGTTAACAACTATTATTTCATATATTGTTTATTTGAAATAAAAATATGAGGTTTGAAAATAATCTTTATATCTATATATTAAAATCTGTTACATATGTTGATTAATTTTTTCAGTATTATAACAATAAAGAGGTGGGTCGTCAATCTGCTCTTTATCGAGTATCACAATTGGTGAATCGGAAAAAAAA
Source organism: Magicicada septendecula (assembly GCA_034769895.1). Taxonomy (NCBI): domain Eukaryota; kingdom Metazoa; phylum Arthropoda; class Insecta; order Hemiptera; family Cicadidae; genus Magicicada; species Magicicada septendecula. The sequence goes on from CM068376.1 coordinate 264,803,948, forward strand.
ATTAAAGGGAGTGTCACAGAAAAATAGTTGAAAAATAAATAAGATGATCAGTAACTTAGTTTTTAATAATCATCATTTTTAATAATAGTCGCTTAGATGGTGTTCTAAAGTTTAACAATAATTAACAATAGTTTAAAATAAACAAATAAATGTAAAACATTTGAATATCGCCATAAAAACTTCGTGTTTGGACTTATTTTAAATGAAATTACAGTCTGAATTCAATGGAACAATCAAAATTAAAAGTTTAAGCACGACAATAAAATTTAATTTATTGTAGTGGACTGTAACTAAAAAGACAGCAGAGCAGGTCAAAGGCCTGTCCCTGTCTATTGTTAGGCGGCCTGTCAGTGTGTGTGTGTGTGTGTGTGTGTGAGGGTCTCCTAACCCTCCAGCCGCCTTCACTGCCTGGACAGCGTATAGGGGTATCACCGATACACAAGGAACAACAAGTAAACGCGTATTACAAATACTAAGCGTATTTTAGGAACAACTAGTATCAAGCGTATTTCGAGTACAAACTAGTACGAAGCCACTTTTTGGTCCTGACTACTTCATTCTGCGCAAAGAGACGAAGCTGTTTTTAATAAATGAAAAAATTCATCCTGATGTTACATTTATTCTCGTGTGATATGCAGATATATAATACAGATTAATAATATATTATAATATAATATATATTATTAATATATAATAAATTATATATTATACTAGTCACCAACTTGGTAAATTTTGAAATAACGAATTATATTGTGTTATAACCTGTAGAGTGGCTGATGTTGATAGGCTATAATTATACTTTTTATTAATGTGATTTTAACTGCACTACACATCTCACGTAAATGATGAGATTGTTGTAATGGACGTTTATGCACTTTATCAAGTCCTGTTCCTTAAATCTAATTCCTTGAGGGTAATCGGTTTAAATTATGTCCGATGAAAATTTATTATTGTTTTGAACATAAATTTGTATTTATTTATTTTTTAAGTAAATACTTTTTTCCTACCTAAGTTAGGTTTCTTGTTTACCAATCGGGAACCCCTCCCCATACAATGGGAAGCCTGTTTAAGTATTGCTGTGACAGTTGTGGGTTGTGTTAGGTTAGGTTCGCATACGTTTTATTTTTAGAATTTTGGTGACCTGGATCCAAGAAGAAAAACGAACAAGTCTATTGTATAAAAGTTCAGTTAGTAATTTAAAAAACCATTTACAAAGAAACCATCCAACAGTTGCTCTTCCTACTATATCCACCCAAACTGCTGTGCAATCTTTGCCAAGAACAGAAACTTCTTCAGGTGATATATTGCAAATAGGACCAGATGTGCAAGAAAACTTAGTAGTTGAATCTACCTCCCATTTTTTTAGTCCAGAGAGACCAACCACTTCAAGAGCTACTGACACCTTCCAAAATCAACCGTCTTCATTTCAGTTGCCTGTTCCAACAGGTAAAAAACAAATGTCGATATCAACCTACATACCCAAAAAATTAGCAGTACGGTATCTGATAAAAACAAAATTGATGAGGCCATAATGAAACTTTTTATTTGGGATCTTCAACCATTTACAGTTGTTGAAGACAGAGGTTTCCGAAATTTGATGAATACTTGTGCCCCTAGTTATAAAATTCCTTCTAGAAAGTATTTTGCTAACACACTGTTACCACCTTCTTATGAAACAAAGGTAAATGAAATGAAAGAATCTATTAAAAAAGATGCACCAAGTGTTTGCTTAACAACTGACACATATTCTTCTTCAACAAATGAAACTTTTAATGCAATTACTGCACATTACATTAATCAAGATTTTGAAATGAAACATATACTATTAGACTGTTCAGTTATCAAAATAAATAAAACATCTCAAAATTTAGCAGATGAAATTTTGTGTATTATAAATGAATGGGACTTTATTAATATAGATTATTAAACTTTCACTTGTGAAACAAGTTTAATAATCTATATTAATTTAGTGCTGTGAAAAAAGAAGATGAACTATCAAAACAACTAGAATGGGACTTGTCTAGAAAAATTTCAATTGTTATTACTGATAGTGTCATAAATATTACTAGTGCTATACAAAGCATACTTAAGTGGAAGCATTTTGGATGTTATGCTCACACATTAAATTTAATTGTCCAAGATAGCCTGTTAATTGTAAATGATATAATCAAAAAAGTAAAAACAATTGTGACATTTTTTAAGAGAAGTAATATTGCACATTTAAAACTCACAAAATATCAAGAACAGATAGGTGTTCAGCAATCTAAAAAACTTCTGCAATATGTTGTAACACGCTGGAATTCTGTTTATTATATGCTTAAACGATTTGTTGAACTGGAGGACGCTATAAAACACTCTCTGGCATTACTAATAACAGACATAGAAACATTAACAGCTGAAGAATGGGGAATTTGTAAAGAACTGTGTGCTATTCTGCAACCTTGTGAGGAGGTAACAAAAGAAATGAGTGGAGAGAAATATATCACCGCCAGCCAGATAATACCTATAACCCAAGGATTAAAATTATCAATACAACAGGTAAGTGTGAAATTAACTAAACCACTTGTCAGAGAAATTGCACTTAAACTTCTAGAAGGAATTTCTGTAAGGTTTGCTAATTTGGAAAAAAGCAAAACAATTTCACTTTGCATGATGCTTGACCCCAGGTACAAACACTACTTTTTTGAAGACAATACTTCTCTAGAAAATACAAAAAAATATGCAGCTGAATTAGTATGTTCACAAATTATAAAAAATTCAAGAACCAATACAAGCATTGAAACCAAAGGAAATCTACAACCTAACATAACAGGGGAGGAAACGGTTTCAATTTGGAACCATTATAAAAACCAAATAAGCAAAGTTAAACAAATACGGACACCTTTATCAATGGGTATACAAGAAGTAGATAAATATCTTCAAGACACACCAATAGAGAGAAGTGAAAATCCCTTACTGTGGTGGAAAGATCATCGTGTATACCCTAATCTTGCACATTTGGTCAGATGGTTGCAACATCCGTTCCCTGTGAAAGGATATTTTCCAGGGCGGGAATAATTTTATCTGAACGAAGAACACGATTAACATCAAGGAAAGTGCAACAGCTGATATTTTTAAATACAAAATTGAAATAGTGTCTGAATAACTGAAATTCTATTTTAAAAACCATTCAATAGTTTAATTTTGCCTATAATGTGTTATTTGAGTGAAGCAAATTGTAATATGAATAGGTGTGACAAAGATTAGTTCATGACTTGTATATTCTGTGTACACTGGTGAATGGATCTGAAGATTATCCAGGTATGTAACGTATTTAATTTAATTTTGTTGTTTCTTATTATTTATAAGTTTTTATTTATTTATTTACATTTATTTTATTACAGTTGTTTTTATTATAATTATCTTGTTGATCCATCCTCTTCGTTCACTTTATAAATTGTTTTTATTATTTTTATTTGTAAAATTTTGTTTATTCACTCTTGTGGCTTACTGTTATGTTTTTATTATATGTTTCTGATGTTTTTTCACATTATTTGTTGTGGTATTACGTGTACTCTAAATTATTTCATTACCATGAGTTTCGCAACTGATTTGTCTAACCGATGTTAGTTTGTTTACTCCTAGTGAAAACTTAAATTGGTATTCCCGAAGGGAGATAGGCCTATAAATTCTCTTGTTTCTTATTTTCTTTTAAACAGTAATAGTTTAATAAAGTCACAGTGTAAAGTAACACTATTAATACTTTTAGTTTCAATTTATTTCTTATAACAAATTATATAGTATAACCAGAATGAATGCAGAATGCACACCACTATATAAAAATTACCCCGATAGCGCTTTCAAGCTTCACAGCTCATCGTCAGATCGGAATAGACAGAAATTATGTGAAAACAAACCCTTCACCCCTCTCACCCCACCCTGCTCACACACAACAAGCTATAATATAAATGTTCCTTCCCCACCCCCTAAACTCTGTCCCACCATCTGTACAGTTACATATTTTTCTAGCAAATTCCTTGTGTTTCAGTGTTGTGTGTGTGTGTGTGTGTGTGTGTGCATCCTTTTAAACACCCTATTCCTCTCCACACACATGGGTCAGTCACACACCCTTATTTTAAAACATCCAATTAGTACTATGCGTGGTAAGAAAATAAATTACTTAGATTTAAACATAGAAATTAAAGATAATGAGAAACTACAGTTTGGGATATTTAGGAAAGAGTCGTATTCTGATATAATTATACCAAGAGAGTCTTACCACCCTTATAGATATAAAATGGCAGCAATCAATTCATTTTGTTACAGAGCTCAGAAGTGTTTAAAAGAGACCGAATCAAAAGATAGGGAGTTAAAAACCATAAAGGGAATTGTAAGGAATAATAATTATAACACCAACATAGTGGATAAAGTTATGAAAAGGGTTAACATACAAAAAGCTACAATAGAACCAGAACAAAAGAATTATGCAGGGTCATTGACATACATAGGTTCACATACTAGAAAAATTATAAAATGTTTTAATAAATACGGAGTAGATATAGCTATTAAAAAATGTGAAACAGTATTTGATAAGATAAGGAATAAGAATATAGAAAAAATTCCAGTATTACAGAAAAGTGGAATTTATAAATTAAAATGTAAAGACTGCAACAAAGTGTACCTAGGTGAGATAGGACGAAAATTCGTATGCAGGTTGTCTGACCACAAACGTGGAGAAGGTAATAGAACAACCAATTCATTATATGCAAGACATTTCATAGAAGACAACCATAAGTTTGTTAATCCTTTGGAAGAATACAAAATTGTAAAAGTAGTAAATAACACAGTTGAAAGGAAGCTTAGAGAGGAGTTAGAAATATTGAGAGAAAGAGAAAAAGGGTTAGACAATTTAATTAATATTAAAATTAAATTTGATAATGAAGAAATATTTTATAACATAATTAAGAAGTAAATGATAGAGGACAGATAGATAAGATTAAGAATTATATTGCATAGTACTAATTGGATGTTTTAAAATAAGGGTGTGTGACTGACCCACGTGTGTGGAGAGGAAGAGGGTGTTAAAAAGGATGCACACACACGCACACAACACTGAAACACAAGGAATTTGCTAGAAAAATATGTAACTGTACAGATGGTGGGACAGGGTTTAGGGGGTGGGGAAGGGACACTTATATTATAGCTTGTTGTGTGTGAGCAGGGTGGCGTGAGAGGGGTGAAGGGTTTGTTTTCACATAATTTCTGTCTATTCCGATCTGACGATGAGCTGTGAAGCTTGAAAGCGCTAATCGGGGTAATTTTTATATAGTGGTGTGCAACAGTGATCATTCTGCTTGTGATTTAAACCACTAACACAAATTTCTTCATTAAATTATATAGTATAGGTTATATAATATCTTCAAATAAATACACTGCAAGTAGGTTTATTAATATATTAATAGGTTTATCTAGGTGAAAATAAACCTACTTGCAGTGTATTTATTTGAAGATATTACATACGAGACCTGCAGGAAACTCAAAACGACTTACTTACAAATGATAATATAGGTTATGAATAATAAGTATGTAATAACAGGTATTTGTACCTGTTATGTTTTGGAACGGTATTTTCATACCTATTATTTTAAAATAACAGGTTAGCCACCTGTACGTCACATGCATCCATCAGTATTTCTCCAATTCTTCTTCTTCGTGAATGGACTTGCTACTATTTCATCAAAAAATATATATAGCTACAACCATTACATTCTTTTAAATAACTATTTATAATATACATATAACCACTTGCGACATTTATTCCTAAAATAAAAAGGAACTAAATATAAGTAATTAGTAAATATTATTTAATTAAGTAAGTTTAAAAGTAGAATATGTTTTATATGTATAATATATAATGCGTACAATATAATGTAAGTAATTCCACTACCTATAAGACAAAGGAAACAACTTAGAAGACAAAAGTGACGATCCGATAATCATTTCTTAATGCGGTAACTTTAATAATTATAATACTTACTAGTAACTACTAATTCAAATAATTACAAATCAAGGATATCAATATTTAATAGAGGGTATACAAGATATTATATCATAGAGAATTTAGTTACCACAAATATATATATATTTGTATGTGTGAAGAGAGAGTAAAATTGAATGATTTGAGTGTTGAGTGCAGGGTGAGAGATTTGTACATCTTAAAACCTGTATGTCTACCTTCTGCCTCCCTTGTTTCTGAATTTGAAACTTGTGTTCATCTATTGTGAGGTTTATGTGAACTTGTGTGGAACCTGTACGTTTTAATCCAAAATTCTAATTGACCTTTCGATATAATGGAAAACGGCGTTAAAGATATTTTCAGAGACACTCCAGTTAGATATTTAGGTATGATTATTATATGTAATTTGGGTAAAAATTATACTGAAATTTACGAATATAATTTTGAAACTTGCAAACTATATTGAAAATATTTTGCCGCTAAGACTTTGCTCATTTGGCGCATCAGTTACGATTATGAAATTAATCGATAACTGCAAAAATGAGAATATAGGTTATTTGGGATTGGGATATAGGTCAAGTACACACAAAAATGATGTGTTTTGTTAAAATTAAGTACTAATTTTCGACTGGTCATGACAGCTGTATTCTGTGCGAAAGTGAATTTTAAAGCATTTTGCATGCATTCGGGAATTTTCATTTCAGAAGTAAGGGTGCTGTACTATGTATTTCGGATATTGATTATGTAGTCACATCCCTTATTAGTGCGTTTCTACAATCAAAGTTAATGATGTTCTGAGCAATGAGTTATGCCTGATGAAGGGACTGTATCATAAGATGATTTTGTAGAAATTTTCGTCTGTACTAAAAAAAGTACCATGCCATGGTAGGATTTAGTAAAGAGTTAGCAGTATAACTGGCTCAGTCCCTCACTAGTTTTTGTTTGTTACCAGGAACCCAACTGGTGTTTCTTAATGCCTGTTTTCACCAAGGTTGCTCAGGTTGGTCAGGTATGTGCATGTGAGTAGAGAAGCTTGAAGTATACTTATGTTGCACTTGTAACAGGAGAATACAACTAATACAGAAGAAACAGGGTCACCAGCTAAGTGTTACTACTGACACTGAAATAAACAGTCATTGTAAAGGAGCTTAGATTAAATACTTTTTTAAGTCATCATTATGCTGAAAAAAAAAACAACCTGATTAAATTTATTTAATATTTAAGACACATGGTGCAATGCTATTTGCCTTCTTTCTTCCCAATATAATGCACTAGGAGTGTGAGTATTACTCCTGTAATTGAGACATTGCACTTACATACAGTCCATAACTGAACTTTTTCCCACATAACACCTATATCGGACATTGTAGAATGTTAAGCTTATGGATGTGAGCTGTGAGGTGTTTGTGTCCAGCGATTGTCCACACACACACACACACACACACACTCCTGCACAAAATAGATAGGTATAAGCCTTTAACAATAGGGTATTTCTAAACAGATGCCAATAAGTAACTTTCACTAGATGGGTAAAAGAGCCGTCATCCAAAATTTCTGGAACCTCACTCAAACCGGCAAACAACAAACTTAGACTCTTCCAGATTTTTCCCGAGCACCAGTAAAATTATGATGATGCTACACATCTCCACACTGTCATTCTAAAACACAGTCAAGAGTTAAAGTCACAAGCAGTCATTGATAGACATAACTAATTTGTTAGGTTTTTTTCAGTGTATTAAAGCTAAGACTGTATATTCTGAAGGACAGAAAGAAAGTATTTCAAGGCTGAAATGTATGGTTGAAGTATATGGTTTGAGATTCTGGTCCCAGCCAGCAGCAGACGTGTGGACATACCCACAGAGTCTAGATTTATCACCCATTGCTCTCCATCAGAATTAATGTGAAAGGGGCCTAAACTTATGAAGAAGTTGAACAAATCACATGTTTTGCACCTCCAGTGTTTCTATTCTTGTCCATTATAGACCTATCAGTATAAACATACCAACCAGTCTTCTGTGGAATAAGGTCTGTTTATGGTTTATACAGCTAAGACTTGTAATTCATATCCATTTGTCTTGACCTTTACAGGTTTTCTAATAGAACTAGATTAATAGATTTTGATAACTAGATTACTTTTCTCATCTACTAAATTAAAAGCTGATGGTGATATACAAATTTTTCTTGCATATAATAAGGAATAGAGTTTTGTCTTCACATTTTGAGAAGCTTTTTTGTTTTCACTTGTTTAATACAGAGATTGTATAATTTGCCCAGCGTGGTATAAAGTATATAAACTTCCCATGGTGGATCCTGGATAATGTTATATGACCTGTAGGAAATCTCATGGATCTTCTCAATCATCAAATTTCCAGAAGTAAAACTGTCCCACAGTCAGATCATCAGGCTGGCACTAAGTTGTCAATGGTATAGCTAGTAATAGTGCTCTGATTAAATTGATAAAATCATGGAAGTCAAATAGAAACAAATTAGAATAGATATAAAACAATATAAATCACTTACATTGCATACAAACCAATGAATCAGTTACATAATATAGGAAGTGATTAATTAGTAAAAGGCAGTGAACATAAACAAGTTAGGCCTGTTACTTACTTATATAATCCTCTGGAGTCTAGAGCTTCTATGACATGCTTCCATCTAACTCATATTGCTATACAGTACATAGTACCTAATACTGGTAACTGGTACATAAACCAATTAACTAATGTAAAAAGACTGGTAAATCAGTGAATTAATGGCAACGCAATAAATCAGTTTATACAAAACAATTAATGAAATTAATAAAGTGGTACTCTAAATAAAAATATCAAACCATTGCTTTTATTTTTGTATGGGCCCACTCCAGAATCTTAAATAACTGCTTTTATTTTTTGCTTATTTTAATTTTCTGCTTACGTTATATAAAAATCGGTATGGAGAACCATACATGACTTCCATGTTCTAAGATTTATATTTAAAATCATATTCGAAATGAAATATTTCCATAGAAACTACTTCTTTCTACTTATTGCTTCAGCCTTAACCACAGTACTGTGGTCACTAACATATACCACCTCACGTTTTCGCACTCGATTTTCACTGATGATGGCAGTCCATGGCACTGCCGAAAAGTCTGGTTTTTCAGAAAACATTGGACTAAAGCTAAACAGCCCAGGAAGGAATTTTAACAAAGAACTACTTCTTTGTTGCCGATAACGTAGTACACATATACAAAATTCTCCCCTCTCCCTTCAACTATAATTTTCATTTATAGAAAATTACCCCCACCCCGTTCACCTAACCTCTTCATTTATAGATATTTCATCTACGTTTTTACAGTGGATTATTATGAGCTTCTTATCAGGATACTTTATTTATGAAAATTAAGTACTTTACTCTTGTTAAAACATAAAACGTTGCAGGTAAAGTACCCCTATCTCTTAACCGATCTTCACCAAAATCAATAGACCTTCAGTCCTCTACAACGCAGGGATGCATGCAAAAAAATATTTGATTCTGTTTGAATGTGCAGCAGTTATCGTTCGTCATGGAGACATTTCTCTTGTTACAACATAAAATGTTGCAGGTAAACTACCCCTTTCCCTTAACCGATCTTCACCAAAATCAGTACGCCTTGAGTTCTCTACAATTCAGGAAAGTATGCAAAAAACTATTTGATTCTGTTTGAATTTACGGCAGTTATCGTTCGTCATATAAAAAATTACCCTTGTTAAAACATAAAATGTTGCTGGTAAACTACCCCTTTTCCTTAACCGATCTTCAACAAAATCAACAGACCTTGAGTTCTCTTTAATTCAAAAAGGTATGCAAAACATTATTTGATTCTGTTTGAATTTGCGGCTGTTATCGTTTGCCATAGAAACAAATTACCCTTGATAAAAAAACGTTGCAGGTAAACTACCCCTTTCCCTTAACCGATCTTCACCAAAACTAACGAGTCTTGAGAACTCTACTATTCCGGGCTGTATGCAAAACATTATTTGATTCTGTTTGAATTTGTGGCTGTTATCGTTTGCCATAGAAAAAATATCGGTATGGAGAACCATACATGACTTCCATATTCTAAGATTTATATTTAAAATCATTTTCAGCCAAACAGCCAGGCTGTGTCTTACCTGCCTTTTTATTGCTGTATTAAATGAAAAATATATTACATTAAAATGAAAAAATTATAATTTTATTGCCTGGCAACAAAATTATTTTATTTTTAACAATTACCATTGTTTCAAAAAGTTTAAATAAATTTTCAAGTACTTTACTCTTGTTAAAACGTATAAGGTTGCAGGTAAACTACCCCTTCCCCTTAACCGATCTTCACCAAAATCGAAAGTCATTGAGACCTCTACAATTCAGGGACGTATGCAAAAAATTATTTGATTCTGTTTGAATTTGCGGCTGTTATCGTTTGCCATAGAAAATAAAACGTAAAAGGTTGCAGGTAAACTACCCCTTCCCCTTAACCGATCTTCACCAAAAACAATAGGTCTTGAGTACTCTACAAATCAGGACTGTATGCAAAACATTATTTGATTCTGTTTGAATTTGCGGCTGTTATCGTTTGCCATATAAAATACCCTTGTTAAAAAAACGTTGCAGGTAAACTACCCCTTTCCCTCAACCGATCTTCACCAAAAACAATAGGTCTTGAGAAATCTACAATTCAGGGCTGTATGCGAAACATTATTTGATTCTGTTTGAATTTGCGGCTGTTATCGTTTGCCAAAAAAAAAAAAATTTCCCTTGATAAAAAAAACCGTTGCAGGTAAACTACCCCTTCCCCTCAACCGATCTTCACCAAAAACAATAGGTCGCGAGTACTCTACAAATCAGGGCTGTATGCAAAAAATTATTTGATTCTGTTTGAATTTGCGGCAGTTGTCGTTTGCCATAGAAAATACGCATGATAAAAAACGTTGCTGGTAAACTACCCCTTCCCCTCAACCGATCTTCACCAAAAACAATAGGTCTTGAGTACTCTACAAATCAGGGCTGTATGCAGAAAATTATTTGATTCTGTTTGAATTTGCGGCTGTTATCGTTTGCCATAGAAAATACCCTTGTTAAAAAAACGTTGTAGGTAAACTACCCCTTTCCCTTAACCGATCTTCACCAAAAACAAAAGGTATTGAGAACTCTACAATTTAGGGCTGTATGCAAATAATCTTTTCATTCTGTTTGAATTTGCGGCTGTTATCGTTTGCCATATGAAATACCCTTGTTAAAACATAAAACGTTACAGGTAAACTACCCCTTTCCCTTAACCGATCTTCACCAAAAACAATAGGTCTTGGGAACTCTACAATTCAGGGCTGTATGCGAAACATTATTTGATTCTGTTTGAATTTGGGGCTGGTATCGTTTGCCAAACAAACAAAATTTCCCTTGCTAAAAAAAAACCGTTGCAGGTAAACTACCCCTTTCCCTCAACCGATCTTCACCAAAAACAATAGGTCGCGAGAACTCTGCAAAACCGGGCTGTATGCAAAAAATTATTTGATTCTGTTTGAATTTGCGGCAGTTATCGTTTGCCATAGAAAAAAAATCTACAGACAGACAGACACACAGACAGACACACAGACACTTTTCGGAAAACGACTTTTTTTCATGTTTTGAGTGTAGTAGAATCAGAATCTGCAATAATCTCGAACACGATTTTTTTTGCCATCACCATACTTCCATTCCTTAAGGAATATGGAAGTAAAAATTACCCCTGATAAAAAAATGGTGCAGGTAAACTACTCCTTTCCCTTAACCGATCTTCACCAAAAACAATAGGTCTTGAGTACTCTACAGTTCAGCGCTGTATGCAAAACATTATTTGATTCTGTTTGAATTTGCGGCTGTTATCGTTTGCCATAGAAAATACCCTAGTTAAAATATAAAACGTGGCAGGTAAACTACCCCATTCCTTAACCGATCTTCAACAAAATCAACAGACCTTGAGTTCTGTATAATTCAAAAAGGTATGCAAAAGAGTAGTTGATTCTGTTTTAATTTACGACAGTTATCGTTCGTCATAGAAAAAATTACCCTCGTTAAAACATAAAATGTTGCAGGTAAACTACCCTATTCCCTTAACCGATCTTCACCAAAACCAATAGGTCTTGAGTCTACTACAATTCAGGGATGCATGCAAAAAATTATTTGATTTTGTTTGAATTTGCAGCTGTTATCGTTTGCCATAGAAAAAAAATCTACAGACACACACACACACTTTTCGAAAAATGACTTTTACTTCCATATTCCTTAAGGAATGGAAGTATGGTGATGGCAAAAAAAATCGTGTTCGAGATTATTGCAGATTCTGATTCTACTACACTCAAAACATGAAAAAAAGTCGTTTTCCGAAAAGTGTCTGTGTGTGTGTCTGTCTGTCTATGTGTCTGTCTGTCTGTCTGTGTGTCTGTAGATTTTTTTTCTATGGCAAACGATAACTGCCGCAAATTCAAACAGAATCAAATAATTTTTTGCATGCAGCCCTGATTTGCAGAGTACTCGCGACCTATTGTTTTTGGTGAAGATCGGTTGAGGGAAAGGGGTAGTTTACCTGCAACGGTTTTTTTTTAGCAAGGGTAATTTTGTTTGTTTGGCAAACGATAACAGCCGCAAATTGAAACAGAATCAAATAATGTTTCGCATACAGCCCTGAATTGTAGAGTTCTCAATATCTGTTGATTTTGGTGAAGATCGGTTAAGGGAAAGGGGTAGTTTACCTGTAACGTTTTATGTTTTAACAAGGGTATTTCCTATGGCAAACGATAACAGCCGCAAATTCAAACAGAATCAAAAGATTATTTGCATACAGCCCTAAATTGTAGAGTTCTCAAGACCTATTGTTTTTGGTGAAGTTCGGTTGAGGGAAAGGGGTAGTTTACCTGCAACGTTTTTTTAACAAGGGTATTTTCTATGGCAAACGATAACAGCTGCAAATTCAAACAGAATCAAATAATGTTTTGCATACAGCCCTGATTTGTAGAGTACTCAAGACCTATTGTTTTTGGTGAAGATCGGTTAAGGGAAAGGGGTAGTTTACCTGTAACGTTTTATGTTTTAACAAGGGTATTTCCTATGGCAAACGATAACAGCCGCAAATTCAAACAGAATCAAAAGATTATTTGCATACAGCCCTAAATTGTAGAGTTCTCAAGACCTATTGTTTTTGGTGAAGATCGGTTGAGGGAAAGGGGTAGTTTACCTGCAACGTTTTTTTAACAAGGGTATTTTCTATGGCAAACGATAACAGCCGCAAATTCTAACAGAATCAAATAATGTTTTGCATACAGCCCTGATTTGTAGAGTACTCAAGACCTATTGTTTTTGGTGAAGATCGGTTAAGGGGAAGGGGTAGTTTACCTGCAACGTTTTTTTATCAAGCGTATTTTCTATGGCAAACGATAACAGCCGCAAATTCAAACAGAATCAAATAATTTTTTGCATACGTCCCTGAATTGTAGAGGTCTCAATGACTTTCGATTTTGGTGAAGATCGGTTAAGGGGAAGGGGTAGTTTACCTGCAACCTTTTACGTTTTAACAAGAGTAAAGTACTTGAAAATTTATTTAAACTTTTTGAAACAATGGTAATTGTTAAAAATAAAATAATTTTGTTGCCAGGCAATAAAATTATAATTTTTTCATTTTAATGTAATATAATATTTTTCATTTAATACAGCAATAAAAAGGCAGGTAAGACACAGCCTGGCTGTTTGGCTGAAAATGATTTTAAATATAAATCTTAGAATATGGAAGTCATGTATGGTTCTCCATACCGATATTTTTCATGTTTTGAGTGTAGTACAATCAGAATCTGCAATAATCTCGAACACGATTTCTTTTGCCATCACCATACTTCCATTTCCTTAAGGAACATGGAAGTAAAAATGTTGTTGTTTCCAATGATTCAATTTGGCTCACACCATTCTTGATCTAGCTTCCCAATAAAGACCAGGTAGTCTTTTCTATTCTGTCTTTCTTTATTCAGTTTTTCTCAGACCAGGAGGTCATCCTTGTCCATTTCGTTTTCAAGGCATGCGCAAAGAGTGCATATCCAGAGGCAGCTCAAGTCAAGTGGAGGCCCCAAGCGGTAAAAATTTTGGGGCCCTCAAACTCAAGTTAGAAATAGAAGTTGCAAGAAAACCCTCATAAACGTATTAACAAATATCGGTATGGAGAACCATACATGACTTCCATGTTCTAAGATTTATATTTAAAATCATTTTTGAAATAAAATATTACCATAGAAACTACTTCTTTCTACTTACTGCTTCAGCCTTAACCACAGTACTGTGGTCACTAACGTATACCACCTCACGTTATCGCACTCGATTTTCACTGATGATGGAAGTCGATGGCATTGCCGAAACGTCTGGTTTTGTAGAAAACATTGGACTACGGCCAAACATCCCGGGAAGGAATTTTAACAAAAACTATTTCTTTGTTGCCGATAACGTAGTACACATATGTATAAAAAATATGCATAAAATTAATGGCTTGTATAAGTTAATGATTGATCTCCATTAAGTAGTGCTCAAGTTTCCAAAGTTTTAATATTATGATGTCCATAATTAAAACATCAGAGCAGGTTTAGTGTGTATGAGGGTACACCGTGGACAAAAATTTTCAACATTTCCTATTGAGCGTTGCTTAGAGTAAAGCTGGGAATCTACAGTGTACATTTCGCAGAACAAACACACGGAAAAGGAGCGCTCCGAAGTCGCTCATGGACCCTCAGCATCTTGCAGAGGGTTCATTCCCTAAAGACGAAAAGTCTGTCTATGAATCGTTCCTCTGTAAACACGTGCAGTTACACTGCCCAGCGATCCACAGGAAGCAAATCGCTATCCACGCTGGACACTTTTTCGGCTTGCACGCGTTATGTTGGTGTGGGTTTCGGCACTTTCCATTTAAAAAGTGTGCAAATGTAAGAAAATAAACACGAGTGAGGCCAGAAATAACGCGAATTTTGTGTGTGTGTGTGTGTGTGTGTCTTCCCTGCCTTTTTATTGCAGTAATCATAATAATAAAATGGAAACGTAAACATTACATAATTGAGATATGCTTGCCTGCCACGAACGATATATTTTCACTCGTACATGATTTACACTAAAATGAAAAAATTATAATTTTATTGCCTGGCAACAAAATTATTTTATTTTTAACAATTGCCATTGTTTGAAAAAGTTTAAATGAATTTTCAAGTACTTTACTGTTGTTAAAACGTAAAAGGTTTGCAGGTAAACTACCCCTTCCCCTTAACCGATCTTCACAAAAATCAAAAGTCCTTGAGATCTCTACAATTCAGGGACGTATGCAAAAAATTATTTGATTCTGTTTGAATTTGCGGCTGTTATCGTTTGCCATAGAAAATTACCCTTGATAAAAAAACGTTGTAGGTAAACTACCCCTTCCCCTTAACCGATTTTCACCAAAAACAATAGGTCTTGAGTACTCAACAAATCAGAGCTGTATGCAAAAAATTATTTGATTCTGTTTGAATTTGCGGCTGTTATCATTTGCCATAGAAAATACCCTTGTTAAAACATAAAACGTTGCAGGTAAACTACCCCTTTCCCGTAACCGATCTTCACCAAAAACAATAGGTCTTGAGAACTCTACAATTCAGGGCTGTATGCGAAACATTATTTGATTCTGTTTGAATTTGCGGCTGTTATCGTTTGCCAAAAAAAAAAATTACCCTTGATAAAAAAAAACCGTTGCAGGTAAACTACCCCTTTCCCTCAACCGATCTTCACCAAAACAATAGGTCGTGAGTACTCTACAAATCAGGGCTGTACGCAAAAAATTATTTGATTCTGTTTGAATTTGCGGCAGTTTGCCATAGAAAAATATCTACAGATAGACAGACAGACACATACACACAGACACTTTTCGAAAAACGACTTTTTTTCATGTTTTGAGTATAGTACAATCAGAATCTGCAATAATCTCGAACACGATTTTTTTTTGCCATCACCATACTTCCATTTCCTTAAGGAACATGGAAGTAAAAAAGAAAAGTAATGAAAATTTTCATACCGTTACACATTAAATAAATAAGTGTTTTACAATTACACTCATTTATTTCAAATCCATGTTTCATTTGTTAATGTGTTAAAACTATAAACCATTATTTATATGTTTTTAATATCACTGTATTGCAATCATTTAGGTAAATTATTATATGTTTACATTCATCAAATAGAGTATTGCTTTCTTTACAAAATTTACTAAAACCCAAAATAATCTTTCCTAACTTTACACATGAAAGCATTAGGTATTTTCACACTTTTAACATTGATGGTGTATTCAAAATATCTGGAACGTAGTGTGGTATAACTCCCTGACATACCCTGGCAGTTTCAAGAAATTTCCCTGACATACGGAAAGTTCAGAAAGATTACACACATTTGTTAAATAATTATTTTTTTATTAATTTGGCCTACAATATGTTTATATTAAACGTAAGATATAAAACACAGAGTATTACTAAACATGGATATACTTAACATTTACTTATACTTAAGTATATACTTAACATTTAAATATCAAAAGTTAAACATTCGTTTGATTATGCAAAACAAAAATGTCTTATTTAACAAAGACAGGACAGCTTCACTTCACTTTCAGTATGCAGAGGAACAAATTAATATGTAATTATTATTTACAGAAACACTAGCTATTGGTTACTTAAAGAATCTTGTAAGCCCCTAATTTTTAAATTATGAATTTCCATCTTGCTTTATTTCTTGCAAAATCATCAGTTATTTTGTCAGTGTCAATGCGGTTTAAAATTTCCTGCTCTATATACAAAATGGCCAAGTTATTTAGTCTTTCTTCTCCCATTGTATTCCTTAAATAATTTTTTACTCTCTTTAAAACAGAAAATGATCTTTCTCCGGACACATTAGATAAGGGAATTGTTAGAAAAATCTTCAATAATATTTCAATATTCGGAAATGTGCAAGACATTTATTTGGCGGCTCGATAGATGTGATATCTATCGACACATTCGACACCACTATCACACGAGAAACTTAAGATGTCTGGATTGTCTGGTGTGGTTTTTATGGTGTCCTCGTTTTCTTTTAGAAATATTAAGAAATGGTCCAATTCATCTTCCAAAGTACAAACATCAATGTCATTTTTGTACATATCCTTCAACTTTTTTAACACTTTCTTTCTTTCTTCTGTTGACAATTTCCAGTCAAAAAATATATGAAAAGGCTCTAGAACAACTTCATACTTCTGAGCTCTTTGAGACAGTTGTGCCTTAGTGTTATCACATATGACATAAAATGAATTGACTTTAAAATCTTCTCTAATTGTAATTGTGAATTCATTGTCCGACTTCTTTGTTTTCATCAAAAAACACGTTTCTCTTTCGTCGTCTGCGAGTTTGTTCATCTTCCACACTAAATGATAGCCCTGATAAATCAGTTGCCTCTTTTTCTACTTTTTCATATTCTTCTCGAAAATTATTGATAAAATTTTCTAATGACTTCAGTAGGATAGATCCTTTGAATAGTTCGCACTCTACTGATTGCAGTGATTTACTAGTAGCGTTTATTCTTTGCAAAATAGTATTCCAAATCACTGTCATTAGGGCGGTTTCATATTTCTCCATTTTCTTTAGAAGTGAAGTCGCCTCCACTATCGTAACTTGTTTTTCTTCTTCTGCATTATAAATTTCATTTAAAGCCTCTTTTATATGGGTGAATCCAAGTTTTTTAGCTAATACAGCGTCTGCTCTTGCTGACCATCTTGTATCAGAAACTCTTTTCAGTGAGACGGATTGCTTATCTTTACACATTTCTAGTTTACTCGTTAAAATTTTCCAGCAATGAGTTGATGCAGAGAAAACTGTGAATAACTTCTGCACAAACAAAAATATTGAACTGCAGCGTTACAACTTTCTGTAGCGAAATTTCCAATTAAATTTAAAGAATGGTTAGCACATGGAATAAAAACCGCACTTGGACTGTTCTTTAATGCGTCTTTGCAAACCTGAGTACTTCCTGACATATTTGAAGCATTATCAAAAGATCGTCCTCAACAGTTTTTAATATCCACTCCTAATTTTGTTAAAGTTGCCAAAACTTCTTGTTCCAAGTATGAAGAGTTGTGTTTATCTATGAGAATGAATCCCAAAAAACTTTCCTTTATATTACCAGATGATGAAACATATCTTATCACAAAAGTAAGTTGGTCGACATGAGAAATATTGGGAGTGGAGTCAACAATTATACTATAATAAGTCACAGATTTGATTTCTTCAATTATTTCAGCTCTTACTTGATTGCCAATAAGGCCTACAAATTCGTCACAAATATTGTGAGATAAATAGTTCATATTTTTGTAGATGGAATTTTAAGAACTCATCGTATTCGCTTAGGTATTCCAAGCAGGTTAAATAATTTCCTTTCCTATTGGAATCTCTGCCTTCATCGTGACCCCTAAATCCTAATCCTAAGCGACTCAATAGTTTTATTGTTGACACAATTCTTTTCAACACTTCTCTCCAGTAACATTCTTCTTTTTCCTTTTCCTGTAATAGTTGAGTATCAATTCTATTAAATTTGGTTGCTCTGTTGTACAGAATACACATGGCTGACATGTGTTCTTTTGAAACTTCGTGGTCCGATAAAATAACAGTAATTGATCTCTAATTTTGCAAACCAGTTATTAATTTAGACTTTGATTTTGAAAAGAGTTTGCAAGGGTAGCAGTAAACACTTGCTTGTTTCTGAAAATATCAGCCAAGTTCTCTTTTCCATAATTCCATTTGATTTCTTTCTGTAAAAATGATCATAAGAAAGTCCTCTGTAATAAACTTCATCTCTGTCTTTATACACTGATTTCAAATTCTCTATATTCCCGATATTTTTTGGTTAGTGTTTAAGAATATGGTCAATAATAGCATCTGAAAAAATTATTGGCCATAAAGCTGTATCATTTATTACTTCGATGTCTATAGTCAAGTGTTTGTCTGGACTATCTCTATCTTCTGCGTCTTCACACTTCCTTTTATCAGTAGCATTTTCAACCTCTTGATGCTCAACTTGTTCTTCTTTTTTCTCTTCTTCACTTATAGGCCTGTGTGGTTCAGAAGAAGTTTTGAGCGCAGACAATTTATCTGAAGTAGATCTTGATGGCAACTGTGTCTCTGAATTTACTGTTAAAAACTTATGCAATGCATTTCTTTGGCTCTCAACAATTTCCAGATTATTCTTCATTTTTTTTCGCTTTTCTGCCCCACTTTAATGTCTCTTCATCTTTTACTGTAAATAAATAATTTGTTTTAATGTTTTGTAAAAAATAAATTGACATCGTACGGTGGTAAATTATACACAGAATGACAGGCCATTGACAAAATTATAACAAGCTACAAACACCGTAAAAATAACTTCCTTAGGGTAACAAAGAAAGCTTAACGTTTATATTTGGAATATTATACGGAACAACAAATGCAAGGGTCTGTCCTTACCAAACAAATTCAGCATTCATTATGAAAAATATATCATTCACTTAAGTTTTATATAGCACACGCACAATGAATAAAAAAGTGTGAATGCAATATATTTGTATATATAGCCTGTGCTATTAAGTATATTTACAAATACCAACTAATGTACATTTTACTAACTTGCAAAATATACAAATATGGCTCTGTCCAATTCTTAAGAGGTTAGCAAAAACGAGATCTATTGTTCAAATATAGGTATATACTCAGGGTTTACAATCAACTCCCAATATATGCAAATTCTGTACGAATAATTTATACTAGTTGCTAAAAACTACAAGCGTACTTTTTATCTATGTGGACTTATAGAACTGCTAATTCTATTATGTACGACAATCAACGTGCGACTTGGTTATGTAGATTGATTTTTGGTTATGTCACAATACTAGTGGGCGCCAAAAAGCCTAACTAAGCTACTGCTAACGATTATGGGTTTGACTTAAATTCTGTTAAAATTATTTACAACATCCTATAATAACTTACATTTTTAAGTATAAAAATTCGTTACAAGCTTCGAAGGACTCACTTTACTATTTATAACGAAATAAGTTTATCGAGACAACAACTGTACAATTTTGATTCCAAAACGTTCGCTGTTTGAAGAAGTACCAACTACGAAATTAACTAAGCTATTAATAAAAACTATACTTACTGTATTTGAAATATACAGTGACTATAAAATCTATAAAGTAAGAAATGGATCGTCATAAACATAAATAATTCAATGAGTAATAGTCCGGAGTGGTTCGCCGACGTTCGGGTATAATCGGCTCTCGAACCGAGTAGGTAGCGTAACGAGATTGTAATTTTTCCCTCATGCAAAAAATGTGTCAGGCGCGCCTAAAGAAGTTTTCACTTCAAAATTGAATGCTGCAAAATTCTGGGCCCTATGGTATCCCGGGACCCCACGCGGCCGCTTAGTCCGCTTACCGTTAAACCCGCCTCTGTGCATATCCCAGAAGGGAGGATGTTGATCCTGTTGAGGTGCCCTGTTAAGCAGTCGTGTCCTGTGGCCATGCGGAAATTGGCAACTGATGATCTTCATTATATAAAAATGTTTATTGTAGTTATTTGTACAATTATGCATTGTGTTCATCAGTTACTGAACACAATTCATGGTTTTCAGTTTGGCCTAGTTCTCTAAAACTGTTTAATTGCACAGTGGTAAAATATGATGACAGGTGAATAGCATATGTCCAAACATCTGCTCACTAACTGTGGCACAAAACAAAGTGTAGACAGCATACATCCGGTCACAACTAGGTCCTGCACAAGACTAACCTGCTCATGTAGTACCAAGACATGCACTGTTGTTCTGTGTCTTCCATCCAGAATTAAGACAAATGTAATCCCTTTGTAAAAAATGATGATATCATCTGTGCTGAATAACATCAATGTTTCTTTTGTTTAAGCATACTAACATATGTCTCTTTGTTTGAAAATTATATCATTGTGTAAATCATTCAGCTTAGACCAAGTCACACAAACTGAGCATTTGCACTGGTTTCCATAACGTTCAATCAAATTGTATAAACACAAAAATGTTATATCAGTGTACAAAATAAATGCTCCATTACACATTACCCATCGACCATGTGTTGCATTTTAATGGGGCTGCCCCCCCCCCCTCTCTCTCTCTCTCTCTCTCTCTCTCTCTCTCTCTCTCTCTCTCTCTCTCTCTCTCTCTCTCTCTCTCTCTCTCTCTCTGTGTGTGTGTGTGTGTGTGTGTGTGTGTGTGTGTGTGTGTGTGTGTGTGTGTGTGTGTGTGTGTGTGTGTGTGTGTGTGTGTGTGTGTGTGTGTGTGTGTGTGTGTGTGTGTGTGTGTGTGTGTTAAAAAACACGAGGTGTGGCAAGAAAATAACTGGACAATGGAACTCGTGTTATTCATGATTTCTTACAATTTAAGTATTATCACTGTCAATGTATATGAACCCAAAACAGATTCTTTTTAATGTAGACTTGCCCGTTGGAAACAAAAAGAAGTCACACAGAGCAAGAAAAGGTGGATGCCCCAGCAATGAATTCAATGCTTTCCCAAAAACGTGTTGACAGACAGTGCATTGTTTGCTGGAGCACTGTCTTGGTGAAAAATCCATGAGCCACTATTCCACAGCTCAGGTCTTTTTCTTTTCACTGCCTCAACAATCCTAGTCAGGACCTTTTTACAGTAGATTTGATTAACAGTTTGACCTTCCGATACCCAGCCAATGTGAACAATCCTTTGGATGTTGAAAGAACACAGTCATCATGGCTTTGATTTCAACTTGCTTGTCCATGCTTTCTTTTGCCATGGTGAATCAGATCTGTTCCAATGCATGGATTGGCACTTAGTTTCTGAAGCATATGTAAAAATTCATGATTCATCAGAAGTTATTATTCTTTGTAAAAACTTTTTTGTAAATTTCTGTCAGTGTTTTAAGGATGTCAGCACAAATGTTCATTCAAGCTTCTTTCTGCTCAGGAGTAAGGAGTAGTATTGGCACCATCTTAAAACACACTTTGTTATGTAAAATGTGTTGAACAGATTTGTTGTCAATGTTTATAAACTCGTGAACTACTTGAATCCTCAGGGCATGATTTTCTTAGCTAATTTTATTAATTTTTTAAATGTTAGCATCTGCTTTTGATGTGGGAGGGCAACCAGGACTCGGATCATCTGCAATCACATCTTTTCCATCTTTAAACTTTTTAAACCACTAAAAAAGATAAGTAGGTGATAGATACTCATCACCATACAAGGAATTTCATAAAACACTTTGCTCCACATTAATGATTAAATATTTCCAACAGATCACAGCATCATAGTCCGTTCAAACAAACACTACAGCTGCACTTAGAGTTGTGTGGCTTTACAGCTGTAACAGTAGATGGAGAAGGAAAGCACAGGACAATGCCCCACCCTACTTAACTCTGCTGCGCTTATATAGCAGCAGTAGAAAAATCAGTCCAGTTTTTTTTTCTAGCTACATCTTGTAAATATAGAGAAAAATATGTTTTGTTATTTATACACAAAAGGTATATATGTACATATCTTTATTGCTTTTCTATGTAGTGACCATCCACATTCAGACACTTATTGTGGCACCAGCTTTTGCCATCGAATAATATAGTCATTGAGACATCCATCCACCAATCCCGTAGTTGATCCTATTAATAAGGTCCTATTTGATTTCAAAGAACTGAATACACAATCAGACCTTCATTTTAATCATAAGACGGCACCACTGCTCAGATTCAGTTCAACTGTGTACTGCTCTTGCTTCAGGCTAATCCTACATTCCAAATATTAGCTTTCCCAATGTGTGAGTTTTCAGACAGACCTCAGAGCCTCCCTCAGGTGAACAGGGTTGACTCTCTGGTAAGTCATATTGGTGTCCTTAACTACCTTTAATCTGGTGGTGACTGTTTGGCCATCCACACCAGGTTGTTTGGGTACACATTCCCATACGGACCTGAGAACAATCAGACAGGCTCAGTCTTGTCTTTCAGTTGGTTGAAAGCCTCCTCATTGAAGTCAGTGAACAGTTCATATCAAAGCCCCAAATATATGTACTGTAGTAGGTAATGGGACACTTCAAAAAATATCATGTCACATCTCACAGTTGATATTAGAAGCAGTGACATGCTTTATGATTTGTCAGTATTTGATCCCAAGTAAACAAAAGGAACTACAGATTGGTACCTAAATAATCATGCAGAAGTTGCTGGTTGCTACTGCGTATGCACTATGTGTGAAGTTTCACCCAAATTATAAATAAATAAATAAATAAAATATTCTGCCAGAACCTTACCTGCGATCTTTTCTCGCTGACTTACCTTTTTATAAATTCGAACAGAAGTTCAGAGTCGCCACCAATATCTTTGCAGGACAGATATGGAAACCTTTATACTCTACCTTAATTAAAACGGGACAATCCCCAATTCAGAAGATTCCTGGAAACGTTAGACGAATTTTTCAGCACAGAACACTAGGAAATGGTAATAGGCGAAATGACTAAGCTTAACACATTATTTATCAGAACATATCTTGTTTTATTTTTTATGAATCAAACTTGAAATCTCTCTCTTTTCTTAAAAAAAAAACAATTTCCAAAACTACCATACGTTATAACCTTATTTTTCTACGACAAGCCAGTACTTTACCCCCCCCCCACACACACACGTTCTGTTTACAAATATATATATATATATATTAAACCCTTTTTAATTATTGAGCTCTTTAATATTGATTTTATTATTGATGTAAATCGATATAGTTACTTTTATGTCGTTCTCATCTACCCGCACCATCCACAGCTGTCCGCCATTACCGGCCGGATACGTTCACTTTCACTAAGACACTCTGAACTGTTTTGGTTTTTCGAATTATAACTATTTTTTTCACAACACCTTATCTTCCATCTATCCTTCTTTTGCACTATGTTGGGGCAGGCCGCGCGTACTTACACACGCCGGCCTCCCGACGTTTTTAATGGGGACTGCTAGTATTGTCTACTATACGGTTTGGCTACTGGTAATGAACTGCCAACCTCGTGCGCGCGGTTGCCTACCCACCAGGCGTAAGGCGTCGCCGTCACTCGTTCCGTGATTGGTTTAACGGCGGTTAGCGGGAATAATTCGTCTTCCTTCCGTTATGCATTTTGGGTTGGGGAATACATATTTTCTAATGCCCTTTTGTCCTCTGAGCACATGTCACCAAAAAAGCAGCACACACGCGCGCTCTTACACATTCCCAGACGATTAATTGTTCTCGTACCTCGCTCGGCCTGACACCGAGCTAACCACAGGGTGTTAAACAAATCAAGCTATTGTGATAAAAAATGTTGCCCAGCCGAGTTGGCCCCAGATTATTACAATTATTATGAAAATAGAAAAATAAACCCTCAGCTTTATTTGCCCCGTTATAATACCCCCCCCATGAGAGGTTTTCTGTTGAAACAGAAAAACTCTCATTGCCTAAATAAAAAAAACCTAAGAGGACCAGCTAGGATATGGCGACAACAACCCCCCTTAAATCCTTACTAAAATCATGGGTAACTTACCCCCCTAGTCTGGTGACTGCGGCTGCACCTGCATGACTCTACTGGAGTTCTCTGTTCGAGATCCCAACACCGTAAAATCAGACAGGCACCCGCCACAGTATCACCAAACTCTGTAACATTCAATAAAAAATATCAATTACTGGCTTTTCAACATACCACATCCTTAACTGACTTGTTTCCCCTTAGTCGTACTGGTTTGCCTTTTAGCAAAGTACTGGTTGTATATCTCAATGAACTACTTAAAGAAACAATATTTTTTAACACATGTATCCTTAACTTAAACATATTACATTTTCCTGTATTATATATTCTAGATTATTTTTACTTCTGTAACCTATACACTTTAGGTTAGACACAACAAACAAAAAAACAAAATTTAAACTCCAAAATTATTCAACTTTGTTTACCAAATCCTATTAAAATTCCATTTTGATTTTATTACCATTTATACACAATACATGTTTACAATTCCTACACTCTAACATACTACAACATAATAAACATTAACCTTGAACATTTACATTGCTACATTAAACTAAACAATTCACCTTTAAATAATTTGTATAGAAAATTATAAACATTACAACTTGAACCTTCTATTAACTCTTTTTATATCGACCTTTAATTATTTATCATTTATTGTACCATTAACTTCTCCAAAAATTCAAATTTATTATTAACATTCATTATATATAACATTTCAAATTCAGATTTTATCAAAAAATTTACACAACTTGCAGCTTTATTTTGGTTTTAAATTCTATTAACTCTTTTAACTTGTTACATTTATTATTACATTTCAATTATGAATTTCCATTAAGTATTTTCATCATCAATTGGTTTGGGTGACTCCCAGTCATTCACAATGATTTGATTTATTGAATGGGTATTTAGATATAACCTTACTCACATTCTTCCTTCTAATAACCACTAACGGACTTGCATAGGGTGACACCAATCTCTCAAAAATATTTACCTCCATTAACTTCTCTTACTCACCTTAAATCATTCTCCTCTTATAATAAAATACCTGATACCCTCTTTGTACCTAGGATGTGTGTTCCCTTCCTGTATACTCATTCCCTTATTAGTTCCTGGCCCTTTCCCAGGTAACTCCGCCAAACCCCATTTAAAACTATTCACCTCCCGCCACAACGCCTGTCGTTGAGGACTCCTTACCACACCACCCTCTTTACAAAATTTCACCACCACCTGTTTACTCTCCAATTACATTACTCTCACTTTCTCTACATACATGCACTATCGCTACTGTGTCCCTACTACTGACCCGTTTCTGTATTATTTTTATTTCCAAAATTCTTATTTTGTCCAACACCCGTTTAAAATTAACTCTGACTGACTTAAATGCCTTATTGAAATAATTATCACCCAAACTCCATCTTATACCACATTTTACATTAATATGATCATTGAAAATTACACTAGAAATTCATAACTACCTCACATTAATTTAATCACCTAATTTAGAACGTTTTAAACTCATTTAACATTTATTATTCAAACATTTTACTTTATTTCAACTCATTATAAAATTCCTACATACATATGGTCAATCATTCAATCAAATAACCACATGATTACTGTCATAAATTCAAATTATAAACATTCATTACAACAAATATAATGTAGTTGTCTTGTTTGTTCATCATCTTCTTTCAGAGCACTACACTTTATACAATATTGAAATTTTTTCATGTGAAAACTTACTTGTCTTTTTTGTTGAACGCGTTCAACGAAAAAGACAAGTAAGTTTTCACATGAGAAAGTTTCAATATTATATAAAATATAATGTACATAACCATATGTATTATCTGATACATTATAACAACAGTATGACTCAATAACTAAACACCTTCTACGTTTACTCCTTTACTATTTATTATAAAGTTCAAATCTCAGAAAAATCATTTAAATTCATTACCAAAATTTGTTTATACAACATTTCAAATTAATTCATTAATTCATCTCAAATTATTTAATTCCATCAGTTTTAAAAAACACTAATTTACTTTAATCACCTTACTTCAAAACAATTATAATTCATTTGCATTATAAACTTCACAATTGTTTGTTTAGTTTGATAAAATATTATTATTATTAAAATCAGTTCCTACTACATACACACATTGTTTACCTTACCTACAAAATACAACATAACCTATTATATAAACACAATTAACCTCACTACGAGTTTATTTACAATTTCTTCGTCATATATTATTGTTTACCACACCTCATTTCATAAGTTAGCCAGGTCATCACCATAAACTAAAATAATTAAATGTTCATTCACTGTTTGTTTAACCACCATCATCGTAAATCCATCTTATTTTCACGTAATAATTCTCATCTTTACTACTCTTATTACATTACCATTATTATATACATAATAACCCTTTACTTTTGATTCCTCCCCTATATCACAAGAATAATACACCAGATTTTACTCCCCATTATTAATTCATAAAACCCGTTTACATTGGTAATTTTGGTCCAGTCTCGCTTAGTATTTTTATCTGTCTCAATGAAGCATTTTATTATCTCCTTACTACCCAAATCAGCTGGTATTAATATCCCCATCCTACGTACAGTTAAGTATTCAATATAATTATCACCGTTATCATCATTTATTGCTGCACTATTCTCACAACAAGGTAAGCCTACAATGTTACTAACTCTCTCAATATTCATCCTCTCTATCAATTCTCCATAACCTCTATTTAGCTTAAACATCTCTATCATTCTCTCTCTCTCAAAATACTTCTCATAACACCATTTCATTTTGTCTCTCTCACTCCATGCAAAGGGTACTACTACGTAAAAACACTTCCTGGCTCTACCAGGTTTATCACAAAAATTTAAGGGACCATTATTCATAGAACATTCATCTACCAAATACACTCGTGAAGACCTCTCTTCACCACCACTAACACCACGGGAAAATTTTACCCTCTGCAACCCCTCTACCTGTAAACTCCTTTTCCATTCTTTCTCTAATTCATCAACGCTAATTACTACTCTGTTACTAACCCCAAATAACTTTCTACTTTCATCATTACTATTACTATTCACCGTATCATTCTTAGATACCTCATTTTCAACTACATTACTGTTATCACTCAATATTACACTTGTATTAACCTCAATTACCTTGTCAACTATCACTTGATTATTATTCGTAATCCTTTCATCATTATAATTGTCACTATTATTTCCACTTACCTTATCAATTATCACCTTGTTTGCGCTTAAACTATCACCATTGCTATTATCACTGATATTTCCATTTTTTTTTGTCATTTTATTACCATCATTCTCACCTGTTTTGACACCAATGTCGTCTGTTACTTCGTTATTTCCATTTATACTATCTTTACTTACCTTATTCTCTGTTACCTGATCCTCTTTATTCTCATTTAATTGGTCTGTCTCTCTACCATTTTCTACCCCCACTATACTATCATCATTATCATCACTATTCAATATTTTATTCTCTAACGCTACCACTTCCACTATTTTACTTTCAGTAACTCCTTCACTTACCTCGTTACTTTGTTTACTAGTGTCATCACTATTCTCGTTCAAGAAAGCGTATAATCCCGTTTTTTGTTCTTTCATTTGTCTAAGCTCATTATTGAATTTACGCCAATCATCCTCAGTCATTCTTTCCAAAACCCTTTCAAACTCGTGCATGAATTCCGTACTATTCCATGCCTCCCCTGATATTTTGGTTTCTTGCGCCTCAGCCATGTTAAAAAATTATTTATATAATAACTCTTTATATAACACCCACTATAACCCTTCTATTACTCAATAATTATAGACATAAAATCAAAATACCCCACACATAAAATCGCTATCCCAATGTAAAAGTAAACACAATAACACTACCAAAACATAACCTTATTCAACGTAAGTATACGATAATTTCACAACTTACGCCGTTACCCAAATCCTATTTTCTGTGCTTAAAACAGGTCTACCTCGTATAAAGTTATACCAGGATCCTGGCAGTGAGTCGCCATTTGTTATGTTTCACCCAAATTATAAATAAATAAATAAAATATTCTGCCAGAACCTTACCTGCGATCTTTTCTTGCTGACTTACCTTTTTATAAATTCCAACAGAAGTTCAGAGTCGCCACCAATATCTTTGCAGGACAGATATGGAAACCTTTATACTCTACCTTAATTAAAACGGGACAATTTTGCCATCTGACCACCCCAATTCAGAAGATTCCCGGAAACGTTAGACGAATTTTTCAGCACAGAACACTAGGAAATGGTAATAGGCGAAATGACAAGCCTAACACATTATTTATCAGACCATATCTTGTTTTATTTTTTATGAATCAAACTTTAAATCTCTCTCTTTTCTTAAAAAAAAAAAATTTCCAAAACTACCATATGTTATAACCTTATTTTTCTACGACAAGCCAGTACTTTACCCCACACACACACACATTCTGTTTACAAATTTATATATATATATATATATATGTGTTAAACCCTTTTTAATTATTGAGCTCTTTAATATTGATTTTATTATTGATGTAAATCGATATAGTTACTTTTGTGTCGTTCTCATCTACCCGCGCCATCCACAGCGGTCCGCCATTACCGGCCGGATACGTTCACTTTCACTAAGACACTCTGAACTGTTTTGGTTTTTCGAATTTAACTATTTTGTTCACAACACCTTATCTTCCATCCATCCTTCTTTTGCATTATGTTGGGGCAGGCCGCGCGTACTTACACACGCCGGCCTCCCGACGTTTTTAATGGGGACTGCTAGTATTGTCTACTATACGGTTTGGCTACTGGTAATGAACTGCCAACCTCGTGCGCGCGGTTGCCTACCCACCAGGCGTAAGGCGTCGCCGTCACTCGTTCCGTGATTGGTTTAATGGCGGGAATAATATAATTGGTTAGCAGGAATAATATGTCTTCCTTCTGTTATGCATTTTGGGTTGGTGAATACATATTTTCTCATGCCCTTTTGTCTTCTGAGCACATGTCGCCAAAAAAAGCAGCACACACGCGCGCTCTTACACATTCCCAGACGATTAATTGTTCTCGTACCTCGCTCGGCCTGACACCGAGCTAACCACAGGGTGTTAAACAAATCAAGCTTTTGTGATAAAAAATGTTGCCCAGCCGAGTTGGCCCCAGATTATTACAATTATTATGAAAATAGAAAAATAAACCCTCAGCTTTATTTGCCCCGTTACATATGTTGCTACTGCAACTAGTTGATGAATACCAGCTAATCGGGTGTTAATTTATGAATTGCTGTTGTAACTTAAGTGTAGCTACTATAGAGTAACTTAATTTAATTATATTAAAGGTATAAAGTAATCCTATATTTTTTTCAATATTTATGTGTAGGTTATGCAAATGAGGTTGGCGAAGCTTTCCGCCCAGTAATCAATATAAAATTAGTATGGGCCAGTTATGGAGTTGCTAGTCTCTATGTTCTGGCTGATACAGCAGACAAGGCAATCAAAGCATACAAGGTATTCTATTTTCATGCCTTAAGTTATTAGTGTATACATAACATTTGTCTCACTTAATTCTCTTAAGTAATTAACAAAGCTTATTAACAATTATAGAATATTTTGTGACATTTGAATACATTGTTATGGATTAACAATAACACTCCCAGAGTATATTTAAGTAGATTGGAAAAAAAAAACATGTTTGTCTGTACCTGTAAAATACACAGTAATACTTAGCCTGTCCTACCTGTGGCAGTGAGGTAATTGCAACAGTGACTTCTTTATCCTTTCCTGTCTCTTGCTTTCCTCACAGCCTGTGTCTAGTCGAGACCTCTCTTGTTTAGTGTGATAGATATTATGTTGTTTCATGCCTTTGTAGGTCATCCATATTTTATTTTGTTTGTAATGTCACTTGCCCATTCCCATTCTGACTACGTATTCAAACCACCTCAGTATTTTGTTTTTTTTTGCCCGCTTCTCACCTTTACATCATTTCCAATTATTTAACTCAGTACTTTATGCATTGTAGTAATCACTTTAATCCTCTGGAGTGCTTTCATTTCACCTGCTTTTGTTTACTTTTTAAAATAATCTTTTAACACGTGTTCAAATATTAATGCACAATCATTGTCATACATAAGTATCAGTACTTCACATGGGTATAAGTAGGTGAGGGTCATATTTTTTTCTTCTAAGTTTTGTATCCACATAATTTCTGTTGAAGAGTACGTAGTCTGTGTAATTTCCTATGTGAAGTGCAGATAGGCACTGTTTTGTTTGTGTGGAAGGGAGTCCAAAATTCTGTTACTATCAATCGTATAGTGACTCTCAATTTCTTCTTCAAGTCCAGGACCAACCACAAAGGATATTGACTTTCAAATGACCCACAAGTTAACTAAAAATGTTATTATTTTCATATGTGTTTAATATGATTTTACTCATATTTGTTTTTAAAATTATTTTTTACACTTTCCAAGAGTATGTATTGTTACGATGATTTCCTTGATCGTCGTATGGTACAGTGGAAAACTAAATACAAGACACCAATTAAGTCACTAATCACCAGCTTTAATTATCACAATTAAACAGTTTGTGATCAATAAGATAGTCTCTTACAACAAATCATATAAAAATTGTTAACACACAATAATAATGTCAACTAATATAAAAAACAAAATTCTACTACAATTGTCCCGCACAATTATAAAACACATAACACTTTGCCACAATACTTCAAACCACACTGTGTAAATCGCCCAACAATAACTGAACTCAGCGCCGGTGAATGCTTATATTTATACCCCACTAAAATTTCAGAAACTTTGATACTACGCATCAGCGCTACACTAGGGCGTAATAGATTATGGCCTTGATACAGCATGCGGGGCTGGCAAAGTCTAGAAAAGTCTCACTAATGCATGTTGCAATCACATACGCATACAGCATTACAGCTGGATTCCACTGGAACATCCAAAAAACACATAGATTGGTGTAATGGTGTAACACTTTTTCCCCATTACATAACACTGCCCCCTCCTTAAGCCTGTTCGTCCCGAACTGGAAACACATCTCTGAAGTAATACTTAGCCAGGCAATCTAGGTGGACGACCTTGAACTTTTGCTGTCCTTCTTATTGAATCTGATAGACAACACCATTGATTTCTTTTTTTTTCACAGTATAAGGTCCTTACCAGTTAGTCTGGAGTTTAGGGGAGCGACCACGACGGCGCTTTGGGTTGTACAACCAAACCTGACCTCCTTCTTGGAAACCCAAACTATTACTGCGAATGTCATACCAAGTTTTCATTTTATTACTGGCACTCTACAGCCGTTTTCTTATCAAGCGATTCATTTCTCACAGTTGGTTTTCTAATTGCGAGGAATAGTTCTGTGCCTCTTGAGACTGAGTCTCAGGTGATCTGAACATCAAGTCCCCAGGAAGACGAATCTCCCCCCCTCACCCCAAATACTAATTTTGCTCGAGTCATGCCGTTTGTGTCGTGTACTGATGACCTATACGCCATGAGGAATAGTGGTATACATTGGTCTGAGTCTGTTTGGTTCTCGTTAACAACCTTCAAAAGATGCTTCTCAAGTGTCCTGTTGAATCTCTCAACCATCCCGTCCGACTGAGGATGGAGAAGCGTCCTGGTCCTGGTCTTTCGAATTCCGAGTAGACAGCATAATTCTTTGAACACTCCTGATTCAAAAATTTCTCCCTTGATCCGTATGGATTTCCACAGGGGCTCCATAACGGCAACAGAAGTTATGAACTAACTCCTTTGCCACTGTGGTGACCTCCTGATTTGGAATTGCGTAGGCTTCCACCCACTTAGTAAAGTAGTCACCTACAACCATGATATACCGGTTTGCATCGTCAGTAACTGGGAATGGTCCAGCAATGCCTATGCTCTTGAAAGGCAGTCCATTGTTATACTGTCTCATTTTTCCCCTGCTTCTGGTTTGTGGGCCCTTGCTTGCAGCACATATTTTATATGTCCGAACCCATTCCTCTACATCGTGGTGGAGATGAAGCCAATAGAATCGCTTCCATATCTTGTCAAGGGTTTTGTTAATGCCAAGATGGCCCCCAGACGTTCCATCATGCATCTCCGTTAAAACAGAATTCATTTTACTTCAGGGAACTATCAACTGCATGACCACGTCTCATGCATCTACACTTTCCCAAACCCTTTTCAGCAATCCGTTCTCTAAGGTAAGAGATTCCCATTGTACTCAGTAGCCCTTCAGCACTTCGGAACCATGGCAGATATCTTGCCAATCTGGGTGGTGACCTTCCTCTTTTGCTGTCAAGATCGGTCCAATGTCTTCATCAGTCATCTGTTCTTGTCGATTATCTTGTGTCATCCACCCGTCTGCCAGGAAATCTACAGTGATGGCTTGAACATGTTCACTTGCGTTTTGTTCTTCCTTTCTGTGGAAATGTCAGCAGCCTTCCGGGCACAGTCTTCGTGATGCAAGGTACATTACCATGTAGATGCCCCCGTCGATATTGTACCTTGAGGTCGTACTCTTGCAAACGTCCAAGCCACCTTGCCAACTGCCTTTCCGGATTTTTAAATCTCAAGAGTCATGCAAGTGTGGCATGGTCAGTGCGTAGCAAAAACTACCTTTCATAGAGGTATGTATGGAAGTCCTCCAAAGCTCGGGCAATTGCCAGCAACTCTCTCCTTGTAACGCAATAATTTCTCTCTGGTGTAGAAAGCGCCTTGCTGTAATATGCTATTACTCGTTCTTCACCGCTTTGCACTTGAGACAAAACTGCTTCTAGACCAGTATTGCTTGCGTCTGTGTCTACGATGTACTTTCCTTCGGAAGCTGGGAAAGCGAGAATTGGCTGCGAACATAATGCAATTTTCATAGTCCTAAATGATTGGTCACAGTCTCCCAACCACTGGAAGTTTCGTTTATTTTCTGTTAGCTCATGTAGTGGTTTAGCAACAGTAGCGAAGCCTTTCACAAAATGTCTGTAATATGAGCATAACCCAGGAAACCCCGAACTTCGTGTTTACTCTTCAGAACTGGCCAGCCTCTTTGAAAGTCTTCCCGATGACTATGACATCGTCTAAATAAACAAGGCAAGTTTTCAATGTCCGGCCTCCGAGTACCAGGTATATCAATCTTTCAAATGTTGCCGGTGCATTACAGAGTCCAAATGTGTAACTGTATAAATAATTTGGAAACAACTCACGTGAGTATTACTTACCTGTGCGATCTTTTCTACGCACTTACACTGATTTTGACCACCTTACTATGACTTACTAAACAGAAGACTCTAAATTGCCAGCGGTGCCAACACGTTTGTAGAAGTAAACGTGTAAACCTTCACACTCTTCCCATTAATTAACACTTGAATAATTTAGATGAATATTTACTTCCTTAAATCAGAAGTTCTCACAGGCTCGTTAGACGAGTTTGATTGCACAGAGACTAGGAAATGGTTATAGCGAAATCAGTATTCTAACACGTTTATAGTAAATCTAATATTATTTTATTTATATCAAAAATTAAATTCTGTTTCTTACTTCCTTCTTTACTTCCTTAATGATATAAAAAATACAAAATATAAAATTCTATTAGCAAATATTTAAATTGTCAAACCAGTACTTGTTTTTATATTCTGACACAAACTCTCATACTCTCTTTACAATTCTGAATACCCGCTGTTTTATTTTTCTGAGCTCTTTTATATTTATAGTTTTACTTGAAACTTTAGGCCGACGTATTTATTTTATCATTGTACTTATCTTTATTAAACATCCCTCATTACACCATCTGTCATCACACTCATTGAAAATCACCTCATTACACTTTTTCACTTATATCACCACTCCGATCAAATTAAACTGTTATAAAATCAATTTTTTATTTTTTTTAATGTTTTTTTATTGTATTCTTTTTTATATAGCCTAAAGGTATCATATGATGTTATTATTTATATTCTTAAAGCGATTGATTTCGGTCATAGACTATCGTCAGGTTATATAGCACATTTGTGTTCACAATATTGTAAAACATTATTCTATATAACCTGGCGATGGCCTATGACTGAAATCGATCGTTTTAAGAATATAAATAATAACATCATATGGTACCTTTAGGCTATATAAAAAAAGAATACAATAAAAAATTGAATTTTAAGTACCATTAATAAAACAATAAGTGTAAGTATAAAAATACATCACATTATCATTTGTTTTAAAATCATCACTCTCTCAATATTTCATTCTTTTACTCTTCTTTCACAATACCATACGTTTCAGTATTCTTTGGCTACTGTAATCATTTCAGCCTACCGAAATTTCCGTGGCTACGATTATACGTCTGAACGGATTGAAGGTGGTTGTCGACTGCCACCAATTTGGAGGCTGCAACTGTACACTATGCGGTCTCTCCACACCCTGGACACGTGATTCCCCTGGCTCCCCTCTCCACCCCTGGTCTAAACACATCGAAAAGTCTAGAAGCCAGAGCTGCGTTGTAATATTAAAAGCACGTGTTCAGCTCATGATACCATCGTGACGTCACACTAATTAATAAAAATTTGTTACGTTATATGGTTAGGTCTTGTTCCCTATTGTGTTATACAGTTAAATATAGACGTTGACTCACCTACGTGTGGTTCCAATTCACAACGCATACCTGGTACGGGCTGATACCGAATATTAGATAGGCAGGTTTATTGTTAAAAATGATTAAAAATGGTTTTACACCTTTTGCCCCATTAAAATACCTCCCCCCCAGTGAGAAGTTTTATGCCAAGGCATAAAAACTCTCATTGCCTAAACCTAAGAGGACAAGCTAGGATATGGCGCCATAACATCCTGTACTTCCATATTACTTCATGGGTTACTCACCCCCCCTAATCCGGTGGCTGTGTCCGCACCTGCGTGACTTTACTGGACTTCCTTCATCAGGATCCCAACACCATAAAGCCATACAGGCACAAGGCGCCCCTGCCCTGACGCGCTGGCCAGCACAGGTACGCCTTCACAGTACCATCAGACTCTGTAACAATTAATAAAAACATTAATAAATGGCCTTTCACCATCCCATATCCTTTAACTGATTTGGTTTCCTCTTAGCCGTACTGGTTTGCCTTTTTTGAAGTACTGTTTTTTTTTCTTAACTCTTAATACACCATTTACATTGTTTTAACATATATCCTTAACATAACAATACATTTTATGTAGTCGACTGACATACTGTATTAACATACCTTGGCAAGACCTATCGGAATTTTTTTTTTTCAAAAATAACTCAAATTCAACTACAGATTCAACTTTCTGATTCCAATTAAAAATTCCATTCTGATTTCAATTACCAATTACAATTATCATTGTTATCTATACACAATACAAGATATAGTTATATAAAACAGAACATTATTCAATACAACAAATATTGATAATCAGAAAAACCTACTCCAATACTTCATTTCTATCAGTATCATAACAATAATCATCAACCTTTTCTTCTTTATTATTCAATAATAATTTATTTATTAACAATTTAAAATCCTTGATACAACCTTGTTGTACATCTCAAAATAAACATTACCATCATCGTGTTAACACAAAACATTTCACCTCTGAATTTGAATAAAAATTACTAACATTACCCAACTTTAATATTCATTCTCTGTTGACCATTTCAATTGTGACACTCTATTACATATTCCACTTGTTACATTATAACTTCAACTCTGACTCTCTATTCATTACTTTAATCATCAATCTTTTATCATTTACCATTTCTTATATAATTAAAATCAAAATAAAATTCTCAAATTTATTACCAAAGTTTCCTTTTAAATTAATTAAATCATCTTAAATTAATTTAATTACCTCATTTAAAACATTTTAAATTCATTTAATTCCATCATAAAATTTAATCCATTTTATTCAATCAAATAAAATATTATTACTGTCATAAACTCAATCAAAACCGTAAATTGATTACATAACATACAATGTACATAACAACAACATAACCTAATATACAAGTACATGTAACACCAATACAAATTTATATACAATCTACGTCATATCATATTTCATTGTTTCCCAAAACTCATTACATAATTTAGCTAAGTATTTAAACCATTAACTAAAATAATTAAATGTTCATCAACACCATATACTATATCTAACCTCAATCATCAAAAAATAATCTGATATTATTCCTACACAATTCATTTTTGTCTAAGTTCATTATATTATTACTATCAATATAACAACTATTCAATTTCCCAAATTGTTCCACTACACCAGAATAACAATCCCCAGGATTACTCCATATTATTCTATCATAAAACTTGTCAACATTAGGTATGGTCAATTCTCCCTTAGTATTATTCGTCACAATTAAATACGTTATCATTTCATCATCATAGTCATCATCTACTATTAGTACACCAATTTTATCCCCAGGTAAGTGCTTATTATCATCATCTACTGCTGCTCCAATTACGTCACAAGGTAAGTCCTTATTGTTAACCATTCTCTCAATCTTTAACCTCTTGACTAACTCTTCATAACCTCTATTAATCTTAAACATCTCTCTCTCTCTCTCTCTCTCTCTCTCTCTCTCTCTCTCTCTCTCTCTCTCTCTCTCTCTCTCAAAATACCTTTCCCAACCCCATTTACCTTTCTCACTCCACACAGAGGGCAATACAACATTATTACACCATCTGGCTTTACCAGTTGTACATTACAACTTAAGGGACCATTTGGAGACACCTCATCTCCCATGAAGGAACTTACATCCTCATTAAACACTTTTGAAGCCTTTACTTCACATACACCACAGGGAAAATTTGCCCTCTGCCCCCCATATTCACTTAAACTCTCTTCGTACTCTCTCTCAAGCTCGTTAATACTCATTATTACCCCATCACTACTATTATTCACTGTATCACTTTTTGATACCCCATTTTCCAGTATATCTTTATTATTATTATTCAACATTATTTCACCATTATAATCATCACTTTATATTAACCCCATCACTTACCTTGTCAACTATTACTGTATTTGCACTTAACCTGTCATCATTATGATTATCACTTATATTTTCACTATCTTCACTTACCTCGTCATCTATTATTTCATTTAGTTTATTTTCATTACACTTACCTGTGTCTTTTTTCCACACTTTCATTTTCTCAATACTTTGTTTTTGTGACGCTATGAGCTCATCACAACTCTTATTAAGCTGTTTCATTATACTGGTATTCATTTCATTAAATTTAACCTCAATACTCTTTAGTGAATTGCTCAATTTTTCATTTAACTCATTAAAATTACTTTCGCATTTAACATTTTGTTCTTTTACTTCATTGATATCACTCCTTACTTCATTAAATTTACTCTCAAACTTAACACTTTGTTCATCGAATTTACTTTCTAACTTAACATCACTATTATCAAGACGTCGCATTATTTCATGAAAAAATTTTCCCATTTTATCATCAGTTTTATTACTTTCTTTTAATGTGATTGGGGTTGACTGAACTTTTGAATCATCCATAACAGCTGTCGTGTTTTATTACTTTTTAAATAATTAATTAAATAATCACAAACTCCCACTTACCTTTTATTTGTCAACTCTCTGGCCAGATCGTCTAGTGGTGTAACCCTATTTCGTATAGCGAATTTACCAGCACAGAAAATGAATTTAGGTACTTGAAATGATTATTCTAACACATATATATCAAGTGAAATAATGTAAAGGATTTATTCTTTTTAATACATTTCTTTATATTCTCTCTTTTTAAATTTCTTACTTTCCATCTTTATTTTTTCTTTGAACAATTACTGATACTAATGATACATCAAAAATTTAATATAGCTTTCCTACACTAGTTAGCTTAAATATTTCTTTCTTATATATATAGATAAGACAGCCCAGTACCCGCTCACGCTCTCATTCTCATATATCTTACCCCCTGAACAATGAGAGATCTCTTTCCCCATTATAACTGTTAATTACGTAAAATTTTAATTGAAATTGTTAATTTTTACTTTCCTGGTTTTATCCGATGCTTGGTGTCAACACTCCCGAACTCTGTCTCTCGATCACATTATCTTCCGAAATATGTTTTCATGTGTGTAATTTTGAGTACTGACGACTTATTACAGTTTCACTATTGTATCAAATTATTTCTCCAACTTTTAATTTTTTGCGTCACAAAATTGTAATGGTTCGCACCTTTAATTCATTTTAAGTTACTGTTAAACTGAACTCACACGTTTTCTATAACTCCGTTTTTGTTATTCAATCACATTTAAAAATTTTGAAAGTATAAACTGAAGTTTTTAGGATCACGAGCCTATGTGTTCACCCGGCCGGGGGAAGGTTTCTTAGTCGACTGCCGCAGTTTTTTGTGCGCACAGCGCGAAAGTATTTCTTAATACGTGACCAGACCATGGGAAAGTTGGCCGTCTGAGTGCGCGGTTGGAAGCGCGTGCGCCCCCTCGTTGATAAAAGTACATTCCTTAGCCACACCGCAACTGTTTGACTATATAGTCCACTCACCGTAATTTCTTATTCACAATGCCCGATGCGTATTTTCTGATGGTTACTGAACAGTACCATGGCTGGTTTTAAAATGATTAAAATTTGTTTCCCCCTTTTGCCCCGTTACAATACCCCCCCAATGAGAGGTTTTCTGCCGAAACAGAAAAACCTCTCATTGCTAAACCCTAAGAGGATCAGTGAGGATATGGTGCCAACAACCCCCCTTTAATTTCTTAACACATCAAGGGTAAACTACCCCCCTAGCTCGGCGACTATGGCTGCACCTGAACGAGATTACTGGACTTCTCTGTACGAGATCCCAACATCATAAAATCAGACAGGTACTCACCATAATACCACCTAACCCTTTGTCATTTCACCAAAAAAATCAAAACCTGGCCTTATACCATACCAGATCCTCAACCGATATGTTCCCCCTTACATACATACTGGGCTGCCTTTAGCAAGTACTGGGTGCATACACATACTCATTATTATATTACACACAACATCTAAACCCTACTTATTGATCTAGAATTCATAGACATATTTCATATTTTGCTTCAATTCCATTTTTCGGATTATATTTTAAAAATTTAAAGTGTTTCACTTTTGTTCAAATAATGCAATAAACCCAAGTCCCCGTTTAAATTAAATTAAAATTATAAATTAAAGATTCCCCTTTTCAGATAATTCATATTATTTACTTTAGTTAATGAATTTAATCATAATAAACAAAACAAAGCAAACAACTTTCTATTATAAATGCCCTTATCACTACATTTATTTACCACATATAATATGAACCATATAACTCATTTGCCATATTAGCAATACACAGAATCACAATATACATTGAACATTAATATACAATCTGTACTTCAAGCAAAAAATGAATTTTTTTTTTTTTAGAAAATTTAATTCCCACAATATCTTTATTAACAATTTTCCCAGAAACAAAATTATTTAATTACATTCATTAACAAATGAATCCATAAGTCACTAAGAAAAACATATCATGTCTCTAACATCAGTCATTAGCTGATCTCTCCGGGTCAGATGAATGACCTTTTGTAATTTTGTATACACAAAATTATACAAGGTAAAACGCATAACACATGTTTACAATTCTTACACTAGAACATAGTAACATAATAACATAATAAAACATAATAAATTCCTTAGCATTAATCGTTTCAAAATCAGTACATTCCTCTATAAAATTATCATATGGAGCAAAACACATGTAAATCAATTACTCTCATACAAATTGTCTACTGTAATCATCTCATGAATCAAAATAAAATCATTTATTTAGCTTATTAGCTCATTTAGTTTATGTCAAATTAAGATTTTAATTCGTTACTCCCCTGAGTAACCTCCAGTAACCTCCTTACCTCACACTATGACCCCCCACTGGGCTGTGGTGCCCAGTTGCTTCCACAAGAACGGAAGGTTGTTAGGGGTAGACGCTGCCTACCCCGTTCTTGTTTCAGCGTTACATAAAAATTCGGCATTACTGATGTCCAAGAACACCAGTAATCCTACTATAATGATTCACACACCCTTAATACGGCACTACCACCACCTTTGATGATAGCCGCTGTTCCATAGTTATGTAGTTTCCCCTGATTTACCCCCCGGTTAATTTCTAAGTTCACCAATTTAGAATATATTTACATTATAAATCCACGGTCAGGGTTCGGTGAAGCCGTGACTGCCCGAAATGTGGGGGATACTACTAAAAAGATGTACAAGGTTTACACTTACACTGCTACTGCAATTCACAGAAGGCAGACCCTTATATGTTTGGATACATCATTTAATTTAAAATCTCTGAGCCTCATATATACTTTACCATTCCAACATCAAACATTTTATTTGATTTAAATTGCATTATAAACTTCATACTTACATTACATCACTCATATACTCGAATACAACATGATTACCTACTGTCATAAACACAAAAATATAAACATTTCTCACCACCAAACAATGTACATAACTCCATGTATCTTCTGAAACATAACAATCATATGACTCCACAACTAAACACATTTTACATCTATTCATTTACTATTTATTATCAAGTTCAAATCTCAGAAACATCCTTTAAATTCATTATCTAAAATCATTTACATAACATTTAAATTAATTAATTAATTCATCTCAAATTATTTTAATTACCTTCTTCCAAAACAATTACAATTCATTTGTTACAAACTCTCATTTTTCATTTAGTCTGATAATGTTATAATTATTATTAAATAAATTTCTACTATAAATTTATTTACAATTCTTTGACATTATTTTTCTGTTTACCACACCTCATTTCATAAGTTAGCAAGGTCATAACCATAAACTAAAATATTTAAAACGTTCATTCACTGATTTTTTTATTTAACCCCCATCATCGTATATTGTGGTATAATTTTTACTGATAATTATGAATTTAATTAATTTTAATGTTATTCATTATTTACTGTCTAACTTGCTTCGGGCGCCATCTTGCCTTTATACTAATTGCAAGAAAAAATATCTGTACTTACCATATCGGGCCAGATTCTTTTCGGTGAACTCAAAAACCAGAAATGGTTGTTCAAAATAAAGAAAACCTTATCTTGTTTCCCATGAATTGAGTTTTATTGACATTTTTGCTATAGGTTTTCATTATTAACAACTATCTCCTGCCCTCCTTTATCTACTATAAATTCACATTTACGAAAGTTATTGATTATATAATCATTCTGCTACAACGAGAATTAAAACATGGTATATAAATCACAAATACAACTTCAAGAAATTAAATATGAACTAAATTAAAATATAGACAACACAAACCAGCCTTCTTGGTCTACATACTTTCTCACGCACACACACATACAACATACTTTAAATTTTTTCCCTTGAGCTCATATTTAATTTAATTTTCCCCATCTGTTCTTGTTTTATGAAAAATAATAAAATTTGATAGTTTTGTGTATATCCTTGTAGGTACTTAGAGAATTTGAGTCCGAATTCTAGTCCAGAAGATGTCACATTGTTTTACGTGCGCACTTTCATTTTAATTCATAATCTCCGAACTGTTATAGTGTAAACAAAACTGTTAATTACATTTTAAGTATGAATTTTGATTTTTAAGTCATATTTTAAATATATTATTCACATTCTTTCTGTTTTGCGGGCCCGCAATTTACGTTCCGGAACTTTGTATATGTCACTTGCGTGAGTGGTTTATTAAGGCTGGGGTGAGACAAACGGCAGTACTTTGTAAAGCGGCTGCGATTGTTTTTCCAATTTTCCATTGTATTGAGTTGTATTCCTACGCCAGTATAAAGTTGTTTTGGCGCATCCGCATTCCACAGCTGGGATTACCTCTGACGTAAGATGTTATATAATCTGTTACATAATCGGTTAAGCAACTTGTAAGTCACTGGAGATGACCTTGACACATTTTCGCTTGTTGTTTACTACGTCTTTATAATATTCATGCATAATATTTAAAATCACTCCTGCCACTTTCGCTACCAATAAAATTTACCTTTATTCCCAATTTATGTTTACGTCTCCCAAATTATTATTACATCATAAAAATGCTATTTATTTTATAAAAATACAAATTTATTTATTTCCCCGGGTAGGCCAAAATGTCCCGTTACAATACCCCCTCAATGAGAGGTTTATGCCGAAGCATAAAAACTCTCATTGACACACTCATACTTGCTAAAGGGATCAGCCAGGTCATTTTACCATTACTCACATAATTTAATGTTCATGCCGTATTGCTCAACCCCCATCATCGAAAATTAGTCTTTTCTGCACATAACATTGTTCAATTTTGTTTGTACACAATATATGGTTATCTTTTGTGTAATAACCATAAAATTTTATATACTGATGAATACTCCTACAATTATTTATAAACATAATTAAGGGATTATTATACAATCAATAATTAAAATTGTAATATTGTATTAATTAGGTTTTCAGAATATTATAATTATGCTTATCTTTTTAAGTAAAACTGTATGTAAGAAATGTAATTATTTTGCTGATGTAAAACAAACTGTCTCACCCACCCCCCCGTACGGGCAGACACGCGCACACACACACACTATTAGTTGATCTGGTTGTCTTTGAAATTTTGTCTTACACATACCTGTTGTATAAAATTTGCTTTGTTTGATTTCATCAGGCTCTCAGATTCAAACAGGTTAATTTAATTTGCCTGATTCTGTATAAAAAATGGTACTGTATTAATTAGTCGGTAGACTAGTATTTAATACATAATAAATGCATAATTAACCACAACTTTTACTAATGATTTTTACTAACAACACATAGGTTACTGTTCTGAGAATGAGAATACAGCGGTTTTCGGAAAGGTTTTAGAAAATACAGTAAAACCTCAACGACAGGGATTGAAAATCAAAACAATGCATATGGAAAAATAACAGTTCTAGAAACCCAATAAATTTAAAGAATAATTTAATAACATATACTGTAGGCCCTATGTTCTTGCTGTCTGGATTATTTTAGACTGTCAAAAAATGTTAATTACTAATTGGTTAAAACAACAGATACCGTTACCTAATTTGTTTGGGTTAAAGTATCATGCTCATTTGAAAGCAGTTTTCATGTTTAATTTAAAGGGTTCCTATAGCACGTAGCCGTC
Source organism: Magicicada septendecula (assembly GCA_034769895.1). NCBI lineage: Eukaryota > Metazoa > Arthropoda > Insecta > Hemiptera > Cicadidae > Magicicada > Magicicada septendecula. The sequence goes on from CM068376.1 coordinate 264,847,762, forward strand.
GAAAATAATTTGTCATAATAGGGTATTCTTTCTGCTGTGAACCAGTGCCACTCTGACCTTCAGCAACAGAAGTGGATCTAGGTGGCATTGGCTTATTGTTGTCACATTCCTAAAATATTCTGATCACTTAATGTCAAAGGAGCTGAAAGCCCCTTTCCACTTGACACTGTGAAGAAAGATGCTTGGTGTCAATCCTTGTTAAGAATGTGTCCCCCCCCCATCCGTAGAAATTTGACCACCATATAAAGCTCTTTTTTATGGTCTGTTAAGGAGCTCTATAGGGGTTTTACTGTGTACATTTTCTTAAAAAAAAATCTCTACAGGTCTTAACAGTTAAACCACAGTAAAACCATATGCAAAACACAAGATAGCATTAAATTATATGAAAATCAATATTCTTAGTTCTCTATGGATTTTAACTTATTTGTCTTGGGTGTATAGGTCAAACATCACATTGCATAATAACATCACATGACTGTTTTTTTTAAAGCTGAAATATCATCTTTATATTTTATTACATGTGATACATCCTGCCATCTGCTATGAATTTTCCCGTAGCTTATACAGAAAACTACTGAGCTACAAAACATTAAAAAAAATATGGAAAACAGTTATAGTGAAACAAACCATCAGTTTCTTACAGAAAAAATAAAGACAGGATCTAGTTCCTAATACAAACTGTTAAGTGTGTAAAATCTATTGAAAAAATCCATTATTCTTTCTACATGTAATGTATTAGGTTTTATTTTTGTTGAAGTTGTTCTAAACTGAAAATGTGTTTTCATTTTCCTCTGCGTTTGTCTCTCCAACAGTGTACTGGCCTTCGCCTTCGTTATGGTATAGTTGATACATATTTTTTGAAAATTTTGTCTACCATTGTGCAATGAACCTACTTTTGAAGGTGAAGTGATTTTTGTAAGCAGCAGCTGGTTTTTAGTAGTAATCAGTTCACAGCGAGTATTGTAGTGATTAGAAGTGCGAGTGTGATTTTAAGACATATGTGTTTAGTTCTGATGGTGTTGTTCATGCCTTGTAAATTATTAATACCACTGTAAAGTTTGAGTGATACATTTTTTGAAAAACATTTAAGAATAGTGTACTGTGTGGTGAATTATAACACCAAAAGTTAGTAAGATAATAGTGGAAGTGTACTATAACATGTGGCCAGTTGAGAACAAACAATAACACTCACCTTTCTTTATTTCATATTTCTAGACCACTTAATAAGCACAAGAAGTAACAGTAATAACAGCCTCGTACACGAAATGTGTGTGTGTGTGTGTGTGTGTGTGTGTGTGTGTGTGTGTGTGTGTGTGTGTGTGTTAAAAAACAAGCAGATGTAAACTATCCGTAAAGAACTGGAGAGACAATATTAATGTATTATTATTATTATGACCTGGTGTAGGCTAGACATTACAGTATCTGTTTATTCAGGTGCAGTCACGTAGTGCGATTCTGTCAGCTTGAGACTAAACTATAACGATTAGTCACTCTTATTTGAATAGCAGTATGATACAATATGTGGATATTGCAAAATGCTTATTACATCATTGTGTATGGGTTGTCATAATTATTGTTTGTGACAGGAGGAAGGAACTATAATTTTTGACAAACTTTTATTGAAAGCAATTATAATTGCGGTTGCAATGAAAGACCAGATTTGACGTCATATCGTATGCAAAAACAAAACTCTAGAAATGCGACATAGCACTGAAACGAGACTAGGAAAAATTTCGGAATATTTACACCAAATTTCGTATTTTCTGGAACATTAAAAAAAATCGGAAGGTCTTCCGAAACTGGCAACACTGTGCACTAGACACTAGATGCTGGCTCACTGAGGCAGCAAAACAACTGACAAGTATGTAAACAAGCTGGTGAGTCATCAACAAGTCGGTGCCTGAGCCGCGGTCGGACCAGCCGGGGGTCGGACTAGAGAGGTTTTACTGTACCTGTATAATTTGTTATAAAAAATAAATTGAATCTAAAAGTATTAACAGTGTTACTTTACACTGTGATTTTAGTAAGCTTTTACTGTTTAAAAGAAAATAAGAGAATTTATAGGCCTATCTGTCTTTGGGAATACTAATTTAAACTTTCACTAGGAGTAAACAAACCTGACATAGATGTAAAGAGGTTTCTGTTTTTGTTAAAGGGTGGTTTTATGTATGTTTGTTCAAAACACTTTATAATCATTATAATAATAAATAATAATGAACAGATTTAGTTAATTATGAATGTGAGTTAAATTATTTTAACGTCACCTCGCCTTTACCTAACCTATTCTCAACGAGTTTGTCAACGGCCCTGGAAATTCTGATACGGGGAAGTTAGAATTTAAATTGTTTTCTCGGGTACAGTGTTGAGGTTTCCACATTCCGCCTGTCAAAATGTGGTGGTCACCCAAGGGCATTTGGTTTTTCAGAATTTTCTGATAAGGTAAATCAGTAAAGTATCGGGGTATATTATTCTTCTCTTTAGTTATTTTTATTTATTATTCATCCCCAATTATTTGTACTATTACAAACATGTAAAAAGCATAGATTTTAATTTGAATTGCAACATTGGCATAAAAACATCGATGTTTGAAATCTTAAAACATCGATGTTTTCATACCGATATTTTTTTAACATCGATGTACTCTTCACGATGTTAACATCGATGCTTTTCTGGCGATGCTCATCCCTAGTGTGTAGTGGTGTGCCCATTACTCCTCCTTCACATCGCTCCTGTAGGAGAAGGGACTGGCGGGAACGTTGGTGGGGGAGCTTGGCGGGCTCGTGAACGCTGTGAGAGTTGTTTGTAGACAAATACTTGAACAGACCCTTTTTCCCGTATGTGTTTACAGTAATCACTTTTAGTAACGTATTTTAGTAATTTTGACAACATGCAACATGTTATATATTGTAACGTATTTAACGTTGCAAATATAATATAATTTACATTTGTGATGCCCCACATTGGAAGCGATATTTCTTATGCAACGATACGATATATATAACATAGGCGTGACTGGTCTCACGTTCAAGATTGACAAATTATGTAACAATATAACATTTAATTTGGATTTCAGGTGTATCTGTAATAAGAACTCTATGTAACTTGTAACGGTATTTCAAATTTATTTGATATTAATAAAATTGTGCACGTGGCACTTACTTCGACTTAAAACATTTGTTATTATTTCGTTATTATGCCGTAAGGCGTATGCTATATACATCCTTACTGACTAAATATTCTATTCTACTAATTATTGTATTAACGAAAAATCTCATTTCCAGACTACTCAGTCAATTAGTGTGTTTCAAAATATCAATATTTAAATATTTTCTTATATATTGCAATGTAACTCAAAATATCAATAGTTACTGAATTTATCTTTTGTTTCTCAGTACTAATTTATATTTAACGCTAATTTTTACTTAAATGCTTTGAATTCTTTTCATTTCAATACTAATTTGAGCTCTTGTTTACGTTAATCTTATTCAATAGCATCTATGATTTTAATTCAAACGTTACAATAAACATAGACTCTTACTTTTAAATAGAACAAGAATGTCCTTAATTGTCTTTACGTTAATTGTTCGATTAAGAGATAAATAAGTTGTTTATCACCTTATCGTCGTCAATCATACTCAATCATTGGATCCCTCTGTAATCGTCCTCGTCTCGAACTTCAGCATCACTCTCTCTTCTCCTCTTGTCCAGCGTCGACTGTCTCTCTTCTCCTCTTGTCCAGCGTCGACTCTCTCTCTGTCCAGCGTCTCCTTTCTCTTCTCCTCTTGTCCAGCGTCGACTCTCTTTCTCTGTCCAGCGTCGTATCGCTCTCTGGAACTTCTCCTCGTGCTGTCTCGGACGTCAGTTAATCTTCTTATGTGGATCTTCTTATGTAATTTTGTTACTACTTAAATATGGTTTGTTTTACAATCCAGTTACATAACTGTATGTAACTGGAAGGATGAAACAATTTACAAAAATTTAAATATTCTGTGCGGACGGGCAGAAGCTCCCGCTGCACCGTGGATGATTTAAGAAAGAGAACCACTGTAGCTTGTGTGTCCTATTTATACCCATGTCTTGGTTAACACCTGCAGTGGTACGAAATCGACATGTCTGAAATTGTTTCTGGGTTCAATTCCCCCACTCCTTGTCAATTTCGCTATTTCTTATATTTCTGCGAATTGCAGAGTCCTGTAAGTATACTCTTATACTTATCTTATAACTATTTTTTCAACACATGTTCACTGTAATTTCGGACATTGCAACTTAACCCTTTCGATTTGTACACAGTTATTTCACTATTACACTCGTACGGTGTGTCACTTTCACGTGGTTTTCGTACACAGTATTTAGTAAATTTTATTACATTTTATTGTGGTTTTGGATTTTACTTCTTAATTATAGTTTATGAATAATTACGGAAAAACAGTAATTATGCAATTATTCATCTTGGGGTGGTAAACTCGCCTGCATAGACCTGCGTTCACACACACTAGCAAAATACTGGTGTACACACTTTCAGTTACATTTGTGTGTGTGTGCACGTCGATTCAGGTCGAAACACCTGTTCATATTTTTGTCTGAGCCAAGCTTGCAATCCCTGACATGCTTATTTCTAATACATTATTAATTATTTACAGTTTATTAGGTATATTTAAATTTTTATATTCAATGCTCAGTACATCACTTATTTGTACTGTCGCAATATATTTTACATGTATGCAATATTAGATAGGCTATGTATAGAACGTTAAAAAAAAATTAGCGTAAAGACAACGCGAAAACAAACAAAAATCGTGGCATTTACTAGATACTAGCCGATTTACCCAGAGTTGCTCAGGTTCATAATATATTCATAGGCTCATAGGCACCTATTCTTGTTCTAACGTTATATTACTTCTATATTGTATAATCTTCCTTCTACTGTTACGTTCACATTCTCACTGGATGAATAGACTACTCTGTAGCGCACCTATTTAAGAACATGTCATAAACTTTATTCTTATATCTGGAGAAGAATTCTGTTGCGCGTGATGCTCCTGCTCGATTTCTAACTCTGGGAGAGGGCGAACAGCTAAATTAGTTTTCAATAAAATGTCTACAATACTTGTATACGCTGCGTATTTAACTGTCATTTTATAATTCATTGTATTAATGGTGAAATAAGGTATTAGTTAAATTAGTGTCTCCTAAACTTATTCTAACAATACAATACCTCTATAGATTTCAGCTTATCAATTTTTAAATTCAAACTGAAGCAAGCGCATTTATATTGTCTGAACACTACGATCTGAATACATTCGCTATCAAAACATTGTTTTTTATACTCGCTTATAACTTACTTCTATCTTAACATATCCACTTTTAAATTCAAACTGAAACAACTCTGAATTCACGCACTATTAAGAAGTTTCTTAAGATGCATACACCACCTTCGATATCATAACCTATATCTTTATTTACAAGAACCGTGGACTCTGGCCGGCCGTACTTAGGTCCGACCCAAGACTCCCCGGGTTGCGTGGACGGACTCCGGGGAAGGCCCGTAAGGCGACTACCGCACTATTCCCTACACGGGAGGCTTCTACCTATGCCGGGACACCGCCTGCTTTTTCCGGCATCCAGGCCGGTCGATCTCCCGCGCTAGGACATTGTCAGAGACCTCCCATTGGTACGGATGGTTCTCCGAAGCCCGGAAAAGACTTTGACATGTCAGGCGACGCGCTAGAACTCTGGCCCGTTCGTTTTTAGCGAGATCCGACCTAAAACACCCCGGGTTTCGTGGACGGACTCCGGGGAAGGCCCTTCGGACAACTCCCGCGCTATTCACTACGCGGGAGGGTTTTATCTATGCCGGGACACCGCCTGCATTTTCCGACATCCAGGCCGGTCGAACTCCCGCGCTAGGACATTGTCAGAGACCTCCCCTGGGTACGGAAGGTTCTCCGCAGCCCGAAAAGCCGTCGACATGCCGGGCGAGGCGCTGGAACTCTGGCCCGGCAGGTTTCGCGAGATCCGTCCTAGGACTTCTCGGGTTCCGTGGACGGACTCCGGGGAAGGCCCGTCGTACGACTCCCGCGCTATTCACTACGCGGCAGGCTTCCACCTATGCGGGGACACCTCCTGATTTTTCCGGCATCCAGGCCGGTCGAACTCCCGCGCTAGGACTTTGTCAGAGACCTCTCCGGGGTACGGAAGGTTCTCCGAAGCCCGGAAAAGCCGTCGACATGCCAGGCGAGGCGCTGGAACTCTGGCCCGGCCGTTTTTCGCGAGATCCGACTTAAGACTTCCCGGGTTCCGCGGACGGACTCCGGGGAAGGCCCGTCGGACGACTCCCGCGCTATTCCCTACGCAAGAGGCTTATACCTATGCCGGGACACCGCCTGTGTTTTCCGGCATCCAGGCCGGTCGAACTCCCGAGCTAGGACATTGTCTGAGACCTCCCCGGGGTACTGAAGGATCTCTGAAGCCCGGAAAGCCGTCGACATACCGGGCGAGGTGCTGGAACTCTGGCCCGGCCGTTTTTCGCGAGATCCGACCTAAGACTGCCCGGGTTCCGTGGACGGACTCCGGGGAAGGCCCGTCGGACGACTCCCGCGCAATTCCCTTTGCTGGAGGCTTCTACCTATGCCGGGACACCGCCTGTATTTTCCGGCATCCCGGCAGGTTGAACTCCCGCGCTAGGACTTGGTCAGAGACCTCCCCGGGGTACGGAAGTTTCTCCGAAGGCCGGGAAAGCCTTCGACATGCTGGGCGAGGCGCTGGAACTCGGGCCCGGCCGTTTTTCGCGAGATCCGACAAGATTCCCCGGGTTCCGTGGACGAACTCCGGGGAAGGCCTGTCGGACGACTCCCGGGCTAGTCTACGCGGGATGCCTCCACCGATGCTATGGCAACCAGAATGTATTCTATTGGGTTGCCATGGTAACCAGATCTAATAGTTTTTTAGACCCTAAAGGACCCCCCCCAAAGGATCGTATCGAAAAAAAACACCTGTCCTATGTTGGTTCTCTCGTTGCGTAAAATGTTTGTGCCAAGTTTGGTTGAAATCGGACCAGTGGTTTAGGAGGAGATGTGGAACATACATACATACATATATACAATGACTTTTATTTATATTAAGATAAGCCCTCAAGATTCTGAGTGTAATTATGTAGATTCATATATACAAAGTTTATATATATACATGGACATAACGAGTAAAAGTGTATAAAACGAGTTTGAATTGATGGGTGAATTGTTACTTGTATAAACGTTTGTATATATTTTCTTCAATTTAGGGCATCAGTTCAACGTCATCGATTGTTGAACACCGATCTGATGGCGAATTATTCTGCATCAAAAATGTTCTACAATCACAGCTAATTTCTATGGGGTATTGGTTAAACTGATGGGCTGCTATATCTATATATTTGTATAGCCGCTCTATATAGTTTGTACACTTTTGTTTTAATACTTTAATAGATAGGCCGAATTTATTTTACGGCTTATCTTTCACCCGAGGCCACCGTTTTACTTAACAAACTGTATGCTGCTCCTTACTGTCTGATGTTGATCTGCACACTGGGAGGGCAATCTGCTTACTGTGATTCACAAAGACTGCTGCTGGCAAGCTATTACGCAAGGTTACTCTATAATAAGGTTGGGCCCGAACCGAAACGAATTGCTATTGGCTGTTGAAATGACGTCACCATCGAGGAACGAGCTGCGCGGTAAATACCTCTCAATACAAATATGTTATTTTTTTATTAACTACAGTTTGTTTGTTATTTACATTTTTATTTACGAACTTATTTTAGTGAATGAAGTACGTAATAATGTTATATGAAGCGAATGTTTGCGTAATTTAAATGTGTACGCTTTTAATATTAATCGTATATCCAGGCCCCGATTTCAGGTACCTTGCACCCTGGGCAAAACATTCTTATAGCCGCCCCCTTTCATTTTTTTACTTTCCTCCCCCACCCCCACCACCTTTCACTAGGGAAACAACAAACTATAATGAAGATAAACATTTGACAGTTTTTATCTGTGATGAAATAACTGAAATTATATATAATTATACATATTTCACTACTAAGAGAACATATTTTTTTGCACAACGAAGTGAACGCGATAACATTGAAAGCGTATACTGAAAGGAAACATCAAACATGAAAGAGGAAATGACTGTATTAATTTTTTTTTTTACCGCAGTGTAAACAAGTTTGTTGTCAGTAAGAGTTGCAAGTTACTGATACTGAGTAACGATATCAGGCGACATCCGCCGCTGTCGTTTATCAAAAGGCTATACGTCAAACATATAAGCAAAAGGCTATAAGGCAAACATCACACACACACACACGCACAGAGGAAACTACGCGTAATATAATATTATTCATTACATATTCCTTGGCGCGTGCCGGCGTTCATTCGAACGTAGTTTCCTTCATTCCTAGAATTTTAACAATAACACTCAACTGTCTACTGTCTTATAGTCTTAACGCGTATTGTATTTCGTTCCTTGGCACCCCCTTGGACCAGGCGCCCTCTGGGCATTTGCCCAGTCAGCTCATTTAAAGCCCGGGGTCTGCGTATAGCAACTGAAGAAGCAGTACGGATTTCCTATACATAATTGTTAATAAACCGATTGATAGTCGGAAAAATAATACCGAAACACCTTGCTAAAAATTAAATTTAGTAATTAGATCAGTCTAGACCGATATAAACAAAGCCTGAATACTAATGAAGCAAATTTTAGTAGACTAATTACAGAAGTGACTCGTTTTATCAAACTATACACTTATTTGTTAGAACGTTTCCGTTCGCCTGCATACAACAGACACGGTTTGAAAAAATTGAAAGTAATGACAATTAAATGCTCTTTGTACTATTTTTAGTTCCTATTTTCTACACCCTTTTTTTATAATTTTTTAAAGCCCGTGTTAGACTTTAGAAATAAAATTGCAGTACAATAGGCTTTATAACTTCTCTTTTTTCATCATAGTATTCCTTATAATTTGATGAAAATATATAATTATTTGGTAGCGCTCATGTGTTCGCGCGCACACACATGTATTTTTTTCAACCACAACTTCCCCTCACGCTTTATCTAGGCTTGGGACTAGCTATATTCTGTACAAAATTAATTTAAAATTTTAATTTTACAGAATATAGTCGGTTTAAAAATTGTGGGCTAATTATACATTGAACCCGTTTGTTTATAGACGGAACCCAGAGTCCACTGACCAGTTACTTATCAGACCTCTACTCAGTTCAAAGTCCAAACCAGACAGCGGCTGTCTAAGTTCCGCCTTCCTGCAAAGAACAATGATGCCTATAATACCATCCTAATTAATACAAAAGTAGAAATATATTAATTAATGTGTGGGTTTAACTATGGACGATGCGTGCCACTGGCGTGATTTTCTCTTCTGTGCTTCTGCTGCTTTCACTGCTTTCATGCGGCCATTCATGAAACGAAGGCGAATGAACATTCTCGTCCTGGCGTATATTTTTACAACTTCTGTTGGCATCTCAGGAAATTTACTACTTAAAATTCTTGTAGTCATATTTTTTATAATATTTTTACCTTTATACAAACTATCCGGCCCATTGATGTCCCTAAAAATTATTTCACACTGTGAAATCTTGTGCACCCAGTCTTCTGAAGGAACAAGAAGACCTCCTCGAGATAAAAACCCTATCCAGCCTCCAGCAGAAGTACCAACGGGAGGGGGATATACATTTTCTGAAGGTGTTCCCATTGTAGGATCATGCTTTCTCCCACGATAGGCAATGTAGCCAGCTAGGTAGCGGAACCCCTCAGTAGAGCAGTCTACTCCATCACTGATCGCAGGAACGTCAACGTCTGCAGTAAATGACAAGGAGAAATCTTGCATTTCTGTTGACCCTTCAATCATAGATAGCTGCTCGGTCATGTCAGGTAAGATACCTTGCAAGAGATGAGAAGTCATAATTTCCTGATCATCATCTTGGACAAAAGGTGCTTCCTTCGAAAAAGGTATTTTATTTGTATTTTGACCCACCAAAAGCAAACGAAGTCGATGTTTAACTTCTGTCGGTGGTGGGTTAATAAAAAACTGCCCAATGCCTCGTATTTGGGAGAAAAGATTTTCCAGGCAGTCTTGATTTAGTCTTGCAGTTAAAATATATTTAAAATTGTTTTTTCGTATATGACTAAAAAGGCCAAATAACGAGTTGATGGTCATCATGAAACCTTTTTGAAATGGCAACAAATTCCGAGATTTTCCTACGCGCATTGTTTCACAACAAGTATACATTTTTTTAAGTACGCCTTCTTGTACTTCGTGGTGAGTGCCATACCCGGTAGCCAAAGGTTTATTATCTACACATCTTCTTGAATTTAAAATATCGAAAGAATCAAAAAAACCTCGTATTAAAAAAACCAAAACTATGTCAACAGACAAAAGAATAAATGGAAAATTAAGAAAGGTAATTGAAAATAATTAAATTTTCGTAAACACCGATACAAACGTATTGGTAACCTAACACTGTTACTGTCGAAACGTTCTTGTGAAACGTCACGAGATAAACAAACTCTGCTCACAGAAATACACCAACAATAACTGAAGTGTTTACCACAGAATTTAAACACAGTTCTGTACCACTTTTTTTTTTTTTTTTTTTTTTTTTGCAAAACACTACACATATTTGTTCTAAATCTGTATTGCTATACCTACGAACAAACGCATAAATTAACAGTGATTAACTTCACAATTTATAACACCCGGATAACACCTATATAACAACGTAACAATAAGCAAGCAGTAAGGCGCGGAATCCCGCCTCGATGGTGACGTCATGCGCAGTAGCGTGGATTCAGAACGCATACTGCGCAACCCATTCGGGCCCCCCCTGTTATTACGTAATATGTCTGAGCTGTCTCCAGACATCAACAATTTACACTAACAATGTATGTGTTGCTGGTTACACTGGGGCACCTCACAGGTGGATACTGACAATTAAAAATTAAAGCTGAATTGAAATTGAAACTGGGGTACACACAATTCTGTGCCGTTACAATATTAGCCTAACTTTTACATAACAATTATCGTCTTTACTCACACTCATTTCATTATTATTATTTGCATAATAATTCTCTAATATTTCAAATTGTTCTGTAAAACCCACAGAATAATCTACTGGATTACCCCACATTATTATTAAATCATATAACCTGTCTACATCATTAGTTTTGGTCTTGTCACCGTCTGTATTATTATCTATCACCCTTAAGCATTTTAACCTCTCGATTTCAGAATCATGTACTATTAATACTCCACGTCTAAGCACAGGTAAGCTTCCCATATAATTATCAACGTTATCATCATTTATTTCTGCACTATCTTCACAACAAGGTAAGTCAACAATATTACTAATTCTCTATCTCTTTATTTTCTCTAGTAGCTCTTCGTAACTTCTAACAACATCAAATAATATTATTTCTGTCTCTCTCTCTCTCTCTCTCTCTCTCTCTCTCTCTCTCTCTCTCTCTCTCTCTCTCTCTCTCTCTCTCTCTCTCTCTCTTTCTCTCTCTCTCAATGTGAATAATTCTACCACTCTCTCACAATACCTCTCATTATAACACCTTCTCACTTTTTCTCTCCCAATCCACACAAAAGGCAACATAACGTTATCATAACCCATCGTGGTTCTACCAGGGAACTCATGATACACAACAGGGGACCTACTTAGAGACACCTTGTCTCTATAATCACAGGAGGAAACTCTGTCCTCATAACTCACTATTGGAGTCTTTACTCCATTTAAATCACGGGGAAAATATGCCCTTTGTAAACCCAACCTCTCTTCAACCACTATCTTATAACTACTCTCTATTTCCACTAAAACTTCATCTCCACTTTTATTATTCACTTTATTTTCTAACACATTTTTAATTATCTCGTTGTCATCAATTTTTATTTTGCTATTACTTGTTAACTCATTATTAGAATCATCATTATTACTCACCTTGTCTACCGCCACCTGTTTTGCATTTAAACTAACACCACTACTGTTAATACATATATCTCCATTATTTTCATTTATTTCGTACTTACCTATATCTGTTCGCCACTCTCCCATTCTCTCAATATTTCGTTCTACTTTGTTAACGTTACTGGTAAATATCTCATTTGTATTTTCTAAACGCTTATTAATTTCATTAATATCGTTTTTTAATTCATTATTTTGCTTTTTTAATTCATTGAAATTCCCTTCACATTTTAATTTTTGTTCATGTAATTCGCTTCTTAACTCATCAAATTTGTTATTCTGTACTTCGAAACTACTCTTTATTTCTTTAATTTCATTATTCAATTTATCAAACTTATTATCAAATTTTTCGTCATTGGCATCAAAACGACAATTAAAATCATTACTTTGTTTACTGAAATTACTATTTACTTTACTGAAATTGGCTATCATAAAATCAAATATGTCGTCTAATGACAATTCTTTTTCTGTTGTATTTGTTTTTATCACTGCAGGAGCCAATTTTGCTTCAGCATTATTTATTATGATAGACTCGGTTAGGTCAGCGTTAGTTACTGATTGACTGCTCAAGTCAGCTGTTGGCATTGGCCGACTTAATTCACTCACACTCGGTGACGGGTTCATTGACCCAAGGCCACTCTCATTCATAGCTGAGTCTATCAAATTATTTTCTTTTTTTTTTGTCAGACATTTTTTGTTCTATTTTACTGGTCTATTATATAATTATTGAATCTTACTTGTAATCTAACATCCACAATTGATCAACACCCCGTAATCTTATTCTGCGTATGTTACGTAAATTTTACGTAAGTTATTTTCGGCTTCCGCCAACCCTATTCCAATCTCTGTGCTTTAAAATAGGCCAATTTGGAATAAATACACTATTTATTCCAAATCCTGGTCACGCCGCACCATTTGTCATGTTTTATTACTTTTTAAATAATTAATTAAATAATCACAAACTCCCACTTACCTTTTATTTGTCAACTCTCTGGCCAGATCGTCTAGTGATGTAACCGTATTTTGTATAGCGAATTTACCAGCACAGAAAATGAAATTAGGTACTTGAAATGATTATTCTAACACATATATATCAAGTGAAATAATGTAATGGATTTATTGTTTTTAATACATTTCTTTATATTCTCTCTTTTTAAATTTCTTACTTTCCATCTTTATTTTTTCTTTGAACAATTACTGATACTAATGTTACATCGAAAATTTAATATAGCTTTCCTACTCTAGTTAGCGTAAATATTTCTTTCTTATATATATAGATAAGACAGCCCAGTACCCGCTCACGCTTTCATTCCCACATATCTTACCCCCTTAACAACGAGAGATCTCTTTCCCCATTAAGGTAATGTTAAACTGAACTCACACGTTTTCTATAACTCCGTTTTTATTATTCAATCACATTTTAAAATTTTGAAAGTATAAACTGAAGTTTTTAGGCTCACGAGCCTATGTGTTCACCCGGCCGGGGGAAGGTTTCTTAGTCGACTGCCGCAGTTATTTGTGCGCACAGCGCGAAAGTATTTCTTAATACGTGACCAGACCATGGGAAAGTTGACCGTCTGAGTGCGCGATTGTAAGCGCGTGCGCCCCCTCGTTGATAAAAGTACATTCCTTAGCCACACCGCAACTGTTTGACTATATAGTCCACTCACCGTAATTTCTTATTCACAATGCCCGATGCGTATTTTCTGATGGTTACTGAACAGTACCATGGCTGGTTTTAAAATGATTAAAATGTGTTTCCCCCTTTTGCCCCGTTACAATACCCCAGTGAGAGGTTTTCTGCCGGAAAAGAAAAACTCTCATTGCTAAACCCTAAGAGGATCAGTGAGGATATGGTGCCAACAACCCCCCTTTAATTTCTTAACACATCATGGGTAAACTACCACCCTAGCTCGGCGACTATGGCTGCACCTGAACGAGATTACTGGACTTCTCTGTACGAGATCCCAACACCATAAAATCAGACAGGTACTCACCATAATACCACCTAACTTTTTGTCATTTCGCCAAAAAAAAATCAAAACCTGGCCTTATACCATACCAGATCCTCAACCGATATGTTCCCCCTTACATACATACTGGGCTGCCTTTAGCAAGTACTGGGTGCATACACATACTCATTATTATATTACACACAACATCTAAACCCTACTTATTGATCTAGAATTCATAGACATATTTCATATTTTGCTTCAATTCCATTTTTCGGATTATATTTTAAAAATTTAAAGTGTTTCACTTTTGTTCAAATAATGCAATAAACCCAAGTCCCCCTTTTAAATTAAATTAAAATTATAAATTATAAATTAAAGATTCCCCTTTTCAGATAATTTATATTATTTACTTTAATTAATGAATTTAATAATAATAAACAAAACAAAACAAACAACTTTCTATTATAAATGCCCTTATCACTACATTTATTTACCACATGTAATATGAACCATATAACTCATTTGCCATATTAGCAATACACATAATCACAATATACATTGAACATTAAGATACAATCTGTATTTCAAGCAAAAAATGATTTTTTTTTTTTTTTTAGAAAATTTAATTCCCACAATATCTTTATTAACAATTTTCCCAGAAACAAAATTATTTAATTACATTCATTAACAAATGAATCCATAAGTCACTTAGAAAAACATATCATGTCTCTAACATCAGTCATCAGCTGATCTCTCCGGGTCAGGTGAATGACCTTACCCTAGATACACAAAATTATACAAGGTACAATGCATAACACATGTTTACAATTCTTACACTCTAACATAGTAATATAATAACATAATAAAACATAATAAATTCCTTAGCGTTAATTGTTTCAAAATCAGTACATTCATCTATGAAATTATCATATGGAGCAAAACACATGTAAATCAATTACTCTCATACAAATTGTCTACTGTAATCATCTCATGAATCAAAATAAAATCATTTATTTAGCTTATTAGCTCATTTAGTTTATGTCAAATTAAGATTTTAATTCGTTACTCCCCTGAGTAACCTCCTTACCACACACTATGACCCCCCAGTGGGCTGTGGCGCCCAGTTGCTTCCACAAGAACGGAAGGTTGTTAGGGGTAGACGCTGCCTACCCCATTCTTGTTTCAGCGTTACATAAAAATTTGGCAATACTGATGTCCGAGAACACCAGTAATCCTACTATAATGATTCACACACCCTTAATACGGCACTACCACCACCTTCGATGAGAGCCGCTGTTCCATAGTTATGTAGTTCCCCTGATTTACCCCCCCGGTTAATTTCTAAGGTCACCAATTTAGAATATATTTACATTATAAATCCACGGTCAGGGTTCGGTGAAGCCGTGACCGCCCGAAATGTGGGGGAAACTACTAAAAAGATGTACAAGGTTTACACTTACACTGCTACTGCAATTCACAGAAGGCAGACCCGTATATGTTTGGATACATCATTTAATTTAAAATCTCTGAGCCTCATATATACTTTACCATTCCAACATCAAACATTTTATTTGATTTAAATTGCATTATAAACTTCATACTTACATTACATCACTCATATACTCGAATACAACATGATTACCTACTGTCATAAACACAAAAATATAAACATTTCTCACCACCAAACAATGTACATAACTCCATGTATCTTCTGAAACATAACAATCGCATGACTCCACAACTAAACACATTTTACATCTATTCATTTACTATTTATTATCAAGTTCAAATCTCAGAAACATCCTTTAAATACATTATCTAAAATCATTTACATAACATTTAAATTAATTAATTAATTCATCTCAAATAATTTTAAATACCTTCTTCCAAAACAATTACAATTCATTTGTTACAAACTCTCATTTTTCATTTAGTCTGATAATGTTATAATTATTATTAAATAAATTTCTACTATAAATTTATTTACAATTCTTTGACATTATTTTTCTGTTTACCACACCTCATTTCATAAGTTAGCAAGGTCATAACCATAAACTAAAATATTTAAAACGTTCATTCACTGATTTTTTTATTTAACCCCCATCATCGTATATTGTGGTATAATTTTTACTGATAATTATGAATTTAATTAATTTTAATGTTATTCATTATTTACTGTCTAACTTGCTTCGGGCACCATCTTGCCTTTATACTAATTGCAAGAAAAAATATCTGTACTTACCATATCGGGCCAGATTCTTTTCGGCGAACTCAAAAAGCAGAAATGGTTGTTCAAAATAAAGAAAACCTTATCTTGTTTCCCATGAATTGAGTTTTATTGACATTTTTGCTATAGGTTTTCATTATTAACAACTATCTCCTGCCCTCCTTTATCTACTATAAATTCACATTTACGAAAGTTATTGATTATATAATCATTCTGCTACAACGAGAATTAAAACATGGTATATAAATCACAAATACAACTTCAAGAAATTAAATATGAACTAAATTAAAATATAGACAACACAAACCAGCCTTCTTGGTCTACATACTTTCTCATGCACACACACATACAACATACTTTAAATTTTTTCCCTTGAGCTCATATTTAATTTAATTTTCCCCATCTGTTCTTGTTTTATGAAAAATAATAAAATTTGATAGTTTTGTGTATATCCTTGTAGGTACTTAGAGAATTTGAGTCCGAATTCTAGTCCAGAAGATGTCACATTGTTTTACGTGCGCACTTTCATTTTAATTCATAATCTCCGAACTGTTATAGTGTAAAGAAAACTGTTAATTACATTTTAAGTATGAATTTTGATTTTTAAGTCATATTTTAAATATATTATTCACATTCTTTCTGTTTTGCGGGCCCGCAATTTACGTTCCGGATCTTTGTATATGTCACTTGCGCGAGTGGTTTATTAAGACTGGGGTGAGACAAACGGCACTACTTTGTAAAGCGGCTGCGATTGTTTTTCCAATTTTCCATTGTATTGAGTTGTATTCCTACGCCAGTATAAAGTTGTTTTGGCGCGTCCACATTCCACAGCTGGGATTACCTCTGACGTAAGATGTTATATAATCTGTTACATAATCGGTTAAGCAACTTGTAAGTCACTGGAGCTGGCCTTGACACATTTTCGCTTGTTGTTAATACGTCTTTATAATATTCATGCATAATATTTAAAATCACTCCTGCCACTTTCGCTACCAATAAAATTTACCTTTATTCCCAATTTATGTTTACGTCTCCAAATTAATATTACATCATAAAAATGCTATTTATTTTATAAAAATACAAATTTATTTATTTCCCCGGGTAGGCCAAAATGTCCCGTTACAATACCCCCTCAATGAGAGGTTTTATGCCGAAGCATAAAAACTCTCATTGACACACTCATACTTGCTAAAGGTATCAGCCAGGTCATTTTACCATTACTCACATAATTTAATGTTCATGCCGTATTGCTCAACCCCCATCATCGAAAATTAGTCTTTTCTGCACATAACATTGTTCAATTTTGTTTGTACACAATATATGGTTATCTTTTGTGTAATAACCATAAAATTTTATATATTCCATTGTACCATAATAATAATACCTTAGGGTTACCCCCCTTAATTACGTTGTCATAAATCATATCTACATTAATATTTTTTATCACTATAGTCATCAGCTATTACCAATACGCTGACCCTCACTACAGGTAAATATATATTATTATCATCAATAGAGTCATTGTTTATCACAGTACAAGGTAAATCTACATTATTTATCATCATTCTCTGAATATTCATCTTCTCTATCAACTCTCCATAACCTCTATTTAGCTTGAAACACTAACTCTTTCTCTCTCGCATAATCAATTTCATAAACACAACATTTCACATTCTCATTCCACACAGAGGGCAACACAAACTTACTATTCGTCTTGGCACTTCCAAGACCATCACAAAAAATAAAAGGACCATTTGAAGACACCTTGTCTTCCACACAACTACTGGAGGAAACGCTGTCCTCATGAAACATCTGTGAAACCTTTGTTTCACCTATACCACAAGAAAAATTTGCCCTCTGTCCATACTCTACATTTAAACTACTTCTGTACTCCCTTTCTGAATCATCAACACTAACTAGCAATCCCTGATCAACCTCAACTCTCATTCTACTCTCATTATCACTACTATTATCTCCTGTATCACTTTTTGATACCCCATTTTCAATTACATTACCACTTTCAACATCATTGTTGTCACTTATGAACTCTTTATTATAACTGTTATTACTACTACAAACATTACTACTGTTAAATTATTCCTTCACTACTTTTCGTTATGTCAACTATCTGATTTGACTTACTTTTATGTCAACTATCTGATTTGACTTACTTTTAATTTGTTTCTCTACTGACTCTACCACTTTCTCCATATCTCGTTTTAATTCGTTACACTGACTCACACACTTATTTTTTACATTATTTATATCAATTTTAAGTTCACCAAATTTATTGTCAAACTTTTCCTCATTACTATCAAAACGTTTATTAATGTCATTAAAGTTATTTTCAAATTTTGTATTTTGTGCATCAAGTTTAACATTGACTTTAATGAAATCATTTTTTACTTCCTTGAAACTACTTTTTATCAAGTTAAATAGACCATCTATTGACATTTCTCTTTCTTTTCTTTTAGTTGCTACGGGAGTGGAACTTGCTCCCGCCTCACTAATTACTACAGATTGTGTTAAATTACTTTCGTCTAAATTAATTTCATCTATTCGGCTTGGAGTTGTCTCCAGCCCCGTATCATTCGCTACCACTGATTCAATTGGAATAATTGGCGTTAAGCCACCTCCTGACTCACTCGTAACTACCGAGTTGGTGAGATTCATTTCATTAGTCTCTATATTTTCCATCTTTATCAATTAATTTAAATACACAATAAACTATATAATTAACTATATAAAACTTCATTAAACTTTTTTTTTTTTTTGACAAACACACCCTCACTTCCCCAATAACCCGTTCTGCAGCTTAATTAGGTCTGATCTGTGTGATTTAGGATAAATCACACAAATCGTCCAACTGTTACGGGCGCCACTGAAACTATATTAATTATATCAATATTAAACTCTTACCTTAGGGTGCTTCTCCAAGGTTCTACAGACGAACACAGCTGCAGAAAGGATTATTTGAGGTGACCGGTACCAATATAAATACGCAATTTATCTTAAAACAAATGCTTCTGTTTTATCAAACACATTGAAACACGAGCATATTATGTTGTATTAGTAATACAACTATTCAACAACAAACAACCTAAAATTTAGCAGATTAACAAAATAGCTCTTCTTTACTACTAACCTGTTACAAATTACTTATTTTATATGAACCAATACGTTTATATCTTTTCCCTTAGAGATCTCATTTTACCATTTTTTATTAAAAATAATAGGAATTGACATCAAATTATGATTTGTTTTGGGTCATTTAATTACATGTTTTTGCTGGTACTTAACTGCCCATAGTCCGGTTCATAGCACTGCCTGTTGAGACGCTTTCTTGACTCGCACTTTCTCCCGCAACTGTTTATAATGAGTTTAGTTGTTGTTAAATTTTATGCACCATAATGTTACTTTAACTTTTATACACTGGAAGATATATATATATATATTTGTATAGCCGCTCTATATAGTTTGTACACTTTTGTTTTAATACTTTAATAGATAGGCCGAATTTATTTTACGGCTTATCTTGCACCCGAGGCCACCGTTTTACTTAACAAACTGTATGCTGCTCCTTACTGTCTGATGTTGATCTGCACACTGGGAGGGCAATCTGCTTACTGTGATTCACAAAGACTGCTGCTGGCAAGCTATTACGTAATATGTCTGAGCTGTCTCCAGACATCAACAATTTACACTAACAATGTATGCGTTGCTGGTTACACTGGGGCACCTCACAGGTGGATACTGACAATTAAAAATTAAAGCTGAATTGAAATTGAAACTGGGGTAGCACACAATTCTGTACCGTTACAATATTAGCCTGACTTTTACATAACAATTATCGTCTTTACTCACACTCATTTCATTATTATTATTTGCATAATAATTCTCTAATATTTCAAATTGTTCCGTAAAACCCACAGAATAATCTACTGGATTACCCCACATTATTATTAAATCATATAACCTGTCTACATCATTAGTTTTGGTCTTGTCACCGTCTGTATTATTATCTATCACCCTTAAGCATTTTAACCTCTCGATTTCAGAATCATGTACTATTAATACTCCATGTCTAAGCACAGGTAAGCTTCCCATATAATTATCAACGTTATCATCATTTATTTCTGCACTATCTTCACAACAAGGTAAGTCAACAATATTACTAATTCTCTATCTCTTTATTTTCTCTAGTAGCTCTTCGTAACTTCTAACAACATCAAATAATATTATTTCTCTCTCTCTCTCTCTCTCTCTCTCTCTCTCTCTCTCTCTCTCTCTCTCTCTCTCTCTCTCTCTCTCTCAATGTGAATAATTCTACCACTCTCTCACAATACCTCTCATTATAACACCTTCTCACTTTTTCTCTCCCAATCCACACAAAAGGCAACATAACGTTATCATAACCCATCGTGGTTCTACCAGGGAACTCATGATACACAACAGGGGACCTACTTAGAGACACCTTGTCTCTATAATCACGGGAAGAAACTCTGTCCTCATAACTCACTATTGGAGTCTTTACTCCATTTAAATCACGGGGAAAATTTGCCCTTTGTAAACCCAACCTCTCTTCAACCACTATCTTATAACTACTCTCTATTTCCACTAAAACTTCATCTCCACTTTTATTATTCACTTTATTTTCTAACACATTTTTAATTATCTCGTTGTCATCAATTTTTATTTTGCTATTACTTGTTAACTCATTATTAGAATCATCATTATTACTCACCTTGTCTACCGCCACCTGTTTTGCGTTTAAACTAACACCACTACTGTTAATACATATATCTCCATTATTTTCATTTATTTCGTACTTACCTATATCTGTTCGCCACTCTCCCATTCTCTCAATATTTCGTTCTACTTTGTTAACGTTACTGGTAAATATCTCATTTGTATTTTCTAAACGCTTATTAATTTCATTAATATCGTTTTTAATTCATTATTTTGCTTTTTTAATTCATTGAAATTCCCTTCACATTTTAATTTTTGTTCATGTAATTCGCTTCTTAACTCATCAAATTTGTTATTCTGTACTTCGAAACTACTCTTTATTTCTTTAATTTCATTATTCAATTTATCAAACTTATTATCAAATTTTTCGTCATTGGCATCAAAACTACAATTAAAATCATTACTTTGTTTACTGAAATTACTATTTACTTTACTGAAATTGGCTTTCATAAAATCAAATATGTCGTCTAATGACAATTCTTTTTCTGTTGTATTTGTTTTTATCACTGCAGGAGCTAATTTTGCTTCAGCATTATTTATTATGATAGACTCGGTTAGGTCAGCGTTAGTTACTGATTGACTGCTCAAGTCAGCTGTTGGCATTGGCCGACTTAATTCACTCACACTCGGTGACGGGTTCATTGACCCAAGGCCACTCTCATTCATAGCTGAGTCTATCAAATTATTTTCTTTTTTTTTTGTCAGACATTGTTTGTTCTATTTTACTGGTCTATTATATAATTATTGAATCTTACTTGTAATCTAACATCCACAATTGATCAACACCTCATAATCTTATTCTGCGTATGTTACGTAAATTTTACGTAAGTTATTTTCGGCTTCCGCCAACCCTATTCCATTCTCTGTTCTTTAAAATAAGCCAATTTGGAATAAATACACTATTTATTCCAAATCCTGGTCACGCCGCACCATTTGTCATGTTTTATTACTTTTTAAATAATTAATTAAATAATCGCAAACTCCCACTTACCTTTTATTTGTCAACTCTCTGGCCAGATCGTCTATTGGTGTAACCGTATTTTGTATAGTGAATTTACCAGCACAGAAAATGAAATTAGGTACTTGAAATGATTATTCTAACACATATATATCAAGTGAAATAATGTAATGGATTTATTGTTTTTAATACATTTCTTTATATTCTCTCTTTTTAAATTTCTTACTTTCCATCTTTATTTTTTCTTTGAACAATTACTGATACTAATGTTACATCGAAAATTTAATATAGCTTTCCTACTCTAGTTAGCGTAAATATTTCTTTCTTATATATATAGATAAGACAGCCCAGTACCCGCTCACGCTCTCATTCCCACATATCTTACCCCCTTAACAACGAGAGATCTCTTTCCCCATTAAGGTAATGTTAAACTGAACTCACACGTTTTCTATAACTCCGTTTTTGTTATTCAATCACATTTTAAAATTTTGAAAGTATAAACTGAAGTTTTTAGGCTCACGAGCCTATGTGTTCACCCGGCCGGGGGAAGGTTTCTTAGTCGACTGCCGCAGTTATTTGTGCGCACAGCGCGAAAGTATTTCTTAATACGTGACCAGACCATGGGAAAGTTGACCGTCTGAGTGCGCGATTGTAAGCGCGTGCGCCCCCTCGTTGATAAAAGTA
Source organism: Magicicada septendecula (assembly GCA_034769895.1). NCBI lineage: Eukaryota > Metazoa > Arthropoda > Insecta > Hemiptera > Cicadidae > Magicicada > Magicicada septendecula. Next base: position 264,870,352 of record CM068376.1, read on the forward strand.
CATTCCTTAGCCACACCGCAACTGTTTGACTATATAGTCCACTCACCGTAATTTCTTATTCACAATGCCCGATGCGTATTTTCTGATGGTTACTGAACAGTACCATGGCTGGTTTTAAAATGATTAAAATGTGTTTCCCCCTTTTGCCCCGTTACAATACCCCAGTGAGAGGTTTTCTGCCTGAACAGAAAAACTCTCATTGCTGAACCCTAAGAGGATCAGTGAGGATATGGTGCCAACAACCCCCCTTTAATTTCTTAACACATCATGGGTAAACTACCACCCTAGCTCGGCGACTATGGCTGCACCTGAACGAGATTACTGGACTTCTCTGTACGAGATCCCAACACCATAAAATCAGACAGGTACTCACCATAATACCACCTAACTTTTTGTCATTTCGCCAAAAAAAAATCAAAACCTGGCCTTATACCATACCAGATCCTCAACCGATATGTTCCCCCTTACATACATACTGGGCTGCCTTTAGCAAGTACTGGGTGCATACACATACTCATTATTATATTACACACAACATCTAAACCCTACTTATTGATCTAGAATTCATAGACATATTTCATATTTTGCTTCAATTCCATTTTTCGGATTATATTTTAAAAATTTAAAGTGTTTCACTTTTGTTCAAATAATGCAATAAACCCAAGTCCCCCTTTTAAATTAAATTAAAATTATAAATTATAAATTAAAGATTCCCCTTTTCAGATAATTTATATTATTTACTTTAATTAATGAATTTAATAATAATAAACAAAACAAAACAAACAACTTTCTATTATAAATGCCCTTATCACTACATTTATTTACCACATGTAATATGAACCATATAACTCATTTGCCATATTAGCAATACACATAATCACAATATACATTGAACATTAAGATACAATCTGTATTTCAAGCAAAAAATGATTTTTTTTTTTTTTTTAGAAAATTTAATTCCCACAATATCTTTATTAACAATTTTCCCAGAAACAAAATTATTTAATTACATTCATTAACAAATGAATCCATAAGTCACTTAGAAAAACATATCATGTCTCTAACATCAGTCATCAGCTGATCTCTCCGGGTCAGGTGAATGACCTTACCCTAGATACACAAAATTATACAAGGTACAATGCATAACACATGTTTACAATTCTTACACTCTAACATAGTAATATAATAACATAATAAAACATAATAAATTCCTTAGCGTTAATTGTTTCAAAATCAGTACATTCATCTATGAAATTATCATATGGAGCAAAACACATGTAAATCAATTACTCTCATACAAATTGTCTACTGTAATCATCTCATGAATCAAAATAAAATCATTTATTTAGCTTATTAGCTCATTTAGTTTATGTCAAATTAAGATTTTAATTCGTTACTCCCCTGAGTAACCTCCTTACCACACACTATGACCCCCCACTGGGCTGTGGCGCCCAGTTGCTTCCACAAGAACGGAAGGTTGTTAGGGGTAGACGCTGCCTACCCCATTCTTGTTTCAGCGTTACATAAAAATTTGGCAATACTGATGTCCGAGAACACCAGTAATCCTACTATAATGATTCACACACCCTTAATACGGCACTACCACCACCTTCGATGAGAGCCGCTGTTCCATAGTTATGTAGTTCCCCTGATTTACCCCCCCGGTTAATTTCTAAGGTCACCAATTTAGAATATATTTACATTATAAATCCACGGTCAGGGTTCGGTGAAGCCGTGACCGCCCGAAATGTGGGGGAAACTACTAAAAAGATGTACAAGGTTTACACTTACACTGCTACTGCAATTCACAGAAGGCAGACCCGTATATGTTTGGATACATCATTTAATTTAAAATCTCTGAGCCTCATATATACTTTACCATTCCAACATCAAACATTTTATTTGATTTAAATTGCATTATAAACTTCATACTTACATTACATCACTCATATACTCGAATACAACATGATTACCTACTGTCATAAACACAAAAATATAAACATTTCTCACCACCAAACAATGTACATAACTCCATGTATCTTCTGAAACATAACAATCGCATGACTCCACAACTAAACACATTTTACATCTATTCATTTACTATTTATTATCAAGTTCAAATCTCAGAAACATCCTTTAAATACATTATCTAAAATCATTTACATAACATTTAAATTAATTAATTAATTCATCTCAAATAATTTTAAATACCTTCTTCCAAAACAATTACAATTCATTTGTTACAAACTCTCATTTTTCATTTAGTCTGATAATGTTATAATTATTATTAAATAAATTTCTACTATAAATTTATTTACAATTCTTTGACATTATTTTTCTGTTTACCACACCTCATTTCATAAGTTAGCAAGGTCATAACCATAAACTAAAATATTTAAAACGTTCATTCACTGATTTTTTTATTTAACCCCCATCATCGTATATTGTGGTATAATTTTTACTGATAATTATGAATTTAATTAATTTTAATGTTATTCATTATTTACTGTCTAACTTGCTTCGGGCACCATCTTGCCTTTATACTAATTGCAAGAAAAAATATCTGTACTTACCATATCGGGCCAGATTCTTTTCGGCGAACTCAAAAAGCAGAAATGGTTGTTCAAAATAAAGAAAACCTTATCTTGTTTCCCATGAATTGAGTTTTATTGACATTTTTGCTATAGGTTTTCATTATTAACAACTATCTCCTGCCCTCCTTTATCTACTATAAATTCACATTTACGAAAGTTATTGATTATATAATCATTCTGCTACAACGAGAATTAAAACATGGTATATAAATCACAAATACAACTTCAAGAAATTAAATATGAACTAAATTAAAATATAGACAACACAAACCAGCCTTCTTGGTCTACATACTTTCTCATGCACACACACATACAACATACTTTAAATTTTTTCCCTTGAGCTCATATTTAATTTAATTTTCCCCATCTGTTCTTGTTTTATGAAAAATAATAAAATTTGATAGTTTTGTGTATATCCTTGTAGGTACTTAGAGAATTTGAGTCCGAATTCTAGTCCAGAAGATGTCACATTGTTTTACGTGCGCACTTTCATTTTAATTCATAATCTCCGAACTGTTATAGTGTAAAGAAAACTGTTAATTACATTTTAAGTATGAATTTTGATTTTTAAGTCATATTTTAAATATATTATTCACATTCTTTCTGTTTTGCGGGCCCGCAATTTACGTTCCGGATCTTTGTATATGTCACTTGCGCGAGTGGTTTATTAAGACTGGGGTGAGACAAACGGCACTACTTTGTAAAGCGGCTGCGATTGTTTTTCCAATTTTCCATTGTATTGAGTTGTATTCCTACGCCAGTATAAAGTTGTTTTGGCGCGTCCACATTCCACAGCTGGGATTACCTCTGACGTAAGATGTTATATAATCTGTTACATAATCGGTTAAGCAACTTGTAAGTCACTGGAGCTGGCCTTGACACATTTTCGCTTGTTGTTAATACGTCTTTATAATATTCATGCATAATATTTAAAATCACTCCTGCCACTTTCGCTACCAATAAAATTTACCTTTATTCCCAATTTATGTTTACGTCTCCAAATTAATATTACATCATAAAAATGCTATTTATTTTATAAAAATACAAATTTATTTATTTCCCCGGGTAGGCCAAAATGTCCCGTTACAATACCCCCTCAATGAGAGGTTTTATGCCGAAGCATAAAAACTCTCATTGACACACTCATACTTGCTAAAGGTATCAGCCAGGTCATTTTACCATTACTCACATAATTTAATGTTCATGCCGTATTGCTCAACCCCCATCATCGAAAATTAGTCTTTTCTGCACATAACATTGTTCAATTTTGTTTGTACACAATATATGGTTATCTTTTGTGTAATAACCATAAAATTTTATATATTCCATTGTACCATAATAATAATACCTTAGGGTTACCCCCCTTAATTACGTTGTCATAAATCATATCTACATTAATATTTTTTATCACTATAGTCATCAGCTATTACCAATACGCTGACCCTCACTACAGGTAAATATATATTATTATCATCAATAGAGTCATTGTTTATCACAGTACAAGGTAAATCTACATTATTTATCATCATTCTCTGAATATTCATCTTCTCTATCAACTCTCCATAACCTCTATTTAGCTTGAAACACTAACTCTTTCTCTCTCGCATAATCAATTTCATAAACACAACATTTCACATTCTCATTCCACACAGAGGGCAACACAAACTTACTATTCGTCTTGGCACTTCCAAGACCATCACAAAAAATAAAAGGACCATTTGAAGACACCTTGTCTTCCACACAACTACTGGAGGAAACGCTGTCCTCATGAAACATCTGTGAAACCTTTGTTTCACCTATACCACAAGAAAAATTTGCCCTCTGTCCATACTCTACATTTAAACTACTTCTGTACTCCCTTTCTGAATCATCAACACTAACTAGCAATCCCTGATCAACCTCAACTCTCATTCTACTCTCATTATCACTACTATTATCTCCTGTATCACTTTTTGATACCCCATTTTCAATTACATTACCACTTTCAACATCATTGTTGTCACTTATGAACTCTTTATTATAACTGTTATTACTACTACAAACATTACTACTGTTAAATTATTCCTTCACTACTTTTCGTTATGTCAACTATCTGATTTGACTTACTTTTATGTCAACTATCTGATTTGACTTACTTTTAATTTGTTTCTCTACTGACTCTACCACTTTCTCCATATCTCGTTTTAATTCGTTACACTGACTCACACACTTATTTTTTACATTATTTATATCAATTTTAAGTTCACCAAATTTATTGTCAAACTTTTCCTCATTACTATCAAAACGTTTATTAATGTCATTAAAGTTATTTTCAAATTTTGTATTTTGTGCATCAAGTTTAACATTGACTTTAATGAAATCATTTTTTACTTCCTTGAAACTACTTTTTATCAAGTTAAATAGACCATCTATTGACATTTCTCTTTCTTTTCTTTTAGTTGCTACGGGAGTGGAACTTGCTCCCGCCTCACTAATTACTACAGATTGTGTTAAATTACTTTCGTCTAAATTAATTTCATCTATTCGGCTTGGAGTTGTCTCCAGCCCCGTATCATTCGCTACCACTGATTCAATTGGAATAATTGGCGTTAAGCCACCTCCTGACTCACTCGTAACTACCGAGTTGGTGAGATTCATTTCATTAGTCTCTATATTTTCCATCTTTATCAATTAATTTAAATACACAATAAACTATATAATTAACTATATAAAACTTCATTAAACTTTTTTTTTTTTTGACAAACACACCCTCACTTCCCCAATAACCCGTTCTGCAGCTTAATTAGGTCTGATCTGTGTGATTTAGGATAAATCACACAAATCGTCCAACTGTTACGGGCGCCACTGAAACTATATTAATTATATCAATATTAAACTCTTACCTTAGGGTGCTTCTCCAAGGTTCTACAGACGAACACAGCTGCAGAAAGGATTATTTGAGGTGACCGGTACCAATATAAATACGCAATTTATCTTAAAACAAATGCTTCTGTTTTATCAAACACATTGAAACACGAGCATATTATGTTGTATTAGTAATACAACTATTCAACAACAAACAACCTAAAATTTAGCAGATTAACAAAATAGCTCTTCTTTACTACTAACCTGTTACAAATTACTTATTTTATATGAACCAATACGTTTATATCTTTTCCCTTAGAGATCTCATTTTACCATTTTTTATTAAAAATAATAGGAATTGACATCAAATTATGATTTGTTTTGGGTCATTTAATTACATGTTTTTGCTGGTACTTAACTGCCCATAGTCCGGTTCATAGCACTGCCTGTTGAGACGCTTTCTTGACTCGCACTTTCTCCCGCAACTGTTTATAATGAGTTTAGTTGTTGTTAAATTTTATGCACCATAATGTTACTTTAACTTTTATACACTGGAAGATATATATATATATATTTGTATAGCCGCTCTATATAGTTTGTACACTTTTGTTTTAATACTTTAATAGATAGGCCGAATTTATTTTACGGCTTATCTTGCACCCGAGGCCACCGTTTTACTTAACAAACTGTATGCTGCTCCTTACTGTCTGATGTTGATCTGCACACTGGGAGGGCAATCTGCTTACTGTGATTCACAAAGACTGCTGCTGGCAAGCTATTACGTAATATGTCTGAGCTGTCTCCAGACATCAACAATTTATACTAACAATGTATGCGTTGCTGGTTACACTGGGGCACCTCACAGGTGGATACTGACAATTAAAAATTAAAGCTGAATTGAAATTGAAACTGGGGTAGCACACAATTCTGTACCGTTACAATATTAGCCTGACTTTTACATAACAATTATCGTCTTTACTCACACTCATTTCATTATTATTATTTGCATAATAATTCTCTAATATTTCAAATTGTTCCGTAAAACCCACAGAATAATCTACTGGATTACCCCACATTATTATTAAATCATATAACCTGTCTACATCATTAGTTTTGGTCTTGTCACCGTCTGTATTATTATCTATCACCCTTAAGCATTTTAACCTCTCGATTTCAGAATCATGTACTATTAATACTCCATGTCTAAGCACAGGTAAGCTTCCCATATAATTATCAACGTTATCATCATTTATTTCTGCACTATCTTCACAACAAGGTAAGTCAACAATATTACTAATTCTCTATCTCTTTATTTTCTCTAGTAGCTCTTCGTAACTTCTAACAACATCAAATAATATTATTTCTCTCTCTCTCTCTCTCTCTCTCTCTCTCTCTCTCTCTCTCTCTCTCTCTCTCTCTCTCTCTCTCTCTCAATGTGAATAATTCTACCACTCTCTCACAATACCTCTCATTATAACACCTTCTCACTTTTTCTCTCCCAATCCACACAAAAGGCAACATAACGTTATCATAACCCATCGTGGTTCTACCAGGGAACTCATGATACACAACAGGGGACCTACTTAGAGACACCTTGTCTCTATAATCACGGGAAGAAACTCTGTCCTCATAACTCACTATTGGAGTCTTTACTCCATTTAAATCACGGGGAAAATTTGCCCTTTGTAAACCCAACCTCTCTTCAACCACTATCTTATAACTACTCTCTATTTCCACTAAAACTTCATCTCCACTTTTATTATTCACTTTATTTTCTAACACATTTTTAATTATCTCGTTGTCATCAATTTTTATTTTGCTATTACTTGTTAACTCATTATTAGAATCATCATTATTACTCACCTTGTCTACCGCCACCTGTTTTGCGTTTAAACTAACACCACTACTGTTAATACATATATCTCCATTATTTTCATTTATTTCGTACTTACCTATATCTGTTCGCCACTCTCCCATTCTCTCAATATTTCGTTCTACTTTGTTAACGTTACTGGTAAATATCTCATTTGTATTTTCTAAACGCTTATTAATTTCATTAATATCGTTTTTAATTCATTATTTTGCTTTTTTAATTCATTGAAATTCCCTTCACATTTTAATTTTTGTTCATGTAATTCGCTTCTTAACTCATCAAATTTGTTATTCTGTACTTCGAAACTACTCTTTATTTCTTTAATTTCATTATTCAATTTATCAAACTTATTATCAAATTTTTCGTCATTGGCATCAAAACTACAATTAAAATCATTACTTTGTTTACTGAAATTACTATTTACTTTACTGAAATTGGCTTTCATAAAATCAAATATGTCGTCTAATGACAATTCTTTTTCTGTTGTATTTGTTTTTATCACTGCAGGAGCTAATTTTGCTTCAGCATTATTTATTATGATAGACTCGGTTAGGTCAGCGTTAGTTACTGATTGACTGCTCAAGTCAGCTGTTGGCATTGGCCGACTTAATTCACTCACACTCGGTGACGGGTTCATTGACCCAAGGCCACTCTCATTCATAGCTGAGTCTATCAAATTATTTTCTTTTTTTTTTGTCAGACATTGTTTGTTCTATTTTACTGGTCTATTATATAATTATTGAATCTTACTTGTAATCTAACATCCACAATTGATCAACACCTCATAATCTTATTCTGCGTATGTTACGTAAATTTTACGTAAGTTATTTTCGGCTTCCGCCAACCCTATTCCATTCTCTGTTCTTTAAAATAAGCCAATTTGGAATAAATACACTATTTATTCCAAATCCTGGTCACGCCGCACCATTTGTCATGTTTTATTACTTTTTAAATAATTAATTAAATAATCGCAAACTCCCACTTACCTTTTATTTGTCAACTCTCTGGCCAGATCGTCTATTGGTGTAACCGTATTTTGTATAGTGAATTTACCAGCACAGAAAATGAAATTAGGTACTTGAAATGATTATTCTAACACATATATATCAAGTGAAATAATGTAATGGATTTATTGTTTTTAATACATTTCTTTATATTCTCTCTTTTTAAATTTCTTACTTTCCATCTTTATTTTTTCTTTGAACAATTACTGATACTAATGTTACATCGAAAATTTAATATAGCTTTCCTACTCTAGTTAGCGTAAATATTTCTTTCTTATATATATAGATAAGACAGCCCAGTACCCGCTCACGCTCTCATTCCCACATATCTTACCCCCTTAACAACGAGAGATCTCTTTCCCCATTAAGGTAATGTTAAACTGAACTCACACGTTTTCTATAACTCCGTTTTTGTTATTCAATCACATTTTAAAATTTTGAAAGTATAAACTGAAGTTTTTAGGCTCACGAGCCTATGTGTTCACCCGGCCGGGGGAAGGTTTCTTAGTCGACTGCCGCAGTTATTTGTGCGCACAGCGCGAAAGTATTTCTTAATACGTGACCAGACCATGGGAAAGTTGACCGTCTGAGTGCGCGATTGTAAGCGCGTGCGCCCCCTCGTTGATAAAAGTACATTCCTTAGCCACACCGCAACTGTTTGACTATATAGTCCACTCACCGTAATTTCTTATTCACAATGCCCGATGCGTATTTTCTGATGGTTACTGAACAGTACCATGGCTGGTTTTAAAATGATTAAAATGTGTTTCCCCCTTTTGCCCCGTTACAATACCCCAGTGAGAGGTTTTCTGCCTGAACAGAAAAACTCTCATTGCTGAACCCTAAGAGGATCAGTGAGGATATGGTGCCAACAACCCCCCTTTAATTTCTTAACACATCATGGGTAAACTACCACCCTAGCTCGGCGACTATGGCTGCACCTGAACGAGATTACTGGACTTCTCTGTACGAGATCCCAACACCATAAAATCAGACAGGTACTCACCATAATACCACCTAACTTTTTGTCATTTCACCAAAAAAAATCAAAACCTGGCCTTATACCATACCAGATCCTCAACCGATATGTTCCCCCTTACATACATACTGGGCTGCCTTTAGCAAGTACTGGGTGCATACACATACTCATTATTATATTACACACAACATCTAAACCCTACTTATTGATCTAGAATTCATAGACATATTTCATATTTTGCTTCAATTCCATTTTTCGGATTATATTTTAAAAATTTAAAGTGTTTCACTTTTGTTCAAATAATGCAATAAACCCAAGTCCCCCTTTTAAATTAAATTAAAATTATAAATTAAAGATTCCCCTTTTCAGATAATTCGTATTATTTAAATATCACTATAATATTGACGAATCGGAACACTAAGTTTTTTATAAGTAAAAACGTAAAGTTTTACCTTACAGCCTAAACCGGCGTTCACCTATAGAAGGCTTCATCAGAGGCTGTCGTTAGTAGCGTTGTTCGTCTTGTTGTTGGCGACGAGATAATGTTTCGAAAGATCGAAGCTGTGTGTTTGTGGTGAGATGTGTTCGAATAATGCGTGCGATTTGAAATGTGTCTGTTCGTTTAGGATGTCGTTTTTATTTGTTTTTGCGTGTTTGTATATTTCTAATTGCTCTAGAGTGTCTAGTTTTCGGCCTTTTGTGTGTACGTGTAGTATGTTCATGTTATTGTCGATGTTTTTATATGTGTGGTTTGCTTCAATGAGGTGGTTTGCGAAGGTAGATTCTGTAGTGGTGTGGAGTGCTTTTGTGTGTTCAATGTACCTCTGTTTGAAGCTACGTCCTGTCTGGCCTATGTAGAATTTATTGCAATTTGAACAATTTAGTTTATATACACCGGGTAGATCGAATTTGTTTTGTGCTTTGGGCGTGCGTTTTGATAGTGTGTGTTCTGTTTTGTTAGTAGTTTTGTAAGCGATTCTGTATCCTGCTTTTTTGAATTTGTGGGCAATTTTTTCTGTTTGTTTGTTGATGTATGTTAGTGTTATGAATTTGTTGTTTTCTGTCTTTGTCTGTTGTTTGTTTTGTG